>JAGVSL010000126.1:0-1200000 GCA_022494535.1 Himalopsyche phryganea | reverse complement strand
TATTATGTGCTTTTATGCGTTTTTAGGAACATACCTACCTATCTTCCTATTTTGTATGAACTGCAAATCCCTTTTCGGACGGGATTTTATTTTTATTTCGTATCGTTTTTTTTCCGTGGCTTCATTTACACAGTTTATCGTGGTACATATTTTCTACAATTTTTTTTTGACAATTTATAACATGAAAACCTGAAAGTCAATCCCGCAATCCCAGGATGAGAAAAGGGGTCCGGGATTGGATGCCCTAATTGCATCATAACGTATTGCGATGTCATTTCTTGTCAATTCATGTGGGATGGACGCATCAATTTCTTTGCGTTTTTTGTATCCACGTTTTTCTTCATTAAAATAAGTTTATTATAAATTTGCCGCCATTTCAAGAAATCATTTTTTATAAATACATATAAATAATACATTAATTCAGAAACGAAAAAGAATGTTTCGATTGTATTAGCGGACAATTATCTTACCCGCCGGCTTAACAGCGGGTCTTTCCACGATTTATTAACAACCATGCCACTTGAAAATAGCCGCTATCTAAATAAATAACGAGTAAGCTCAATATAAAAATACAAAAAAAAACAATTTAACATTTGAGATCCTAGATACGGATTTTTGTGATGTTTTTTTTCTTTGAGTTGATCTGAGTGACATTAAAAATTCTCATCGAATTTATTTCATGCGATAAAAAAAAGACTTTATCCGCATAGTGAGCAAAAATAATGCGCGATGATAAATGAATCTTTGTTACTTCCCAAATATTTTTTGATAATATCAATGATGATTTCATTGACGTCCATGAATAAAAGATCCGTATCAACAATGTATAGATAGACAGGTAACACAAAAGTCGATACTGAAATACGTGTAAGTCCATATTTGAGAATAGATAGATGTCTATAGATTCTATGTGTGGCGAAATCGTTATAAGGTTAAATCTTTAATGAAGAGCATTTCCTCGTCAGAAGATGGACGTTGACTTCAGTTTTTTTTTGTGTGTTTGAACAATGCAAACATTGCAAACATTCAATATTCAAGTATACATATATTTTAAGCATCGATCCTCGTCTCGTCATTTTAGATTGAATTATATAAGATTGATGCAATATTGAAAGGTAAATGCAAAGAGAATGCAAAACAAATGAATGAATGTCTGCAAACTTAATTAGTAGAAAAATAGAAATTTTCAAATCGGATGAGATGTTCTTTAGGGTTGCCAAAAGTTCTTTTGGGAAGACTGCCCTTTCGCGTTACAGCGTAGGTATATTTACCGAAACAATATAAAATTTATGTTTACCGAAAGCGGGTGTAGCCGTAAGCACCGGGTCCGTGGTCAAGTGGTCAACGTCGTTGCTTACAGTTGCGATGCTCACGGGTTCAAATCTCATTACGGAAAGTTTCATAAAGTGATTTATGAATTTTCGCTCGAAGGCATGAATATTTACGATGCCTAAAATTCTCTCCCACCTAATCGATCCTAAAAACCTGGCAATTAGCTAACCAAAAGTTCTATTATAGACCAATCCTTCTATTCCTACTCCGTACGAAAAAGAGAGGTTTAGCAACTGATTAAAAAGCATTTCTCGTACAATAACATCTGTTAAGAACGTTTCATTAGGAGTCCATATGCTCCACATTGGGATGGGAGCGTGGAAAAATACTGAAAATAAATGAAAGCACGTATGTTTTTAAAGATTTATAAAATTGTGATCAATTTTCAACATTGAGTACAATGCAGCCTAAAATATATTTTTGGGAAACCACGAGCGACAATATTTTAATATTGTGTAGCGCTATTACTTCCGACCAGGGACGGCTCTTATAAAGGAGCAAAGGGTGCAGTGCACTGCCATGAACATATTTATTCAAGTAACAGGCGATATTGTACAAACTAATTTTAAATTTTCCCGCGTGTTCCCCTTAAGGAAATATTGCACGAAGCGATTATTCACAACAATGCTTAAGCGAACGTATTCCGCACCAAAATACTAATGATAATAATAATTGTTTGTGTAAGCTGCATACGGCGAGGAGGTTCAATTTCTGTATAGCTCTCCCAGAGTAGAAGGGATTTAGTACTAAACTTTAGTTTTTTGTGACGTCGCCTGTGTCGCATATTCGATTTACATACGAAGTTTTTAGTTATTCAGGAGCATTGCACCTCTTGCCGAATTATGACGACCGTTCCCGAAAGTATTCAAACTAGCAGAGACCTGTCGCATATGTTTAGTAAGTACGTCGAAAGGACCTGTAGTATATTGAGCCTGTCCACAAAGAAACGCATACCATCAAATGTATTTACTTTCTAATTACATAATTCTAATATTTACGTGCTTCAGTAAAGAATAGTGCATATTCCGTCTCATACATTAAAGAAAATCGTCGGGATTTTTCGAAAAGGCTGGAAATTAAAGCAGCAGGTCGTCCTAGTGTACGGTTAATAATAAAGTGTTTAATCAGAAATTGAATGTAGAAATTGTACAAAAAAATAGTTCGTAAGTAAGTTATTACAGATTTCAGTGGAAAGTGAGCGTTGTTTCTAAACATTAAAAAGGATTAAATCATTTTTGAGAAATACCATGACTCAAGACAGACTAAATGCTCTTGCGACGTTGAGTGTAGAGAAACACTTGGTATCGTCAATATCAGACTTAAATGTTTGTGTTATTGAAGTGCTTTCAAAATCCAAGAATCGGAGAATGGATTTCTTGCATAAATATATGAGTATTTTCTTGCACTCCCTAATATTCTTGTCACCGGCCGCCACTGCTTCCGACCATCAACACATTACGCTTGGACTTGAGTGTTTTTTCTTCTCTGTTTTAAAGTAGCTTGTTGGATCTTGCTCGTAAACTTTCTTGCCAATTTAAATTTTTTTTTATGTATTTCTTTGTGATATTGCAAAAGAAATAAAACGTAATGAAATGCGTTTCTATATTTTGAAAAAAAAATGAATATTAATTATAAAAAAGAATTTGAATACGCATCACTGAAAAACCACTATAAACACTTAACAAAGATCATCTTTGTCTCGGTTTTGTCGGTTACTATAATGAAACTAGTTTAATAAAATATAAAATTAACATATATGGCTTCACTATGCAATGGAATAAAAAATTACAGCTATCAATTTTTTCCGTTGTCATTTTAGCGTATCTTCGTTATATTTTTGTTTCAATTTCTATTTTATATTGAAGATGAAAAAATATACCAATAATATTATTTGGAATTCTCATTGTCTAAAGTGCTACGTGTTACGATGTACACTCACTCCAACGACACTGTTATTTTTGCCTGAGAATTTGTAAGATATAAGCGTCCTCTTTCTGAAAAATCTTAGTTGGCAACCCTACTCTTATTCCAGATATGGTTCAGACAACTTAACTGCCTTGCCAAGCACTGACTCATGTATGGATGGAAAAAAATCAAGGACGCTTGTTTTATATTTCCTTAAAAACGGATTATCTGTTGAATCTAACAAACGAATCGAAACACAATAGACACTTAATATCCACCCATTAATTATTAAGTCACTAAGGGATATCAAATTAATTGGTATTGATACAGCTGAAATTCTTTAGTAATTAATGTTTCCTTTACAGTGGGGAATCAAAAACATGGATATCTAATTAAAATAGTCAAGTAGACAAATATAACAATCAGTTCATCAAAATTCGCACAGGTTTATTTCTGCCACTATAGATTTGAAAAATGTCTCTACAGCGCTCGGTTATACAATATATGTTATTTCTAATTTTAAAAAACAGTTACTTTAACATATTTTTATCGATTTATTCAGAGTAAAATTGCAAATAATTTCAAAAATTGGTTGCAGAAAAGTGACCGCTAAAATCCATCACACGACCAATTTGTCACACGGCCAATTCATCGCGACGTTGATTGAATGCAAGAACAAAACTTAAGAGTAAAACTTAAATCTACTGTTAAAACAAATCACAAAGCATCTAATCATTAGATAACAAATTTTCAAATATCTACATAAGACAATAAAAATCGTAAAAAAATGCAACGACCGAATTATCTTTGCATTGCATATCATTGATGTAATATGCTAAATATATATTTAGGCGCACATATTAACCTTTACTTTATGATAGCCAAATAGAAAATCTACCAAGGCGATCTCAACCTAATTTGAATTTTAAATTTTGGTTAAATTTTTTAGTAGTTGTATATTGTTGCCTATTCAAGAATCAAATTGTCTATATATATAATATAATAGTGTCCGGCTCAATAAACAGATGTTTCTATGTTAAAACATATTAAATGTCGTTAAATAATAACAATGCAAATATTCAGTCTATCCTGAATACAAATTATTTTAGAATTTCAGTCTAAAACTGTCAAATTTGATATAAAAAAGCAACTCCTATTTCTCTTTACGTAATCAGAGAAAAGTTTTCACGCATCGGATAATGTTATAAAATTTTATTGCGATTCGAAAGCAATTTATTAACATTAATACCATTTTATTGTACCCATAATAAAACTGTTATCTTAAAATAATACGCCGTTAAAAATAAGCCGAAAATAAGATTATAAATATGTTAATTGAAGTTTTTATTTCTTTTGATAAACGGGTTCAAATGAGCAATGTACGTAGCTGGTGCGTTAATAAAACTTCAAAGCAATGTCTTTTAATTCAAATAGATTATCCATTTATAATCAAGATGATAATGAACTTTTATTTTAATAAAACATCGTTTTTATTGTACTACATTCATATTGCTGATCCGTGGTGTAGCTGTATACTATAGGAGCTCACGGGATCGAATTCCAGGACGGAGAGTTTCATAAATTGGATGTATTGAGTCCTGTTCTAGCCTTATTCTTCTATCCATACTCTCTTCGACAAAAAAGAGCTTGAGCAACTGAGATACGAGCAATTTTTTTATCACCAGAACCTCATTTTTGCCAAGTTGAAAATGCTCGCGGTGAACGAAACCGACCATGATTATTGTAAATTGAATTTCATTTTTAAAATGTAACGCTTTTCCACTAAGAATTGACAGTTTACAAGCGATCCATCTTAACTGTTCAATAAATTCAAAGAGAAAAATATGCATTTTAATAAAAACTATTCAGCTCCTTGCATTGAGGTAGCCAGTCATCGCCAACGCCATTGATACCGGCGTGTTCAATGTGACATGCATTCAACATCACATATATTATAATTATCAAGCACGATATACAACTCAGTCCGACATATCATTCACGCTAAATGAGTATTTTGAACTCAAATGTAATATAATATATTCATTGCAAGCCCATCACTGGTAATGAATGAATTTACGGATATTAACGATTCAAAGCGTTTAGCGAAATGATCGGAATAATGAATCGTGTAACATTGTTTCGTTAACAATTGACAATGTAAATTTAATTTTTATAAATTAAAAATATTTTCGTATTACCTCGAATTAAATCAGTATTAATGCAGACGCGAGTCCCAGTTACAAGCAATTCGATATTGGGTTTAAGGTGGTTTGATTCAGTGAGCAACTCGGAGAGTAAGGAAAGTACAAGACATCGCCCTGTCACAAACTGGCTGGGTCCCGTGCGGAGAACCTCAACTCTGCTTACATTTTCTTTCGACCGCTGAGATTTCCGGATTTAATTCATTATGAATATTAAAATTGAAATGCTACCACTATCTACATTTATTATTAACTCATAATTAGTAATTTTAAATTGTCAACTGTCAATGCTTGGCGGAAAGGTATTATGTATGAAAAATATTGCACAATTTGTTTTGTACTACTTGGATATTTTATAAAATGATTAACTGATAAGTTGATGGCTCGTAATCAGCGAAATTGTACAAGAGTGGAAGTAGTACAAAACAAAATGTGTTTTAATTTTAAATCATAATTACTACTACAATAATAAATTAAGCTTGTAGATACATCATAGTGATAACTGTGTTACTTATTCAACCAATTCATCAAACCTTCTGGTTATTAATATTCACCAAGCAATGCGGTTAACGTCGCCTATTTATCTACGTCTCATTAAATACGAACATTATATATCATTTCTATATATCTCTACTAGATAGCACAAAATACATGTAGGAATATGTATGTTTGTATGTCTGTCGGTCACAACAACTCCTCTCAAACGGAGCACACTAGCGAAGAGAAATGTTCACTAGTCATTTTGGTTGCAATTGTTAGTTCAACTGCGCTATTTTCAACTCTCAACAATCAACGTTTAACTTTTAACCTAAAACTGAAAACGCGATATTTTTGACGTTTCAATACATGATGAAAAATAAATAATAGTCGCCTAGCAACAGCTCAATACTAATATATTCTGCAAGTGACAGTTGAGATACAAACGCGAACGCAAGAAGTTTCATGTTTATGATTTGATGAAAAGTGAGTTTGGTAAATTCGTACAAAAGTGAAGTTTGGTGAGTTGTTGTGCGGATACCAGTGAAGGTTTTTAAAGAAAAAGAAATAATTTAATATCTTAAAAAAGAATCAAATACGTACACACAGTGACATCTCAAAACAACCTTCTGATTTATTCGTGTACGCACAAGACGGAAACAAAAAATATTGTTTATCCAAAAATCTCCAAAAGTTCTTCAATTAACAGAATTAAAACACAAATCCTTTCTTTCTTTGAGTGGCATTCCAACACATGCTGGGTACTCACTAGTATTATATAAATTTCTTGATGGAGATAAGAGTACTACAAGAATTGCCGCTAGGCTACGACGGTTCGGAATCACTTAAAGAATTAATAAAATAACAACAATAATAATACTCAAAAATTCACATCGAATCACCGATGGTGTGTGACAAAATCTCGGGAAAAAAACCCATTAAATGTTATAACACACATAAAAATAAAATTAGAATAGAAATCACATCTTTCCGTAAAAAGAATGTTAATTTTTTTGCCTTTTCTGAAAACGTGGGCAGACCCATAAAAATAATCGCCTACATTAGGATTGAATAAGAATCGATAGTGATTTTTTGGTGCAGTGGCAGATTGGGATGTATTTTAATAAAACGGAAATAGTAAAATCGACATAACTCTTGAAATGCGATAGGCGGTCACATTACCTGTCAGAAGCTAACAGAAAGTTACGTATTTGTACCACGACTAAATAAAATTGGTTAGTTATTGTCCGTGGTGCGGTGGTCAACGTCGTTCGCTTAGATTACGGATGTCTCGTGTTCAAATCCCGATATTGGAAATTCCAAAAAACTAATTTTTCAATGGATTTATGGATTTCTGTTTGAAGGCATGGATGTTTGTGATGTCTAAAACCTCCAACCACTGACCCGATCCTAAAAACGGGCAGTAGCGAGAGCGATTAGCTATCCAAAAGTCCTGTCCTAGCTCTATCCTCCTATCCCTACTTTCTTCAAAAAAGAGACATTGTTCAACTGAGTGAGAATAAATTCTCGTAAGAAAACTTCTGTTGGGATAACTCCATAAGAGTCCATATGCTCAACATTGGAAGTGGACATGGAAAAAAAAATGTATTAGTGTTCTCCAAAGCGTTCCATTTAACGTTGGCTATTTCTAATGAAAGTATAGAAAATTAACAAAGGGTGTAGTATTTAAGCTTTAATGTATTTCTGTTCATTAACTTTCGGTTATTTAAAAAAAATGTGACGTTTTAGTTGAGATAATCTAATTTATTGAAAATAACTCGCCACTGTCACCCTACACTGCCAATGGTTAATGGAATATTATTTTAGAGAACAATTTAACCAACTTTTAAAAAAAAAATTGACTTTTTCAATAAAGGTATTTTTGAAAAAAAAAAATAATTATCAAAGTTTATCATTAATAGGTTTCACTGTCATTGAAGGCTTTCCCTCAAACTTAAGCACCAAATCAGTTAACTTAGAAATGTAGAATTTTTATATGTGAAATAAGAAAAGATTTTGCACTTCAAAAAAAGAAAAAAATAAATAATATACCCAATGCGGTTTCACACTTTAAACTATTAACAAAATAAGCACAAATGTTGTTCTACCACGTTAAAAAAAAATCTAAATGTATTTTCGACTGATTTCGTAACACAATCACAAATTTATAAAACAAGTAATGTATGTACTTACATCAATTAATAATAACTAATTTTTGTTTTAATGATATGTAATAAATTATGTCAAGAATAAAAAGAAAATTTAGCTTTTAGAGCAGCCGTGCTAATCACATAATATCACATCACTGACTGACAGATTTATGTAGTGCCCGACTACTAGTCTATTAAATATTGAAAAGCTAGGCACGGAATGTCCTAATTCCGGCCCTGTTCATACGGGGAAGGGAGCTGGTGTGGCCAATGGCGAAGGCGTATAATACGATAATGGATAAGCACTGTCTGAAACGAATGCCAAATTACAAGTTTTCTTCGAAATTGCTTTGTTATGTAGTAGTTTAGTTTGGCGGATTGTGTGGCTGGTTCTGAAATGTTTTTATTATAAAAATGAATCGGTTAGAATTACTAAAATTCTATTTTGGAAAAAGAAATAATAATATATTGTTTTAATTTTGCCCCGTCGGTCATGCCACCTTGGTTGCATCTAGGGAAAATTACTAGTAATTTAATGGTGTACAATAAACGGTGAGTAAATAGATCTCAGATCATAAAAGCTCTTTTACACTCTGCACACAATAAATAGTGAATGTAACCGAGTCTAAATTTTCATAGTACATTCCAGACAAAATTTAGTACACTGCTGAATAAATCCTGTAAGAATTATTTGAAGCCGTAGCGGTTGATGGTGGGGTTTTAATTTGATATGGTACAGTTCAGTTTAGAGAAAACAAACTATATATAATTACTCAGACCGCTCTGTAGACGTTTTATTATTATCACATATACGTATGAATTTTTTTTCACATGACCTAAGCGTTCGCGGTGTATAATAAAATACAATGTTATGCAATGCACACACAATTCCGCTACTTTAGAAACTCAGTATTTCAATTTCAACACCGTCATCTATGACGGGTACGACTACTATAGTATTACCAACGTTACTTGGCCGCCGTCGAATTCGGAATTAGAATTGCCAGTCTAGAATAAATTTCTCCAATTGCCATTTTATGCAAAACCTTACAAATATCTTGTCTACTTTTAATAACCGTCGCTAAAAAATCAGTTTTGTAATTTATTGAAATTTCAGTTCTGGTTGAGTATGGCAACATTCCTAACGCGACGGTGGCACCCTCACTAGCGGCCAAGTTAAATTCGTACATATGTAATTTAAGACATCGACTGAGGGTGCTTGATGGAATTTCAATATCAAATTTGGATTATTGAGATTTTGTACACTTCCATGTATTTTGTCACTAACGACCCGGGTTTCGCCTTTCGGCATCTTCAGGCTTTCGAGCACACGAATGGACTCGAGGACACGTCCTATTAGTGTGCAGAGTTATCGGGTCGCGTAAAATCGTCTCATAAAAATCAAACGTCCGCCGATCCTTTTAGTGTGCAGAGTTATCGGGTCGCGTACAATTCAAACGTCCGCCGATCCTTATAGTGTGTCGAGTAATCGGGTCTCGTAAAATTGTTATGCGGCCATTACACATTCGAGCACACGAATGGAAGTTGTTTGTCACCACTATTAGCAGAATTTTACATGAACCATTTAGAAAACCTTATTTTTAGCAATAAAACAGAAGTTAGAAACGTAGTTTATTGGTTCCGTTACGTAGATGACATCCTTTGTCTATCCAATGGAACTGAGAGACAAGTTTCTAACCTTCATAATTTTCTTAACTCACTAGATGATAAAATTCAATTCACTTTAGAAGTAGGGGGCAAGAATATAAATTTCCTTGACCTTAATATTGATATTAAAAACTCCATTCATGAATTTAAAATCTATCGAAAACAGACGTTTTCAGATGCTGCGATCCATTTTAACTCAGACCATGCTTTCTCATATAAATTGGCTGCTTTCCATTCTCAGGTTCACAGATTAGTCACTATACCTCTAAATAAATTTAATTTTGAAAACGAACTAAACATTATTAAACAAATTGCCATTAATAATGGCTATGAGGCGTCTCTTATAGATAGTCTTGTATCAAAAAAACAACGTAAATTAGCAGAAAAGATGCTATATTTCGGGAACTTGTCTAAAGACATAGACCACCCTAGAATCTGGCATAGAATTAGTTATTTATGTTGCACAAGCTTTAAAATTAAAAAACAACTCGCTGATAGTGTTAGACCGGCGTTCTATTGCAAAAACTCTCTAGGCAAATTACTTATTAACAATAAAGATAGAGTAAACTTTAAGAACAAATCTGGTATTTATAAATTACAATGCAATGATTGCCAACATTTCTATGTGGGTAAAACCACACGTACATTAGATATAAGGGTATCAGAACATTTAGCTGCCTTTAGATTAAAAAAAGAAACTTCGACATTCGCAAATCACTTGCTAATGGAGAACCATACGTTTAATGCGGATGATGGGGTTAAACTGTTGCATAAAAACATGGGGGATCATAAATTATTTTATCAAGAAATTTTGGAAATTAATAGAGCCCAGTTAAATTCCTTGCCGATTTTGAATGAGCAGCTGAACCTTCCTAATTCTCCGCTATTATATCCGATACGTAGAAACACCTAACAGATGTCACTAAATGTGGAATGATTGTATATATTTACCCATTTGTCGAATTACATCCCGTCAAAACCCACAATACTATTATAATTGTAAAATCACTGGTATTTCTAAAAGAAGTTGAAAAGCGGCAATTCGCCACTCTGTTAATATGGTGTTTACAAAATAAGGATTAGGGAGATTCCCGAAATTTTAACTCAGGTATCAGTGTGGCTCTCAGACGTATAATATCTTACCTCGTAAATAATATTTGTCGCATTTGTATCTTCTATATAAACGTTAGACACTGTTTACTGTCTCTCAGTTCGAGCCCATTCGTGTGCTCGAATGCCTGAAGATGCCGAAAGGCGAAACCCGGGTCGTTAGTGACAAAATACTTGGAAGTGTTCAAAATCTCAATAATCCAAATTCGTACATATGTAGTTAAAATATAATAATATTGAGTTCATATTAAAAACAGTTTTATGTAACATGTGATAAGTAGATATACTTAAGTGAAATTAATTTGAACTTTATAATGCTTTTAGGAGAAGTATTGATTTTGGTTCGGTTATTAATAAGATTCAATCAATTAAAAAAAACTAGCCCCTAGATTTGGGTGTCATTTAATAGTTATGTAATAATAATTTATATTTGTAAAAAAATTGTGTGTTAAAATTAAGTAGGTATTAAGAAATCACGTTTCGCTTGCCAGGGTTACATACCAACCAAATATATTTATTTATAATCATTATTTAACATAAAATGAATTATTCTTACACAAAATATTAAAATATGTTTTTCATACGTCAAATAGTTAAGAAAATTATTGTTCGCACAACACAATGACACGAAAAAATGTCAACAATATAGAAAAATAGTTACAGTAACTACCTGACCAAATTACGCAGTAATCAAAATTAACATATTTGTGTCGATTCTCCCGAAAAGATTTTCTTATCAAAATGCTATTGTTAACATTATTTTTAATACACTTAACAACCGCCATATTTCGAGATTTCGTTTGAAGTTTTCGGTAATAAGTTGACTTGAACAAATACATTATAAAAATATTTTCAAACACAAACGTATTGTGTTGACAGACGAGTCGAATGTGTCCAATTAAAATATTTTGATTTTTGGCGAGAATATTAAATTAAATTGTGAGATTTTTACTTAATTAACCACCATAATCGCCCATTGTTTGCTTATTAGGACACAAGGGGAATACTTGAAATATATAATGGAGATATTTTTTTACGCGACCTATGTGTATGAATAATTTCATAGTATAAAGAGCATGCCAGTGGTTATTTTAAGCATAGAGATCGCTTATCTATTGGATTTGTCATTTTATATTTATAAGATTCAATTTAATTCCGATAAATAAGTAGAAAAAATCTCAACCAACTGAATATATGGATAGAAAATTAGTAATTTTAACAAAAAATGATTGAAAAAACTTGATTCAAGTTTTTCTAAGATTTTCATTATGTTCGACTTTATTTAATTAATTTTACTTATCTAATAATGCTGAAAAGTTCTTGGATGAATTTATAATTTTTCAGATTATTCAACCGACACATTTTTATAGATAAGTTCATTGTAAGTTAATAACGATAATAAATTTTTTGAGAATCAAAGTCACATTTTTAATATACAAATATAAGAAAATAGTTTTCTTAGAAACAGTCTCACAGTCGTAAAATTACGACGTTATCGATGTACATAAAAAAAGAAATTGCTTTATGTCTTCTTATGACAGTTTTCTTATTGAAACTATTTTTTATTGGCAGTTTCTGAGTATCAAAGTTTCAACTGAAAATTGATGCAACTGAGTAACAAGCGGTTCTCATAGAGAAAAATCTGTCGAGATACCTCCATTAGGAGACCATATACTCCACGTTAGGAGCCGACATGGAAAAAATAAATATTGCAGATGACAGTGGGATAAAGCGTCAAGTTGATAATGTACAAGCGATCGCGCTGTCGTTTAATATAAAAATATGTTGAAGTGCAATTGACAGAATTGTTAATGGCTCCTCAACTTCACGAGTAGTTAGTTAACCATTCATGGTCGGAAACAACAATCCGCGTTAAAAATGCTGAAGCGACACATTGTGTATGCGTATTTAAATCAAAACGTTTTTACACATTCACGCTGTCATAATCATGATACTGAATAAATATACAAATCATTATAACCAATTCGACTATTCTCCTTAAAGTTGATTGTTTTAGATACTTTTTTAATACCATGCCCGCTCTCAATGTTGGGCATATGAATTCCTAGTGGAGCATCTGAACGGAAGTTTTTTTACGATAAGTGTTACTACTTCAGGCACTCCATTTCTTTTTCTCGGAAAAGATTAGTGGTAAGATAATTGTCCTCTCTACGACCTGATGAAGGATCGGATAAGGGGTGTATGGGAAGGAATATAAACATCACAAACACCTGTGCCTTTGAACACAAATTCATAAATCGAAGGAAAAATCAATCTTTGAAAGTTTACAATCGGCGACAGGACGTTTTAATTCAATAGTTTCTATTATGTAATTACAATAAGTGGCAATAAACAAACCAAGACAGTATAATAATTACTTCGTTCATGTCTGTATAATACATTGCTATAAAAAGTCATGTAATTTTCTTTCGCATTCATTTGTTAAGATAATCGACTGTGGAAAGGAAAAAGGACGTAATCCACACCAAAAAATATTGTGTATAGCTCACAAAAACGTCCTAATACACTATATTTATTTATAAATATATAATATATCGACTGTAGAAAGGCAAGAAGACTTTTATCCCTCCGTCTTTTCATAATATTTATTTTTGATAATCAGTGTATAAAATTTAATCCAGGTTTTGTTTGGGCTATACACAATACGTGTGTGGGTTACGTCCTTTTTCCTTTCCACGGTCGATATATATAATAATGGTAATTGGACAAATCAAGTGACAAAATAACAGAACCAAAATCATAACAGTGACCAGTTTAATTTTTCCTCTATGTTATATCCCACTGTTCTGATTTGTCACCAATCCATAATAATATGTATTAGCAAGTATATAAAAATAATGAATTGATTCTTCGTATCAAGGGAAAAATACCAAAGCACTTAATTGAACGATAATTGTGCTACATGGTTGATAACTATTTCGCCATCTCACCATTTTCAAAATAATGGAGGAGATGGCGAATAGATTTAAACTTTATTACGTTATGTTTGCGGAACTGAATAAGCCAATTCAATGTCATCATACATATTCTTAAATATATTGAGCACAGTTAATTAATCTCAATCTTGGTCTTTAGACCATAGTACATCATGGGCTTTCATTTGCACAATATGGCAGACGTAATAATCAAAAATATAATAATTATCAATTAAGCTGCTGCATTGTAGTTTTGATTATTTCGTAAAGAACCCTCTATTGGTATATTCGTAGTAAATTTACATCGGATTAGTAATAAAGTAAGTACAAATAATAAATAATACCCACAGACAAAGAGCAAACATGTTAATTTGTTAATTAACGAAACCCATTGTTTAATTGAGATTTTTACAACGAGAAACAGTTGCATCCAACTGTTCAGTATCATTTCAGATAAATAGTAACTTATCTTTGATTTATGGCTCGTCTAATGTTCGCACATAAAAATTAATGACAGCTGCATTGAATGAATTTGCAGATTGTAAGACTAGAGTGGGAAAAAAAATATTTATTTTTTGGTTATTTATTATGGCAAAATTAACATGGCTTTGACTGTACGGATCGTTGACTAAATGAATTGACTGTCTATTTGTATGTATTAAATGTTGATTTTTCAAGATTGTTTAAGGGTTAACATCACAACACTCAAAGTCCTAACTACAATAAAATTAATTGGGAAGAGATGAGACACTTATGTTCATTCTCAACACCTACCACTAGCGGTCTAGGATTCAGACTGGGTACCTACCAATATTCAGGAGGGTGCTTTTACAAAAGTCCAAACAGATAAACGATGCATTAATAATAATGAGAAAAAGAGTTTTGTAGCCGAGTAAGTCAACGCCCTCATGCGGTCGTTCTATTCGGCTGCGGTGTCCACGGGTTCGAGTCCCAAAATGATACAGACAATTCCGTACATTGATTGATGGATTTGTATTAAAAGATCTATAATTTTGACATCGCTGAAAAACTAAGTAATAGTTCTTTCCTAGCCACAACCTTCCATTGTTACCCTCTCCGAAAAACTGAGGTTGAGCTACTGGATAACAATCAGTTAACAATAAGGAGTTTACATGCTCCTCATTGGGAGAAGACATTTAAAAAAACACAATCCAAAATTGTTAAAAAAAATCGACCACAGCAAATATTAACCATTATCAAGTTATTAAAATCATTTTTTGATTATCTAGCTACAGCGTCATTTTTAATATTTTATTGCGGAGACAATGAGCAAACTGAAGTCATTTATTTAAATAAATTCAAAAAATATGTTAAAACATCTCACACGAATCGAATGACAAAATTTATCAAAATGCTAAAAGTCAATGGGCACCCGACGAGTTTTGAATTAGTAGAGAAATGATTTATTATTAAATTACACCTACGGAAAAATAACTTAATTTTACATCAAAGCTTCGCATTAGCATACAATTTAACTTGAATTAACAAAAAAATAGTACTTGCGATTCCGTTTAATTTTTACAAATGAATAAAGTCTAATAGGTAATCAGATTTTGAGCAACTCAGCCACAAAAATCTTCCGATTGGATTTTATAATATCAACTTACGTAATTTACAATTAAATGAAATATTTTCGGGTCTATTACAGTGGCGGCCGGTGACAAGAATATTAGGGAGTGCAAAAAAGACTCACCTATTTATACAAGAAATCCATCCTCCGATTCTTGGATTTTGAAAACACTTCAATAACACGAACATTAAAATCCGATATTGACGATACCAATTGTTTCTCTACACTTAACATCGCAAGAGCATTTAGTCTGTCTTGAGTCATGGTATTTCTCAAAAATGACTTGATCCTTTTTAATGTTGAGAAACAACGCTCACTTTCCACTGAAGTCATCGGTATTGTACAAATAATCTGTAATAACTTAACACTTTCACTAAATACTTCGATTAAATTATTGTTTGTAAAAAGTTGAAGTATGGACAATGCTCCATCGGTGACGTAAAAATCTTCCCTACTGTAGTTAATTCATTTTTAAGCTTTAGTTTGTCAATGAAATCGTAAGTTGATGTTGCAATATTAAAGTCCGCTAAAGGAAAACTTTGTGATAATCCGAAAATTTTTCGCTAAAAACAATTTAGCTGCTACTAAATGATCATGGTATGCGAAACGATCTTTCGTTTGATTCACTAAAGTATCGCATACTTCATTACAAATGACATAATGGGGTAAGTCATTTGGTCTACGTCTTTTGTAGGTTGGACTAGTGACATTTGGGTATTTTCTCGGATATTCTGAATAGAACGCGTAAAACTTTCGATATTCTTATTTATCTCCAAAACATCTTTCGACCTAGATTGAAGTTGCATAAAAAGTATATCACAGTGTGGCATAACTTTTGCAAAGAAATCTAGCCAGTAATTGAAATGATCTTCGTTTAAATATCGAAACAGCATTCCAGCTTGATTGATGGTATCAGCGTCTAAATTTACGGTTTCTAAGATGTGCTCCATACACTCTTTCAACTGCTCGCGATAAGTGTGCACGACAGTCACTGTTCTTATATTAAAATTCCACCTAGTTATTGGTGCTGAAGGTATTCTTCTATGAACTATTTCTTTTAAAATGTCAGCTCTCTTCGCAGATCTCGAAAAAATGATGGAAAAGATCGTAAATTTGCAAAAAGTTCCGAACCATAGTGTTGGCTAAAGCACTTCTCTCCATTATCAAATTCAATTGATGTGCATAACAATGTATGAAATGTGCGTATGGATACGAAGCTTTTATCAAAGCCTGCACACCACCTAATCGCCCACTCATCACTGCTGCACCATCATAACTCTGCCCGATTAATTGTGCTGGTTTAATGTCGAGAAATTCCAGTTCCTTCAAAATCTCAGATGCAATACCTACCGCAGTATGATCTTTTGGGATAATAAATTTCCAGAAACGTTCATGTATCTTCCCGCGCAATTCGTACCGTATTACCAAAACGAGTTGTTGCGTAGTGGCTATGTCAGTTGTTTCGTCCGCCTGGATAGCGATATATTTGCTCTGCGATATTTCATTTTTAATTTCGTTGCGACACACCTCCAAAATTGAATCTAAAATGTCATTTTGAATTGTTTTTGAAGTTCCCTTGAAAACACTGCTGCTCTCTAAGTGCTGTTTCATTGCGATGTCAATCTCTGAGACGAAATCAATAAGCCCTCGATAGACACCTGGATTATGGGAATCTGCAGTTTCATCGTGTCCCCTTAAAGCTAATTCAAATGCACCACAGAACTTCACACAGTCAATTAACCTTGATAAAATATATCGATTTTTATCTACACGCTCATTAATTTGTTTCACTGACGCACGATACCCAGCATCCAATTGGGAACGAATATCTAACGATCCCAATACCGCAAGTTGCATTTCATTTAAAATGTGATTTTGAGAGCTACCGTGTTTCTTTATTTTGAATGATAAGTGAACCAGGTCCTTAATTCCACTCTCAGTCCAGTTAGATTCACCTCCAAACAACAGACACGGAAAACAGAATACTGTATTAAAACTAGTACAGCCACATAGCCATGGTGTTTTTTTATACGTTTCTACATTAAATTTCCGAGTAAACACTTTATTATTAAGCGTACACTTCTGAAATAAATTTAAGCTTGGCATAGGACGACCTGCTGCTTTAATTTCCAGCCTTTTCGAAAAATCCCGACGATTTTCTTTAATGTATGAGACAGAATATGCACTATTCATTATTGAAGCACGTAAATATTAGACGTATGTTAAAGAAAGTAAATAAATTTGATGGTATGCGTTTCTTTGTGGCAGGTTCAATACACTAGAGGTCCTTTCGACGCACGAACTAAACATATGCGACAGGTCTCTGCGAGTTTGAATACTTTCGGGAACGGTCGTCATAATTCGGCAACTGGTGCAATGATCCTGAATAACTAAAAACTTCGTATGAAAGTCGAATGTGTGACACAGATGACGTCACAAAAAAAAAAAGTTTCCTACGAAATCCCTTCCACTTAGGGAGCGCTGAACCAAAATTGCACCGCCTCGACGTATTATTATTAGTATTTTTTCTGGCGCGGAATACGAGGTAGCATTGTGTGAATCATCGCTTGATGCAATATTTTTTTACGGGGAACACGCGGAAATTTTTAAAATGAGTGAATTGCTATGTTTGTATAATATCGCTTATTACTTGAATGAATAATAATAACTTGAATATGGGAGTACATAGCACCATTTGCTCCTTTGCAAGAGCCGTCCCTGGTCTATTATACTTCATTTTCACACAATGGATTATATTTCAAATGCTTACGCATAATTAACTTCTTTTTAATAACAGGTTAACTGTGAATCAAAGTAAACATAAACAAATTTTGGACATTATTTACATTGAATAACGAAAAAACAACACAGGGCGTCACAGGTCGGTGAATTTTGTGACTACGTGCTTATTTACAATTGCGTGTATATAGAAAAAAGTACTTAAAGCTCATTTTAGTATTAATCGCTTCAATTGTATTAAGTATTTCCTAATTTGAGACAACATAGACCAATTATAAAAGCAAAATTACATTGCTTAGTAAATTAATTGTAGTGAAAAACAATTTATCATAAAACAATTTTAAAAATGAAACATGTCCATTTCCAATTTGGACCAATCGTCGCCCCAAAAGCAAAAGGGCACTTGTGCAAAAATTAAGTTTAAAGAAAAACGTTTTAAGAGTAAAACAAATCGTGGGAGGTTATTTTTGGTATTTTGACATGAAAATTGAATCACAGGTGACTTATTACTTTAAATTGGAATGCATTTTTACAACCTTTTAATTTTGAAATTTTTGAGAGGATTTATGTCACATTTATGTCAAAATTTCATATAATTTATAATTTCTTCTTTCACCTAGGAACATACTTAGGTTTATTACATAAAAATGAAATTAAATATACATACTTAAATTTGAATTTAAAAAATATATATTAAGCCATACGTGACTTGAAGATTAGTTTTTTTCTTTTTTTCAATTGTGATTTCATAGATTTTGTTTCGTAAATGTCCTTTTGCATATCACGGAGAGAAAAAAATTACGAACAAAACAGCATTTCTAGCTCAGTTTCCATTTACCATTGCTAATAATTATAAAGAAATTATACATGTAACACAATTAAATAAAAGAATAAAGTTGATTAAAATAGGTCTTAATAATGTCCATATCTATCAAGGTGAATTTGAGACGTAGCAAAGCTCTGACGATACAGGCACCATGAGCTCGATCGATGATAGCGTAAATGTGTCCATCTATCGTTAGAAAAATCTCGAGTTTTATTCCTTATGTCAAAGTTGTTCATCCATTTATAAAAATTAAATATTAACCACGTATTTGGCTGCAAAAGAATGAATAAAATCAACCCATCAGTAAACGTGACCATACATAATATATATTTATATAAAATAAACAAATATGACGAAGAATCGAAATTTTTCACGAGATGTTCGATTTTCAAAGGTTTTATCTTTCATAGAGTTCGTCTCATTTTATATTCTTTTATATGGCTAATGAACTTGTTCACCTTCATTGAAGGTTAAGCCCAAAAGTCCTGATGTATCTATGGTACCATTTTTAAATCATTTTAAGTACCAAATATATATATATATATATCCGGAGCACAGAATTGGGGTGATTTCTTACAAGCAGATATCTGAACGAACCGAAGCAAATCAAAGGTATTTTCGCAGCAAGAGTAGGTCATCGACTCTGTATTTAAAGGACAAAAAGGTGCGTGGGGGTCTAATACCTGAATTATACATCTGACCATCCGTTAGAATGATTGAGATCCTAAAAAAGTGACTTCGCTTATCATCTTATGATCATATAATTAATATTTGCGACGTTTCAGAGCATTCGGAACATTTTGTTATTTCGTTAAGGTAGCATAATTTCAAATCTGAAAAAATAAATGTGGTAACTTTTCAGTATTATGTAGTTTTGATCTATGGTTTAATCGCTATTTAGTTTATGACTGGCACATGTGGTATTATAATTATTGAAGAGAATCGTTTAGCATAAATTAAAGTTTTTATGACGCACAAATTCGTTGCAGCTAATATTATAAGTTATTTCAGCATAAGTTGTAGGCGGTTTAAGTTTCAACACATTACATAGCAATTTGCGAAATTTAGTATATAAAAAAGAATATTAGGCGTTGTAAATTACATAATTTAAAAGGTTAAAAAAGATGTTGAATGGCTGTAAACAAGATTTATGTACCCCCATACTAATATCCCCGATTATTGTGACAAACGAGGATATTTTTTATACTCATTGAACCTGTTGTAATGTTTTCTCGAAATGAAATTTAATGTTCAATTCATAAATCTTATATTTAATTTTACATAAGCCCATAAATTTCGAAAGTTACATGTATTCTTTAATATTTTTTGTACTTTATAATTTTTTTTTTAAATTATTCATAAATTATGTATTTTAAATTTTAACAGACATGCGCAGCAAGACATTGATTCGCGATATCGATATAACTTAGGTTTTTCTGAAGAATTAATAATATTTCTAGCAAACTCGGTTCCGTTCGGTTGAGGGATAACGCTCCACAGCTTTTATCCACTCGGCTACGCGGCCAAGCGCTCGAATCCCGGAACACTTTCATAAATTGATTTTTCAAACGATTTCAGGATATTCATCTATCGACATGGTTGTATGTGATGTTTTAATCACTTTGCCTTTCCTCTAATTGCAACTCCATACTACATATACCATGGGAGAGTATATATTATTTCGAACCTTGTCACTGTGACATGACAGCGGTCGGTATTACCCTGAAAAAAAGTTATTAAAAACACTAAAAATGAAAAAATATTGCGAATTAGATTTGCACATATTATTTAATTACGACTTAATTCTTTCGTCTGCAATTATAGTTGTCACAAATAAATGTTTTCTTTGCAAATTAACAATTTGTCAATGCTATAATTTTAGTGTGAAGAAATATTAAATTGTTATATGCCGACAGAATAACACTATGTTTTAAGTATTTCTATATGTTAAATTTGGAAAACTATACGTAATATTTATTATAGTGTGAAAATATATATCACCAACGAAGATCTATGTCATTGTGTTTTAAGACAAATAAGACAATACGTAAAAATTGAAACAACGTAATTATTTAATGATACCTGAATTATTCTCTCAATATTGAAATGCTATTTTTAAATGCACTTATTTTACGTGCCGTTGTAATATTCAGTAGTATATAAATTTAAATAGACATAACACTACAATAAAATAAAACATTTTCTTAAAAAATCTTCGGAAAGACTGAATTTTAAAGACTTCTCTATTTGAGGGTGTGTGAATACAACAATATTCAAACATATACTATCTGAAGAGTCGTGGATATGAAAAATTGTTTCTTCTCCCATAGTGTAGAACCAATATTTTAATGACAATTCCACAAAGAATATAGACAATGTTGCTTTAGATGTCGATATACTCCACGTGGACGTGAGTGAGTCAGGCGACTATAGTTATCTTTAAATATTTTACTTACTCGATATTCTTTGATAACTTTGTATTTTCTATAGATGTTCATATTGCAAAATTAATAAACCAATAATTTTTGCATTGTTCTTTTACGCCAATAATTTGTCAAATAAATTTAATGAAACAGATTTTTTGCCATATGAAGATTCCAAAAACAAAAACCGATATTTTCCAATGTTAGTAGTAAACGATGCTTTTGTGTTTCAAGCTAAATTTATTAGTTTGTTTTTTTCCGTCTAATTGTATTTCCAATTAACAACAGTATGCATTTTTGTACTAGTCAGTTAACCGCAAAAAATAAATATAAGTGAAATAAAATTGGATATATCGACATTTACTTATTTGAATTTAATTTATCGGTCTCTGCATGGTGTTTAAGAGTTTTAACACTTTTTCTTATGCCTTTGTCGGGGTTTTTTAAGTTGTTTATCATGGCATAGTGTGTAAAAATACTTATATTATAAGTAGGTACATATTTTTTGTTCCATTATGAAAAAATGTGAACTTACTGGTTTATACTTTTATATGCCTGATATCTCTCAAATATTAACTGAAAAACTGACGACGTTTTCATCAAAGGCATTAAAAATGACTTAGTAAACACCCGTTTCTGTGTTTTCATTACGAACAGTTTCATTAATTGATTTTTCAATGGATTTTTGTTCGAAGGCATGTATGTTTGTGATGCCTAAAATTCTCTCCCATCTTTTCACTCCTAAAAACCTGACAATTGCCTAACCACTATTCCAGTCTATCCCCTATCCTTATATCCAGGGCTTTTTTTGTAATGTAGCGCGGTGGAACGGCGTTCCGGCACCTTTTTTCACGGTATTTTTAATGTTTCAAAAGCAATTAGACGAAACAATGAGGTTTTGGCACTTTTGTTCATCAAACTCGTCGGACCACCTTTGACACTTTTCGATCTTTCAAAATACGTTGATCAATACTACACTAACAACAAGAAAAAGAATCGAGACGATTTACCAGACGAGAATTGGACAACACTTTGGAAATCACTATAAACTTTTATTCGAATACATATGATGTTTTTACAATTTCATTTTACAATATTTAGTCTTTAGTTGTATGTTCCAAATATACATAATATAATATTTGTATTTGTTTGTATGTTTAACTTTACATTTGACATGTCTAAAATAGAAAAAAAAAACACTTTTAAGGTGTTAACTGTCAATTCTTGGTGGAAAGACATTATATTTTAAAAAATAAAACACAATTCATTTGTACTACTTCCACATATTTATAATGATCAGTACCGGTTTCGCTCATCACGAGCATTATCAACTGATAAAAATACAAACATAACAGGCTTATTTATATAAAATTGAGTGTATAAATGAAGGTATATAAAACTGATGGTTCATGAACTAAGACAAGAAAATACTGATTAGAAAACAAATTATACATAAATCAAATAAGTTGATAATGCTCGTGATGAGCGAAACCGGTCCTGATCATTATAAATATGTGGAAGTAGTACAAATGAATTGTGTTTTATTTAAAAAAAAAAAATGTTTAATGTTTTATGCGCTTCGTGGCAGAAGGAAAAGCTGCTTTATATTTCATTTAAATGATATTTGAATATAATTTTCATTAGTAAAAAGCTTGACAAGACGTGAGTTCCGGCACCTTTTTTTTAAAAAAAGCCCTGCTTATATCCATACTCTATTCGAAAAGGAGAGGTTGAGCAACTGAGTTACAAGCAGTTCTCGTAGAAAAACTTCCGTTGAGATACCTCCATCAGTAGTTTATATAATCTACATTTGGTGTAGACATGGTAACATTTAAAAAATGAAATAACAGAAACACGATTGATATTAGAACAAATAAAATATATACGACTGAGTGAGTGGACTCTCGACGCTGTGGTTACATTGATTGCTTTGTTAACAAATTTCAATGCGTTTTACATTGTTCACTTCCGGATGACAATTATATCAAATTGGCGGTTTTAAAAAGTGACTATCCTTTTAACAAATTAAACAAAACAACAGAATATTATAATGAAGGAAATTATGTAGGCGAGACATTATCTCTCTGGACCATGACAGGTTCTGCCGTGCAGTACAAATAATTACACGGCATGTTAATTTTTGTAAGCACAGTTGCTGGTTGCTAGGCGTCATGAAACATCACGTGTGCTGATTTTGATTGATGAACTTGTTAGATTAAAATTTATATGAATCTTTGACTTCTAGGAATGTGTTTATCGTAGTATTAAACACTAACTCGCCTTTATGGAGGGGAGGTATTCGAATCGTCGTAAATCGCTATCCCAATATACTACTCTTAATATAAACGACTCGAAGGAAATATAGTATGAATTGAAACGTATCTTTTTGTTTTCAATTACGGCATTGTTTTGTCATAAAGAAATATCAGATGACTCACGGATAATCAAATTATATTTGAACAGCGACTCGTTTTCCGAGTCGAGATTTGTGTTCGCTACGCAGTGATACGACTCAAATGAGCGAATCAATAACAAAGAATCGGCGACGAACTCATTTATTCACTTATCGTCTCATGGTTCTAAACATTGTACACGCCACTATTCGTTAAGTATTTACAATTATTACCAGGTGTATCAAGTAATTAAACAGTTTTAATTATTATCAAATAAATGAGTGTCTCAGGAGCAGTTTTTGTGTAGTGAATAAATTGTCGTTGTTTACCTAATAAGCGAAACCAGTATGGGTTTTTTTTTAAATAATATTATGCTCAGATGTGGACCCAGCTTTAGGTTTGGACTGCGTCTAAAAACAATAGTACAGAAATATTCATTCGACATGCCGACTAGAACGCCCCCCTTTAAGCCCAAATGCACAGGACATAATTGTTTAAACATAATTATTTATCATTCTTGAACAATTGAATATATAGTATACAATACCAAATAGACAACAGTAATCCTAAATGAGTTCGTAGGCACGCGTTAACCGCTGTGTATTGTTTTAATCTAAAACGATAGTTTATGTTCGGTATAGCTGTAGAATAGAGTGACAATAATAGAAGGGAGATTGTTAAAATATGTCATTTGAAAAAATAATATTATCTCACGAAATCAGCATTTATGAACATAATATAAATGAATAAGAATACATCAAATGAAGCTTATTTTTCATCTTTTAAATATGCCTTTTAACAACAAAGTTTTTTTTTTTCAATTTACCTAGTGGCACTAAGAGAAACCTGCGAAGAGTTTCCTGGCTAATTTATTTCCTGGGTGTGTTCATACTAATCTTAATGAAGTCCTTTTCCTGTATGTATACTATCTTACAGTCTGGCAGCTGAATGTAAAATAATTAAGAAAACCCTGTACGAATACTGATTATGAGTGTTCAATTGATATTGATGTGCTTTTCAATTTAAGAGTTTACCAACTCATGCATCCAGTCCCTAACTGATTTTGGAGAGTGACTCTAAAACCTAGGTACCTTTCCTGGAGCTGTCATATTACAAAGATTACATTTAAATATAACTAAATATGATACAATAAGTAAAATAACATGTTGATAAATTCATAGACCCCTCGGTAGTGCCCAGATTAGTATGTTAAAATAAATGAAGGAAAATCCTTTTAGGCTAAATCCTTCTGTTAGTATTTGACAGCCCCTGCTTAAAAAAATCATATTGATATTTTTAACCGGAAAGGAAATAAAAATTTCCCAATTATTGCTTATTGACCCCAGAAAACTATTATTTTGTTTCCACTTAATTATCACAGACAAATACCAAAACAATGATTTTTGAATGAAGGATTTTTGTATTCTTTCAATTAAGCCGCATAACATAATTCAATTTTTTGCTGCCCTGTGAAGTTTTAGGTTTATTGAGTTACAAGCATCGCCCTCTAGATTGACGATATGGAATTATTTTAATATTATTTTGGCACAAAACTTCCTAATATATTAACAATGCCTAGGAAGTCATTAAGACATTAAATATCACGGATATATTCGAACCGCAACTAAGCTATGTGATTCTGAGTGCCTGAAGATGCGGAAAACTATAATATAACAGATAACATGTAATTTCTGCGATAGGTATAGGCCATTTTAGAATATAAACAAGATCAGTTATTTTTAGTTTTTGTTGGAAAATTTTGTTCATAAAAACTGTTAATGGATTAGTAATAGTATGAATTTTAAAAAGACCGCATTTAAGTGAGTGAGAGAAGACAATTTGTTATCTAATCGCTGTCTCTATTTTTTTTATTGAAAATTTTATTGATTGAAAAAATAAATAAATACAAAATTCTGAAATGTGAACCTTTGATAGTGGAATATAAAGCAATAGAAGTGGCACCATTTGACCACTGCCAACGATGCTGTTTATGCGAGCGACTGTTTTATTTGAAATACAATATAATTATTCTATCGGTGAATTTTTCTAATTAATAAAATAGATATTTCATGAATTTATGAATACTATACGCTTTAAAAACGTTTTTTTATGTATATTTATTTAAAATTTCTGAATATGGCAGTGTTTTTCTAGTTTGAGTTTTTCTTACTAAGCATGTTTATTTTCTTGCGCATTTTGTCTTCGTTTAATAATCATTAAAGCCAAAATGATAATTTTCTAGTAAGCCATTATGATGACTTTCATGGTTCTTTATGTTTGAATTTTTGAATGGAAAAATCTTTGTGGTAAGATTGGCATAACTCAAATGGCTGTACGAAATCGTTGAAAACACTATACAAACTACACCATAGTAGTTTAAAATAATTGTGTCAAGAAAGCCATATTGCATAATGTCATTCGGTGCACAAAGAGAATGGCAGTCACAACCTTAGTCTTTGTACAATTTCATTATTGCTTCATACAACTACCTCTTACTTCTGCCCTTTCGAACTTGGGCGGTTTTTATTGAAACCAATGGATGGAAGAGGTGAAGTAAAACAATATCGTTCAAAAACACGACATATAACATCAGAACATATGAGTACAAACATATTTTATAGTATTTCTAGTCACAGCTTACTATGATACATTGACACTATAATTAGGTAAATGTGCGGATACAATCGCTGACGTGGATTGTGAATAACAAAAGCAAACGAATCTCCGCGAAGATTATTCCAAACAGGTTTCCGAGAGATGAACGGGAGGATGCCCTCTGAGTTGAGAAATTCCAAGAAAGGTGGAAAATGTCAAACGAGGTTAGATAAAATCGGTCGAGACGAGGCACCTTGAAACAAAAATTTTAATATTTAAAACCACAACACAATTCTTTGGATCAACATTATCTTCGGCACAGTTGCCCACATGTCGAATGATATTTTTCTATTACCTGCGATAATTAAGTAAACATTTTGTGTTATTTTAAGTACGGCGTGCTTGGTCATTAAATTGACCAGTATATAATTTTTTTGTCAGTAGTGGCGCAGTGGTCAACTTTGTTGGCTACGGTCGCGGATGTCTCGGATTCAAGTACGAACAGTTTCAGAAAAAAATGATTTTTCAATCGATTTATGGATTTCTGTTCGTAGACATGGATGTTTGTGACGTCTAGAATTCTCTTCCACCTGTCCGATCCTAAAAACGGGGCGTAGTGAGAGCGATTAGATAACCACTAGTCCTGTGCTACTATCCGTACTCTATTCGGAAAAGAGGTTAAGCAAATGAATAACAAGCAGTTCACGTAGGAAAGCTTCTGTTGAGATACCTCCAATTTATACTCCACATTGCAAGCGGACATGGAAAAAAAGATATCCCAAAATTATTAGTATTCAAATAAAAAAGCCATTAATTTACCCAACTTGTTTATCGACTCAGCGACTCGATTATTTATTGACCGTTTAAGATTATTCTTCGAATCGATTTCGAATAGCAAAATTTAAACTTATCGAATATATTCATTAATAGTTTCTGAAGTATGAAAATAATATTAAAATTAGATTTGAATATTTAATAAAATAAAAAAATAAATTAATAGTACATTAAAGTTTGTAAGAAAACGAGCTCATTTATAGTAAAAATCACATTTATTCAAATTTTACATCATTGATAATGCACATCTTATAATAATTAAAGACTAAATCTTTTCCCACTTGTCAAATCCCAGATAGAGACAATTTAAATACACATTCCAACTCCGTTCTAACCAATATTAAAAAATTGCAGCTGCGTCAGATTAATCAAACGGTATTACTGAAATTACCGCACAGAGCGGTACTATATCATTCGGCAATACTACCAACTAGATGTAACTGAACAATTAAAGTTCCATCTAGTAACATTGCCAATAAGAATCAATTACCTCAATGACATGTAAATTAAATTCCCACCAACGATCACGTACGCCAAAAAATAAAATCGTGTAAAGTGATAAAAATTTTCACGGCGAATTTACTGTTGTTAAAAATGTAACGCGGCAGATGGAATAATTGAATACGTTTTTTTGGATGCTTTGTGCGTATTTTCATGGTCAATGTTGGATTGTTATATTGACAATAGTTTTCAATTACTCACACATTTTATATATAGGCCTGGTTTCAATATAATTAATATAATAAACCGAAGGCAAAAAAATATCACAACTCGATTGATAATGCTCCATTTATTTATAAACATATTTACGGATAATTGATGTTTTTGCGCGGTCGATTATACAAGGTGGTTGATGCAAATTTAATACTAATACCATAGGTCGGCAACCTTTTTCATGGACGGGCAAAAACCATTGTGTGTTAGGCGGGATATTTAAAAAAATGTTTAGATTACTGAGCGCGAGCCCCTGTATGTTTTGACAACTTGAAGGGAAATTACTGAAATTGAATACAACCGTTTACAGAACATTAACAACCGTATTCGTAAGAAGTTTTTGGTATTTATTTAATTGACATTTCATTAAAAAAAAATACTCTAAGATACATCTAAATAATATGTTAGAGTAAAATGATATTTAATTTGACTGAAGGGGCTTGATGGAAAGCAATGTAAAATTTTCAGGTTTCGCCATTTGGCATCTTCATCCATTCAAGTACACGACTGAACTCAAACTGACAGGTATTAATAATCGTTTATATATATATATATATATAGACTATATAAGAAAAAATATTATCACTAAGTCTATGAACCATTATATATTGATGGCGATCTGTTAAAATTAATTTAGCTCTATTAAAAATAATAAACAAGCTTAAACTTTATTATGTTATTTATTTATCGTAGCCCATTTTGCTTTCAGTCAAAAACATCATGTGGTATTTATTATTTAACGAAATAATCAATTATTATTTTTATCAATACTTTTTGAAAATATTTTAATTTTTATCAAATTTAATACCTCGTAAGATAACACGAAAAAGAAAAGTGGATATGCATAAAAAAATAATTATCAAGAGTTTAGCTTAGTATTCGAAGCACGGAATTAATAAGCAACAATTAATTATATAAACAAGAAAAACATCTGATAGATTTCTCTAATAAAAATATAAATGAGCGTTATTAATTTTAGTGCCTTATCGATGTCCAAATGATCGATTGTTATTTTTTTAATTAAATTTTCAAAAAAGTATCAATTCTTCTCTCTCTTGATACGAATATAATATTGTAAAAACGTATTACATATTTCTGTGTAAACTACGGCCGTAATCACTTGCGATAGTAATTAAATACATACTGTAATTATTTATGTTTACATTCAAAACAATCATTGCTTAATGATAATGCTAAATTTTCTGCAAAAGTGACATCTATTATTGAGAAAGATTGGTTAATGATTTTGTTAAAAATATTGGTGATTACTTTTTAAAATAATTAAATTGTTTTTAACTAAACAAAAATGTTAAAGAAAATAATGAATTAAAAGGTTTCACGTTTTTTTGTTTTAATTAGACATTCCTAGAAAAAGAATTATTGTGAAACTGTTAATTGAAGATATGTTCAATTTAAAAAAGACTTTACCGTTTCAATGTACATATGTGCAGTTCATTGTTTACGTTCGTTCAATTCGATATAAAATATGGCGTTTAATCCGAGAAGAACTAATTAATTGAAAAAAGTGTCTACTTATAATTATAAACACTATCCTCCCCTAAAGTAAAGGTGACTGTCAACTGTCAGTGATGTAAAAAAATTCATATCGGGATTTTCAAGAGACATCACTTTCACAGAAGCTTCATCTTTTCCCTCCTCTGAAGCGAAAAAAAATGAAAACAATACGTCTATGCAAACAGTATAACAAAGAACACTGATATACAAATTATAACCGTTTAAATTTTACCATTAAGTCGTCTAGAAAACATGACGTTAATTATGGGAATATTTCATCTTTTACTTGCAATTAAAATGTGATAGTAATTCGAAAGAACATGATAAAATATTATGCACCAACTCACGGAGTAACAAGCATCATCGTTTATGTTAATTTTCTTAAAGTTCTTTGATACTGTTCAGCCATTCTTACTTTATAAAACAAATGAATGAATTCTAACTGTCGTCGACGAAAATAATTGAAATTGGAACTTCCAAAACAGTATTTAAAAAACACAGATGAAAGTGATACTGTCGTGGTATGCGAAATAACGTGAGTATTTAACTGAAAGTTTCAAAAAAAATATTCGAATAAATTTTATTTTATGTTTACAGATTTAAACGTAAATAGTATGAATTCAATCTTCTAAATACCAGATGCAGTAAATTGTCCACTATCAATTCTGTTAATCAATCATATCTGTCAGTTCGAGTTCATCCGTGTGCTCGAATGCCTGAAGATGCCGAGAGACGAAACCCGGGTCGTTAGTGACGAAATACAGGGAAATGTACAAAATTTCAACAATTTAAATTTGATATTGAAATTCCATCAATCACCCTCAGTCGATGTCTTAAATTATATATGTCTTATTTAAAAAAAATGGCATTCACGAGCATTATCAACTGAATTGATGAGCGAAACCGGTCCTGATCATTATAAATATGTGGAAGTAGTACAAATGATTTTTTTTTAAATACAATGTCTTTCCACCAACACCTTAAAAGTGATATATGGCTTAGTTTAAATTGAAAACTTTAATTTGTATATATAATTTAGTATCGCATTATTTAATCATGCTTCATCAAGTATTTGTTTAGTTATTTATAATAAAAATAGGTAGCTGATAATTTATTAGTGATACAAAGCATCTTTCAACAGTTTTTGCCAGTTTTAAATACACCAGAGAAAATTTAAGCCATAAATAATTATTATTAAATGAATGGAAAAATAATGTCCGTTTTAAGTGTTTTTTTTTTTGATATAATGAAAGTCTCAATTTAATAAATTAATGCTAGTCGCAACGAAATCTATTCTTTCGAACTGTAAATACCATGGCGCCAAGAAAAACATAGAACATTTTTTTCTTATGAAACTAACATTTAAAAAAAGTTTCCAGTAATAAAGCGACTGGAAAAATACGACAAAAAAACAATAACGACGCAGTTGGCTGTCTAGGAAATCCTACAAGTTTTTTCGGCTATTTTCAGATCAATGTGAAATGAACACTTACGTTAGATAGAATTAAGAAAAAAGGTATATTTAACCAAATTTAAGACGGTGGAGATCGGTTCCATGAAGGGTAATTGATAGAAAAACCAGAGTTTGGGAGCCTTCGGCCTTCTTGGTCTTGAGGACCGAAAATATTCATTTCAATGTTGTCATTAATTTACAAAATAATTTACAAAAATTTTAAGCTCATATTATTGAAGATTCTTGAACACGGCCTCGAAGGTTATAGATAAATGAATGCAGCCACCTAGAATGAAAAAGTTCCCGACATGTAATATAGATAGAAACTATTGTTTGTCAATGGAAAATGTATCTATTTAAGTGTATAATTTTGTATTAGGTCTTAAAGTTATATTCACGTTTTATCTGGACATATTTAAAAAAAATCTTTCCTTTCGAGTGAGAATTACTTAATAATCTTGAACAGTAAGGACGCGGAGATACTCATCACGATCATCTTTATCTTTACATAATATAAATACGCTTTCGGCAATATTACGATAATATACAGGAAAAAGTTCGCAATACCAATGTCATCATGTAAGAGTATGTACCCTACTTTGGAGTAAGTAGGTGTAAATTGCCATTTAAAATATGACCTTTCCCTTTCATTTTTTGATTACTTTCCGTCGTGAGGCGTCAATCAATGTTTGAGCGATCTTCTCAAGAAACGTAACATATTGAAATCAGTTATGACAAAAGTAATGCCATGGAATATCTTTCATTGTCTTTCTTATGTGAAATTTCATTATGAAATAATATGAATATAATAATATTTATTTACAAAAACAAATCACAATGTTCGCAATAATTCCCCAATTATATAAAATGATCGGGATTGTTTGGTTCCTGTTTCGATCCTTTCCTTTCCACCAAGTATTGACAGTAAATACCTTAAAAGTGATCAACTACGTCTATTAATTTCTAGTTGTTTGAGTGCCGTAAAGCCTTAAGTCGATTGGCTTTTGTGGCGAAAATGTAAGCATTTTTTCCATTCTGATTTAAAAAAAATGGTTAGTTATAAACCGCAAAAGTTGATACCATAAAACTCTACTTTTTTCACCATGTTCACTCCCAATGTGGAGCATATCGACTATGGAAAGGAAAGAGGACGTAACCAACACCAAAAAATATTGTGTATAACTCACACAAAACGTGCTAATACAGTATATTTATACATAAATATATTATAAAATGACTGTAGAAAGGCAAAAGGACTTATCCCTCCGACTTTTCAAAATATTTTTTTTCGATCATAATGAATAGAATTTATTACACGTTTTGTCTGGGCTATACGCGATATGTTGTGTGTGGGTTACGTCCTTTTTCCTTTCCTAGATGAAGTTGAAAGCTATTTCGGCTTCACACCGTCGTCAGAACTATGTATAAACGGATTTTATTTTACCTATACTTAACAAACTAAAAAAACAATTAAATTCAAAAATATATTTATAGCTATTGAAGTAGTGGTGATGTACCGATAAATTGTTATTAGTTTGATCAGGGGATATTAATTAATGCGATCGAGCTTCCTGGTCAAATCTGGTAATGATTCCAGAATACGAATAATGACATACGTTTGATCCAGTTTATATAAAAGTTTATAAAAAATATATAGGATTGCATTATTAATGATTCGTAATAGTTAAAAATAGATGATCTATAATACATCCTGAATTGTCGAGTGCGACATTACGTAACCAGAGGCGTGCAAACACATAATCTATAGCAGTGGTGGACAACTTATTTAACAGACCGGGCGAATTATTCCTTTTTTAAAAGGAGGGCGAAGGATAACGGTTCTAGGGATACTGATAATATATTCTCTCACTATTTAAGGGACACATATTATTATTACAAATTTAATATTAATACTCAGGTCACTCCACTACGCTGGCAAATTTCCCTGGCAAATAATGATAGATGGTTTTAGGAAACACAACATTGTATCGATGAGCCACCATAAATCACGAACCACGTGTTGTGCATCACTGGATTATACTATGTAATTAAGAGCTACTCAACTCTGTGCAGCATTCAATAGAGATCAGTGTATCAAGATTTACGGATTAAACAGCGATTATACTGAATGATCGCAATTTGACGGATATGTGCCATACAGGAAGTTTCAAATTTAAGTAAAATTGTATGTAGCCGAAAATTCATTATCTCTCGGTTGTCAGCACTGCGCTTAATATCTCGAGTAGGGATTGCAATGTCGGATAACTAAATCGATACCGTTATTTGCAAATATTAATACCGGTATATTAAAATTGGATTAAAATGACAAAAAGGCCAATTAGGACTGCAATGATGGCGAATTCGATACTAAGTGATGCTTTTTCAAGGAACAACGCCTGACTGACAGCAAAGCACAAAAACACTGCGTCTGAATGATAAATGATTTGTAGGCTAATACACTTCCCTTCGGAAAATATCGAAATGTTATGTCAACGAAGCCTTGGACAGGAAGTGGCCGTCTGTTATCCCATAAAATTGCAATATTTAAAAAAAATATATCATATTCACATTTTTAGTTTGTTGCTAAATTTTCAATACCACAATACCGATTTTCGGTATTGAAAAAGCAGCCGAAATACCGTCAACTCGGTTACGGTAATATTGGTATTGCAATTCCTAGTCGAGAATCAATTTTCAATTGATAAAATGATGCCCTTTCAACTCGTGACATAACTTCGTTTAGATATGAGTTTTATTAAAGCCATCCTTATTTGTATTGTATTGCATTGTAATTGTTTTTTGCCAATCAAGATAATAACCATGATGTCAATCGCTTAGTTTGTCGTTGTAGCACAGTGCTTCCCAAGCTCAAGGGCCGCGGACACCTTGGGGGCCATAGGGGATCTGTGTGGGGCCGCGAAATGTTTCATTAGAATATCAAATATGTATTAATGATTTTTTTTCAAATTGCATAATTATGAAATTTAATATATCGACCGAGGGTGCTCGATGGAAGTTCAGTATCAAATTTGAATCGTTCAAATTTTGTATACTAGTACGCTAGTACCAGAAAATAATATATATATTATTATGTAATATTGAAAAATGCTTATTAGAAATTTCTTAGAAACGTATGTATTTTTTTTGTGATACATATGTGTATGTATATTATAATATGAAATTAAATTATGTCAATACAGCTTTTGATACCTAGGGGGAGGAGGGCCGTGGTATGAAAAAGTTTGGGAAGCACTGTTGCAACATATATAATATTATCTGATTTTTTATGTAAACGAAACGACGCGATAATAACTGAATAGCTACAGCCTGATTGGTTGTAATCTGCGACAATAAGATATTGCTTTTCACGGAAGCATATATTCCTTATTGACATCGCCAGCAAATAACACTAACGTTTTCTTGAATGGCAATATCGTATGTTGCACATGCTGTTTATGACCCAGTCAATGTAGTTCACTTCATGCATGGCCAAACATGACATGACATCATTAAACATAAATAAGTAACGGAGCCCTCCTTAAGGATAGTGACTGAAATGTTGATAACGTCATTGCAATGTGATAATTCACAAGTAATGCATTTCTTTGTCTCATATTTTATTCTTCAAGTACCTGTGTAATTATCCAGATACGATAAAAATGTTGCACATATCGAGGTTATACTGACAGAAGGAAAAGTCATAAAAACGAGTTCTGAGATAATTGCATTTATAGAATTATTTTTTTCAAATTACTCCTCCCAAATACAATAATTGTTTGTGATTTAAAAAGATTTATCTTTCAAGAAGCATAATCTATTGGCATACAAATCACAAGTTTTGGTATCGATGAGTTATATTCATCTTGTTGTAATCATTGTAATCATGTTTTCTGTCAGAATAAAAAAAATAACAATATGACTTATATATGACAATAATACGGTCTTTTTCAAAGCCATTATAAACCTATCCTCTGATTTCATGCGTTCTACTAGTAGATAGAGCGATAAATTGCATTCATTTTGACATTTAAAACAGAAAATCGTCAAAAACTATCTTAACCTTTTCCACTCTGGTCACTCTGCGTTGTCAGTATACCCTTGATATAACGGGTACATAAGCCCCGTAACACGTAAGGTGTCTAATTTATAGCCAATGATAGAAATTCAATTAAATATTTATAAATAAACATTTTATGAATATCTGATATCACAGTTTATAATAATTGCCAATTCGCCAGACATCTTCATATTTTTTTAAAGCCACCTGATATCAACTCAAAATATCACTATCTCAAAAAACGTTAAATTGAAAAAATCTAAATTTCATATTGACCTTGTCGGGAATTTAGCCCGGAACCATTTGATCGTTAGACCACAAATCACTATTGAATTTTTGACTATTGCAATTATTAATGTAGCGAAAGGAGTGTTAGAGTAAAAAATCTGTATCTACGAAGAAGTTATGAAATTCATAAAAAACACAGTATAGAATTTCATGTGAAAGTTTGAGTTGAAATGAAATTTCTTATGAAAGCACTTCTACAATACAAGTACCATTCATTATTAAAGATCAGGACCAGTTTTATTTGGCGAATTACATCAACGATTGCGCATAGAAATATGTAGACATTAAAATAAGTCAAATAGAATTTATCAATATTTGTAACAATAAACATTTGGAATAATTTAATGAAAAACAAAACAACTATTAAATAACCAGAAACTACGAGATATAAAAAGTATACATCCAGAGTATTCACACATGGATAATATTAAGATTTAAAGTTAATGTACGTACATATTATTTTTCATTTACTATCTCATATATTTATAATCATCAATTTTTATTATCAGACCCGGAAAAATTTGAATGGCTTTTCGCTACATAAGTAAGTAAGTAATGTATTATTTAAAGTAAAATGAGTAAGATTATTAATGTCAATAATCAATATATGGTGAAGGAAAAGAGCACTACATTAATTTATTATAGTATACATTTCATCCCCTCAGTCAATGAAGTTCTCTCTAAAAATAGAAATTTATACAAATTTAATACAATTTTACAATAGTCACGTTTTATTTGCACGAATTCAATTATTAACACCTTTTATCTACGAGCCATACTCTTTCTTACAAAATGCTAAATGATAGTAATAAAATAACAAAGATGTTAAAAATTATTTGGTTTATTTAATAATTTCAACAACGTTTATAATTTCATTTTATTCTTATTGCATGATTAATTGTGTAGGTATATTAAATACGAAGAGGCATGCCGGTAAATAAAAGTACATAAACTCTAAATTGAATATAAGATTAAGCATTGATAAAACTATTGATTTCGAATGCAGAACCCTACAGTAAATACACATTGTTTTATGCAAGCGGCCTACGCCGAATAAATTATAGGATTGTTTATAAGTCTATTTTTTATGTAGTATTAAATAAGTAAATAGGAAGACGTTTCTATTTTAAGATTATTAAAACGTGCTTCGAATGAATAAAACGAATACCCTTCATGTATTACTTGAATGGTATAATATAACAACTAGTTAATAGACGTGTAACACAGACCTTATAATTTGTATTTATCTCGGTGTCAACAGGAAATAGCGTCACTTATAATAATGTTCACAATTGACACAATATTCAAAATTATAAACTAAATTTATTTCATGAGAAATAAATTTATCCACACACTAGTTTCATTCAAGAATGTTAAATAATTATTCTTCAATTCTCCTTTGCTCCCGATTATTTATTGTACCGTCAACGACATACAGCATCCGCAAACATCAATAACCAGAGACTGACAAATTAAAATAAATATTGTGATTAGCATCTCGCTATTTGACAATTTCAACGATGTAGCCAGTTAACAAATTTTATTTCCGTAACAATAAAATTGTGATATAGTATGGAATAAAATGTCTATTTACTTAAATATGTCAAATAAATATTGTATAGTTGAATGAAGAGTTAATTGTTTATGTGTCTTAGCATGGTATTATTCAAAAATAATTTTACATCATTATGCATTATAGAAGTCATAAATACTTGTAAAATAATAAAAAAAGTTATTTTATTTTAATAATCTTATGATATTATGAAACCTAATTGAAAAATGTATATAGTAATGTGAGGTGATAAATCTTTGTTAATAATTTTATATCGAATAACGAAAACTTGGAAGCTTTATTTAAAAACATTTTTAGTGTCTATTCATAGACTACAAAATCAACTACATTGAACGAAGTACACAATGATATTATAGTCTATGTTACCTCCATAGAGAACTATACTTGTTACCTCTGAATAATAGTATATTACTTTATGCTCTGAGTTCTCTGACACGCGGGTCCGGTTTGTTTTGGTAGAACATGCGTAGAATTTGAAGTCAAAACATGAAGGTAAAAGTAATTAGCCGTAATCCAGACGAATATTTACGTCAAACGAAGCGAGATATTCACCGTGGTAATTATGAATCTTAGTGTTCTGTATTATTCTTCTAACCTCAATATAGATTGTGTGCTTTCATTTACATTTTGTTGTTAATTCAGTGCCAAGGAACTATGATCCAGGACTGCATCCATTTGAAGCTCCGAGAGAATACGTGAAAGCTTTAAATGCAGTGAAACTTGAGAGAGTGTTTGCTAAGCCTTTCATTGGGTGTTTAGACGGTCACAGGGATGGCGTATCTTGCATCGCAAAACATCCTAAACAATTATCTTTGACAGCCAGCGGTGCATTTGACGGAGAAGTGAGAATATGGAATTTGCCCACTCAGAAATGCGTACGAAGTTTCATCGCCCACGAAGGCTACATTCGCCAGATTTGTTTCTTACCAAAAGGAGATAAATTTTTAACAGTCGGAGATGACAAGACTATCAAAACCTGGAATGTTCAAGGACCTGCTGATGGGGAAGAAGAAGAACCCGTCGATACTATACTGAGCAGGTCAATGGTCACTGGTCTGTCCCACCATCGCTCTGAGCCTCTATTCGCTACTTGCGGGGAAATATGTCAACTGTGGGAAGAAACGAGAAGTGAACCAATAAGAACTTTCCAATGGGGTGTTGACAGTTTACACCATGTCGCTTTTAATCAGGTGATTTATTTTTATTAACAATGGAAATGGTATGTATCTGACTGATGTTATATTTGAATTCATGTCTTTTTTATTTTAACCATATCCGCTCCCTATTTGGAGCATATGGCCATCACGCGGTTCCTCCAAGCTTCTCTGTTCCCCGCCAGCCTCCTCCCAGGTCATCCCAGCGTCCCGTACCTCCGCCGAATACATCCTATGGATGGTCATCAGCGGCCTTCCAGGGCGACGGAACCCACCTGGTTGGTAGAAGAGACAGGCAGGATTCAGGCTCCCCTGGGGCATCCGCAGCACGTGCCCAAGCCAGGTCCATCGTCGCTTTTTTATTTTGGACGTAATAAGAGGCTGGTCCGTCCGCTCTCTTAACTCTGAGTTCCTGAAAAAACAAACCACCGTACCCCTAGTATTCGCCGCAAACATCTGTTTTCAATGCACAGTATACGGGTACCCTGTGCCTTGGTGAGGTGCCATGACTCGCAATCGTAAAGCAACACTGTCAGGATGCATGCGTTGAATAAGTGGCACTTGGTTCTGACCGAGTACAACCATGAGTCGAAGACTTTCCGCATTGAGTTAAAAGTTGCTCCAGCTATCCCTAATCGGATCGCGAGGTCTTTACGCGAATTGCCATCTCCCGTGATCTTTCCCCGCGCTCGTTAGAGGGTAGTCTGGGTCTGGACAGAAACTGTTGCAGAGCACATTGGTTTTACTCGCATTGACTTTGAGACCAATGCGATACGAGTTGCTCTGCAGCCCCTCCATTGTTTCCTGAATAGCCCTCGAATTCATGTCTCAGATGAACAATATTTCTGTTGTATTTCAGTTAGTGTGAATTAGTTTTTAAATTATAAGTCAGTTGCTCAACCTCAATTCAGATAGGGTAAGATTAGAGAAGGATTGTTTTCTGTGTACACCTTGATATGATTTTAAATTATAAATTGTTTAAAAAAAATCAATTTATTAAAGATTCCTTGAGGATGCATGCCCTTGACGTTGATTTTCCTATAAACGAATGTTGGTCTACTTCTTTTTTGTTGCAACTGTCTTTTGGATGCAAGAGGTAATCGCAAACTTCTATAGTGTTAATTGTTATCCAAGGGTTTTCAATTTTTAACCCTTTCCAGTCTTGTGACACTGTTAATTCAATATGTTAGTAGTAACACAAAAACGTAACCCAGAAGCTTAAATGTATAAAATAGACACAACAATGTAAAGCTGATACATTTTTCTGCCTTCGACAGGCTAGAAACAAACTTATTTCTACAAATTTGAATTCTCAGTTGTCTGTTATAATTTTGTTTAAGTCTAACATATATCGGAATAAACTTGTTTTCCTCCGTCCTGAAAACTTGTAGATGTGTTCATGTGAATAACTCATTGAATTGTGCACTTATGTGATATTCAGTGCAAATGGTTAATATACCATAATAACCTTATTAGATTGAAAGATTTTGTATAAATGGTTAAATTTGTATTTTAAAAAATAAAACACAATTCATTTGTACTACTTCCACATATTTATAATGATCAGGACCGGTTTCGCTCATCACGAGCATTATCGACTGATGATAATGCTCGTGATGAGCTAAACCGGTCCTGATCATTATAAATATATGGAAGTAGTACAAATGAATTGTGTTTTATTTTTTAAAATATAATGTCTTTCCACCAAGAATTGACAGTTGAACACTTTAAAAGTGGTAAAATTTGTGTTAGATAATAATGTGTGTAATAAAATAATCATTAATAATTACAGGTTGAAAAAAATTTATTAGCCTGCTGTGCCAGTGACCGGAGCATAATTCTCTATGACTGTCGAGAAGCGGGAGCAGTTCGAAAAGTGGTTATGGAAATGCGATCCAACACGTTATGTTGGAATCCAATGGAAGCTTTCAATTTCACAGTGGCAAATGAAGATTACAAGTAAGTAAAATAATGCCTTCCACTCTTTCCCTGTCCAAAATAGATTTTGAAAATTATAATGAACTTTTACTTGATTAATCGTTATCCCTATGTTTATTCAGAATATGTTGCATAATAACACATCGATGTGTGCGAAATTTCTACCTTTTAGGAGAGCCAAAACGAGATTTCTGTTACTGACAGATCAGTTCTCAAACGGGTCTGGGAAACGGTCTCGGTGGGATCGTGAGAAATGAACGCATATTTACACTATCAATTTACTAACATTTCTTGGGATATATTATCTCAACGATATTATATGGTGTGTTATGTGCAGTCTATTTCTCCTTCTATATGTTGTAGGGACCATGCATGGCATTGTCATGACTCCAAAAAATAATGTTTTGCAACTCCCTTCCTCAACGCATGCATCCTGACGGTGTCGCTTTACGGTTGCGAGTCATGGCACCTCACCAAGGCACAGGGTAACCGTATACTGTGCTTTGAAAACAGATGTTTGCGGCGAATACTAGGGGTACGGTGGTTTGATTTTGTCAGGAACTCGGAGGTAAGAGAGCGGACGGACCAGCCTCCTAATACGTCCAAAATAAAAAACCGACGATGAAGCTGGCTTGGACACGTGCTGCGGATGTCCCAGGGGAGCCTGAATCCTGCCTGTCTCTTCTACCAACCAGGTGAGTTCCGTCGCCCTGGAAGGCTGCTGATGACCATCCATAGGATGTATTCGGCGGAGCTACAGGATGCTGGGATGACCTGGGAGGAGGCTGGCGGGGGACAGAGAAGCTTGGAGGAACCGCGTGATAGCCATATGCTCCAAATAGGGAACGGATATGGTTTTAAAAAAAAACTCCCTTCTTTTGAACTTTAACATCTGAAGGGAAGTAAGTGACGGAGCTCCATCTTTACCCCCACCACACCAAGACCTGACCACTAATCCGCTGTTCCATTTTTCGCTGCCATTGCATCGTTTCCCAACCATTATTGCTTGGCCGGAGTCAGTCTTTTTCTATTGGTCGATGTCACATTACGACATGGGTGTAAGCAGCCGATCTCATATACAAACCATGTTCACTCGTCTCTAGCCGTTCCTCAATAGAACACCTGCGAGTTGATAAACTGAAGAATTTCTACCTTAACAAAGTTACCGTCATTAAGTGATCTGCCTTCGGAGGACAATTGAGGAGCTTGGTGGAAGAACAACTTAAAGGTCTTTCAAGTGATTTTTCCGGTTATGGTGTATTTAGCAAGGGTCATATCTTGGCTACTGGCTTTCAAAAATTATATCTGTATTTAGTTAATAGAGCACACTAGAAAGTTGAAAATATCAAGAGGTTCAGTCCTCTTGTATCACCAACAAAATATAGTCCATCAATTGATAATAATGTTAAAATTTGAAAATATCAACAATAAAAGATAAAAATTTACCCACTTTCACTCTTGATGAGTGCCTCGTTGTAGATGCCATCGGTATAGTTCATATCTTAGCTACTCGGATATCTGGGCTACATGAGAATTTTCTCAGCACAAAATATTTAAAATAATATATTTTCAGATGCTGTCATAGATTTTAATTCAATGCATATAAATTGGCTTCTTTCTATTCTCAGGTTCACAGATTAGTCACTATACCTCTAAGTAAATTTAATTTTGAAAACGAACTAAACATTATTAAACAAATTGCCATTAAGAATGGCTATAAGGCGTCTCTTATAGGTAGTCTTGTATCAAAAAAACGACGTAAATTAGCAGAAAAGATTTTTCGGGAACTTGTCTAAAGACATAGACCAACCTAGGAACTGGCATAGAATTAGTTATTTAGGTTGTACAAGCTTTAAAATTAAAAAACAACTCGCTGATAGTTTTAGACCGGCGTTCTCTAGACAAAAATTCTCTAGACAAATTACTTATTAACAATAAAGATAGAGTCCACTTTAAGAACAAATCTGGTATTTATAATTTACAATGCAGTGATTGCCAACATTTCTATGTGGGTAAAACCACACGTACATTAGATATAAGAGTATCAGAACATTTAGCTGCCTTTAAATTAAAAAAAGACACTTCGACATGCGCAAATCACTTGCTATTGGAGAACCATACGTTTAATACGGATGATGGGGTTAAATTGTTGCATCAAAACATGTGGGATCATAAATTATTTTATGAAGAAATTTTGGAAAACAATAGAGCCCAGTTAAATTCCTTGCCAATTCTGAACGAACAGCTGAAACTTCCAAACTCTCCGTTGTTGTATCCTATATGTTGAAACGTCTAACAGATGTCACTAAATGTGGAATGATTGTAAATATTTATCCTTTCGTCGAATTGCATCCCGTCGAAACCCGCAATGCTATTATAATTGTAAAATCACCGGTAATTCTAATAGTAGTTGGAAAGCGGTAATTCGCCACTCTGTTAATGTGTTGTTTACAAAATAAGGATTAAGGCGATTCTCGAAATGTTAACTCATATCAGTGTGGATCCTAGACGTATAATATTTTATCTTGTAAATAATATTTGTCATATTTGTATCTTCTATATAAACGTTGGACACTGTTTACTGTCTGTCAGTACGAGTCCATTCGTGCGCTCGAATGCCTGAAGATGCCGAAAGCTGAAACCTGGGTCGTTAGTGACAAAATACATGGAAGTGTACAAAATCTCAATAATCCAAATTTCATTTTCCAATTATTAATACTTAGCTCTTTTCCTTTCGCACACAGTATGCTTATTTTTTGTGTATTTGTCTACCATAGTCTTAAATCTGTAATCATCAGCATTTTAAAAGTGCAGACGTTACTGTGCTTTACCAAGTGGAAAACAGCCACAACCTCTTGTAGGTGTCAATGAATTGTAGTTGTGCTTAAATTTCCTTAGTAATGTAGCACTGTCCACTGAACTATGTGTTGCAGGTAAAATATGGAAAGACATGTTGCTGTTTCCACAATGCTACTTATTTAGATGAGCTCCATAATTTTGATGTATTTGTAATTTGATTTAATTTTGATGTTGGCAAAATACAAAAATGAGTATTGTATTTTTAATAAATTCAAATATATAATAGATTTTTATGATCATAACCACATTTTACACCTCCCTCAATTGAATATCAAAACCTTGTTATATTGACATATTTATTATTATTTGGATTAAGAATCAAATGAAAATTGGGTACTTGAAGAATTTTTTATATTATTTTTTGACTGCTAAAATAATTGAGAATCCTCTCATATTTTCAAGTGTTTTGAGAAATGTTACCAGTTTCAGTCTATCTTTAGTTTTCTGTGTAGGGACAACAGATTAAAAATGTTCCATCTATTTTTTTCGAGCGATTATTTCACTACTGTAATGTGGTATTGACACTGGAAGCGAATATCACCAGCATTTGTGTTATTATTATCTGTGCTCTTTTTTTGAATAACAATGAATTATTGAATTAGTTGACCTTTCTTTTTTGTAGCTTGTATACATTCGATTCAAGACATTTGAAGAATCCCATAAATGTTCACATGGATCACGTATCCGCTGTAATAGATGTGGACTACTCTCCGACCGGACTTCAATTTGTGTCGGCTAGCTATGATAAAACAATCAGAATATTTGAATCACTCAAGGGCCACTCGAGAGATGTCTACCACACCAAGAGAATGCAAAGGCTGACGTGCGTTAGGTGGTCATTAGATGATAAATATATTTTGAGTGGATCTGATGAAATGAACATAAGAATATGGAAATCGAGAGCATCACAAAAACTCGGGGCGGTATGTTACATTTTTACTATTTGTACTAAAAATTATTTATAAAACGTGAGCAAGAAATTTATTGTCTTTCGTGGAATCTATTTTTTCTGTATTCTCAATGCTTAGTTGGTAGTTACTGTGTTTTGACATCTACTAAGATTTTTTCAGAGCTGTTTTGGCATTTTGACATTAAATTTAGAGCTCAAATAGTATATAATTTACTATTAATTGTTACTAAAAATGCCTGCTGGTAAAGTACCCATTAGAAGTCTTTATGTGAAGGCATTTCCTCTCCATCCAACACAATACTTGGCCAATTTTACATATGAAAGCACACATTCAGCAACCAAAAGCAATGAAAATACAAAGACAGTAGAGTTAACAAATTGTGCTATATACTGTTTTATGAAATATCAGTCTATTTTTTTTGTCAGCTGTATGTTTTTTTTGCAACTATGCTTATTCAATGCTTTCACTGTTGAAAAATCTCATCGATTTTATTTGTATTTTAGCTGAAACCTAGGGAAAAGGCTGCAATTAATTATTCGGAAGCCCTCAAAGAAAAATTCGCCAGTCACCCGCAAATAAAACGTATCGCACGCCATAGACAAGTTCCCAAACACATTTTGAATGCTCGCAACGAATTGAGGATCATCAAAGACAAAGGAAAACGTAAAGAAGCCAACAAGAGAAAACATAGCAAGCCTGGAACTGTTCCTCATGTGGCGCAAAGAATGAAACATGTTGTTAGGGAAGAAGAGTAAGTTTTTTTATAGTTACAATATTAAATGATTTGTTAAAGACTTTTTCAAATAAAATTATGCTTTATTTTAAAGTGTTTTTGACTTTTTATTGTTACTTAAAGAGCTCTGGAGTCAGACTCATAATTTGTGGTATTTTAGGCAGAGGCGGAGAGTCTGAGATGACTGAAGCCTGCTGGCTCCAATTCTTTTTGGGTGTAAATTATGTTCTCGCTTATATAAATATTCTAATCTATCCATATATGAATCGACATAGAGACCATCGCTAGCAGCCTGGCAGATGAAGTGGTCTGTGTTAACCAAGGTCGTCAAACATCTTTTCTTTCCATATCAGAGGTTAAAGAGGTAACAAAAGTAAAATATAGTCACTAAGTTTATAAACGACTCCATAGCTCTGGTTCGAAATACTTCTTCAACTCTTCAGGCACTTATACTTGACATAGATTTTCAGCTAACTGATCAATTTATGGAGACAGAGGTAGAATTGATAATGTTAAATAATAGGTTTTATAACAAGTTTGAAGTTTCTTCAGAATCTCCAAAATAACTCATATCGTAGGCTCAATAGAATAAAATCAAAATTTGAATAAGTGTATGAAATAGTGAATTGTGCGAAAGTAGAATGTAATAAAGTAGCCCTCGACTCAAGCCTATATATTTGCTAAATAGAACCTGATTAAAAAAACGATAAGTAAGCACTTAGTTGATTTATGAAGAGAGAAAACTCCTCTTTTAGACATGGTAATTTGTATGTTCTGTGTTCCGAAACCCTTAATGGAATTTGTGGCAATTCACTTGAAATCAAGGTATTCTATAAGACGCTTCAAAAAGTTATTGGGTATTATATATATAAGTAAAACAATTTTTTATTTCTCCTTCACTGGTTTATTTTCAAACATACATACATTATAATATGTTCTTTTATAAATATGGAACAAAGTTGTCCACTAACAACATGAAAATTTAAATTTCACATATTCTTTTAATGTATTTTACAAGTTTTCAATAGAAGAGAATATTGAATTATTAGCAATAATTATTTGTTTGGTTCCTATTTGTTGTTTCCCTGTAATAATCAATACTTTAAGTATTTGAATTTTTTTCATTAATCAAAGAATAGAAAAAGAATATAATTTTTTTGTGTGAATGTCGATAGCTTCATTTCATGATATATAAAATTACCCGCAGGTACTGTACAAAGATCCAACAACTCTTATCAAAAATATTTTGAACCTCTAAATATACACAAATCTTTTATAATATGTATATATTTAACCTTCTTCCTTTCGTTTAGTCCTTTTACTACTAAGCGTATTTCCAATCGCCCTGCGATCGATTTCAATTTCACTATTTTCGTAGGTCTCTCTCTTCTCTACATATCTTTACAGAGATCTCATCTCGCCAAATAAAAAGATGGGAAATCAACAACAACAAAAGATTAACATTAACACTGAGTAGAAATGTTAGCTTATATTTATACTAAAGTAGTATCTTCAGACTTGCCAATGGTCATTTTCACATCTACGTTTCGGGTGGCTCCCGACTCGACCGCCGAAAAGGGGCGGGAGCCTGACAGTAATCGCGATGATGGAAAACGCGGGGATCGTGTTTATTTACGTGATGTAAATCAGATACCTTTTCTAAACTATGGGATGACGCATAGTCGAGGAATATTAATAATTAATATTACTGTGCATTAATTGTACACTGGAACATTTTTCCTTTCGGCGGGAATTCCTTAGACCCGCAACGCGAATTAAAGTATACAATTATATAAAAATAGAAACAACGTGTCTAACACTGATATGATTCTCTTTCGGAAAGTTCGGAAGATATTAAATTAATCAAATCACATTATCGTTAAAGCTTAAATAAATAAATATAGATTTCGGAAATATTATCCAGCACAGCCGATACGAATCTTAAAACATTCCTCTACAATACTGATGAACTAAAATGGATGATAAATAACCTAAATTATCGAAACGCGGCGACGGATGATGTGAGATATCGTCGCGGCGTTCAGTCGTCCTTTCGATGCATGATGAGAGCGGCCTCGATCTCCTCGCGGGGTTGATCCTTATCGCCCCACCCCCAAACGTGGTGTGTTCCGTCTCCCGTCCTCTTGACTCTCCTCTCGATGATCTCTTCGGACACTGTCTTCAAGTCGTACGCCCAGCCGATCTTAGCGAAGAAATTGATGAAGGTGGTGGTGAAGTTGAGCCTGTTGTTACCCAGCTCGGCGGTTTTGTAATCCCACGGGAATGTGTGGTGATAATTGTGGTATCCTTCTCCGAGGGCGAACATGGCGACGGATATGTTCTGCGTGGGGTTGATGTTCTTGTCGTAAGGCTTGGAGCCCCATTTGTGTGCGGCGCTGTTGACTAACCATGTGACGTTCAGGATGAAAGTGTAACGGAAGAGGGTGGCCACAAACCACGAGTTGGTCCACGTTTCTCCCCAGCAATAGACTGGAATGACCGTCGGTAAGATGAAGCAGATAATAGGCATCAGAATCATGTAGTATCTAGAAAACAAAATTACAATAGTCAGTAAACGTTTGTTAAATTTTCATCAATGTTTGACTAGAAGTCTACGGAGTGGAATTCTACCGAACACAGGTAAATAATTTTAATTCATGCGATTTTATTATAAATAATTATGCATATATTTTGGTATAATTCTATTTTTAGTGTGTGGGTTGAAGCCTTGATGCTGAAATAGCTGCTGTTGTAAAGAAATCAAATCGAAATAAATTTGATTCTAGCTAGTGCAATGGATTGAATACACAAGGTAATGTTTTGAGTTGATTTAAATTCCTGATATTAAAATTAATTTGATTTTCGGCATATTTACACGCCCATTGCAGTGAAAAGATAAAATGTCATAATATAAAATTCAATTTCATATCTTTACACAAACAGTTTGCTCAAATTAGACAAGCATAATTGAAGACATCGACTGAGGGTGCTTGATGGAATTTCAATATCAAATTTGAATTGTTGAGATTTTGAACATTTCCATGTATTTTGTCACTAACGATCCGGGTTTCGCCTTTCGGCATCTTCAAGTCCAATCATGTGGTTGAATGCCTGAACAAGCATATTTGAGAACATGCCATTATCACAAAATTTACGATTTGAGATTGACCTATTGTTGCATTGATGTAGATATCTTATTTTAGCCCTGACGATTTGGTCAAGTTTTTGTTATATTTACATGTATCTAAAAGATGTGTAAATATAACAAAATCTAAACATTATTATAAGATTTCAAATATGAAAACTAACTTCTTTTGGAAACGAAGTATGGGATCAGAATACAGATCAGACATGTCTAGTCCCTTTCCTTTCTCTTTGATTTCGGGATGCTTGCGGCACAACAGCCATCCGATGTGAGAGAAGAAGAATCCCCTAGTTGCGTTATGTGGATCTGCGTCAGTTTCGCTGTACTTGTGATGCATTCTGTGGTCTCTTGCCCAATCAATGACGGAATCCTGGAAAATATTAATACCTACTACAATCTGAACAAGTGATATCAACAAATTGTAAGCTGCCTTACATTACTACTATTGACAAATATGATACAAACTATTTTTTGATGTATTCTTTTTACTATTGCATTGTCTATGAAAATAAATGGTTACTTTACAAGAGAGCAGTTGTGAAAGACATGACAAATAAAATTATTTGTTTTTTTTTTTTTAACATTACACCAATTTTCTTCTATCTATTTTAATGTATTTTTGCATGGTTTTTCTGATAAGTTCAATAATTTTGAATATTCTATAGTTTTTTTGATAGTTTATTTGCCTGCTTATTGTGAAACTGGAGAGTGTATTTAAGAACTTCCGAAACTCCGATTATCTAATTTAAATTCCTCTGCTGTATGTGAGCGATAGTATTTTAAATAGAGGCATCGTCACTCACCTGAAAGGCTAACGTGTTGAATCCAACGAGGAGAACCCTCAACGGCCATTTTGCTTTGTAGGACTTGTGAGCCCATTGTCTGTGCGCTCCCGCCGTGATACCCAGACCGGACATCACATATAATGCAAACGCTGAAATATAATGGAAACATGTATGAATATTAAGTTTATTTGTTGCCTGTTTGAAATATTTTGTGACAATAATTCACAGACACTAAGCTATATTTCAATAAAATTAGAAGAAACTAACTAAATTTCAGTTTGGCAATCGGTAGATTTTAAAACCAGCTTTACAAATCTAATTGTGTAGGAGAATTAATATTTTGAATCATTTTATTTTAGACCAGAATAAATTTTGTTGATCTCCAAAAGTGTGGATAAGGTTGTATTTGAAAAATAGAAAAACATTGTGCTTTTGTAAATCATTCACCATATTTAACATTGAAATAACGCAAAATGTTCATTGCACATGTCGCTTGTTGCAATTGTTGCTTCACGAAACGGCTGGGAATTGTGTCCCATAAGTCCCTGGCACAGAATTATTCTTCATCTTGATCAGCTTCTCAGTACATGTTAGCTCAACATCATATATTGATGTTATGGGAGAATATCTCCAAATTTAATTAGCAGTGAATGTATTATAAATTATTTTATATAGATGGTCTGTTTTCGAAATTGAACAAAATCAGTTAAGTGGTTTAAAATCGAAGTAGTCCTCTATGTAAACAATTAGTAATAATATTTTTCACTCGAATCACTCTTTGATTATTATAGATGACAATAGAGGTTAAATTATATTCATATTGCTGACTCAATGACAATTAATGATTCATAAGGAATTATTTACTTCCTTTATGAAATCAATTGAGAATCGCTCCAAGACTGACAAGTGGGATTTAGATCTGCAACTCTACATCAAATGCTGGCTAATGAATATTTATTAATACAATAGAATTTCAATATTAGCTCACCTAGAAGGTCCGTCTGCCATTTTGCGGATGTTAAGAAGAGGAAAGCTCCATACAGAGCAGCTATGTGCAGGTAACTAAAGGCGATGATATTCCTCCAAACGAGTTTGCGTTCCATCTTATCCGCGATATTGGTTGTGATCTCCCGTCCATCGAGGGCGAGATCGTTCGTCTTGGCGTCCGTTTCGAAGAGGACTCCCGTCACCTGGCCTTGATAAGGCGGCATCTTGGTTTTTAAGTAATCCTTACTGTAACAAAGAAAATCATTAATATAAATAAAATGTCCCTAACATTTTTTTTTGGAACCATACCTGCTCCTAATGAAGAGCATATGGACTCCTAATGCAGCTTATTTCAACAGAAGTTGTTTTAGAAAGTATAGAAGAATATGCGATAAGCTAGCCGCTAGTACTGTCCTAACCCTAGCAAAAAAAGAGGTTGAGAAACTGAGTAACAAGCAGTTATCCTAGAAAAAATCTGTTGATAAACTCCATTAGGAGTCGATATGATTCACATTGCGAGTGGACATGGTTCCAAAAAAAACTTGCGAAACTATCTAAAATATAATACTTTTGATATCAAGGTTACTTTTGTACCTCTATTCTATTCCAAATTGCTTAATTTGATTGGCTATAATGTTAATCAGATTCTTGAAAACTATTACGTTTATTTCGTGGGTAAATAATTAAAAGGTACAGTAAATTTGCCAATATCCTTATCTAAAAACGCCCAAAAGTATTATATTTTTACAGTATATTAACTGTTTTAGAAAGATCGCTCTTTTAACGGTAATATTAGTACCCAATATGATAGATAAGAGGGCAATAAATAAAAACGGAAGAACTACATTATCATTATGATATAGTTTCATATTAAATAGTACGTCATAGAATCACGAGATGTATTTTTACAAAATATTATATCAAACCCATAATATGTATTTTGCAAGAGTTTTACGTGTAATAAATTAGATCGCGAAAGACCTAATTATTTCTAGAGCTTGTAGAGTGCACTTGAATGCCAGAAAGGCGAAACAGGGGTCGTTAGTGACATAACTTATGGAGGTGTATAAAATTTGAACGAATCAAATTTGACATCAAAATTCCACCAAGCACCCTCAGTCGATTTCTTAAATTATACAAATACAATGTCTTTGCAAAATATTTTTCTAGGCATGTGAACTCAGGATAGTCCACCGGATGTTGATAACGATGATATTTTGTTTACTATTAACGCGTTTCTAAGCATGTTTTCGAAAAAAAATTGAAAATTCAAAACAAATTAATATAAGGTCACTTTTTATATTTTTGTCAATCACAGCGTGTTAACGAATGACAAAATTATATAATTAACCGTGGCCTAGTTGTAACGCTCTGCCTATTCGTTTCCGATTTGGCATTAGAATGTCAATCTGGATTATAATACATAAATGAATTTTTCAATTTCATAAAAAATTAACTAATGGGATGGTCGTCTTTGATTTTTCAACTCTTCCTACCTACCCGCTTTTAAAATGGAACGATTGACGCACGACCAGTTCTACATTTGAAAATATTATGAGATATTTTGTCTTAAATGTAGGTATAAACAATCATCATTCATATACCAGTGTTCTGAGACTGCTAAAGATGAAACTTACCACATCGGGTGATTATCATCAACAAAAACACGGTGTCTTCCTTATACAATTTCCCTCTATATTATTATAACCGTGAAAGTCTATAGACACTACAATAAACTATAACTTGCGAAAAAACTTCTATTATTATATACTATTGACGCGTATTATTTAAAATACTTTTTTTTTTACACAGTCAGTGGTCTAATATGAAAAGGAAAGCTGAATATGACGGCCTAGACAAACATCATCCAAAGTTTCAAAGTCTAGGATCACTAATAGCAGAAGAACACGATACGTGTACAAAAATCATCGGAAGAATTTGCTATTTTATGTTAACCGTACAACTTTGATAAGCACTGGTTTAAATGGCAATCTTGATAAAAATGCTAACTGATAATGTAATTATATGTATGTTATAATAATAGACAGAAATTCACAGAAAAGTTTTTCATAATAACTTTATTCTATATAAATGGCATTTTAGTGTGTTACTAATTTATTTAGTTATGGAGAAATGTCGTATGCTGCAAAAATTTATGTAAAAATTCAATTACCTCGGAGTTACTGAATTTTATATGTTGAGAAATTTAAGATTATGTAAAAAGAATGCTTAATAAGTAAAATCATTAATATCGATCATACATCCATCTTTATAATTTGTGTGGACCAACGATTGAAAATGCGTGCCTCTACATTGAGAGTACGCCGGAGAGGATAGTTCATGTAAAATACTTTAGCGACTATCTTTAAAATGGGAGCCTAGAATAAAAAAAACCAAGATAAGATTGAAATTATTGACATGGCAAGAAGCATGTTTGAAACAAAGAATTCTCTGTAATCGAGGCTTTGAAGCCTTATTGTTAATGAAAGAACAGAAGACTGCAGATTTTCGATATGTGGCTGTGCCAATGGACAGTGAAGATTTATTGGGTTGATCATATTAGCACTGAGGACGTTTCAAGAGAAGCCAAAAATTAAGATATATTATACCGAATCTCGAAAACAGTAAATCTGCATAATTAAGTCACATTTTTGCAAAAAATTGAGGGCAGCAGAGGCGTAAAAACCTCGTAAAGTGGCTCAACGTCCAAGGTAGTGATTAATTACGACTGGCCTAGGAAAACAGACAAACTGCAATAGTTTCGTCTACCGACAAAAATACGATATTGAAATTATAATAAATCACACGTCATACAATTCTTAATTAGTTTTCTTATCAAATAATAATGCACAGTTAAACACACAACGAGCTGAGCGCAAAGATAAAGATAATCAATCCATGGAAAAGTTTAACGATCCAACGGTAACCAAGATCTACAAAACAGTATTTCCAAAAAAGTAATTCACTTAGAAGTGTAGACGGATTGTGAGGAAGCCTCCATCGAGGAGTGAATTGATTCTTGCTGTTGATGAAAATTAGAAATATGTTTTTCATAATACACCTAACATTACTGCTTCCATATTTACATTTGTACAAAATTAAATAAATCTTAATTAAAATAAAATGATAAAAATCAATATCAACAGAATTCGAAATTCTTCAAAGAAAGACGGCCAAATTAATTATTTTGGTTGATACAACTAGATTTTTTTTTGACTCACCAAAGAAAACTGGTAAAAGGAAAACGACATAAAGCACTTCATTTAAACAGACAAAAGTAATTAGATGTAACATCGTCTTGTTATCAAATATGGTTTAGTTATACTAATTAGTTAATCAATATTACGATGTTTCTTTATTTTGTACGAGAAGTAGAGTTTTGGATATAAAACTGACTTTGATTAGTAAAATATTTTTTTCGTCTTTTGGTTACAACTCTTTTCTAATATTTAAAACATTAATGAATTAAATTTGATTATGAAATCAGAATAAAAATCAATGATTAAGAATACTCATTAGTTTCGTGACTAATAAGAAACAGGCGTTGAGTGAGCGAGAAAAATGTCACTTGTAGGTTATAAAATGGAATATGTTTTTACTATGTAATCATTTAACTATTATATTATAAAAAATTGTAGCCATTTTGCAATAGAAAAATAAATAAATTGCATGTCTAATATTTACTTCACACTTCGCTCAGGAAAGAGTCTCGGAAATTTGACGTTATTCGTGATAATATTAATTTAATTGTGACCAATGAAAATTTTTGCTCACACACATTTCAATAATAGTTATTAAAATAACATCGGTTTATATTATTTTCTTTTACGGCTCATTAGCAATAAAAAATGAGTGCCGAAAGAATATGCTTACAAAAATATTCAAGACGGTTACACCAATAGAAATCTTTCGTTTCATATTTATTAGAAATGAATCAACAATGCAATTTGAAACGGCAATGATAATTTCAAAACAAACAAAAATAGTCACAGATAATAATTTATTTTAATAGAATTATTACATCAAAAAAATATTTTGAATTCTATATATTCTAAGTTATAATAAAGACATGAAGTACATAATGGTTTTATGATCAATTATTCATTGCTTATATTTTTTTTTTTGTATCCTATAGGTACGTGTACAAAAAGTACGAAATTTTCCTAGCTATTGTAATGATTTTTTAAGCCGTAAAATAAAAAGAGAGCTTTACCTTTGTTGGGTTTAGATTGCAGTTTATATTGCAATAATTACCCACAGATGTTATTCGCAGAACCTTGGTCAATATCTCCGAAAATGAGATAGGCCAAGTTTGCAAGAGGGTCGTGTAATGTCGCCGGTTGTAAACACAAAAGGGGAGAATTTTCACGGCTATCTACTCACCCGATACCGTTGACATATCCATTCATCCCCCGCAGGATTTCGCGTAGATACGAACGCATCAATTGCACAGGGTTCGAGTCGAACTGAACCGGAGAAACGTCGCGAAATTCGCGAAAATATCACGGAGATGTTTTGAAGGACGGGCGGCCGTTGTTCGGCGCTAACCAAACCCGGCGTGATTCTAGAATTTTCCCGCGGGGTGGGCGATGTCGAACGTTGAACGTGCGCCGGCTGCTACGTGACACTGCGTGAATTTAGGAACACGGTGGGCGATTATTTTCGAGGAAAAACCTTCGATACGTGTTTAAATTTATAAGGGGTGAAATTTTACATGCATAATGAATGAATTGGTTACAAATTGTAACGAATAAAAATACATGATTGAGTGTAACAATTGCGAGACATTTTTTTGCTAGTAAAATGAATACTTCATATTTTCGCAGTACATACATAACACATTAATTACATTTCTTGGAAAATGATGTAATTTGTATTTTTATCATATTTACTGGAGATATAAATAGATTAAGTGCACATATTCACGTATTCACGTAGTCCGCTATGGGATAGATGGTTTAATTAAGCAGGATTTTTTACATACAATAAAAACCACAATAATTATTTAAATATTGAATCAAGACTAAATAAACGTATATCTATCACTATTCTAGAGCAATTTTTCTAAACCTCATTTAAGTCTTTTTAACACAATACAATTATTTAATCCCTCTAAACAAAAACTAAATTTAATATTTACACTAATGTTCATATATCATAATATAATGTGGTTCAATTAATATGGAACTGTTTTTTCTAACCATGTCCGTTCCTAATGTGGCTTCCTAATGGAAGTATCTTAACAGAAAATTATCTCCGGGAACTGATTGTTACTCAGTAGCTTAGCCTCTCTTTTTCGGAGAGATTAGGGATATAAGGATAGAGCTAGAACAGGACTAGTGATTACCTAATTGCTCTCGGGAATTTTAGACATCACAAACATCCATGCCTTCGAACAGAAATCCACAAATAGAATGACAAATCAATTGGACCTGCTCGTGCTGGAATTCAAACCCATGCGATCTGTAACGGAAGCCAACGATGCGACCACTGCACTACGAACCCAACTGATTTTATTGGAGAATAACTCGGATACACTGTCGCAAAACAAAATGAACGCGCATGTTTCACAGTGGGTTGATAGGGATGATTGAAATAATCGCAATGTGCAATGATGCAATTGACCATTCGGATTTAGCATTTAGCTACAAATGCTGAAAGTATAAAAGCACCCCCTTTAAGAAACGCCGGTCTAGAGTATCTGATCGGCGTTGTGGTCATTTAATACCTACCTTTGCCACTGGAAACTGAACTTAACCAGCAGTCTCTTCAGTGTTACTCTGGAAGTCTTCGGTACTTGACTTACTAAGTCATCTCTGCATAAAAAAATATAATAGTTTTCTTTTTAAAAGTGAGCAACTTGAGCGACATTGTGATGCTTAATTGATCTTATCGATACGGCGAAATTTTCCACAAGTCACGTTATATGGGAGTGAGTTTCGACTTTTATTATACCCACTTGAACGAAGCTAAAGTAAGGCTTTTGTGGAACAAATTATAATGTTGCCAGATTGTGAGCCAAACACGAGAGTTGAGCTGTGTTGGTTGATATTTGAATATTTGATAAATTATTCGTTCATATTATTATCCCGGTGCGGACAGTTTCATAAATTGTTTTTTTCAATCGATTTATGCGTTTCTGTTCGTCGGCATGGATGTTATGTGATATTTAGAATTCACCACCACCCATGCGATCCTAAAAATTGGGCGAAGCGAAAGCGATAAGCTGATCACTAATTCTATTCTTCTATCCCTACTCTCTTCGAAAAGAGGTTGAGCAACTGAGTAACAAGCAGTTCTTGTAGAAAAACTTACGTGGAGACACCTCCATTAGGAGTCCATATGCTCCACATTGGGAGCGGACATGGTAAAAGAAGACCAAACACTGAAAAATGTCATTCAGCGTTGCATTATAGATGTCAATGTGATCTATGTTGTTTCTTTAAACAACATAATACTCTCTCAAGACACGTTCTGATAATTATAATAGAATGTACTAACAATTAATACGCCTCGCCATAATACGAACAAATCAATGAATATACTAACACGATGAAATTCATACATTATACTATTTGAATATATTCGAATACTACAAGGTTTTAACTGTAGATTTTCGAATATTTGTTCTCAACGAATATTTGGAATCCCTAGCTGTAACAAACAAATCAATGATGAATTAAGTATAAACAAATTATAAAGTACCGAAGCTACTCAACATTGTACCAATCACCACCTTTTTACATGGTGATTCCCGCAATAAAGCATCGTTAAATTCGTCATATTATAACAGAAATATTAAATATACGAAAACTATAATTCATGATATTCATGTCACAAAGGCGTAACTACAAAAACACAGATCGAAAAAACCAAGTATTTTCAGTTTTTACTAACGTATATTTATATTACTAAGAAATTCTTAAGAACAAAATCTATCTTGAAGTGTGTTTTTGTAGTTGCGCCCATACGTTTCTAATGAAAAGAACTGCATTTTATACGTACCGACATAAGATGCTTGCTATCTTGGCTGTCAAGCCGTGCTAATCACAGCAAGTTATGGTATCTATAATTTATGTAATTGTGACAAATATTTTCGAATGAAAAAAACCGCAACTTAAATTTTAATGATCAATACATAAAATACATTAATTATTTCAACTATATTATTGCCAGTTTTGTTATTTAATGGTAACACAATGAGTGTCAACTTTCGTGCTGCGTTTAAAATTTCAGAATAAAGGCAATTTTTATTACAAATAAATTTATAACCGACAATTACTGACCTCCTATAGAAATGTTCCATACATGAATAATTAATATTTTGCCATTTATTAAAAACTTTCTATTCTACTGTCTGTGAGTTGTGATTTGTGATGTTGTCAGATTCTTCGATAACTTGTATTCGGGAAAAGTGCTGATTCATTGGACTGAAATTAAGTTATTTAGAAGGGCCCCCAAAAGTCAAAAGGCATCATTTAGCTATACGTTTATTGTATTAAAAAAATAATTACATTTTTCTTTCTTCCATAGCTCATGTATCAAGCACGTGAGCATGCGAGACAATATTTACATATGCATAATATACTCGCATTGGAAAAGACCCCGTAATCGACAAAAACGTTATCAGGCTTTATGTGTATGCAAATATAATGTACTATTTATATAATATATCAATCCATGTACGTAAGTTTGTTCGGCGTACTTATACGATAAAAGAAAACCAAATACATGTGTGTATATTGAATCACTTTCAGTGGCTCATAACTATGGGTCGCATAACATTATTATTTTGGGAATAAATACACCGTGCGATTGATTGCGATTAGAAACTATTGAAAAAGAAAAAGATTTTTGTGAATGTAACGAATCCATTTAACAGTTGCTCTTTCGACACTTAATAAACCATGAATGCTTAGTAAAAGAATACACAATTAAAAAATTTTCGGCGACATTAAGCTACTTCTTATAGTTAATGTTGAATATAGTTCTCAAAATAAAAATAAAATATTTAAAAAATGGGCCACTCTTTAAGGACGCCACTGCCTCTCTATTCATACAATATATACAGGATACGGTTAGTGGAAAAGTATTATAAAGAAAATCTTAATTAACTGAGATGTTTTCCAATTCTGCTTAATAATTACTGCGTTGTAGTAAATCATTTAACAATTTTTTTCATTTGTATATTATGTATTCAGAATCAGAAGTTTTTCACTACCAATTAAACCCGAATCATATATATTAATTTCGACACAAAGGTTAGCTTGAAAAGTATTGATAAACATAACAGACATACATGAATTGATTGTATACATAATGTATAAACTAATGTGTTCTTTTTGTATTAGAGCCCTTAAGCCCACAGTCGTAGCAGAACGAAAACCCAAGAGCCATTGACCGCTTGACTACGGGACTGGCATTTATCACTAAGGATTAACGGAAAAGTATTCGCGTTTCTAAATGCGAACAGCGAACTCAGCATTTTCTGAAAAAATCGTGAATTTACAAAAGAATAAACGAACTATTTTTTCCGGAATTTCGGTAAACAATAAATAATTTATAAAACCTATTTTAATCCCGGCATTATGCAAATACAAACGAACCAATCGTTTTGTTTCAATTGAAATGTTTTTATTAATAACCAACGAGTCTGAATCAATATACATTTATATGGATTGATACTATTTTTAATTCATATTATTCAGTCTGGCTTTTAGGCAATAGGATTTGTAACGGGCGTAGGTCATATCATGTCAAAAACTAGCTTAGACTTGCTACGTTTTTATTAAAAAGTATTTCAGTAAAAATCGGGGAGAGGCGTTTACAACATAGATGGCCAACGCATCTATATGTTTTGTTGTACTTATTTTCTGAGTGAGACAGCTGATTGCCGGCTCAAAAGAAAAAAGAAGTGCTACGTAATTCAAGTTTATTGCAATTTATTTAAATAGAGTGGACACACATTCGCCATTTTTTTCAATCAGTGACTTGAAAGATAAGGTCAAATTAAAAATGTTTAACTCAAATACCCAGGGCCTCTCAGCGGAGTAAGATCCGAGGTACGCGATTTTTTTGTACCTCTCACCCGGATTTAAAAGAAAACAACGCTCTAAAACAATATTTATATTAGAAATAAAATCTTATTACACGCTCCCTTAAATTGAGATCAATGACAGTCACCCCTTCTGCCCCCCATCTCTTAAGGTACTGTTAATACCTATAGTAATATACTTAGCAGTATATTTTTCCAAAACACCGTTTACACATGTTCGTTTTCTTTCATTTACCAAATTCCATGACGCTACAATGTTCGTTATTAGTTATTCGAGCATTTTCAATACACTAGTTCAGCAACTTGTTCAACACACTTATTTCAACAGTTGCTTATATTAATTTCTACGGCAATAAATTCGAACATAAATTCATAGCGCTGTCATAAAAAAACGTGTGCTTGACTCACTTTTAAATACTGAACAATTGTTTTTAAGCACAAGTAATTTTTGTTGCAAGTAACAACGAAATTGTAATTTAAAACTTATTTTACTCACAATATGAAACACAACGCCAACGTTGGCTTTCTAAAAGAATACTAACTAATGAATATTTTTTAAGCGAGCAACATTAAATTTACTAGATTGTATGTATTGAAGATAAAAAGTAACTAATACGAATTCATACTAAATGAATTTTAGATATATTTCATTGCCAAAATTAATTAACGTTATTAATTATCAACCTCGAGAAGAGCGTTACCGATTGCCAATAAAGTGCTTTCTTTCGTATACTAATAAATAAACAATTATATCGCTGGTCTCGAGTGCAAAGCTCGTAACATTAAAAAATCCAAAATTGAGATTTAATTATTGCAAAATTTTTTTAACAGCTGCCTGTTGTTACACACACAAAGGAAACGACTAATGAGGACGTTTGAGAGTTATTATAGTAAACTCAAAGTTGTCGTTGCTGCATTAGGGACTGGTCAAGTCAAACCCTTGGATCGGTATTCGTAAGGGGGTTTCTAATTTTTTTTAACCATTCAAAGCGTTCGACTGACATAATCTTTGTTAATACTGTACTGAGCTAGAATACGTGCGGGAAAGAGATGTAAAGACTGGTCTGTATCACCGTATCAAAGCAAAGTCACATCCATTTATCTGTAATCTGTATTTAAGAACTCTTCATATAATCCATTTCATATGTATGGGACAAATCAGTATTTAAAAACGACTGGCTTAAGGTGAATCTTTTTTGAAACGGACTTATTAATGAACTTATTTGAAATATGATAAACGAGCTAGAGTAATTAAATGAATAAATCTCGGTTTTGATTTATCAAATTCAGCATTTCGTGCGGTTTCCAATAATTTAATTATTATTTATTGACGTCTATATATCACACATTTACATAAGAGAGTAGAGGTTGTGCGGTAAACATATTTCACAGCTAGACTATATATAATATATTATAATGTAATATGACCCGTTTTCTAACGCTAAGTTCTATTTGGAGTCCATATGTATGCCCCACACTGGGAGCGGACATGATGAAATAAAAATGTAGAAAAGACTTTGTTTATATTCACGAAGAAATGAATATGATTCGATCCTTTTCTTTCAAAGACAATAAATAACCTTTTCTTATTTTAAGAGTGTATCCAAAGAAAATAACCATACAATTATCTATTGTTTTGGGGGAATTCGGTCTATCTAAAAAGCAATTTTGTGTGCGGTAGAAGAAAAACTTTCATACAATCTCAAGTGTTTTTTTTATTTCAGTAACTGTGACAATATGAAAAATAGCTCTATACGAAATTTATGTCAATTTTCATACCATACAATTTGGTATTATATCTTGGTTGGTATTAAAATCAACATACCACAAATTTAGGTCACTTGTGGTAGTGATATTAGGTATTCGACGAGACGTCGGCCTCCGCGGTCTAGTGTTAAGATACGTACCCTAGCGATCAAATAGGTCCGGGTTCAAGTCCCGGCATGTTCAATGTCGAATTTAATATTTCAGATTTCGGACATGTGTGCTTGTGGTTCGAATTGATTTCGAGTGACAAAAAAACTTATCGAGTTGATCTCGAGTTATTTAAAAGTTTTACAATGTTTAGCACCTTGGCTATTAGCTATTAACTGTAATGCCAATTTCATTACAATCTTAAAATACATATTGCCGTATTTTAACATTCAGAATTGAAAAGGCCGGACCTTTAATCAACGTCGCTCACGGGTTGGAATTTTCATACATTAATTTAACGTAATTATGCAGGGGATTCTTCATCACCAATCTGATTCTAAAAACAGGGTGCAGCGAGAGTGATTAGCTAACCATTAGTTCTATCATTCTATCCCTACTCTCTTCTAAATATAGGTTGAGCAACTGAGACTTCTGTTGAGTTCTATTAGGAGTCCATATGATCCACATTGGTAGCGGAAATAGTAAAAAGGAAACCGAAAAAATATACATTTCTGTTCAAATGCATTGACGTCTATGATGTCATCACCCATCCGATATTTAAAAAAGGCAAGGGGTAGCGAGAGTGATTAGTTAAATAGTAACGTTTTATTAGTTAATCCTTCTATTATTACCAAGAAGTTCATGTAAAAACAACTTCTGTTGAGATACTCCATTATGAGTTCATATGGTGGGAGTGAACATCACAAAGAAAAAAACCATGGTTTGTGCTATTTTGAAATTGATTTATTTTTACACTCATGTCTTCCCCCAAAAATGGATGTAATCATTGTTTGTCAGTGAATCACCCTGTTTCCTAACGGAAAGTAAAAGAAGATGACGAGTTATTCAATCTTTCTACGTCACATTTTCCAAGGAGTGGATTTCACAGTTGATTGAAATATCAACGTATCCGATGTTATGAATCGACTTCGTTAGACTATAACTTGAAATCGTTCTTAGAATGTCGTTACTCGACACTCCTTACCGCATGTACATAATACTATGTTGGCGTTAGAAAAACTCTCATTGCCAAGCACGTGTACCCTCGAAATGAAATTCGTGCTGGCTGGCTATATTTGGAAGGGCTGTGAACGGGCAAGTTACGGTAATATTAAAGATACTGCCCAATGTAAAACTTGTGCCAGCTTGTTAAATGACTTTCAATAATTATCATCGAGTTATCTACAACGTACAATCTAAGTACAGTAAAACTATGCGACTAAATTCCTTAATAACGTGACGTATCGAGTGCGATTAGCTTATCGTTTTCTGGACACATCCGTCAAACCTTAAGTTCTCCTAAAACGAGAGATTGAGCGACTGAATGTCAATTCCATCAATTGGTATGCTAAATTAATAATCCACGTTAAGAGCGTTTTCACCCTTGTACGATGAAATTATGACAAAAAAAAGTTTAAAAAAATATGTGGTATTACAGCTAGAGAGTTAGATGTTTTTAAATTTTGAAATCACACTCAAATGAGAATGTCACTCGAGATCAACTCGGGGAGAAAAGACACCACAAAGTCCCATGTCCAAATTCTCAAATTAAAATTGAAAAAATACAAATTTATTGTTGTCCTTCCCGGGACTTGAACCCAAACCCATCGGTTGGGTAAAGGTCTTATTCCTAGACCACAGAGGCCGACTCAATGAAATGTCAATCCAATCAGTAATATAACGTTCGCAGGCGGTTTGCTTCAATTTCCGGTGATTTTCGTTTAGGCTTTAGGTTTCTCATCATTTGTCGCTTCCGTTTGATTCATTCATACCAACAAAAAACCCTCGTTGTTCAAAAGGGGTAAAAAGATTTTTAAAAAAGCTACTCGCATGACCTACGCCTATAAATAAGTTCGCTACGTCATTGGTATGCTGACCCGTGAATATATTTGGCATTTAATTTATTCACCTACTAAGATAATAATTAATAATAAATTAAGATATTATCAAGGGTACTGTTTGTTAATGGCGTGTAGTAAAGTCACGGTACAGATTTTTATAAAATAATTCAAGTAAAAATTAAATTTCATAAAAATATTAAGAAGTATGCATACACATTGATTATTAGAGAAACAAATACGAGAGCGAAAAAGTTGGTACAAAAGATCTGAGGACAATATTTTATAGGTCGCCCAGCTTTTTTTCCGAACTTAATATTTAATTGTAATGTAAAAATACTTATATTTATTCCTATACTAAAATTACGCGCGTTAAAATTGACCGCATGTTCTTTTTATGAAAGAAAAAAAATCTTTTACAAGAAGTAGTAAATATTTACAGTCGCCGAGTAGTTTCAACCAGAAGATGAAAATCTCCATCCTCTGCTTCGCCGTGTAAAAAGTTTTAATAGGAATTGTATGTAAATATGTTGCATATAAAACATATTAATTTATATTTTATTCATTTTCAATATTACCTATTGAATCTATAAAATAAAATGGCTGAAAGCCATTCTTCATAGATTGCCCATTCTCACTTAAAAATAATTTCAGGTCTGAAATTAGTCGCTACACACTCATATTTGATGACAGTGTCAAATAATTTCAGTTTTAGGAAATGCCACATACAATGTTTTTTAATTTTAAAATAAAGATAATAATTAGTACTTTTCAACTATACCCATTGTAATTTAAGACGAAACTTTGACAATAATAAACAACTTTAGGAGCAGTGGAGCACTTCAAAATTTGCTCCGGCTCCACTCCCGTTCCAGTTAAAAACCGAAAAACATTGCGCCGAGATCCGCTTCAACGCTCTGGTTTAAAACAATCTTGACTAGTTGGCCATTTTATATTCATATCGGTATATACAATCGATATGTATTAATGATAAATAATACAGTTGAAGAAAGTTCACATACTATGTAGTCATATTTATGTCACTAATATTTAAATAATAAAATAACTAATTATTTCGTTCAATTATAACGGAAACTTCGTTACGGACACTACCTTGGCATTAATTTTTAATACTACCTTGAATAAATTGAAAACCCGACAATGATTAAGAAACGAGAATGCAAATTAGATAGTCCAAAGTAAGCACAGGAGAATCTCTATGCGTAACGCAGCACACAGTAAATAAAATGTCACCGAGTTTTATGATCGCCTAATTTTATAAAATATCAATAAACCCGATAATTTTCAATTAGGAAATAATATTATTTTTGGCAATATAAAACTTGGCGACAGTAACGTAGTACTTTTCTGTGGTCTGGTTATTTTTAAATATAAAATTTTCATCCTCCTATATCCATACAGTAATGATACGTTAATAAATTGAATGTTAAGTTTCGTAACGGTCCTTTAAATTGCGTTAACACGACTGTTTTCAAACTAAAAGTAAAGTTAGGCGCTTATTAAGTTTTAATTATGCTTTGACTAAAATATTTACAATATTAAAGCTAGTATAATATTCAAACTTTAAATGTAGTAAGCGACGTAAAAAACACTGTATCACTGTAGACTATTCACGATATTAAACATTAACTGTCAGTTCTAGTTCATCCGTGTACTCGAACGTTGAACGAAAATTGTAAAATTAGTACATACAAACAAATTGAGTTTTATTTTTGTATAAATAATATTCGCTACGTTCACTATCCAAATCCTACGCCAAATAAATATGAATCAAAATCTCAATAATCCAAATTTGATATTGAAATTCCATCAAGCACCCTCAGTCGATGTCTTAAATAAAATATGAATCAGTTTTTGATATAATGTAATATTGTGGTGTGAGATCGTCATCAAATAAACATGATTATATCTTTAGTGATCAAGCATGTAACATGCCCCTTAGAAATAAATTCTTATTTGCAGAAATATTAAAAAAAAACAAATTATTGATTTTTGCTTTTTCAAAAAGTAAACATAGTTAATAGAAGGTACAGTACCATGTCCGCTCCCAATGTGGAGCATATGGTCTCCTAATGGAGGTATCTTGACAGAATTTTTTCTACGAGAACTGCTTGTCACTCAGTTGCTCAACCTCTCTTTTTCTTTTTCGAAGAGAGTAGGGATAGAAGGATAGGGCTATGATAGGACTAGTGGTTAGCTAATCGCTCTCGTTACGCCCCGTGAGGATGGGATTGGTGGAAGGGAGGACTCAGACTACGAACAGAAATCCATAAATCGATTGAAAAATCAATCTATGAAAACCGTCCGCACCGGGAATTGAACCCGAGACATCCGTAACCGTAGCCAGCGACGAAACCAACTGCGCCACGGACGCCGACATAGAAGGTATTTAGTTCCAAATAATTGATTGAATAATGAATTATTCATCAAGTATTTCCGATTCTACCGAGAATGGCCTAAAACTTCCGAAAGGTAATAAATCAATACAAAAAAATCATAAAGTATGTCGTTTGTTCGTAATTGTGAAATTATTAAAGGCAGGTCATGAAGCAATCATAACTCACACTAAATTTGATAACGTCCGTTCAAGGTTGAACCTTTTTTAATTAAATTTTCACGTTTCATGGAAAATTATGCTTTGAAATAGTTAAAATACTCATAGGATAATGTTGTAAATGCTTTTACCCAAATGGAAAAGTTTCAAACTTCATTCGAATAATTGAAAAAAACGGTCCAAAGCAATGGTCCTAACACGAGAGATTCTCTGCGCGGAAAATCCATAGGCTGGGTCCATAGGCTGGGCAGGCCAAGACAACAAATGCGTGATGTAATTTAAATCTTTTTCCAAAAATATATCATAATTTAAGATATCGACTGAGGGTGCTTGATGGAATTTCAATGTCGAATTTGAATTGTTAGAAATTTTGTACATTTCGTGCGCTCGAATGTCTGAAGATGTGTAAAGGCGAAACCCGGGTCGCTAGTGACGAATTACATGAAAATGTACAAAATTTAAGCAATTCAAATTTAATATGCCATATCTTTTATGATGTGATCCGATCTTAAAAACGGGGTATAGCATGAGCGATTAAATAACAACTAGTCCTATTCTAACTCTCAACCCCTTACTTTAAAAAAAGAGAGGTTGAGCAACTGAGTAAAAATCAGTTCATATGCTCCATATATGAAAACATCCTTCTTAAAAAAATATTTTGAATAGTTTGTATTGAAGTGCGAGCAAATCCGAGATGAGTGTGCTGAAAATCGCTGCGTGACCAGCTTAGACTGAGCATTGCAGCCCCACATAAATAAAAAATATAATTAATATATCGTTGCAAAAACTTAAAAACTAATGTTCATTTTGTTTTGCGTTTCAAAAAAGAATCTAGAATATCCTGCTTGCGACACCCGTCACATCCTATCTATCCTAATCCTATACCTACAACCACGCTTGACAACTCACTCTTAATCTTCTTCTTCTTTTAATAACTCCATGGATTGATTGTGAAGAGGAAAGACTGTTTCAATGATTTTAATTGTTATAGTCAGTTGTTTGATATGTAATACTTTTATGCTATGCAAGCGATTTTGGATTTATTTTGTAAAACCGGTATTTAATATTAATTATCGAAATGCTGGTATTGACATATTCATCCTGCATTGCAATCCCTAGTTCTCATTTTAACTATCTCAATATTCGTCATACTACTGATATGTGTCGGTCAATATTTTTCAGAGTCCATAACACAGCCAAATCGTCATATTTGCATAGGTTTAATTTATGTGTTATACAAACATTCGAATTATCTTTTGACAAAAATAAGTATTCAAAATACCTGTTCATAATATTTTACGTACAGGAAATCATTAGACTTTGTACATGTCAATAAAAAATACGTGGCTCACTTAAGACTAGAAATGCATAACAGACAATCGTATAAAACGCGAGTGGCTTATAATTAAAGTAATTGAAAGTTTTAGACCTGTAGCCGAGTGGTCTTCGTTATCGGCTTTGGCTGCAGAGTTCAGGGGGTGCGAAGTGAACACGGAAACAAATGTAATTTATTTTTAAAACAGTATGCTTAAGATCGTTCAATGAAATCAAGTAAAGCTATATATTGAACATGATTAAATTAAAAGTGATAAAAAAACTGCAGAACGAAAAAGTATATGTAAAAAAATAGCTTATTACGAAGTTATTTAAATTCTAGTCCAATCGTAAAATTGATAATAACAATTTTTCAGGAAACGTATAATTTATTGAAATATTCGAAATCTTCCACAACTGTTTATTTGATATTACGGATTCAATTAATTTTAACAAAAACAATAATATTTGCCCTTCTTGTAAAATAACAGTAATTTCGAGTAGCTTTATTTTTTATATTTCCAACGAGCGTAAGAAAAAATACAAAAAAAACTTAGGGTCGCATGCTTCGAGTGAATTATGAAATAATATGAGCCTCTATGAAAAAATATCTCGCGGCAAAATGATTCATTAGTACATTATTTTCCGGTTTAATTATTTAAGAAAGAGAGGTTTTCGCATGTTTTAAACTTAAGTAGCTGCTATAATAATTGTTATGATTTGTGGAATGCGTTGATAATGTATTATTAAAACCGTTATTTTCCTATCGTATTTTATAAGCGATACATTTTCACGTTTTCCACTACCGTGCGGGAATATTTTACTATTAAACTGTACGGTAACTTATGTAGTATGTTTTAATAGAAAACGTTACGTTTTTATTACAGCAGTGTTTTAATTACAACTCATTTATTACGTCCGTTGTATAATTTAAAAAAATAAATACGATATTTCTAACAGTAGCAAAATATTTTTAGTATTTCCGTATCGAGAGCACTAAAATCATAAAAAGATTTAATAGTTAAATAAAAGCCATAAATCATTGGTGCATCAATTATAAATGCAATTAAATGGCGACTCCTTACCAATGACAATAAGACTTTCAGCTGTGTTAGTAAGAGTTAATTACTAGTAATACCATTTATTAGGTGTAGATGTCTACCCGGGTCTGTCTGGTCGGGACTCGGGCAGGTAAATACAATCCACATTCGGGTTCGGGCTCGGGCCGAGCCCGGGTAAAGAATTTCATTTTCAGAAAAATATTTCGAGGCTTGTTCGGGCCATGAAACAGCCATAAGGCAATACTACTTACAGCTTAAGTAATTTATTTCACATGTGTTGTGAATATCGCTGGAAATATGGAAACAATAACACAATATTGTTTGAAAAGTGTAAATGAATTTCCATTTTGAAAATATTTGGGTTCGGGTTACAAGTGCATCATTCAATCGATATATACATTTTCGAAATGGGTTATCGTGAAATTAACATAAGATAATTTTATAAAATTTCCGCCCGTGCAGACCTCTAATCGGGTGTTACTAATGTTTACAATATTCAAATTAATAGGGGTTGTAAGTTATCTAAAATGCGAATCGGTTACCTATTTAGATACATTAATTACTTGTTCATCATTATTTATTAATCAATAATAAATGATTTTTTCTGCTTGTATTTAGAAAAGTCATTTCGAGAATGAAATGTCAAAAGGTTCACATGGAAGTAAATCTCAATAAATAATCAATAATAAGTGATTTTTTCTGCTTCAGGAGAAAAGAAAAATATAATTTAACCTTATTTTGGAGAGAAGATTATTTATTTCTATTATACAAGAAAAATCAGGCAGTTTGAGTTTGACAGCTATAAACACATCAACGTTTTTTTTTAATTATTATTAGTGTTATACAGTACATTTATTGCAATTATGAATTATTCTATTTGTGAAGCAATATAAGTGTTCAGGCAAATAGAAATGTGAATTAAAAATGACAATTTATTATTGTAATGATGAAAAAATAAATGAAATCAGTTGACATGGAAACCAACAATATATATGACAAATAGTGTTATCGTAAAATGAAATTGAGACTAATAAAAAATTATATTGCATCATTAATTCCTAAGCTTAGTAAATTCACAATAAAAATAAATATATCAAATTGTATCGAGTATTAATTTTCGTGTCCGTGGTGCAGTGGTAAACGTCGTCGGTTTCGGTTACTAATATCATACAGTTTCTTATACATCTCCGACAGTTTTATATGTAGATTTTTTGATCGATTTATGAATTTCTTCTGTTCGAAGGTATGGACGTTTGTGTCGTCTAGAATTGCCTATCGCACCCATCCGATCCTAAAAACGGAGCGTATCGAGAACGATCAACTATTTTTTATTGTATAAATTAATCAAAAATAACAGCAGTAAAGAATAAGTTTTAGAAAAAAATAGAGAAATTGTCGGTTGATTCATTTTACTATTTTTGACTCGTGATTGTATTTATAGAGATTAATAATTGATGGAACGTAATAATATTACTTACGATATTCAATAAGGTTTTACCAAAACGTACGTAATTGGCCCGATGTAGTATCAGATAAAAACATCAACGCTATCAGCGAGCGGCGTTATAATGCAATAACAAACTTAATCGAATTTGATGAACACGACATAAACATCGCACTGATCCACTCAAATTCGTTGCCTGGAATATGCGAATATAGTATACGTGAGAGACATTAGGCGGCGAAGCGTTTTCATTATTAAATTATAATAATTATATTAATAATGCTTGTCGGAAGATACTAGCCTTACTACTGGGCTTTAAGATTTTATCTTCCTACTTACAACTTGGGATGGAAATGAAGTAGCGAACTGAAAATTATTGCATTTTTCTGGAAGTCAAATGTAACGACATGTATATTACAAGGATTGACTCCATCTGCAGTTTAGTGTAAGAGTTGTGCCTTAGCAATCAGATGGCTCTGGGATAAAGTCCCGACAAACTAAATATACAATTTAGATTTTTTCAATTTAATAATATTTAAGATCTTGGGCATCTGTGTTTATAATGTCTTTTCTCCTCGAGTTGAAATCATGTGATTAAAGCTATAATGCCGAATATTATTTAAATTTATTTAAAAATATATGTATATATATCGTGCATATTTCAAAAATTCTATCAAATAAATAGAACCGATTTCCCGCAGCCGGTGAGCAATTATTAACTGTCAGTCTTGAATCAGTGATTACTCAAGTGGCGATGTTTCAGTGTTGCTTAAACATACCGACAATTAATTAATTAATTACCGGAAAAATATTTATCTTTTGATTAGCATGATTCAATTGATGTTTTATTGTGCACATTTCCGAATTCGATTAGTGATAAAAGGCACATTATCTTTGAGGAAATATTAAAATTCTTTGTCACAAAGAATAAAATAGTTTTATCACAACATTTTAAAATAAAGTACATTTTTATTTATTATTAATTTGATTCATTTTATACAGAACATTCTACTCATTTTTATTAATAAATATATCTAGTGTAAAAGATAAGGTAGCAAATAATTGATTAATAAAATTTGTGGTGTGCCATTATCCTTTTACAACCCTTCCTAAAAAAACCACGTTACAAGCTGCCACGCAAACACAGACTGTTTCACTTGGAATTGGTCATTTAAATGCAATTTTAAACGTTGATAACGCTCGCGATGAGTGAAACCGGTTCTGATCATTATAAACTTGTGGAAGTAGTACAAACAAATTGTTTAATTTGAAAACGTTATTCATAACTTTAGAAAAATGGTTCTGTTATCAATAAACTAAGAAGAAAAACACACTTAAATAAATAGAGAATTTAACAAGGTGGTACAGAATACATGAAAGTAATAATTGATGCATGTTTTACGATTTATTATGTCTTTTAAAAAATTAGCGGGTGTGTACAATTTTGTATTTTAGTGGATTCTTTAATAAATAGTATAGTGAAAAAAACAGTAAATACAAAGTGTCCTAGATGTCGATGTTGAATGCGTTTGTATATGATGGGGTTTATCAAAATGTTAATTATTTGATTTCAAGAATCACGCATCGAAAATCTCTACCGCGTGTAACACCACGAGACAAAACATATAAAAACACTGCTTGGGCACGCGTAGTCCAAAATTGAAAAGCTATATCCATAATAATTATGTAATTTCATATTAAGCCACAGAATATTTTCTGACCGATTATTTATTTATAAAATCTCCCACTGATATATTCCTGTTTCAAAAATATCAAATAAAATGAATACTAAATAATTTTTATTTTTCAGATTTAGTAATTGAGTAGCTCCTGTAGCCGAATGGCCACAAGTTCGAATCTCCTTACTACTGACAATTTTATAAATTACTTTATTATTCGATCCATGAATTTGCCTTCAATGAAATGGATATAATTGATGTTTTTATTCCCTTCCATCCATATAATACAAAAAAAGAAGTGCAGCGAGAGCGGAGAGCAAACTAGTTTTTTTCCTAGCCCTGTCCATCTATCATTTTTCTATTCGAAAAAGAGAGGTTGGACGACCGATTAACAAGAAGTTCACGTAAAAATTTTTAATAATCATAGTCGAAAATAAATATAAGATTATATTCGAATCAGCTAGGCTCATAAAAATAAATTAAAATATAATGTAAAAATATTCAATTTAAATATATGAATACATATATATTCCCTACTTTCTTACTAAATACAAAAAAAATCTTTTTGTTTTTTGAAAGGGTTTTTTAGAAATTCGTATTTGAATCTCACAAGAAAGTTATAAATCCCTTTTTTATAAAATTGCAATTTACTGAGATTTGTTTTTCTACGTTCCAGATGTAAAGCTCCATTATATATTTTCGTTCTTTCTTGCCACAAAGTGTTGGATTTTAAAGAATATATTATAATAGATATAAGCAAAATAAACCTTTGAAATAAGTCAATAAAGTATATCATAAACGAAGGCTTAAATCTAGATATTATATTAATTAAATTGTAGAAATTAATTCGGAAAAAATAATACTAATAAAAGAAGAAAATTGTTAATTAAAACAAAAGATACAACTTACCAATTTCAAATAATGTATATCCACAAAATATTTGATCACCAAGTCACTTATAAAAAGACACCAAGCACTAATCGAGTTATAAAAAAAGTCGTGCTAAATTAATATAATTAATAGTGTGGGGAAGTACTGGTCGCGTGTGAAGTAAGCGGTCGATTGATGATTGGGGTAACACGGTGGTCATTTATATAAACATCAAGTTAATTCGCACAAGAATAATCCGCCGATCAAGCGAGATGATTATCGGACATATGCTGTGATCTTTGATCTGTGTGTTTTCACGCCCTGTCTGTGATGACACGAGCACGGCCAGTGATCGACACGTTACTGCCAATAAATGATCACAATTAAAACCTTTATAATTATGTAGAGTAAAATAATGAAAATATAATATTAATTAATTAAGATTTATTTAAGTTTGTTAATAAGTACCACGTCCACATGTGACAGATGATTTCAACCGGACATCACATTTCTCTATTTTTTTTTCGACGATTATTTATATTCGTTTCCGAAGGATGATATCTTTTCCCGGAACTTGCGTTAATTTCCACCATATTCACAGGAGTTGTTATCGAAGTTATGTTTTGCGAAAACTGTTCGGTCGCCCAGCCTCTCTTTATCCCCATACAAGGATGGGACTAAAAAAGTTTTAATAGTTGGTAAATCGCTCTCGCTACGCTCCGTTTTTAGGTTAGGATGGGTGGGAAAAGAGTATAAGTATCACATACATCCATGTCTTCTAGCACACAACCATACATTTATCAATTTATGACATTTTCGGTGCGGGGTTTGGATCCTTTCGATCTCTACTTGTATTCTGAAATAAATACCAAATGAGATGGGCATGTCTGCTGATAAAATCCTTTTCATGATTGTCTTAGCGTTTTGCGTTGCTAACGATAATTCTGTTACAAATAAAGACACTTCGTAAAATGTTGTATGATATATTGTAATAATTTATGACCGCCTAAAAACTCGTTTACAAGGTAATACTGGGTTACAACACATGTATTTACAATATAAGGTTATGCGATAAATGGTACGTTAAAAACTTAATATGAAAGTCTTTTCGATAACGGGTATCAAAGTACAGAATAAAAAAATGGATGAACCTTTTATATCTGACATTAACCAAGGACTTTGTCACCCAAACAATTTATGTGTAGGATATAATCGAGAATTTTCGAGAAATTGGGATTCGAAATGAAAGGTATCAATTGTCAATAAACTATATATTTCTTCATTAACCACTTCATTTGGAGTCATATGCTACACGTATGAGAGGGAAAATGGTAAAATACAATTATTATCATATGCGAAATTAATGCGCCACTTTTGAATGGAACGGCGTGGTGTATATCAATTTACTCGCCAAGGAAAAGTTTATTCGCTCATTCTCTCAAATCGAAATAACCTCCACGGTTTGAAAAAATCGTGCGTATTGCACAGTGACCCACATAGTGTAAATATAAAATTCACTAAATAATGTAACAAATAACAATATACCTATTCGTATAGTAACTAAACCTTTTTCTATACTTACAAATAATTATTATGATGTAACATAACAGCCGAAACACGTAACACATAAAAGGGAAATGAGCCATTAGCCGGCCTTATACACAGGTGTTTCCACGCGCGTAGGGAGATTTGTGTGCTCGTTTTAAAGCATTCAAACCACCTAATCACGTGTGAGAGCGCCAATGTGTAAAGACAATAGTTATACTGTGTCGCCGTCTGTCCCGATACGTCGCGACATGTCACGGATTGAAGTGGTGTCCCCACGACCCAGAAATTCTCCGATCATTTGTCAATATGTTTTCTATAGATTCGGGGGTAACTTTGAGGAAATTCATTTTTAATATTAAATTTAAGCTATAACTTTGTTGTTCCACTGGTAACTGTGATACGTGTTTCGCCTTTTTCAGAAACTGAAGATGTTTCTTAAAGATGCGAAACACGTGTCAAGTTTAGAAACATAATCAGTGGCACAACAAAATTATCAATTTTGATTTTATATTGTCATGTTTTCAGTATTCCCGATCAGTGTAAATTTAATTTTCACATGAGTGATAAATAATTTTATAAATCCGTAAAAATAAATTAAAAGTTATTGTCCCAGGTTAACTCCTTTGATAAATATAGAAAAAAATATTGTATTTGATATAATTTCTTGATAGTATTAAAAAATGATGTGTACTTTCTTGATTATATTTATTTTTTCAATTGCAAATCACGCACCACCCAACTACGATAAACATAATATGTGCACAGTGGATTTTCGTATAGAAAAGTAGTGCAGGTCGAACAAAAAATCATGAAAATTATGACAATATGCATAATTATAAATGCATGGCGCCTCGGCGTCAGCTGCAATGCCATGTAATTTATTTTTTTAATTTACAAATTAATTAAAAATTGTTCCTTCATCGAAATATGGTAACGCTATACTTTGCGCAAGAAAGTGGTCAAAGAATCAACAAAGAAATGACACTTTCTTGCAGATCTCTATCAGATGTTTGTAATGAAAATTATCAATAATTATTATAAGTCACTATTGTTGCAATCTAAGATATTGTTGATATGCGATTATCTGTATGATTGATTTTTTCGTTTAATAATTTGACATATTTATTAATATAATTTAAGACATCGACTGAGGGTGCTTGATGGAATTTCAATATCAAATTTGGATTATTGAGATTTTGAGATTGAGATTCGAAAGTCGAAACCCGGGTTAGTGACAAAATACATGGAAGTGTACAAAATCTCAATAATCCAAATTTGATATTTATTGATGTTAAATGTAGAAAAAATAAAACTAATACATTGATTACTATTTCATAATTATTTTTTTGATACAACAAAATTGAATAATTGAAAGCTTAAATTATAGAGATTGAAACAAAATATACAAAATAAAAAAACCTACTATAGGGCCTTTAGGTATTTTATGCAAAATTATTGTGACAAAAGGTGACAACATGACACAAGACGACAACATGGTACAAGTTGTTACAATAGTCCATTTATCAAACAAGTTGATTTCTTGATGATTTATATAAGAAGTTGATGTGTCAGATTTAATCTGTAATTTAATTTACAATTCGAATGTAAACATAACAAAAAAAAACAAGATATTCTTGCATTTCTTTCACAAAAATCAACCCAGATTGCAAATATCGTAAATTAAAATAAATTTAGAGCATATTTTAGTTTATAGTTAAAAATTATAAATTAACAAAAAAACTCGAATACCTACCTTCCATATTGTTTAAGAAGTATATTAAATATATAGAGTGCATACTGACAGAGGGTATTGAGTCTGTTTTGTACGGTTTTCTGTTTTAAATGTCAAAATGTATGCAATTTAACGCTTTAGTAAAACGCATGAAGTCATAGGATATAATGGCTTTGAAATAGAAACAGTATTAAGTCATATTGTTATTTTTTTTTCTGGCGTGATATGACTTTAACTCATCGATACCAAATCTTATGATTTGTATGCCAAAGAGTAATATGTTTTTAAATCACAAACAATTGTACTAGAGACTTACTAGTACTTACTAGCAAGATGCTTTAAAAGCGATAATTTCAGAATTTGTTTTTATGATACCTCGATATCAATCAATAAAAAATAGTTTGGTGAAGTTATTTCTCTTTGTCATAAGTATTTATGTATTAAGTATATTATAAAGTATCGTTTTCTTATTTAAATTACCGTAATTAATTTCAACGAATTTATTGCACATTTCATCGGTGCAAATAAACAACAAAAAATACTTGGAGTATACATATTTTAGAGTCGGTACAACGGTATTGTTAAATCGGTGCAATTTTCAGGCAGACGAAAATTGTACAATCGATAAGCATACAATGAACTGAACCTACCCTATCCAGCCTGAAGGTGGCAGTTAGGTAGCCCGAATAAAAAAATGCCAACGACCTTTAAAGAGGTTTCGGCGTGCGAATTTGGATGCCTTAAGGTAGTTGAACTAACGATTTCACCATAAGCTTGCGCCAAGTGTTATTTAGTATTATGTTTTTTTGAATTTTTTTCTAACGCTATCATTAATTATATACCAAGATATCGTTTGACTATATGCAGCTTAGTTTTATTATTGTCGTTGATTCCTAAGGCATTAGTGTTTGTGTCCTGATTGGTAATCTGTGAAGAATTATATGTAAATCATCATTGTTATGACATTCGATATTTATTTTCCTGGTAAAAAATTGCAGCTTTATTATTATTAACAGTAGTTGCCACGCAGTGTTAATAGTTATTCTGTAAACAACAAAAAAAATCATAAATAGTTTTATTGTATGAAGATTTAAAATTTTGTGAAATGTTTCTGACATAGACTTTAAATTTACTTAAAGTCAAATAATGTATCGAAAACATTTATGTATAAAGTATGTTACACATTTTGCTAAATACTGAAAAATGTATTTCAGACATGATCATAATGTTGAAACACGGAAGATTTAACGAAATGGTTTGATTCGATTGCATGATAAAACAAATAAATAGGATGGGTCGCCGATTACGTGCTTAAAAAGTAACCTATTATTATTGATCTAAACCAGGTCTGAGAAAACTTTTTGTCTAAAAGGCCACATTAGGAATTCAAAAAGAACCGCGGGCTGAAAGAAAAAAAAATATTTTTAGATTTATGTTATTATAACGAGGGATTTTCAACATAACAAAAATAATAAAAACAATTAGCTGATACGCAAGAAAATAAGCGGCGGGTCGTAGTTTACCCAACTAAAGTAATTCAATTTAAAAAAATATATTAAGCATTAACAAAAATAAATAGCTTATTGCCACCTTTTTTTCTAATTTTACGCCTACTGACAAATAATGTAAAAAAAATCGGCAACATGTCATAATAAATTATACATTATCAAGTTGGTGGAAGAGTGTTTGTTACTTTTGAAAGCTTTTAGTCACGTTAACGTTTCGATAGCTATATTGTACTTACTATCTATTGTGTGGACTCTTTTGGACATGTTTAATCGTCTTTTACGTCTGGGGAACTGTGATTAATAATTTTATTCTAGACAACATGATAATTATAGAATCAACTTTGTCGTCACAAAAAATATGCTTCGATGCTATGTTTTAAAAAAATGCGAAAATTAGTTTAATACAAGAAAAATATTTTTGATGCTTAAGATCCTTGACCAGTAGTGTCCAAAGTTTTTGGCTGAACGGCTGCATTGATAATTTGAAATGAACAACGGGCTATTTAATTAAAACACCACCTTTTTCATAAACGCAGTTTATAACGATGATCAAAAAACAATTAATTTAAAAAAAACGTTCCCTTCCGATGTGAAGCATATAGATTACCCCTGCAATTTTTTTAAACGTAGGGACCATACACATATACAGGTAAACATTTTACCGTGTCTAAGGTGCGAGAAATCGAATAATGTCTGTTTGAACACGTTCCACACAGAACTGCTCTCTAACTATATAAACTAGATGTCATCATTACTTATTTCTAATCGATAAATTTTAGCTGCATGATTTTAGAAAAATATTTGTATTTTATCGCCTGCTGCGCATATCTTTCTGTTTACCGTCGATAGCGCGCGAGCAACAGTTTAACGAGTGCTGAGGAAACCGAGGTGCAAAAAAACATGACGCCGAAAAAAATATTCCTTCGTTATATTTTTGTCTAATTGTTATTCTTAGAATGAGGCAATTCCCGAATGTTGCGCATCACTGTATACTTTAAAAGAAAACTTTTCGGGATGGTTCGCATATTAGATTAAAAATACGTACCTAAACTTGCGCATCAGTTTTCTGTTCGCTGAATTTATTATTATGCCGAGAAAATTGGTTGAAAATGAAATTTAAGGAAATCATTTTCTGTCAACTAAGCGAACGATAAAACAATTACCACCGCCACTCAGAGGAAATAGGATTTTGAGAATAATTTTCCTTCTACAGTAAAATTTTTTATAGAACGGAGGTTCCGTGTTATACAAATTTAAAATATTACTCAAAATTTGGGCATAGGTTTTTTGTTATTTATTGAAATCACACAATCAAGAAATCAAAAATTTTCCCGCCCAAATTTTTTACATTGAAAGACCAACCTAAGTTCACTACTTAAAATTGTATATACAGTGGAACCCCCAATTACGCTACCCCTAATTACGCGCCGAATAGAAATATTCACCGCAAATTCCCCAATTGCGCGGTCGCATTCCATTGTCTTTGCTGTACACACAGAAACTAAATATTTCGTTCATATATATTTCTTTTCATTTATTCTTAGTTTTGGCAGTTTTGCATTTTTCGCGAAAAAAAACGTAACCCTTAATTTTGTATGAGATTCACTCCCCCAATTACGCTACTACCAATAGGGCTTTCCCAACTTCCGCGTAAATGGTGGTTCTACTGTATTGATAATTTTGCCCAAAAAAAGTATTATTTATCTAATTTAAGACATCGACTGAGGGTGCTCAAACTGACAGTCAGTTCGAGTCCATTCGTGTGCTCGAATGCCTGAAGATGCCGATAGGCGAAACCCGGGTCGTTAGTGACAAAATACATGGAAGTGTACAAAATCTCAATAATCCAAATTTGGAATTATTTATCATTTTTTTTTCACTGACAACGTTGTTAAATATATTTTTTAATTTGCACATTTGTTCGGGATACTTAGTGCTAAAACGCATAATAGAAGTTTTCATTGTATATTATTTTCATTTCACTAAAGAAATTTTGGGATTCTTAATACCTATCGAAATCAATGTATTTGATTGATGATAACAGAACATTGGTGCAATATATGGCATTGAAGAGGAGCAGGCCGAGAGAGATGGCATGACAATAGAAATACCTTAGGAGTAATGGTAATTTTTTTCATTAATCACATTAAACCGTTTTTTCAAGCAGAGAAAACGTTTTTATAACAAAAAGAACCTAACCATGAATTGAACCTGTGATTTTCTAATCGATAATTAAAGTTGTTATTGCTAAGCTACAAAAGCTGACTTATTAACCTCGCAGTAATTTTGCATACGATTATTGATAAAAAGTTAAATACAAGATTTACGTGTTTAAGAGCATTTTTTTAATTATGTTATGTAGATAAGATAAAGTAATGTAGTGGATTTGAGCATTACCCACAATAAAACAAAGGCATTATTATAAAAAAACTTGTATTTCAACTCCTTACGTAAGGTACAAAACTCATATATTTCATAAATATTTAATCACTAAAAAATATTACAAATACGATTAAGCTATCTAGAAATGTTCACAAGATCATCTCACGTTATTCTCATTTAAATAATCTAAATTAGATATCGACCTTGCCGAGAATTGAACCTAGACCACAGAGGTGTATGTATAATATCGATACCTCAGGTCGAAAGTGTAACAACTCAAAAAGCATAGTTCTGAGATAATAAGTAAACAATATTTTTGGCAGGTTTAATTTCCTGCTGTATATCTATTTATGTAGATTTTAATGATTTTTTTAGGACTATTTAAAAAATATATTTACTTTTATAACATTATTAACATAATTCCATTTTTTTCTAATATTTTTAATTAAGTTTTCACAGGATTTTCTTAGACAGTCTGGATCTAAAGTAATAATAACTACTGTCATTCTAAAACAACCACAGATTACCACTTGTTACATTATTGAACTGGTATATAACAGTATTCTTAACATTTCCTCATACTTTGTTTGACTTATTACACTTTGGAACTGAGGTATCGATATGTTCAAGAAAAGATACATAGAGAGAAAGACAGCTAGCTGGTGACACAACGTCTGAATGTTAGTGTAAAATATGAATTAATGCCGGACACGAGATATCAAAATATTATTTGTCTTTCTTATTTGAAATGGTAGAAGTCAATCAGACTTTCAGTCTGCCAAAATAAATTGTTGCAACTTTAATGCGGCGGCAGATAACTTTTAGTAGAAAAGTTAATTTGATATAAATATAGAGTGATAATGGTAATAATTATAAAATCACGCTGATTGTATGAAGCAATAGGTGATTAACACTGCGTCTGAAGCAAAACAGGTTTTATATGTTGGTTATGGAAGATCAAGGCCACTGCCAGGCGTTACTGGTATGTCAGTATGCTATTATATCATCATGTCTCGTGAACTCGCAACTTCCTACAAGTGAAAGTGTTGCGTCTGGACTATTTGAACCGAGTTGATTTTCTCCAGATGTATATATATTTTAATAAATGACATTTCCTTTTAATATATAAATTTGTATACGAGGTAATTTTTAGACATGTAACCGAGTGTTCAAAGTCGTTTACTTTAATTGCGGTTGGAATCCTAATGCGTACAGTTTCATAAATTGATTTTTGAGTCGCATTATGAATTTGAGTTCAAAGGTAGGAGTGCCGTCTTAATTCCTTCCTACTCATTCGATTCGATTAAAATGTGGAGTAACGAGCGCGATTAGCTAATCAGTAGCCCTGTCTTAGCCCTATGCTTATATCCTTACTCTTTTCGAAAAAAAAAAACGTAGAAAAACTTCAGTTGAGATAAATTCTGATGATAAAATCAGTTACAGAAAAAAAAAACAATATTGTAGAAATATTAAATTACCGAAATTCAAACATTCACGCTAAATTATTATTATCCAATATGCCTTGAAATGTCTATATAATATCGCTGAATAACATGGTGTATCACTAACTCGTAACATGTGAAGATCGTGGCTTTATGATATAATAGGGATGGCACGTTCCTGCGGCAGGCAATAACATATTATGCCATACAGTAGCGTGCAGTCGGTTTACCGACTTAAATATATTCTTTAGATAACACTAGAATTTCATTAAAATCTACAAAAACTAGATGTGCAGTAGAATATTCAATCTGCCCAACAACTTGTTTCCCTCTTATCTATCTCAGGACTATGTTTTTTTAGTTATTACACCTTGGAACTGAGGTATCAATATATTTATTACACACTTGAAATTTATTAATCAATTACAATCATTACGTTCAGCGTAAAAGTTCTACTAATAAACAATAATAAATTTTAGAATAATAGACTTAATATTAGAATAATAGACTTATATATGGAAGATACAGAATATTCAGGAAGAGAATATATTTATTTAATTTCACAAGAAGAGCGCTACTGGCACTACTGACACTTTGTATAGTTACGCAAATTTATGAACGAACGAAGACCCATTTCCATCTCGGAATCTTTACTCGCTCAATTTTTCAGAGTTATTATTACTCCACCTAACAAGAAATTAAGTGCCTACAGGTGGGTGTGTTTTTCCATAATTTATTTTTAATGTATTTATTCTTACCACCATTTCACTTTATAATTAGAATTTTGTGGTAATGTCACAAAGACAATAGATTGTATACACATTACCTCCAATTTACATGGAATCCAACGATTAAAAAAATTGATATAACAAATGGATTAAGGTTTGTTTCGTCAAAGAAATTGGGCAAAATTCTTCGGTCAAAACCACCATCGATATAGAAAATTGCTTCTCTGCCAAATCTACAGCAAAAGAAACATTTTATGTCGACTTGCGTTAAAATTTATATTATTTACAAATTCGCTATAAGCTAAGTAATAAGTAACAAGAAGTTCTCATAGAAAAAATCTGTTAAGATACCTCCATCAGTAGACCATATGCCCCACATTCGGAGCGGACATCAAATTTTTTTTTTTTTAAATAATCAATTATTTTTTTTACCCAATTAAACGGAATGCTGTGCCAGATAACCGAAGTAAATTACAATTAACTTCTTTATTAATTTTGTTTCCGTTCTTTGGGATTTTTTCCAAATAGCCGACTGTATTGAATTAACTGATTTTCTAATTGAGCGGAATCCACTGTATTACGTTTCTTTTAATATATAATAATATATTCTGCAGGTTTTCTTAAACACATTTCTTAATTCTCAAGTTATATTACATTTTATTCAGTCGTGAATATTTCTGAACCTATCCTCCAATTTTGTATGAGCTCTGTGCCGTAATTTATGCGTTTCTTATCTGCCGCAAAAATCGTCGTTGGGGTTAAGATTTAGTTTGTTTAGTCAGTCTTCGCTAAAATCAACTTCAAGTTGATAGGAATAAGCCTTAGTAAAAATACCATTCGCCTTAACGTCTCAACTGAAATCGTTCTGTTTGGCGTTTGAAGAGATTCACGAAATAAAATACAACTTTCAAAGAAATTCAATCATATTTTTAATCAGCTTATCCAATCATATCACAATTTCAATCCGGTTGAGCTGAAAAAAAAACTAATTACTATTAAATTTAAGATATCGACTGAGGGTGCTTGATGGAATTAGCTGAGCCCTATAATAAATAGCGCTCAGCTAAATAGTTTACCAATTTTGAACAAACAACAATCTCCCAAACTCTTAATTAAGGAGATACCTTTACTTAAGTCGTCTCACACTTTAATGATAATTGGTTCTTATAAATAAATAATTGATAATTGGTTCTTAAAATTCTGTGAGTTTGTAATTGTGTATGCGATTATTTTCCCCATTAAGTTTGAAAGTCTTTATTATCAAATCAGTATTAAAATTAATTCAGATATCAATGTAGTTCCTAGGCTAAGTGATAATAATTTTTCATAATTTGTATTATAATATAAACGATAACTATTTACTGTCAGTTCGAGTTCATCTGTGTACTCGAATGCCTGAAGATGCCGAATGGCTAAGCCCGGCTCGTTAGAGATACAACGTTTGGAAATGTACAAAATTTGAACGATTCAAATTTAATTGCTATGTGTTCATATGTTTAGTATCTTCCGAGTAAATACAAGACTTGGATGTAATTTATTTAATTTTATTTTGTGAATATTTGTGACTACAGTTTGGCAATATACCAGCAATCTTAAATTATGTTTAATCGATTAAGATTTATAGTTTAGTCAATCTTAGTCAAAATCAAAGCCGTGATTGAAATTATTAAAATTAGGATTAATGAAATTCTTACATTAATAATATGATCAGATGTATGATTATTACACTTAGCGGTAGGCAACCTTTTGATATAGACACGTGTTCGAAATTGATTGAAGTCGAAAATAAAAATAGTTAACTCAAACGAAAATTGACTCTTCATATTTGAAAACGCTCACGCAAAGCATTTACTTTGCCTGCTCATGTACATACAATATATCTGGCGAAAATGTAAGAAAAATTAATACAAAAACTCCTACATTTGGTGATAAGATTGACGACCCAAGTATTAGAGATTCATTTTCTTAAATTTAGGCATAGGCGGAGAAAGTATTTTTTTTTTTAAATGTATTTGATTTTAGATAAAATCGCCCAAGGCGAAAAAAAATATTATATTTCAATTTCTTCTTTTAAACAAAAACACAGATTTATATCTCGTCATCGGGAAATCAGTTTTCAAAGAAAATTTGTTAGAAACGTTTTTTTTAGTTTTACCAGAAAGACATTTTTGTAATATTCGGAGTTAAAAAACAACGCTAATGCGCTAGGAAAGGGGTTCCCAACCTATTTTGCCCAATTCCCCTTTTTGCCAATGTTAAACATATATTTACTCCCTTCCCAAAATAATCTTACTCAAAGGGTGCTGTTCAAATATGCATCTATGTAATATTAAAAATCTTTGATAAACGGCAGCAATTCCACTTAAATAGAACAATCAATGACCGCTAATCGGAAAAAATCAATCACACACAAATTCATTGATATCTCAAATCAAATATAGAATTGAAAATAAATATCTCATGATATTTGGCCTAGCCAGGAATTAAAACTGTAACCTTCGGATGGCTAAGCTAATCTGTTACCGGTTTGCTACAGAGGCCGACTTGTACCGAGTGTGAAAAAAATATATAAATGAGAAGACCCTACCGTCCTTTTTCATCAACATATCTGATCGTATGACAACCCGCCAACGGTGATGGATTCGAAACTGGAACTGGGTCATTCACGTATATCGCGAAGAATTAGTAAATGAATTTGATTTTAAGCAACTATGACGACTAATGGCTTGTTTTTTTCGTTTTTGATCCCCACATTTTTATTCTCAAATTCTTCGTATTTTTCTTTATTAATATGCACTATTAAAACTCCATTATGAATTCATATGATAGAGTAAAAAACGTCAAATTAGGGGAAAGTGGTAAGGTTCGTGATTTAAAACCAAACTCAGTTTAGTCCGGCCTAGATTTTGGTGTAAAATCATTGACCCAACAAGAAACGTTTCAAATATTTAATTTTAGATTACGCAGCTTTTTTTGATGAGGGTTAATATTTATTGAATATTTTAAAAATTCTCCTTAAAATATCGATTTCTTAAAACATAATTATTTTTATATCACTTATTATCTGAGCGATGGCATACATTGCATAACGTATTTAAAAAAAAAAAACGGCGGAAAGTGTCCAACTAATCCAATGCTCCCTTAACGAAACACTGAAAATATGTACGTATAACTAAAACATTTATACGTATTTTTACACTTGTATTGCAAGCTATGTTTTTATTACAGTTTTCGCAAAGTTAGCGAATTAAATTTAATAACGTCATAAGCTATTTTGTAAACAGTAAAATTAAATGTAATTTAAACTAAAACATTAATGACGCTCGTAGGATAATGGTCAAATTTTGTTTAAGCTAACGTGACATTGAAATTGTATTGAAGTTCACGGAGTAACGATTTTCGCAGTCTATAGAAAAATAATCGAATGTCACTGTCCGGTGATTTGAAAATGGAAGTGCTAAAAACGGTAGTCAAATGAGTTATATATATTGTAATTATACTGTATACCTATTTGACATTAAGGCGTGGACAGGAAGTATTGATTTTGTCACATCATATCCATCTATCATAGTACACTATACGATGTTTGTAGAGAATGGGGAAAACGTATTCATACAAAGAGCAATATAATTTCCCTTGCCACTCAAAGGTTATGATTTGTATTGCGTGTGCGAAATGATGTTCTAGAAAGAATAAAGTCGATGTACTGAGTCTTTGTATCTCTATTTTTTCATTTTGTATGTTTCATTTAACCATGATAACAAACTTGTATTAATCGTTTTGATAGACTGTTTAAACATCTTCAATTGATGGAATAAAAAATATAAATTAGTAAGTTTTAATCTGAAATGATACGCGGTTAAGTACGACCGTTCCCGATTTATGACTATAAATATATTACGACACCTTGTTTAAATTCTGAAAGAAGAGAAAAAAAGATAGTATTCTCGACATAGTTCGTAACTCGCAAAGCATTAAAAATTCTAAGTTACAGGCTATTGAAATAATAAATGGGGATTTTGAACTCCGGAATAAATCACAATGAGTTACCACTGGACCACAGTTGTCTATATTTTCAGGACCTGCAGCCAAGTGGTAAGCGTCATGAACTCCTATTGCGGTATCCACAAATTCGGATCCCACTTCAATCAATTCATAGATTTGTATTCGAATGGATGGATCTGTGGTATTTAAAATTCCCATCCAACAATTATCTACTAAAACGGGGCGTAGATAGAGCTATTAACTAACCACATGTCCAATCCTACCCGCATCCTTCTCTCAATACTTTCTCCGAATAGGTTGAACCGTATACCAAGCAGAACAACTTTTAATTACTTTTAAGAAGTTTACTGTCAATTTTTGGTGGAAAGACCTTATATTTAAAAAATACAAGTTTTTTGTATTAATTCCACACTTTTATATAAATATAGTTTCGGTTTCACTCACATTATCAACGTTCACTAGTCCTGATCGTTTTAAAACAATGTGGAATGAGTTTTTAAAAAAACCATTGTCGGGATGGCTTAATTAGAAGCTCATAGGCTCCACATTAGGTACTATCCCCCAATGTCATTGGGAGTGGTCAGAGTATTTTAAAAAAGGCACTTGCTGATGATGATCCTACTATAAAAAATGAGAAGAATAACATGTTTCGCTTCGCTTCAATTACCCATTATTTAAGGGAGTGCTGACGTAAAAATTACACCCATTATTAAAAAAATACAGTTTCTTTGTAGCTATAGATAAAGGTTAAAGAAAAATAACAGATAGGCGCTATTAATAGAAAACCAATTACTTACTAAATTTAACTACATTTTCCGTAAAAATCGAAATGGGTTTTATTGGCAAAGTGCTGCTAGAAAAGTTAACACGATATCTGCATTAAGCGCGCTCTAGGAGAATATGTTACGGCATACTTATTATACATTAGATTTTATCGCACCATCAGTAAAATACTTTCACAACTCCAAATTCAATTTAAATTTAAGTTGCACACTATCATTTCATACATATTATATTAATTGTGAGGCAGGATATTGCTGGTAAATCGGTTATGAAATATAAAAATATTATTTTAGGATTTTTTTAAACAATACGCGCTGCCAACCTGGATTTTTATGAAATTATATAAAAATATTTGACATTACAACTAATAATAGTTAAGTCGCAAGTTTTTGTTTCTGTTTTTTTTTAATCATGTGAGATTGACTTGAGGAGAAAAGACATAACTTACATCCATGCCCGAGTTTACAAATATTAGATCGAGAAAATCTAAATTAGATACTGACATTGTCGGGACTTGAACCCAGACCCATATGATCGCTAGGGTACAGCAAATACCAAAACATCACAGAGGATTCTACGGACTAGAATCGAAATAATCAACAGAATAAAACTAACGAAGCCTGGTTGTAAATCAATCACTGAATTTAACATAGAATAGAGGTAACAACTCTACCCCAGATATCAGATGGTAACGAGTGCAAGTCCGGGTAATTTGAAAATTAATCATGGTGATCTTGAATTATTGTACCTATAATAGCTTTTCGTGATTAGTTTTCTTTTATAATTGATCTCGAGTGACTATGTTCATTTTCTTATCGAGTTTATTTTATGTGACTTTTTCAATATCTGGCGTAGAGTATATTGCCAAACATTTATTTTTAAAATCACTACTTAAAAAAAGCAGGCCTTGGAGAGGGCTAGCTGTTAGTTGATTCACCTTCCTCTGCCCGTTGTAAGCCTTGGTTAGTAGGTTTGGTTTGCAAACATTAGTTTGATAATAAAAGCATAAATCTATTGAAATGTCCATTTGGCGCTTGCAAACTTCCAACGCGTTATTGCTCCGCCAAGACGATTGGCTTTTGTAATAGAGAAAGAATATAAAATATGACGCAACATAAACAATTCGTGGCTTGGGGCGTGAAGTTAGATAAGTCAGATATTGTCGTTTTGAGATACAATAAAAAGAAAGTTAAAAAAACGCTCATATTATTTTAAATATACTTATATAAGTAATAGTTCTTTCAACTTTGTTGTGACTGTATCTTAAAATAACAATTTCTGACTCATCTGACTACACCTCCAACCCACGAATTGTTTTAGAGCTTTAACAGTATATTACTGAAAGTGCGATATTTGCATTTGTTATTAAAAAATAATATGTAATGATATTACTCATTCGAGAGTAAGCCACCACCATAAAATAATTCTGCAGAACGGTACCAATGTTACACCTAAGGGTAAAAACAAATAAACTTTGGTTTCATTACGCCATGTTTATTGCAGTCTGCCATAGTGGCGGAAAGTATTATTTGCAAAGCATGCAATAAGCAATTTCATATACACTCTAACCTATTTATTCCATAAATTTACAAATATGTTTTTGATAGTATATGAAACGTTATTTATTCTTTGCAGTCATCTTCAAAGGAGTGCGTCAAACATCGATTATTAATGAAAACGTCCGCTCCCAATTTGAAGTACGTGAGGAACCCAGGGCTAAGACCATGATGAAAAAAAGAATTCCCAGAGACGCAGCCCCGTTTTAACCCTGGCGTTCACCTGTATATCGTCGTGTCCATTACACAAATGCATATCTGCAAAATCAAATTTTTTTAGAGAAGTATAAAAACAGTTCAAAAAATAACTTTATCGAATTCAAACAAACATAAAAAAAACACGTATGTAATTAATATTTAAAAATATAAGCACACTTTTTGTTACTTGTGTTATTTTGCATGGAAGGGCAATTTTTGCATTACTAATAATACAAATAGTCGCACATTTTGCAGAAATACATTTTTGCAATTTAAACGGCGAAATAGACACCTTATATCGACGCTGATCGGAAGAAAGCACTAACTCAAAAAAATTATATATTGAGTCAGTTATATCAAAATGTTCCTTATTTTAAACTCTACCGTATGAAAGAACATATTTATTTTTATAAATTATATGTTTACTTAACAACAATTTTGAACAAACAAACTAAATGAAAAAAGTATAGGATTTCAAACATTTAAAAAACTTCTAAGTCCGTTTACTCAAAACTAGTATTTTTCAGTTAGAGTGTTCTTCCAGAACAACGACGATATAATTCTTTATATTTTTTTATAATCTAAGAGTAAATACAGCAATGTATTTAAGGGTTGTAGGATAAAACCGTACAGGAAAAAAGCGGATACAGAGTAGAAAAAGTTTCAGATTTAAAATACTTCTTATCGTTTCGTGAGTTTTTCAGCTTGAAAAAATGTAAATCAGATTTTAAATTTTAAATAACGTCAAATAATAATTTTCAGAAACTCAGGACGTCCGACGGCGAAAGATTCATTTGTTGCGTTCTATCTTTGTTTGAAAGTGTTAACTTGTTGATAAATTGTATTGACATCCTATATAAATAAAAATATGAAATAGACGCTATTTAAATTCTGACACAATACTTTGTTTTAGTGAGCAAATTGTTCCAGTCATAAAATATTAAATAACTTCTGTAATTCTCTCCGGTTTAGATGTTGCAGGTAGCCATCCCCTTTTACTTTTCTCTAATCCTTTATGAGATTTAGACACAAGGGCACCGACAAGCTAAAGGTAGAATTGCACGTGCGTCTCACACCCTACGGGTTTTGAATTTAGAATAAATGCGTTCCAGGGAGCCTGATCTAACAATTGCATAAATATTTTATAATCCCGAATTATGGATTATTGATAACAATCATACCTCTTTCCTATCTTACAACTTCATGACACAGTCTTGTCTTACCGCGTACTAATAATAACCTATATAAATGTCTCAATACAGTTTATCAACAACTAAAAGATAGAACGAAACAAATGAATCTTTTGTCGTCGGTCGTTTTTTCGAGTTTCTGAAAACTGTTATTTGACGTTATTTAAAATTAAAAATCTGATTTTAACATTTTTTCAAGCTGAAAAATTCATGAAACGATAAGAGGTATTTTAAATGTGAAACTTTTTCTACTCTGTGTCCGCTTTTTTCCTGTACGGTTTTATCCGTTCACCGTATTAAAGCCTTTTGATGTTGCAGAGTATAATACAATAATTGCTAATCAAATAATTTGTACCGACACTTAAACATTATTTTAATAAATTTACTTGACCATTGACTATATTGATTATATTCACTTGAATGTTGTGTACCCTGGGTGGAGGGCTTTTTCTTCATAGGAGACCGCAGTAAAGAATTTAAATGAGATATACGACTACGCGTTAGAAGGAGGGAGCGTCACCAATTTTGTGAAATTGAGGTTTGAATTCCATCACATACGATTTTTTGCGTATTTTATTATGAAGTCACGAGATTTCCTAAACATGGTAAGAACGGGGAATATATTTCAGTAAAATTTAATATATTTAGAAAGTATTTTTGTATTATTATTTAACAAATTTTATGATTAAAACTTCTACAAATAAACATTATTAATCTTCTTGCTATTGGAGTTTTATTAAAACAAAGCAAGAAAGGGGAACGTCAAAACACATTCCCCTTTCTTTATATTTGGTACTCGAATGTCCCAATTAAGCGGTATAGACTGTATACTGTATTTGTATGATTCGTAGTTATATAATTTACTTCCGGACGTGCGTGCAACGTAACTTAAAAAATTCATGCTCAAAAATTACTTTCTTTGTTTACATATCTACCGTTTCGTGTGGCATTAAAATAATCAACTTCCTGCCTCGAGCTGCCTGCATGGGAAAATTAATGTAACGCTCAGCCAAATGCCGTTTTTATTCATTATCATCCAACGAGCATTTTGTTGACATGTAACACGAAATAAAAATGAAAGTAGAACCGGTATAAAGTTAATCGATCGTTCTAACTGAGACCGAATTATAGGCCCATTTGTACTTTGATCGAGTTTAAATTTAGAATACGGTAGGAGGCATATTTCTCAAATTTTTACATCCAGGTTAATTTGATAAGCAATTACGCGGTAAAATTGTAAGACGACATATAATGTTTTTTTTTCGATTACGGGCCTGTATGAAATGATCAATGCTCTTGTGAGTTTGTCCATTAAGGTTGCGGTGCCCAGCGGTGCCCACGGATTTGAATCCGTGTCACTTTCATTGATTTTTCAATCGATTTATGGATTTATGTACAAAGGTTGTGTGTCTATTATGCTTACATTTCCATCCCGCAATCTTAAAAACAGGCGTAAGGGAAGCTATTAACTAACTACTAGTGGTTTCCATGACCAATCATTACACTTTCAACAAGGAAACAAAACAGACATCCGAGGAACCAATGCTAAAGTGACGATAAGTTATTGGGTTGCCTTATTCTTCTCAATAGATCAAAGACGTCAAAGAAACATGAAAAGGGAGTTAATTTGGATCATATTATGGAGTATTTCAACATAATGGTTTTAAAAAGAATTGCTGAGATCGGATAATGTGGGAGAAAATAAATGAAAAAATCTCAGACAATGATACACTTAGATAAAAAATAAATGTTTTTACCATGTCCGCTACCAATGTGGAGCATATGCAAACCTAATGAAGATATCTCAACATAAGTTTTCTACAGAAAGAGCTTGTTACTCAGTTGCTCAAACCTTCTTTTTTCGAAGAGATTAGGGATAGACGAGTAGGGCTAGAAGAGGAATAGTGGCTAGCTAATCGCTCACGCTACGCCCCGTTTTCAGAATCAGATAGGTGGAAGGAAATTTTAGATATCATATACTCAATTTATGAAACTACCGGTACTGGGATTCGAGCCCGTGAGCACAGCTACCGAAGCCTACGACGTTGACCGTTCGATGTATTGGAGGATCTGAACACTTGATGCGGCACTGGTACGGAAGCCGTGATCTATACAATTCAATAATGCGATAAAAAACAGTATAAAAAATAAATATCTAATCCATATTACAAGTGACACCTCAGACATAATTTATTATCATAAATACTTAATGTAGTGGGTAATGTTACATAATTTTTAAGTATTGCTATTTTATGGCATTTCTGTTTATTTATAAAAAAAAAATATAGTGTATCTATATTATGCGGTAATATTGTAGCAAGCCAATACATTGTGGTTAGCGATAAGCACGTATTTGTAATAAATATTCATAATTTTTTTTTTACACGAATGACAATTTACAAATTTAAATAAAAAATACTGGGTTTCCGTTAGAATAACATACATTAATTTATACGATCAATTTAAATGTGTTATAATAATATACGATGTCATCGGTATGAAGTTGTTTATAATCAATTGCGTAGAACCAACCTGCCAATGCTCATGGCGTTAATTTTATTTTTATACTTTTGAACTATATTGATGCCGATTCGATATATTCCACGTGGACTTACAGATAATACTTATTTAAATGAATAGCAGATTTTTTAACTTTTCAATTTATTTGAAGAGTGAAAATATAAACAAACGAAAAACGCAGTTAACCTTATTATTTGTTGACGGCAAACTTGTTGTGGCGTATCCTTATTCGTGTTTTCTATGGCGAACCTTACACGATCAATCGGAATGACAATCCGATTGAAGAATACAGATTGACAATTCTAAGCGTGGTATAGAATCATGTTCGCCGTGCCCTCAATCACTACCTTACGTACACTATCAATCTGAATGTCATCCTTGAACAAGATGGTCAATTCGATTGATCGTGTAATGTTCACTAATATAATGTCCGTTTTGTAGATGTGAAATTGGTTACTTTAATTAGTCATTTTCACTATAGTTTCAAATAAATTATATGCGCTAAATATTCCGGTTGTAAACGAAATAAAGTGATTTAAATTTCAGAAAAGAGGGATAAGTGCTTTGTTTAAGAATCTATTTTAAGATAATATTTATGTAACGTGAAAGAGATGCTAGTTCTATTTGCCCATTGCAACGATAAACAAAGAATTTTGAAAAAAGAACTCTCATGATTTTAAAAAACAAAAGATCGCGATGTATGCGAAGAAAAAATAGATGCGCTTTTGTTTTCACATACCTAGCTGTCAAAGATATATAACAAAGAATGTGAATGAAAACTCTTTAAATAAACAGCGGTAATTTCAAGTGTATACGTAAATCCAACTCAAGGTAATTATTATAAACGAAAATTCTCATGCTGAAAAATTACGTTAAAATAAAATTAAGGTTGCAAGAGAATTAAAAAGAGATTTGAATTTCTCTCCATGTATTTTTTTTTACTTTCAGTACTTAGAAAAAGTAAATGGTAAGTGTGATGAAAATTACATAAATATTTTACGAAACTAGGCAATTCCAGTAACCGACTACAATATTAATGACCGTAGTCACGAAAGAAATTTGTCAAACGTATATTTTTTTAGTGTTACCGAGTATTCTCGCTCAAATAATGTATTAGGGTTGCATAATCGGTCGATGGCGACGTGTTTTTTGATTGATAATTGTTTGTTCCTTAATAACATTAAATCTATGTACATATTAATAATAATTATTTTGGTTGCGACTTGCGACCCAATAGCAATCTCGGAACGTAAAAATGTAAGCAACTGTGGGCCGCAAAATGCCCCAGTAACGCTACAAGTTAATTATGCATTTCTTTCCTTTTACATATGTATATATTATTTATATAAGAACACATTATTCGTGTTTTTATTAAGTTTAGTGTTCGAGGCGATTGTGGAATGCAGGTTTATGTACAAGTATATTACATATAATGTCAAATAATGCTTTTGATTACTAAAGAAATTTAATTTTCATGGTAGGGGGCCGTGGCTTATTTGTTTGCAAATTTGGTGGGCCGTGGAATGAAAAAGTTTGGAAAGCACTGGTCTAGACCATTATATATGGACTCCCTATGCAATGTTTCTAAAGAGGATATTTTGCGAGAGTTGTTTTATTAATCCCACGCCATATCATAAAGAATTTTAGATTTGGGCCGGTTTGCAAATAGGTATCGGGCCAGATTTGACCCGCGGGTCGTATTTTTCCGGCCCCTGTTCCACCACATTGACAATCTGTTGTTTCGGTGTCTATGAAAAATATACTTTACATCTCCCAAAAAACGTTGATATAAAGCAGTGCTCCGCAACCGGTGTGCCGCGAGACAATGCTAAGTGCGCCGCGGTGAAATCCGTCCAAAAAGAGAAAATTTTCATTTTTCTTCAAAAAAAGCTATAGTTGCTATAAATCCGTTTCGTGGGCTACTGGTGAGGACATTTTCCGAGCAACAAACGATTTTTTAAAGGTTATGACATTCAACAGAATGATGAGAGGTTGTATGGATGGTGCAACGGCTATGATTTAAAAAGGTTTTTACCTCGAGTCTAAAACATATATTCTAATACACATTGCTGCATACATCATGCATGATACATGCTGGAAGCATTATTGGTTTAAAAGTTGCCATAAGAATTATTAAAAATAATGAACGAATGTGTTAAAGCAATTTACATTATCGAATCAAGAGCTTTCAATTTTTGAAATACGAAAAAATGGGATTAGAATATTTATCCCTACTGTGTTACACAGAAATCGTTTGGCTACTTTTATTTCAGATCAGTAAATGTAAATTTTGATTTTGAAATTTACATATATTTTTGCTTGTGGTGTGCCACGAAATTCTAATAACTCCTTAGGTGTGCCGTGAGTGAGGAAAGGTTTCGGAGCACTGATATAAAGGATAAACCTACTTTTTTGATAACAGATAAAAAGATAAAGAAGTTAATTTCACATTACTGGTTAGTTAGTCTTTTTGCTTGAAACTCGTCTCCAAATGGTGTCGGAGATCCTAAAGAAATCGTATTAGGTATAAGTATAGAATATCACAGAGATTCAATTTGAAATTCGAGTATCAAGATGGGACGACGCAATAAACAACAGACATTTCTAACCTGGAAGTGTCGTTTTATTTATGTATAATAATAGATAGGTACCTATTATAAGTTGTGTCTCGTTGGAAACAAGGTGTGAAATAGGCAGCTTGACCATAGACCATGGTGTAAGGAGAGAACTACAAGGTGAGCTGTAACCAACAATCGCCATTTTTATTTTTAAAAACGTCATAACGTGCCAATATTTAAACGTCAAAAATATTTTGTTTGCGACACTGTTTTGAAGAGGTGATAAATATTTGATTCAGGTTTTAAAGACAAACAAATATTATAATAAATAATGTGATAGAGTTTAAAATAAAACATTTAGACATTCTTGTCTAAGCAAAACTATTATTTTAAAGATAAAAAATTGATAACGATGCTGAAATGTGCAATGAAAACTTGTAAGAGCTGGAACATGAAAAAATCAACAAAAATGTGAAGTTTTTTACTAGTCCTATCCTATTCATATCCGTATAACCATGATCTTTTGAAAAAACCGAGAGGTTGACCATATGAGTAACAAGCAGTTGTCGTAGAAAAACTTTTTTTGAGATATCTTCATTGAGAGACTATATGCTCCACATTGGGAGTGGACATGACATATAAAAAAATCGTTTTAATATTGAGTGAGTAAAGTGAGATTAAGAAAAATCCAACATCAGTATATTATTTTTTTTGGTAAATATTCTTTACAACACGCTAATCTTTTTTTGTTTGACAAAACAATGTCATTCTCTAGGAAATTTAATTGCGGGTAAGAAATTGGCAAAAAGTCGAACACTAGAATCAAAGACACCAATGAATTATGCGAAAAACGAAATATTATTACGAAAATTCGTCGCCATGCTTCAAATATGCTGTATGGTTTGTTCTAAGAAATTTCATTTGTCATAATATTATGGTGGCTTTTTCATACTGATATTATATTCGTATTTTGCGTAAATCATCGGTTTACCAGAATATTAATAATTCTTATCCAATATTTTAAAATTAGAAAAAGTATATTTCAAAATAACGGTTGTAAAATTTTCACTGAAGATTTGATTTTGAAATTCCATCAAGCACCCTCAGTCGATGTCTTGAAAGTATCTTAGTTTCTGAAAATGTAAAACTATTTATTTTTAGATCTAGGATGCATGTTAGAATTAAGATTTAAATGAGGGACTAAAACCAGAAAAATGTGTGCAAAAAAAAATAAAATCAACTGTTACATAAACAAATGTATTTGTTAATGCACTAAGCAAATCATGCCTTTCGATGTATTTCCAAACAACTCAAAATTACGATGCGCCCGTTGTGACGTCACATATTTTCCATAGCAACGATGTATCTCACCTTGTCGTTTTATCCTTCCACCATGGCCATAGACCATGACTTTGCCCTCCAACGATGTTATTACATCTCAAACTTATTTAATTAAGAGGTACCAAATACTTAATACAGTTCTTGTACTTAATTATAATATAAGGGCATTTACAGATGATTAATCTCGATAAAATTATGAGGACGTTTCAGCATAATAAATTATAGTCAAACCATGGCCTATTTCACGATAAATAGGTACTTCAATATTACAATAATACGTTTTTATTTCATTCGGATCGTTTGTAGTATGCGAAGTAGTTGCCAAAAATCTTTAAAAACTGATTTTGATTTATGAATCTATCGATTGTTTAACAAATATACCTATATTGCCATAATATGATCCATGTTTGTACCAATTTATCTACGTTGGATATATTGTTGCCTCTATAAAAAAAATGATGGGACACAAATAAGGTAAGATAGTGGAATATAATGCTTTATCGTATTTAAAATATTGATCATTGAATTTAGAAACGTAGCTTGTGGAGTGTGGCGTATATTTTTCTATTTTGCAAATACCGGCTGGCTAAAATCATTGATCACCCGATCCGGAAATATCTGTAGCATAGCCCGATTTCGGTAGATCGATGCAAAAATAAAATGGTGACGTGCAACATATATTTTAACTAATATTAGAGCAAAATAAAACAAAAAAGTGTTGTATATATTTATATGTACTTACAATCAACATAATGATGGAATAACATCAGCGAAAAATTGCTGCAGTAGGTAAATGACAAATTTGCAATTCATGAAGAAATTGACACATCATTCAACGGAAACAAAATAATACCGGCTAATAAAAATGTCATAAATTAAATTGATGGGTGTAAAATAGTATGTAATAGGGAAATAGTTGACTACTTTCTAATCATATATATAAGGTCGATAAACTTAACAGTTAGGGTAAAAAAGAACCAATATTAAGATAAAGTTTTATTCTTTTCTCTATAGTTTCAAATAAAATATTGAAATTTTATTTATTATGAATGATGTCAAATGAAATTACATATATCAAATATTCTATGAACGTTAATTTCTAAAGCCGGCAAACTTCAAGCTTTGGAAATAATAGGACGCGAAACGGTTGTCATAATTTGACAGATTTGAGTTCGTTTGGTGTCGTTAGTCAACCGTGAACGAAATGGCCATTTAGTCCATCAAATTTGTCAAAAATCAATCTATATTCGAATAATAAATATGTGAATCTAGATTATGCACTTACTTGTCAAAACAATGCGTAAAGCTGTCAAAATGGGCCTTGTAGATAACGATATTAAATTTCGCACCAATGTGACATCACAATCACAAACAAAACTGAACCTTTTCGTACGGACTTCATGATTCACTCGGGTAGCACGTTGTCGGTACGTTTACAATACGCGCGCGCACCGTTTTGCACATTTTCCCAACTGGGCAACATTGTACGGCGTTTAAAAATAGCTTTTGTATTTCGCGAAGGTAGAACATTAGCGATAGTATTACAAACAGAACCATTGCAACGGATAGAAATTTTTGGCGTTGCTTAAGCGATCAGAATTTCAAAGCCACTCGTCATTTGACCTGGGAATCTAATTACTCCTTCTGCGACATAGATTTTTTGACCGATTTTTAATACAATTAAAATGATAAACCTCACTATCTGCAAATTCTAATAAATAAAAATCTTAAATAGACTCAAATTAATACGGAATCAAATTAATATTTAGCTGAACTTAATCCGCTAATTAATCATTGTATTGCTGTTATATTATCTCTCTTTCAAGCATATATTCGGGTCATAAGGTCTCAAACGTAATCAAATGCAGGACATTAGTTTACTGATATTTATGTGACAGTGCTTAAAAACATGAAAATTAACATATTTTGTTATCTTAACCTTTTCAACTGTGTTGCTCTTTTAAGTGCTAGGTATAATTTTCCATCAACTCGTCAGAATTATCGATTGGCTATTTTGATTTTATTTCGTTTTTCACTTAGAGATCCCTTTCAGTTGAAGATTCACAATTGCAATTTTCACTTACCATTAAGATTACAGTTTAGAGTGTGCTATTGAAAGTCGAAATCCATAATACATTTAGGTCAATTTTTTGAATGATTTCAACTTTGCTTATCGACACTTCTATGCTGTCAAAAGCACGGATAAAATAATTTTGTTTTTGTATGTTTATACATTCACTTTTAATGTGTTAACTGTCAATTCTTGGTGGAAAGACATTATATTTTAAAAAATAAAACACAATTCATTTGTAGTACTATTGTAGTACGAAACCGGTCCTGATCATTATAAATATGTGGAAGTAGTACAAATGAATTGTGTTTTATTTTTTAAAATGTTTATACATTGTTGTATTTTTAGATATTCTATTGAATACATCGATAATAACCAACATAGAATTCTCTTAATGTGTTTCGAGTATTCCAAGAATTATTGGTTAGTAATAAATCAATATCATAGATTAAATAATGCATAAAATGCAGAGTAGTGGGATGTGTGGAGAGACTTTCTGCCATAATTGAATCATCTGTAAAGATGCCTTGAAAGCGGATTGAATGTTTACGTTGAAAATTTATCTGAAAAGCAACCTTTTGTAACCTTTTGATAAGAAAACACGTGCTAAGAAAGCAGATTTTTCTAATAAAATTATAACTATATGTAACGATTTGTGAAAATTTACGTCATTTCGACTATTACTATTATTCGTTGTTTCTAGTTTTGATATCATTTAGAGGTACACGTACGTATGACGTTAAGTAGTCGTTCAATTCTCACGTGTTGCATCGCGCGATCTCAAACGCGAATCCCCACCTTGCTACTTCCCCCTTCCCGTAGAACCGTCGAGCCCCGACGCCGCCGTGGATCCAACACGCGTTCGATGTTGACCGCTGAAATAACGCTACGTGGTGCCACCGTGGTCCATTCTCGAATGGTGCCTACCAATTATTATTTTGATATCATCGATGTGTCAGAACATAGCTTGTTATAGATAATAATTCGATATAATAACACAACATCTTTGTTTGTTCTCACGTTTATTGTGCAATACAACAATGATGTAACGAATGATGCATTATATTATGCACTTTGAATCCTAACTTCAGCTAGAATATTTTTAAATGCACCATTATGCATTATTGAACAATATCATCAGTTGCATCAGTAAGTGATGTTATATTTTTAGGCATTAAAAAACTATGTAGTTTTATTCAAAATTTAGTAATGTGCAATTTTGAATCTGAATAACGACATTCTAACATAAAGTGATTACTGGAATTCTTTGATAAAATAAAATTTATTTGTTCGTTAACATTATATAAATATTTTTTATATACCGGTTTTGCTAAGCGAAGTACTATTTTCAACATAATGATCAGCTAATTTTAATCAGCGCATATGATTCCATTGAATCTCATGATAAACACTGTAGGTAATTAAATAAATCAAAAAATTTCCAGTTAGACTTGTCCTTAAAATTTCACTGCATCATTTTCCACGATGTAAATTTTCCTAGTCGTATTCGAATCCAATTAGAATCGCATAAGTACATAGGTGTGTACTCACAAATATTCATAAAAACAAAACGTATATCAGCGGTCGGCAACCTACTATCCGGGGGTAATTGAATTACTCACTACAGCATTTTGAGTTACCCGTCGAGGAAATATTATTTTGTCAATTTTTTTATAACACAAATTTTTACATGATAAAAAAATTGCATTTGCTCTACTGTCAGCATTTTGTCTAATATGTATTGTGAGCAAGCATTTTCTCAAATGAAATGTGTCCAGAATACTTTGAGAAATAGACCATCACCACCAATTCTTTTTTCCTGTTCTAAATAAACTAAATTTATTATTGTATGTATGTTTTTATAAAATAATTTTGTATTTACACATATTTAAATATTCAAGTATAAAATTTGAATTATTGAGATTTTGTACACTTCCATGTATTTTAACGTATTTAACAAGTATACGTTTTACATTTTTTTACAGTCACTCGTAAAATTGCCGACCACTGACGTATTCACACAAAAGATTGTTTTACAGCCCAACGATGCATATTTTAAAAATAGCTATTTTGTTTAATGTTTGGTTCCTTTTTTATAAATATGATGACTATGAATTGATATTTATATATTTGTGATTTACCTATTTATAATAATTTATAGGTACAGTTAATTTTATCGAAGACGCTAACTTCGAAAATAGCATCACCTGTTTAAAATTAAAATAGCTTCACAGGTAAACTTTGTGCTTGGCTGAAACACCGAAAGATGGTAGACACAGATAAAATAAGGCATACGAAATTGAATCTCAGTAGCCACCGCCTTGTTGAGTTACGTTCCTGTTTGATCAGTTTTGAAAAGCGATTAGCTATAATAATATTATGCACTTCATTGTGCAAAACAATTTATGATTTAAGCTAGCTTTGGGCTAACAACGAGCCTCCATGTTTTGCTGCCCGATGGTTTTAACTATATTTTATTATTCCGATTTGGACAAATGCGCAAGTTTTCAAGATATTTTTTTTAAATAATCGTGTCATTTTTCTACAACGAATCTCATTAAAAACACAGAACAAGTATCACATTTTTTTAAATTCAGTTTTGTAAACCTGAAGTACCTAGTTAATTTATTCCTAGAATTACAAAACAATTAAAGATAAACTTATAACATTTACATTAAATTATGGATTATTAGATAACCATTTTTTCATATTAAATCTATTCAGGGAGTGGAAGGACTGGTGATCCTACGAAGGATCACCGAACGTTCTTGTAGGTAGGTATATTTCAGTTTTTTTTAACTCATTCACAAGTAATTGATGATGTTCTTGCTTTTTTTTACTAACATCATGCATCTTTTCATGACTGATTGAAATATATGTAAATATGATGCGAAGTTGGCGCCTATAAGTGAGAGGTATCTCAAAGTTTAGTCTCGCCATTGATTATCACCTGCTTTAAATGCAGTTCATTTATCAAAATAGTTAGCATTGATTATTTATTAACCTAGGTTGTATTGAGTGTATGTTCATAAAGAGATGATGAACTACGAACAACTTTTGCAGTGGTGATCGACACATTTTCAAACATAGAAACTATTTATACGCTAAAAAAACTTTCTTGTAGATGACAGGTGATTTTATTTGATATTAAATGTCATTAGCAGCGGTACTCAGCGGTACAGCAGCGGTCTCAGATTAATTAGTGTTCATACGAACACAAACAGGCCCGGCCAGTGAGGCTAAACACCTTTTTGCCGAACCTAATGATTTTTGCATTTGCTCTATACATATTTATTCCGTACTAAACATAGCCAATATCGTATTACAGGATCAGTAATTAGTGGTCACATAACTTTTCATCACAAGAGATAAAAAAGTTGCCACATTTTTTTCGTAAAAAATACATATTGAACATGCCATGCCGGGTCCGCGGTGCAGAGGTTAACGTCGTTAGTTTTGGTTGCGGTTCTCACGGGCTCGAATTCCAAGTACGGTCAGTTTCATAAAATTTATTTTTCAATCCATTTATGGATTTCTGTTCGAAGGCTGTTTGTTATATCTAAATTTCCCTCCCAACCGTCCGATCCTAAAAACGGGGCGTAGTGAGTACGATAAGCTAAACACTATTCCTGTCCTAGCCCTGTCCTTATATCCATACTCACTTCGAAAAAAAGACTTGAACAATTGAGTAACGAGCAGTTCTCGTAAAAGAACTTATGTTTAGATACCTCTATTAGGAGCCCATATGCGCCACATTGGGAGCGGATATGGTTTTTGTTAAAGCGTTACCTCATTTCGTTCCATAGTTTTTTTATGTCATATTTTGTATATAATTTTCCTTACGATCATTGTAATTGTAAAAAATTAATTCACCACTTAAATTTCGATGAGTCATGTTTTATCATGCGCTGTATCTGTTCCAGACATGGGTAAGTTACGGTCCGATGCGTATTGTTGTGCGGCCCGCTACCTGTAGTCGTATTTCCTGTTTTAAAATCAACATATAGTACATTGAAGATTTTGTCAACGTGTAAAATGTTTCACCATCTTTGATTTTGTTCAAATTAATATAGAATTTGAAATTGCGCGCCAGCCGAACCAAGTCAACATATTGTCCAGCTTTTATCACGAATCTCAACTGCAAAATTAATACTTAATAAAAAAAAAATGTTGCAATATGTGAAATTCGTCGCATTACATGATAATAAAAATAATGTACTTACTATCGAACAATGTTTTTTACTTGCGACTCGCCGTTTTCAATTCCTAATGTGGCCCTTTAACCATAAAGTTTTCCCAGATCTAATCTATACACACTTGTTTCATGTTGTGGGCGTCCGTCAAATAGATGTTTGCATACAACCTCACCAAAAGAGAGTTTTTATTATACAAACGCTAAACTATATAAATAACACCTAGAAAGTGGCACACAGTTTACAAATGGCAGGCGGCATTAATTTAATATTATGTTTATGCAAATAAACTTATTTTAAACAAATCAGTTGATAATGCTCGTGATGAGCGAAACCGGTCCTGATCATTATAAATATGTGGAAGTAGTACAAATGAATTGTGTTTTATTTTTTAAAATATAATGTCTTTCCACCAAGAAATGACAGTTAACACCTTAAAAGTGGCAAATAAACTTATTATGTCTTGTGTTCAATTCATAATTCCTTTCATACGCCATATTGATCCTAGATTGTGTTATTATTCCAATCACTCGTTATTCTGTCGGTGGTGCGTGGCTATCATAATCATAATAAGTTATTGATAGCCATGATCTTGACAACGAACTGGTTTTGTTTACATAGTGATTGCTTGGTACCAGCTGTCAGCTGATTGAATATTTATATCAAATTTGGATTATTGAGATTTTGTACACTTCCATGTATTTTGTCACTAACGACCCGGGTTTCGCCTTTCGGCATCTTCAGGCATTCGAGCACACGAATGGACTCAAACTGAGAGACAGTAAACAGTGTCTAACGCTTATATAGAAGATACAAATGCGACAAATATCATTTACGAGGCAATACATTATACGTCTGAGAGACACACCGATACCTGAGTTAAAATTTCGGAAATCGCCCTAATCCTTATTTTGAAAACACCATATTAACAGAGTGGCGAATTACATCCCGTCAAAACCCACAATACTATTATAATTGTAAAGTCACTGGTATTTCTAAAAGAAGTTGAAAAGCGGCAATCGCCTTCGGCAATTCGCCTTCGGCAATTCGCCACTCTGTTAATATGGTGTTTACAAAATAAGGATTAGGGCGATTTCCGAAATTTTAACTCAGGTATCGGTGTGGCTCTCAGACGTATAATGTATTGCCTCGTAAATGATATTTGTCGCATTTGTATCTTCTATATAAGCGTTAGACACTGTTTACTGTCTCTCAGTTCGAGTCCATTCGTGTGCTCGAATGCCTGAAGATGCCGAAAGGCGAAACCCGGGTCGTTAGTGACAAAATACATGGAAGTGTACAAAATCTCAATAATCCAAATTTGATATTGAAATTCCATCAAGCACCCTCAGTCGATGTCTTAAAGAATATTTATATACTGAACGGCAGAAGTTTTCTTTTTTACTTTTAGATTTATTTACACGTCGCGTGTCTAGGAACATAAACTAAAAATAAAAGTTTTAAGACGATCTCATTACTAACCATTTTTTTCATATAAGTAAATTCAAACATTCCAAAAATAGGCATTGATGTGGAGACACTTTCAAATGAAATCGTAAGGTTATAAAAAATAGCGTTAATAAAGTAATTTAAATTTGTTTACATTGTTGAGATCTCATAATATTTTCTAATTTAATGCTCGGTATTCATCTGAGCAAATTATGACTCAGCGTGCAGCGTGCAGACTTATACAACCCCCCCGTATGGGGCCATGCACCCGCCAGACGGATTAAAAGCCTGCAGATTATTCAAAATAAGACGTTGCGCATAATCACGGACACGCCGTGGTTCGTGCGCAACTCTACGTTACACTGCGATTTAAAAATAGAATCCCTCTTGGACCATGTAGTGAAGCTGTCGGAGAAATTCTATAGCGAAATGAAAAGCCACCCTAACACGACCATTAAATCTCTTCTAGATTACGATATAAACACCACGACCGATTTTGTTAGACCTAGAAGGGTTCTATTACTCGAACCCCCATGAGTCATCTCTTCCCTCCCTACAGCTCATCTGACTGAAGTGCGGCATAGAACGGAACCAGCAGAAGAAAGAAGAAGATGACTTCACGACTCCGAAGGTGGAACTTCCAGACCATCTGGGAAATTGATCGTTCGACTTCCTCTCGAGGAAAAATAATAAGAAACTAAAGAGGCCAAAAGAATATGTCAATGTTGCACAAATTATGCAACACAAATAATAATAGTAAAAAAATGACAACATGTATATGTATATAAAAAATCTTATATTTATATCACCCCAAACTTTACGATGATACAGCTCGAGGTTATTGTATTAACGATTGATATTACCACCATCAAGATCTCATTACTACACGTCAACCTATACACACCATCAGTCCCGGAAATGAAAGGAGAAATAGGGTTTTTTGCCCGGTTATTCCGCATATAGGTGTACACCCCAATGAATATTTATAAATTCGGCAGTTATTCACTGAAAGCATAATAAAAATAGTAATATTAACTTCTTAATTTTGGACGAGCCATGACGCCTAGGAATTCCGACATGCAATATGAAAAAAAGATTTTTCAAAATTTACTACACGCATTTTTAGACAGACACGATGTTTTCAATTAAATTGTATCTATACAACCAGCTGCAAACATTGTTATAGACTGACTGATTTACAAGAGATAAATAATTTGAAGCAGTTGAAATAATTAATTCGCATTAAGAGTTCATTTACTCCACGATATTGGAGTTTTACAAAGTGCGCTAAAATCTTATTTTGTTATTTTAGATATTATATTATGAATCTATAATTCAAACATTGAAGAATACTATTGATTTGATATAAATTTGTTTAATATTTCGTAAGTTTGTTTATAAAATTTTATCTCACACTGTACGCTATTTGCTGAACAGAAAAACGTGAATCACAAGCTTAACATAATAAATAAATGTCACTCTAATTCAATTTCACAAGAATATATAAATAACGAAGATAACATCGTTTTTTATAATAGTAATGCGTTTCACTATCAAAAACTGATATTCAATAAAATAGTTGCCGAAAGAAGTGTAAAAATAAGTAATAAATATTTTTTGTTTTTTTTCATTCGATATCTTTGTTTTGTTACTGTCTACAGAAATAACCGAATAATATTGCGGCATACCGAATTTCACACGAAATAATTAGGGTGAATATAAAATTGCTTAAAAAATCGGTATTGTTTTTATGCATTGAAAAAAAATGAAGTTTAAGAAGCTGCAAGTAATTTATGGCTCATAAAGTATAATCGTACATTTATATAATATTTCTTTTTTAAGTTTGCTAATATGAGTATTCTATTCAGAATATATTTAAAAAATAAGTCTCGTACCGAATGATCTTAGTCGACGTGTCTGTATGTTTAGACTCTTCAATGTGAGAAAGAAAAGTGCAACGGTAGCAAGGGGAACAAAGATAAAGCCATGGTAACACTGGGTGACAAAATGAGCAACATGCCGTGGGACTAGATGTGGGGAATCTACGTCGATGGTAAGGGAACAATGCCGCATAACATTTTGCCCGTATACACCAGGGTTCACGTTAACTGTCGCCAGATAAGTTATAAATATAGTATTGTAGAATATAAAATTTATGTTAAGAGAATAAAATTACATATTCTTATGGATTCGAAGCATTTTGAATACCTAACCTAAAAATTACCTAATTAGTATGAAAACGTGACATATTCGACAAAGGACACAGTCAATAGGAATCGGTTTTTTCATCAACGCTGTAACGTCCTTACGGCTTTCCTGACTGCAGAGATCTTTGGCAGAAATTCTGAGCTTAAAAATAAAAATTTACGTCTTTCGAGCGTACTGTACTTATCACATTATTTCGATATTTAATTTTCTGGCATCTGTATAATGTAATAAAATATCCTATTTCAGTCATGATATGACCTGCTATATGGACGCTTATTTCGGTACATTTGATCATGGTCATCTGCATATTCAGTGCATTCGGCACGCTTATAGCACGATGGTCCCCACGTGATATATCGGCTTTAACCGTGAATGACCGCAGTCCGACTTTTGCCAATATATAATCGACCGGAAAGAAATGCTGACACGGGTCAAAAGATAAAATTCAGAGTCAACAGTAAGTCGGATTAAAAAGAAACTTGCATACCTCATACAACACTACACGTGCTAGAATGAATACTTTCAATTTTAAGTCACCTTCCATTGAGGTTTTTCGTTAGAAGAAAATAAATACAATAATTTCTAAGAGAATCTACAGAATAGCGCTTCGACAGCCACCAAGAAAACGAAATAGCAACTGTTTAGTCAACAGACAAATCTCGTGTCTTCACTTATAATTTCTTTTTATTTTATGTATCTTAGAGTATTTGGTATATTTTTTTTTTCTAAGCAACCTGATCCAATTTATAAAACTAATTTGACATCTTCCCGATTTAATTTTCTGTGAACTTCAGACGGACTAGATTAGTGGACCAGTTCAATTAAACATAATTATTAGTTAATTCCTTCGCTATCATATTTCATTAATTATTTTAAGGATTTGATGGTGGGGCAACCGACTTGTATTCATAACTTAACCATTCGGGGGCACCTCGATCTCTCGTATACACTATATAGTTAAGTAGTGCAGTGCATATTTTGAATTAAATTTGTGATAGTCTTGCTTGATAATTTATTATGTTCATCAAGTCAGACGTATGATGGTCCATATTATATTTACAGAAAAGAATGCCGGTATTCAAAAATAACCGGATTTTTTAATGAGATTCAATGAGCAGTTATAAAAAAACCTATTTACATAATTTAATTGAATAAAATGCCATTTTGTGTATCCCCATTGTTTTGTTTTTTCCAAAATAATCAAAATATAAACAAAGAAACGAATATTTGAAAAAATATGTTTTTTCAACAATACTCAACCAAAATGGAATCGCCGTTATTGTTAAAACTATATTATTATTGCTAAAACTATCATATTTAATCAATACTTATGATATTTGTATTTACAATGTAGCAACGTTTCTTTATTCGCACTGCCAAAACATGAATGCGCATTTGGTAGCCCGTGTATGTGGTTGTTATTAATAGAGTGCCACATTGTAATTTGGATACAATATTCAAATATTATTATTGCACCGTAATGCGTACCTAAGTATTTACAGCAGCTATGCAATAGTAAAATATTGGAGTTCTAAATATATTATTATACTCACGATTTGGTTTATCAGCAACACTATTCGTAGCATTTGTCATTTTTTGTTCACTTAATGTCACCAATCTGATACATTTATAGCAATCCTCTTACAATCCATGATCCAGACAGTTAGGCCAAAACCCCATGTCCTCGAGTTAGCTTGGAATAAAAAAAGATCGATCTAAATCATTCATTATTCAATCTAATGACCCAACGAACCATCTTATGTGTTACAGGAATTGTGCAGCCTTTTCCAATAAGAATGCATAACGAAATTTATATAAAGTAGGAAGACTTCGATGAGTTGACCGTCAAGCCAGAATGGACAGCGCCCAACTATATTATTCACATCTCTGAGAGCAGATCCGGCAATTTGAAAACCGTCATCAGGGACACCATGACATCTAGTAGAATGTACCAGATATTCATGAACGAAGGGGAGACATGCCCTGAGCTTTCAGGGCAGCAATGATAATCATTAAGACGGAGTTCATCACATAATTTGTAATTTTACGACAGCGTCATTTATATCACATCCAAATTTTCTTAAAGTTGGAAAAATATGTTGAAATTTATGTCTTTCCAGGATTTATACTTCATTATTCATATTGGATTTTACACTTAGTGTGAAGTGTTGCACAAGGCATGGGGCAGAATTATAATGTGAATTTTTAATATAAAATTAAAATTGTTAGCTCAGTTATTCCACTGGCTTTGTTACTAACGTAACGCGTTTCTCTGAGCATCTTCAAAGGCTTCTCAAAGAAGCGAAACGCGCTACGTTAGTAACAAAGCCAATGGAATAACTGAGCTAACAATTTTAATTTAACAATTTTAATTTCACATTAAATATGAATTTCCACAAAATTACCGCAGAATCCGTGGAAAATATTTATTTTTATTTTACGTTTTACATTGCAAGAATTGTTTTTGATGAATTAATAACTAATGAAATGTTTTTCAATTTATGCTTTCACTGGAACGCCTTCGACTTTAATAATGAAATATTTGTGATTAGAGGATTAGATTCCATGTCGTTTTTTTTTTAATTTTTATACGTATATATTATGAAAATCTTGAAAAATTTTGCGACCTTTATTGTTATTCAAAAAACTGGGCCTCCAAATTATACTGCGCCTAGGGCCGCTTATGTACTAATCTGTCACTGGGTTGATTTTTTAAAATATTGAATTATTAACTGTTCTTCAAAACGTAACTAATATTGTATTTTTTATGAACACTGTATACTTGCACTTAAAATAGATCATGTAGGCATTGTAGACGAAAAGGAAGATTGTCAAAATTCGTTTACACTTATCTATGGCATGGAAGTAAGGGATGTCAATTCGACTTGAGCAACGTGATAGATAAATGATTTAGTATTATATTTATACAAATTTATCACTAAAGATTGTGGGGTCATCAGCTTTAAATGATGTCATTACTCATCATTGCAAATAATAGCTGATAAAGAGACTTTGTGGATAACTGCTTAGTAACCGCGGATTCGAAACAAATTTATCGCCAAATAAACAGTATTTAAAATGATAACCCTATCAAGCGTTGTTATCTTCTTATGAAAACAAATTGCGTGAAATGGGTTTCACAATTCACTCACGTGTGAAGCACAGTTATCGTATCTGAAAGCAAAGTTATTAAACGCAAAACCTATGACGGGGGCTCCCAATCTCTATTGCTCCATTGCTCCCTTCACCAACGTTCAGAATACAATTCCCCCCTTCCCAAGATAATCTAACATTATCTCAAAAGGTGCTATCCATCTGCATGTATTTCATATTGAAAATCTTTAATAAACGTCAGTAATTCCTCATTGCTTGGGAAACAAATTTTGTTTTATTTTTAAAATATATATATATATCGATGCTCTAGTTTCATAGTGATACAATTAGAAATTGGTAGTTTTGAAATATGGCCGATGAAAGTTTTGACTCATCTAAACTAACTCGTAAAATATTATTATTATTTCTATTACTTTTTAATTCAGATAGGTGATCAATAGTCTATAGTTTTAGGATTAAAGGTTGTTTCTTTATGGAGTGCCACGATTAACAAAAATACATTTCCACTATACGATATTTCGATATGTATGTATATGGAACTGAGAAATTATTTAATTTTGCAGATTTCCGTATGCAAATATCTGCCCTTTGAAAGGAAACCTGTACATTTTACAAGCTGTACTTTTGTGGAACTGTAGAAGAACGGTGTTCGAATATAGTGACTAACTTAGCTCAAAATATCAAATTTTTGAGTTATCGTCTATGAAACTGGGCCATCGATATGTACCCAAAAAGTTTCTAAATTTAAAGTGAAATAAAACACTGAAATGAAAAATTTGGTTTCAATCTGAACGCAGTAGGTTACCTTATCTGCTGTCGTCTGCTCTTAATTATACATATTAGGTATATATATATATTTATTTTTAAAGATAATTGTGACTTACAAACACTATTGTTACTTTAAAAAAAAGCGACTATGAATCTGCCTTTGACATGTACTGCGGATTATCCAGGAGAGCCTGAATCTCTGTACTCGGCGGAACTACGAGACGCTGGTATGAAGGGTGCTGACGAGCCTTGGGAGGAAACAAAAAGGCATGCAGGTGTCGGATAATCTTGGAGGGATCGTGTGGAATGTTTCGTCTAAGACGACAGGTTCTCTATGTGGAAAATCTGAATGCTGAGCAGGCCAAACCAATAAATGAGCAACACAGTTTTATCCCTTTGCATGCTAATTTTACTTTTAAGATTTGTATACACGTCAAATAGGAATAAAATATTTTTCATAAAAAAATAGAGTAGAAAGAATCATTAGAAAATGAAATATTATTATTAAAATGATTCAAAAATGTCCAATTTTTTTAAATAAAATAATAACTGGAAAAAATTAACAAAAAACAAAAATGAAACAAATCGGCAATCGGCGTCCGTGGCGCAGTTGGTAACGTCGCTGGCTAAGGTTAAGGATGTCTCGAATTCAATTCCTGATGTGGATGGTTTTCATAGATTGATCCTTCAATCGATTTATGGATTTCTGTTCGTAGTCTGAGTCCTCCCACCCATCCCATCCTCACGGATTGTAGCGAGCTAACCACCAGTCCTGTCATAGCCCTATCCTTATATCCCTACTCTCTTCGTAAAAGAGAGGTTGAGAAATTTAGTAACAAGCAGTTATCGCAGAAATTTTTTTTTAAGATACCTCCATTAGAAGACCATATGCTCCACATTGGGAGCGGACATGGAAAAAAAATTAAAGAAAAAGAGAAATAAAACAAATCATTGGTCATTTCCTTATAACTATTTCATTGAATGTTTCGATACATTCAACGTTCTATTTTTTATTAATCAATTAAAATAAAAAAGATGCATATTATTTTTTCTTATATATATAACTCTCTATGTCTCAATGTTTCAACAAGACGAGAAGAATATGCACCTGAATAATTATACAATTATTCCAATTTTTAATGGGTATGTATTTTTGAAAAGTTTGTACGGGAATGCGCGCCAACCCAAGATGAATTCGGCGATGCTAAAAATCTGTCGCGCGACCACGCACGCGCGAAGTTTTGAGGGAGCACTGATCGTGTGGTGGCCATAAGATCCTAGTAGGGAGCGGAAATGATCAGGAACAAATGATAGCGTCATATTTACGGTAACAGTAAATATTGTGGAAATGATGTAAAACTTTCATAGATGGACGTCAATAAATGGGACGAAGGTCAAAGGATCTCAAAGAAGTGGAAACGATGTCAAAGATCCATTATATTTATTATAGTGTAACTATGAATTTACCACCGTCTTATTATCGATAAAATGAAGTATTTTCAAAAACATTTTAATGAAATAAAATAAAACCAACGGTTTTAAAAGATTTTTTTAATATCAAATTTATGCATACGAAATAAATAATCCATTAAATAATGAGAAAAAATCGAAACACATTATTTAAAACACCTATTATAAATACAGTTTAATAATTTTAACATTAATTAATCATATATTGCATAAAAAGATGAAAAAGCTTTAACAAATTTCAGTATTGTTTGTTTTTTTAATGAAACATTACATGATTTGCTTAATTATTCACACATTTTATTATTTATATCGATTAAGAAAGTATAAAATACAGCCACCAACATAAATATACCAATACATTCAGTCATAAAAGCTGTGTATTCTTCTTAAATAATTAAATTATTTACTTATATCGATATCTTAGTTCCAAATTTTAATGAGTCAAAAATCTTCGGTAATGAGTTGAGCATGAATAAATTTAATGTTTACAATACCGATATCTACCAGTTCCAAAATATTGCAAGCGGTAATCTGTGATTTTTTAGAAAGACTATGGTTTTTATTACATTAAACCTCTGAAAACTCTCAGTATTAATATTAGGAAACAATACAACTATAATATTAAAAATTTGTTTTTTATATAATCCTGGAATTTCATTAAAATCATAAAATCTACAAATTTAGTTGTACAGTAGAAGATTAATCCTGCCCGGAATGTTGTTTCCTTATTACCTCAGAACTATGCTTTTCAAATTGTTACACTTTGGAACCGAGTTATCGATATAATATTATATATATATATATATATATATATATATATATATATATATATATCATCTTTTTCTTTTAAAAATATAAATTTGTCCAAAGTAAACAATACTTATTAATGTTTATATGTCCTTGAAGGTACAAAGTGAGCTTAAAACTACCCTTATTTATATATTCTGGTAACTTAGTGACACTTTTTGATTCATTGACCTGAGTAATTAAATAACCGCTTTTTTTAGATCATATAACACTAGTTGTAATTAAATACAAGGTGGTGCACAAAAACAGGCATTTATGATGTAAACATATTATTTTGAATGTCGAATGGTCAGGTGGCTAGCTTATGTACACCGCATAAATAAAATTAAAAAAAACAAATATTTCATATTAAAGACTTTTAATCGAAGTTTTTCAGCATGGATTTTATGAAAACAGATTTTGAAATTTTATGATGTGTATGTAAATTGTTAAAAAAGACATGTCTTTTAATTGTAGAAAATTGATTTGATTGTAATTAAAAGCATTTCACAAGACTGTTTATATTTGAAATAGAATTTTATTTTAAAATAAAATCACTTTTAATGTGTTAGCTGTAAATTGTTGGTGGAAAGGCATTATATTTTAAAAAAACATAACACAATTTGTGTGTACTACTTTTACATGCTTATCAGGACCAGTTTCACTCATCGCTAGCATTATCAACTGATTTCAGTTTTTTGAAAGTAGAGCAAACAAATTGTATGTTATTTTTATTATACCTTTCCACTAAGAATTGACAATTAACACCTTAAAAGTGATAGAATATTATTTATATAATTGCAACGTAGTAACTATTAATTGATATGGAATCTATTCCACTACAATAAATATGATTTTTAATAAAAAAAATAATTTATGAGTGAACCTGAAAAAAAAACAAGAGTATAGTCGCCGTTTCCTATTTGATATCAAAATATAATAAGAGTTTAGTACACTGGTGCATGTTTCCATTGCTAATAATGCGTAAAAAACCAAATACTTCCCGAAATAATTATCGAAGAAAAGATTTCATAAATGTTAATTCTTCTCCCACAGCCAGTACTTTTTACTATTTGAAGATGCTAAAAGCAAAACAACAAGAAACTAAACTTTAGGTTTTGACCTATGAAAGCGAGTATGTTTATGATATGTTAAAGAAATTTAATACTTTATTATACCAAGCATTTTATGTAAATGGTGTGCTATGACTAAATAGCAAGGACAGTAGTTAGTGCATATTAAACCCGAGACCACCTCATTTAATTTACGATAATTAAGATTTATAATTAAGGATGAAAAACCCCTTTGGGCAAAAATATAATAACGTACTAGATATTCTAGTATGCTCAACTATGAAAATATTAGAATCGTTGTTCATTTGCTTCTTACACTGCTTTGCCAATAGCAGACAGAGTGAGAAAACAAATGACCTACGAAAAAATCGATTATAATGAACCGAGATTCATTTATTTTCGTTATGAAGTGATTCGACTGGAATGAAGGAATTAGAGAGGTCAATTGATTAGAAGTGTTCGATTCTTGTTTAAGTAACTCATTTCCCATATCTTGTACATACTTGTGTTCATTAATTTAAAAAATCTTTCAAAAAAGTTGATTATTATGTGATAAAATTTTCATATTGCTTATTATCAACGTTTTAAAATGTACGTAATAACATATTTAGTCGGCATTGAATTTATTTGTAATAATTTCACAGATCATACAAGTTCCCTTAATATTCTTTAACATATTCGACATCGTCATCTGGGGAAATTTCCATGTGGCCGAACTCCGGATGGGTTCCGTCTCCACTTTTTAAAACGGTTTTCAACACAAGATCCTTGCTAGGCTGCCTTAAGTCATACGCCCATCCAATTTTGGCGAACATATCGAGGACGAAGGTAGTCATGTTCATGCTGTATGTGCCCAATTCTGCTGCTTTGTAGTCCCATGGGAAAGCATGGTGATAATTGTGCCACCCTTCACCCATTGATAACACGGACACCAGTTTATTTTCGACAGGGCTGATACGTCTGTAAAAGGGACAAAATTAATTTTATCACCTGTTTTCTGAGAAAACGATGACTTTTTCAGATTTCTAATTAATTTAATATGTGATTATTGAAACGTAAACTATGTTATTCAGGATGTTCTATAACTATTTGTGAATCCTGTTTTGCTTTTTGAAAAACATCTTCAGGCTCATTGTAACGTTCAACAAAACAAATATAATGTAGATATTCATTCTAACTACTGAACAAATTACGTGCATACGGCGGAGAAATTTAATTTTGATAGAAGGACACATTATTCACATCATTAAGATACGAAGCAATCGATTGACGAATGCAAAGCATAACGTAAAAGAGTTGTATTTGACACCATAGAGAAATAATAGATTTATCGAAAGAAAAACTAGTCTGACAACAATCTCAAATACAACACAATTCACAATGGCACCGAGTAGTTATTCAGAGCAATGAATTGTTCGTCAGTAAGTAAATACAGTTTCAATCTTCAGTAGACCTACATATAACTATTTGATGATAATTAATTCGTTTATAAAACCTTACCCTGTATTTAACAACGACTAATTAATTCCGCAGCTATCGTTAAGCTCATTTTTCTGTACGAATTACAATTAACGAAGAAATTTCTTCAGGCTTTTGAAAACTGAGTTTACATTGCTTCGTAAAATGTAAAAATCGTTAACATATACTTAAATAATCTTTCAATGTGTATATGACCACATGTTAAAGTTGAGTTTACGTTTTAAATATTATGTCGCTGGAGATGTATTATATATACCTAATACTCTTTTTGTATGGATCATTTATTATTATTCGGTCAGTAAATAATTCGATAAACGGTCGGTAAGAAATAATAAATGCTCAATTAATAATTATGTTTAATCAGTAAATAATTGACAAATAAATACACAAAGGTGAGGTTAGGTTTAATTAAAAAACTGAAAGTTTAATAACTGACCATCTCATTTAAATTATTGACCAGTTATTTTATTAACTGACCGTTTTGGTTAATTATTGTCAATTTATTACTTACTGACCCAACAAATGTAGACCTTATTTTTACACCGTTTTGAAATTGCACTGTTTAATGTAATATAGCTTATATTTCATTTACCTATGCCCACTGCATCCTTTTTTACACGATATATTTTGCACGGATATTTTGTATGGAACGTATCCCCCATATCGAAAGATGATTGAGTGTATATTGTATTTATAATATCACATAATTATCACACATGTATGAATAGTCGAAATAATGCTTCAATGTTCTTTCGACAGTATTCTATGTATATGGGACACTTGTCTCCAAAATGAAAACTTTGTTAATTTTATAATTTCGTTATTTGCCTTTACAAAGTTAAATATGTTATTAAATAACCATAATTATTATTAAATACACAAACTATTTAGTTATCTTATCGATATGTGTATTCAATGGAAGGTATGATTGATCTAAATTTAGGAATAATCGCAAATGGTAAGAGTTGTTTTATAATGCAATACATTTGATTGTTGATTTATGTTGCCAAGTGTAATGTAAATATATTTCGAAATGAAAAATAGCCACATGCTTACTTGTTGTAAGGTTTTGCTCCTGATATATGCGCCAAACTGTTGACGAGCCATGTGATATTGAGTAGCGTGATATACCGCACCAGTATTTGGGAGACGAAGCAGTTCGCTAAGGTTTCATTCCAACACAGCATTGGCGTAAATGTAGGAATAAGAAAACAGCAGAAGAGCTTCAACAACTTAAAGTGCCTGAAAATTATCACAATATTCCCTTTATAATAAAACAGCAGCTTTTCAAGAATCACAATCGTAAGAATAAAATTTTTTAAGTAACCTTATTGTAAAGATCAAGAATATTTTTTTTGAAACAACTTTTTTCCATATACACTGGAGTCAGATGATCGGATTGCGATGACCACTGAAGATTCGATTAGTGTCGTAATTTAGTCAGATAGCTTTGGAGCATAATTTGTTACGGTCATTATTCCAATCGCAGTTTTTTCATGTTAAACAATACCCTTTCCAGTAACGAAAACCTCTCAGAATCAGTCATTGAGTAGTGAATAATACGAACACACTGCACGGGCCTTGACAACATCTGCCACAACGGCATCGCTAGCTGAACAAAGATTTTTGTTTTCTCAGAAGAAAAAAAGATGGTCCTGCAACGAAGTTTGGACCAAATTCATATTTCACTGTAGTTCCAGTAGCATCGCTTTTACTGCTGTCATTAGTCTTTTGACGTAGCCACGTCTGTATATTGTTTCTTATCATGAAAAACACTAAGACAAAAAGAAAACGTATATCTCTTACTTTTGATGGAATTGTACGACTGGATCATCGGTGACATCGCTCATATCAATTAGATCTCCTTTTTGCAAAACTTCAGGATGCTTCTTCATCATGAGCCAACCGACGTGTGAGAAGAAGAATCCTCGTTTGCTGTTGTGAGGGTCAGCGTCGGTTTCGCTGAACTTGTGGTGAACCCGGTGGTCGCGCACCCAGTCAAATATCGGATTCTGAAAAATAATTTAATTTTTTTTTTATATGTTGAAAAACATTATAACTGTGTTAGATGAAAATGTCGTTCTGTATTTACATTACCACCCAAATACTCAAATCTTTTAAACCAGTGTTCCCCAACCTTTTTACACCTGCGGACCGGTAAAAAAAGGAAAAATTACATTAATAAATTTATAGCTTTACAGGATAAAGATGGATTCATCTTCCACTCTCGCTTTTTTCCTGTAAGGTTTTTTCCATTCACCAATATTTTTGCATAGTGAATTTCTTGAAATTTGGCATACTGTTTTCGGCCCGGCACTGGACCGCGGACCACCGGTTGGGGAACACTGCTTTAAACGATGTTCGCTCCCAGTATGGAGCATGTGGCCTGCTAATGTAGACATCTTTACGTTACTCGGTTGCTCAACCTCTCTTTTTTCGGACAGAACTAGTGGTTAGGTTAGTTATCACTATCGCTTTCGCCCCGTTGTTAGAATCAGATAGGTATGGGAGGGGATTTTAGACATCACAAAATCCATGTTTCGAACAGAAATCCATAAATCGATTGAAAAATCAATTTATGAAACTCTCCGAACTGGGATTCGAGCCCATGAGGTCCGTAACCAAAACCAGCGATGTTGACCACAGCTCCTCAGACTCAACAGTGAATAAATGCTGAAAGATAAATCAGGTAAAAAGCATTTTATACAGCGTAATGGAGAAGTAGCACTAAAAACAGCTTTTCCAATTACAAGTGTTTTTGATGTGGAAGTCAAAGATGCGATAAAAACACTATACATACACCCACGCCCTTAAATAAAAATTCATAAATCGATAAAAAAATATTTTTTTTTACAAATATTTTCATTGGGGAACTCTAATCTTTGATGAAGAACAGGTTGTAACAATAGCAGTATGAAAAATAAAGTAAAACTAAAATTTCATTTAGTAAAAATAATTTCTGAAAAATTTTGTTCAATTTTTAATTCTTTGTTGCTTTCGACCTGTAAATTGTTAAGTGATAATCTATAATAAACAATAAAACAGCGAACACTTCTTCGTTTACCCGTTGACGTGTTATTTTTTTATCGAACCGTTATTTCAAAAAACTCCAAAATAATTCTTCATAAAAGTAAATAGTTTTCGAACACACCATATCTTGAAGATTATAGAATAAAGCAAAGCCATGTAAATTAGCATAGTTATCCTCAACGTGTAAATCCAAATCCTTGTGAAAAAAATTTGAATATTTAATACGAGATCATCAATTTTTAAATAGTTAAGAAACTTGATTTTCGTATAATGAACGTTATTTTCATGTTTAATGTAAACGATAAAAATACAGGAAATGTAAATATTGCTATTAAAATATACATAAAAAAAACTCGTGACGTCTTTAAGTTCATATTTTAATGCTACTTTAATGATGTAGTTGTTCTCTTTTGAGAGATGATATTTACGAATGCGAATTAAGAAAGGAGTGAGGGATTTTTTCTTAGAAAAGCATCGAAGGGAAGATTTTCAACAAATAACATTACTAATCATGTGTACGTTTAATTATATCCAAAGATAATAAAGTTAAAGAGGGGATCCAAAATGTTTAAATAAGTAGCGCTATTTGTTCGATAATTCATTACTATAATATATTTCATTTATTGATACTTTTACTAATCTATGTATCATGGAATTGTAAGCTGCAAGTTTATTATGGTTCGACGAGTGAAGAGATTTTGCGTGAGTTAGTTTTCTAAAAATTTGAAACTATGCTTACTTTTTACCCTAGTTATAATTAGGTCCTGAAAATTGATAATATTGTCTCTCTCTATTTCACTTCTTTTGAATTGTTCTGGTTTATTCTGATATTAAAGAATGCACCGATACCACCTATGTTTAACTTGGAATTTATCAACAAAACTATGGTTTATCAATGGGCAGTCCACTAATATAGACAAAAGCATCAATTTCAATGTAATTACTGTAACGGTAAATTAATAATCTCTTTTTCAAAAAGCACAATTAGTACGTTAAATATTTTAATTTTGAATAAATGTTATGATGTTGGAATAAGTAAGATGATATAATATTATCTATTTCTTATCATAAACAGTATTTATAGCTAAACTAAAAAAAAGTGTCGTCAAGCCGAAATAGCTGTCAATCAACTAATATAATTTTGTAGAACTAAATAATTTGACATTTTATCCTATTATAATGGAGTTCTATCAAGTAAGATAATATCAGTGTTCGAATCTACAAAGGGGTTCGAATCTTTGATGCAACCGCATAAGGAAAAAATCCTGAAAGCGTTTATATTACTATGACTATTAAATATTATTATAATATGTTCTAAATTGTGAAAACATGATGAATTTTATTCAAAATATATGTCGATTACTTCTTTTTCTTTGAAAACCATGTCCACTACCATATCCATGTCCACTAGGGATAGGGCTAGGACAGTGCTAGTGGTTAGCTAATTGCTTTCCATACGCTACGTTTTTCGGATCGGATGGGTGGGAGGGAATTGTAGACATTGAAAATATACATGCATTTTAAAAATAATTTTACAAAATTCTTCTTACATTGGAACCCTTGAGTTCCAAGGCTAAATCCAATGACATTGACCACTGCACCACGGGTCCAGTTCTTTAATAATTATTAACCTAAATTCGATGTGTTTCTTTACCTGTCCAGCAGATGAGAAGGCAATCATGAGAATAATTCTCAATGGAAGTTTGGCCTTGTATGATCTATGACACCACAGGCGATGAACTCCTGCAGTTACTCCTAATCCTCCAAACCAGCCTACCATATATGCTGAAATTAAATAATGTGAAAGTCAGCCGGTTGTCTGAACCACTAAGTCTTAATGTATGTCATAAAAAAGCATAATACAGATTATAATAATTATACTGTTCCCAACAGTATCACGGGGAAACTTGGTTATCACTGCCAGAAGGCTGATTGCACGAAGGGCATAATCTGTATTATCTGTAGCTGTGTTTCATTGTACATGATCTTTTAGCCTCCTTCATTAGCAGTGTGATCACTGGAGAGATTTCCATTATCCATTTGGCTTGAAGTGGAGCTTAAATGGGATGATCTGATAGTTGAACAATATTCCTGCTAACTGTCCCACAGTCTACTTATTATTCAGAATACCGCATATTTTTCCCGCTTGATAACGTAATGAAATTGTTTGAAGTTTCATTATAAATGATCAATTGAAGGATATATAAATAAGCGATCCTTATGCTCCCACTCCCCTTCTCTTACAGGAAATTCTTATATAACGAAGGCGAACGAGGAAGAGGCCAACAGCCATGTCGGCCTTCATTTAAATACACTAAGCGATAAATCTTTAAGTTTGGCATGTCTAATATATGAATAGTAAACTCTTCATATTTATGCCAACATTACGAGAAATTCTTGGTAAGAATAGAACTTTTGTTAATGATTTAATGCCGATCCAAGTGTTTTCACCTCACAAAGCCTTCAGCTGAACTTTTGGATAGTCATGACTTAGCTAGCTTACATGGGATTTAATGACTTAGAACCCACCTTAGCAATAAATTTAGCCAAGAAACTAGGAGCCAGCTCAGCGGACTCCACATATTATGGTTTCAGTAGAAAAGGAAAAAAGACTCCATAAAGTATTAAATATATTCTGTTTCGTACATAGTCATTTTGAAAACAATTTGATCAAAACTATGTTAAACCACTCTTGTGGGAGTAATTTTCATTGTAATCGTATGGAAAAAATAAATTGTATTATATTGCACTTGATAGCAATCTAAATTGTAAAAAGTTGCGCACTGAACAAGTATAAAAATACTGCCATGCATGTAACATGAAACAGATTATTTCGGTTTTCGATCCAATGTGATATGTTGGGAAATTATTACACTAATTATTTTAAATAGTAATAAAGCCACGAAACTTTTTATCATGAAACAAAATTCAATTTTACACTCTGATTTGGGTAAGTAAGAGTTTATATTTTAGCGATGAATTTATTTCAACTACTCCGTTATAATTTTCTATTAAAAATTGTTTATTTTATCGTTTCATGCACATTCAAAAAACATTACATTTGGCAAAAATGCGGTAAAACAAAGTGATCACTATGGAGCTTACATTAATTATGCAGAACGTAGCCTTGGCACATCAAAACTTGCTACCATATTATTTGGTTACCTTTATATTATGGTTCATTTTTTTTACCGGGTCCGCTCCCTATGTGAAGCACATGTGAATAATAATGGATGGATAAAAGGTAATGAAAAATCAGTTTATGATACTGTACTGTACGTACTGCGATTCGAGCCCGTGAGATTCGTAATAGGCCAACGACGTAGACCATTGCACCACGGACCCGTAATTATATGATTTATTCTATCCATATCATATTTAAAAACAGTAAAAACAGCTTACTGGTTATTGTTTTTTTTATAAAATGCTAAGGCGATCCCTTAAACAGTATTTACTATCAACGATAATAACCAAAACATTTTTACATATTTATAAATCGAAGAATTTTGATGATCAAAATTAAATCAAAAATTAAAAAAAACGTTCGTGCTAAATTATAAACACGGACATAAAAATGATTCTAGTGTTTCCTAATGCTGGTTTGTCATTGAAAATGTGATAATCTTGAAAGGTTTTAATTTAAGCAAAACGTATTGAAATGTAAAAAGTTATATAAAAGTTAGTTAATATTGTGAATTATTTATAAACAACTACAATAGCGGATTATTTTGAATGATAGACTAGAAAATTATTTGTTACAATAATGTATACTCACATTTATAAATAAAAAAATTAACAATGTATAAACGCTGCGGGTTATCGGTATAATATATTTTTTTCTGCTCCTGACATGGATCATAATCTCTATTATGTAGCATCAACTACACGTATAAATCTGTCTGCTTGTCACCAGAACTCCTTCCAAACGATGTGCAGTAGTGACGTGAAATTAGCAAATGTTATTTCATGAAATTTTTTCGAAAATGAAGCACTTATATACAATTATTATCAATTATACTAAATTTTTGCCTGATTTCATACTTAGTAAATGTAATTTGTTTGTTTGGTAAGTTCGTATTAAATATATGAATAATGATTATCATCGCATAGTAACAAAGGTTCTTCCCACGTTCTTTTTTATATAAGTAGAACCACTTAAATAAATATCTTCGTACCTCGCCATCGGGCCCTTTACGAAAAAAGTTTGCCGACCCCCGCTATAAATCATCAAAATGGCAGTTCAAATTATGCAATGGAAGATATTTACCTAGTATAATAGTCTTGTACATGCCGCCGTCCCACAACTTAACCGTATAGATCAAGGCACCAATGTGAAATAGACTAATACTGATAAGGTTCAGCCAGATCAGAGGTGTCTTGAAGCTGAAGAACTTCCGAAGCTTCGTGGTCAAATCCCTCGCGTAAAAAAATGCATTCTTTTCGTTTTCTTCGTTCGAATAACAGGCGGCATCGTCGGTGCTTTGACCCAGGCACGACGGTCTTCTTTTAAGAACGCTGGGAGTTGTCTCCTCGAAGGTTTGGATATTTGAAGGCTGCTGGTCTGCAGCGTACGGTGGCATCTTTGATTATCTGTAAAAAAATAGACATTTTAATGATTGATCGATTATAAGAGTAAGTTGCAGCTCTACATCAAGTCAATAGCAGGGTGGGTACAATATGTATATATATTTGGCATTGCACCAAATTGAAAACTCGTCATACAGTTTTCTTTTAAATATATACATCGTTCTAGAAGATTCTTATTTACCTAAAGAAATGCAAAATTGAATAACTTACTACAAAATTTCATTGATAAATTATTTCGTAGTCAATAAAATATGTTTTACGAATTTCTGGCGAAGAAAATTACAGAAAAAGGTTTTTCATGTGAACAATTTTTTTAAATACATTTTGCGGTAAATTTCATACGTATTTACATATAGCATGGTGTTGTAAATATGCAAGTTGTCATCTCGTTTTCCCATCACTTTTAAGGTGTTAACTGTCAATTCTCGGTAGAAAGGCATTATATTTGAAAAATAAAACAATTCGTTTTTTACTACTTTTAATCAGTTGACAATGCTTGCGATGGGCAAAACCAGTCCTGATCATTATAAACAGGTGGAAGTAGTACACAAAAAATTGTGTTTTATTTTTAAAATGAATCCTGTATCCAAATTTTTTTAATCAAAAATAAAACCAAATACGTATACTCATTTTCATCAATTAATAATTTTAATTTTTTCTCAATAGTAGCAATATTTTTATCAAAGCAAAAAATACCAGTACCAAATAATATATATTATATTGAAACATAGTCACATTGTTTGAGATTATTTTCACCTCATAGTTTCCTGGCTATTTTATTTCTGGCTGAAGTATGTGACATACAGACGAAGGTTTTATATTCCTTTCCTCATATATTGAAGCCAAGTATTGCCTTATTAACGAATCCTTCAGCTAGGCTTTGAATGGAAATCAATTACGAAATTCTTATTACGAATACTGATCGTGGGTGTTTAGTAGAGGTCGCTGCACGGGTCGATAAAATTAACCGGGCTGGGCCGGGCTCATAGCCTAAATATTACACTAGTTACCTGAACCCGACCCGAAGCACAATTTTTTTTCTTTCATCCCGAAAAAAGCCTGATCTTTTAATGAATAATAGTGTTGCAACTTATTTTCAACGAATCAATATTTAATAATGAATTTTCTGACACAGCGAACTGTCAACCATTTAAACCCAATGGAAACCAGCTACTGAATAATATTAATATTTTGTTTATTTGCAACTTTTGATAATACGGAAATAAAGAAAGCATCGCTAGAGATAGCTTCTATTAGCTCACAAAATGTTACGGGTTTTTCAGATTCAAGTTCCCGAAAAATATTTATGATGCCGCTATACTTGTCAAACAATTGATGGTAATGTTTAACAACGTTCATAAAATGTGGAGTAAATTATTTAATAGAATAAAATAACAAAGTACTTAGTTCTACAAATTTTTTACCAGGTAGTTGATAGCTATTTCGGCTCTACGCCATCGTCTGAACTAGAACTAGATAGTTTTGACGATGGCGTAGAGCCGAAATAGCTATCAACTAACTGATAAAAAAATTGTGGAACTAAACACTTTGTTATTTTATCCTATTGTAATGGAGTTGTAATGGAGTAAATGCCAATTCAATCAAAAAATTATTTAAGCTGTATTTGTTTTGTTATGAGTGGTATTGCCGCATGGGTGACTCATTACCCGAATATGGTATATATGCCGAATATACCCGATTATATGCCGTTTGGTTCATTTACTTTGGAGACTACGCAGTAATTATTGAAATTATTATATTGGATGACTGAATTTGCCTTATAAAACGCAATTAGTGACTGGACCAGTCAGAAATTGAATTCCAGTTTCCCAACAATTCAAATGATTATAAATTTAAATAAATAGCTATAGCATGGTTGGTAATTGTGTCATTTATTGATTCATAAAAATTTATTAAGTTGATAACCACATCTTTCCACAAGAATATGTATTTTAGTCTTCTTTGTGTTGTTTAAATATATAGCGTATTTCGTAGTAATGGAGTTTCACGTTATAAAAATAAATACTTGCTTCAATAGTTATATGCTGTGAATGAATACATTATACAATAATACAATTAGCATCACAGGCAAAGCCTCATAAAAGAAAAAAAAATGATATTATTCGGCTTCTGTCACTTGCATGATATAGAATATTTTTTTTAAATGTGTATTAATTATATTATAAAAATTCGTTTATATGTCGTAATAAATAAGAAAACTTAATGATTTACATATTTAAAGCAATGTATTTTTTTAGCATGCCCGTTCTCAATGTGAATACAAAGGTTTCTAATGAACTACACAGAATTATTTAAAGAAATTTATTGGTTCGGTTGTTGAACCTCTTTTTTGTAAAAGGGTAAGGATAGATGTACATGATTTCAAATGACTAGTAGTTAACTAATCGTTTTCTCTGTGCACTGTTTAAAGGACAATATATCTCATACGGGAATCTGATCGAATTGAAATATCATCGTGATAACAATATATCGCAAGACAATTGAACAAACGGACATTGTTTAAAGTAGAGGCTCCTAACCAGTGAGAAATTCTCCTTTAGCTTTCGATATTGTATATATGAATATTTTGAATGTAAATAACTTTTGAGTTAGAGTTAGATTATATTGGGAAGGAGGGAATTATATTTTCAACATTGACAACAGGAGAAATGGAGCAAAAAGATTGGGAAGCAATGGTTTAAAGTATATATTATTATGAAATGTTGACAAGAAAAAACTAAAAAAGAAAATAGCTTAAAACTGGCATTTCTTAATTGTGTCTACTATATTTGATCAACGTCGCAATAATATTTATTAATTCGTGCTACTCTGTATGCAAATTCTTTCTCATTTTTTTACAAACCCTCCCACATTTTCTTAATTTATACAAGGAGCATTGACTACAGAAACATATTCAAAAATAACACTTACATAATAAAACATTGACATTTTAGAAACGAGTTTAGAAATTTCAAGGTAGTCGAACCCTGACTAAGTTTATCAATTTTGACATTATGTTATCACGTTCTTTGTTTGATGGCAAATAATTTAGTAATATAAACGAGCCTGAAGTTAAGAAAATGCTTATTAATTGCTCATTATATTTATGTAATTTGCGTTAAAATATGAAGCTGTTCCATGATTCATAGCTCATGTTTCTGTGGAAAAATTATTTTTCACAAAAAACCACCAAAAACTGGTATCGAAAACTGAAAACAATCAACATTGGAATAAAATAACAAATTTTTATATAATTGATTTTTTATTCAAAACAGCTAATTTTGCAACACCGTATGCTTGATATTTTATTAATTGAAATTTAAGAAATTTTTAAACCCGACCACAAATCTTCGCGGTCCACCGGTCGGAAACCAACTGTTCTGGTTTGTCACGCAAACAAACTTCTTAAGCCCTTAAATATCAAATGAGATGTTAATACTGAATTGTAATAAATTATTATGTTATTATAATGTTATGTTAACCACATACAGTCCGTTAATAAATGGGAATTAAGTAAACGAATCAAAATCATGACTCATAGAAATCCTTGAATCTTCCACCAAGGCTGCCAAGGTCCATTAATGTCTCAACGTTCCGGCAATCCTGTTCTTCGCCAAGTTAATATATTCGTTTAAAAGCATCGCATAATATTTTTTAATACAGTTATAAAGGTAGATAGATTTGGAAAACTTTAAAATATGCCTCGATGCCATAACCAATAGAGGTTGCAATACCGACAATGTTCCCGGTAATCCCTCTAAGCTGCGTGCGCCCTCATCTCGGGTTGGTGCGCACTCCATTACTTAAGATGTTACTTATTAAATTTATTTTGATAAGGTTTATATTATTGACATGACCTCACAATGTGTATAAGGAAATTTTGTATTTTTTGAAAAAATATTATAACTTACAAATAGTTTCGGACTCAGGACACGTGGGTTAAAAAACATTTTTGTAGAAAACCTTGAGTCAGTAATTTGCATAGCTGCTAAAAGTCATTTATTTTTGTTGCATTTTTTAATAACCAATTTAAAAAATAAAAAAATCGTTTTAGATGTATTTAAAAAAACAAAAAGAATAATATTCAAAACATTTATATGGAAAAATGTTTGATAAATTTTATCGATTAAACAAATATTTTCGTAAATTTGAAATACTATTTTTATACATTACTAGTACATATTCCCCAGCTTCGAACAGTGTACATTAAAGCTCATTCGTTATTCATAACGAGTATTTACCACGCTCACTTTCTACAATATCACAAACGTGTAACTCCCTACTGGAATACAGCAACTTATCTACTACACTTCTATAAATATAACGATTGTGTTGTATGAATGGAATAAGTAGATGTACTACCCGGCTTTACCCTAGTTAAAATATCATCGTGTACCATGCTTAATGTAACACGTTCATAATATAGTCCATCAATTAAAAATATCATGTTTGGCAGCCAGAGTGACATGTACTAATTTTAAGTCTTTACTGTACACCGTTTGGGAGGAGTTCTTGTGACAGACAAACAGATAAATTGATACATGTATTTTATGCTCTATAGTATAGGTTTACATTAATATATGTCACTTTTACACAAACTTAGACTATCATTCCCTCTGAGTGTCATAGGTGTGTTCATTCATAATTTATTCTAAAAGAAAATCGCCTAGGGATTCGTGTTTGCATCGGTATAATACGTAATATAATCAGAGCAATAAAATATGTATTTGTATGGCAAATGGCACAAATGTACCATAAGTCTCCCCAGGCCAATATGATTTTATCATATTCATTTATTGACTATCCATCTACGTGTGTCGAAACCAGTTTAAAATGTCGCAATGTAAATAATAAAATTTCTTAGAATTTATAAATGCGCGTATTTTGTCAATTTTAGTAAGTGGTTCATAATATGATCAAATTGAGTCATTAAATGATTAATTATGTGGCGCGAGAGTGTTAATTCTGTACATCCATATAAAGTTATAGTTTTTAACAATTTGAAGTATTTTGATTTTCACTTGAGTCGTGATAACTGTTACTAACTCTCACTAACGACTCGGGTTTCGCCTTTCGGCATCTTCAAGCATTCAAGCACACGAATGGACTCGAATTGAACAGGTCGTTAGTCACAAAATACATGGAAATGTACAAAATCTCAATAATTCAAATTTGATATTGAAATCCCATCAAGCACCCTCAGTCGATGTCTTTAACTGTTAACTATTGTTGGTGGAAAGACGTAATAATAAACAACAATTTATATAAATAATTACACAAATTTAAATTATTTGCGGTAAATATAATACCAGTGTTCCGCGGAACATAGTTTATGAAACCCTGCCTTATGGCTTCCTACAAGCCCTACTATCTTCATTTTACCGAATTAAATGCGAAACAATTCCACATACGATAGTAAAAAATAATAAAGTCTACGGAATTTCATTTTCACTTATTCCAACTGTATTATCTACTATAGACTACTTCCATAGTAGTATCTCAACATAAGTTATTTTACAAGAACTGCTTGGTATGTAGTCACTCAACCTCTATTTATTGAAAAGGGTAAGCATAGATGAATTGTGCTATTAAATGATTAGTAGTTGGCGAATCACTCTCCTTACACCACGTTTTAGTGATACGATGGCTTGGATCGAACATAAACATCACAGAAATCCACGCTTTTGAACAAAAGTTCTCAATCGTTTATGAAATCAATTGAATGAAAGTGTCCGGTTGGGGAAACGAACCTCAAAAGTGTTGATGACTCGGCAACAGGGCCGGTAATATTTCTAATAAACCGTTAAAATTATTTTCTAAATATTGAATTTTGGGCCCATCATACCGTTGTAAAACTATGTCATCGTGCCCATGATTACCATTTACGATTCCAGGATTCGAACTGATTGGACACATTCAAATTCATATATTCACATAGATATCCTCTGCCATCTACACACTGATACATAGTTTGTATAAACAAATATAAACTAAACTGAATTTTGAAATTTTATTCGATTGAAATCATGAGTGTTCAATCTTTAGACTTTCTTGGCCCACATTTATTGGTAATTAATAAATTGTTATGGGCCGCACATAAAATATAGAATACAGAGAAAGAATATAAATAATAAATTTAAGACATCGACTGAGGGTGCTTGATGGAATTTCAATATCAAATTTGGATTATTGAGATTTTGTACACTTCCATGTATTTTGTCACTAACGACCCGGGTTTCGCCTTTCGGCATCTTCAGGCATTCGAGCACACGAATGGACTCTAACTGACGTTCGTGTGCTCGAATGCCTGAAGATGCCGAAAGGCGAAACCCGGGTCGTTAGTGACAAAATACATGGAAGTGTACAAAATCTCAATAATCCAAATAAATAATAAAGTTTCGTATGTTTGCATACATATTTTATTACGGCATTGAAAGCGGTCATCGTAAAACTATTTGGTTATTTGAGTCGCCGAGTCGTTAAACACGCTCCCGAAGGTTTTTAGAGTTTTGAGTAAATTACGAAAAACTGTTATTAGTATAATTTAAGCTATTTTGTGTCTTCCTACATATAAGGAAAAGTAAAATATTCTTTTACACTCTCGTTTTTTTGGAGAGCGTCGACCGTGTAAAACGAGGATCAAGATCGTGTAAAAAAATAACATTTTTAAGTTTGGGAAAACTTAAATTGAGATAATTGGACGAAATAAGAAGAAATTTTAGACTAGCGACTAAAAAAAATGACAAATCTATCGATACAGCACATACGTACATTAAAAACTTATTTCATTGAAAAATCGCCAGGAGCGTGATTAGCGACTCAACGGCTCATTTGACTCTTAATTCTTGACTGTTTCGATATAAGTGGTCGCAATTATTAGTGAATTCTAAAGTTTCTCGTATCAAATTTTACATTATGAACACCTACCTTTTCAATGAAATAATTGTTCGTCAATAAATTAGGCAGCAGGGTATTTTTCTCTGGGAATATAGGTCGTACAAAGTATGTTCAATGTATGATTATTGTAATTCTATACATGACTTTTGTTAAGCTTGAAATTAACGTATTTATATCGATTGAAAATGGAGCCGAAAATATAACAAAACATTGATGATTTTTTTGTGCCATATTGTTTTCAGTTTTGGGCTGCAGATTGGACACGCCTGATTTGACGGATCAACGCCAAAATCTTTATAACCTGTTGAGCAAGGATTCTAAAATTGTATTCAATTTTTATAAACGAGAAGTCGATTATCTGTCTGAATCCTTGCGATAAAAATAATCATTTGTATTTCCATGGTCATTCTGACCTTTTACACAAAATTTACTAAAAAAAATTTTATGTCACAGAATAAATAAAAGTAACTTTTTGTAAAATATATTTTGTTTACTTAAATAATTAAAATATGCACGTTTAAATCTGTACTCTATAGTGAATGAAAACAATTGCCATAAATTTATCATTTTTTAGATTTTCTACTAGTAATAGTTTTCTCTTTTTTTTAATAAAACAAAATTAATTTGTACACAAAATTAATTTCCACATATTTATAATGATGAGGGCCGGTTTCGCTCATCACGAGCATTATCAACTGATAAAAAAATAAACATAATAGGTTTATTTATATAAAATTGAGTGTAAAAATGAAGGTATGTAAAACTGATTTTAAAATGAATTTTAATGATTTCAATAAATAATAGCAATCGTCGGGTCCGTGGTGCAGTTTTGGCTTCGGCAACGGATGTCCTGTGTTCAAAGATTGATTTATGAATTTCTGTCCGTAGATATGATTGTTTATGATATCTAGAATTCCTCCTACCTGACCGATCCTAAAAACGGAGCATAGCTAGAGCGATTAGATAACCACTAGTTATGTACCTGCCGTATCTTTCTTTCCTATTCATTTCGAAAAAGGGAGGTTGAGCAATTGAGCAACAAGCTGTTCTCGCAGAAAAACTTCAGTTGAGATACCTTCATTAGGAGTCGATATGCTTCATATTGGGAGCAGACATGGTAAAAAAAATTGCAATTAAAATAGTGAAACTGATTTCAATGTAATATTATTTTTCATTAATAATATATGAGCTTTACAGGCTTATAATTATTAATGTATAGTAATGGAAAACCTGAAACAACTAAAAGAAAATAAATTATCTTGTACTATTGCATTCATATTTTATTCAACCTGTTGTGTCATTAAGATATCAATCAAATTAAAGACGATTGCTCATATTATTTAAACTACATATTGATTTACGGAAATGATTTTAAACACTCATATATTGTCATTAATGTTAGTTATATATTTACCGGAAAATAACTAACCGGTTCCTAATACTGACATACACATTAACACCTAATTATTCGTAATTTTTAATAGAAACATGAATAAAAATCTAATGTAACAATTAATCAATATATCGATTCAATTCCTTTTTATCTTTGAAGCCAAAGTCTTTTTATGGTCTATTTATTCGTCTATTAGATTTCATTTCTAATCTTTCAATATCATTTCGTTTTTTTTCTTAGAAGCAACACAGCTATTTAATGCTATTTAAAATATAATATAATACATTTATTATGCATTTCAAAACATCATTTATTACCTTATATATAATAGCCAAGATAACTCTGTAGACGCTTTAGTGCTCGGCCAGAATCAAAGTGCGACGGTGGGGCAGGCGCGGCGTTTGAAACTAACTTATAGTCCCTGCAAATTAACTACGGACACTGCAAAGGCATGCAATGCATTTTAGTTTTAAGCGCCGCGTCGCCTCGCCGTTGCACGTATCACATGTAGGTATGAAAATTTTTCATAACCTAAGCGTCGCGGTTCGCGGTGTATAATATAAAATAAAATGTTATGCACTGGATCCACAATTCCGACGTACTAGCTTCTTTAGACATTAAGTATTTCAATACCATTATCTAATTCCGTATAGACCACTTTCTTAAAAATACTTTGTTCTAAGATTTTGTCTCAGACATCAAATCTCGGTAATCTACAATAAATACAAATCTAGTCACGGCGTAAAGCAAATTAAAGCATATCTGAAAAACATTTGTCAACTCTCTGCTAGACAGGTTTGAAAACTTTACTGTTTCCATTTAAGTAAAAGTGCAATAGTGTAAACAAATACTCTGAAAGAGGGAATTATTACAAAAAAAAATTTTTTCCCACGTTTCATGTTTTAAGCGACGGAAAAAAATTAACGATTTTCGCGAAATTTGAAAAAGACCTACTTATTCCTCTTAAACTTATTAATACATGAAAAATTCGTAAATTCGACCTATTTTTCAGATAAAATCGTTTTGAACCAATAGATTAAAAGTGGAACAGTAAAATATATATACATCTCTTCATGTTTTCTTTTTGGCATATTACAGGAAGTAAGGACCTCAACATTAAATTTTGATTCGCGAAAATATATATTATTCCTTTTGCCACTCCTGAAATATTTGAGACTAATAAGTTCCAATAAAAACATAGTGCAGGGTTTTTGGAAATCCTTTCACTTAATTATCATAAATTTCATATTCATAAACACCTATTTTGACAATCTTCTTTTAATTATCGTTTTACAATATATATTTTGAAAATATACCTTGATATAATAGATTATAATGATGAAATGAGCTGTTATAGCTTTATACGATGTAAAAATGATGAAATGTATCAATTTTAGTAATAAAATTTAAAAAATAAATGGAACAAGTTCAATAAGACTAAGAAAATAACAAATTTTTGGAATTAATTTCATTTTTAAAAAATATTTACACACTAGATTTAATGCCGCCATAAATTATCTGCTCTCATTAACGGTTTTTAATATTTGAAAAAATACGGCAATCTGTTAGAGGAAATATTGTTCGTCAATAAAATATGTAATAAATACAAAAATCTTATTTTTACGTTATAAAATCGAGACGGTACTTAATTTGATGCTATCTTTTCGTGAAAACAATAAAACATAAATATAATATATCATAATTTTAGATATCGACGGAGGGTGCTTGATGGAATTTTAGTATTAAAAAATATGTATTGGATATTCAATATCCTGAACTATTTATAAGTGGAGAACCGTATATAAAATATATGCATAAGAATGTGCCGCCAAAATACTACGTGCTGACACATTCAGTTTGTAAAATAATTAAGAAAAACTTTGTTGTGAATTTGAATTGTTGAAATTATTGTACATTTCCATGTATTAAGTCACTAATGACACGGGTTTCGCCTATCGGTATCTTCAGGTATTCGAGTACAAGAATACACTTTAACTGACTACAAAATTTGAAATGTACAAAATTTCAAGAATTCAAATTTGATATTCAAATTCCATCAAGCAACCTCAGTTGATATGTTAAATTATAAGTTGTGAATATTTGATAAAAATGAATGTAATCTTAAGTGAGCTCTATACTGATAGAGTAGACTACCCTTCTAGGCTTCTATCTTATCGGTCTGCGGTGTCCACGGAGAAAATTTCCTAAGCTGTTTATTTGATCGATTAATTGTATGAATGTCTAGGAGGCTTACATTACATCCAGCCTACCCAATAAAATCAGGACAAAACAAGAATGAAAAGTAGTCCTTTCCAATGCCCATACTTCTATCCCTACCCCCGTCAAAATAAGAGAGGTTGAATGACTGGATATGAGTCTATATGCTCCATATTTCTATTGCAGTTGGGGAAAAAAATGGTGTCAACCAAACTGATCAAAAATATTGTCTATTTTTGTGGCAAATATGCGTAAATCGAATATTATTATACTTCCACCACGAGATTACCTGGGTTATTGGTATGTAACAAATGAAAATCAAATATCTTGTCACATTTTCTTGTTTGTTGATTGTAAAGGTTTGATTTTTTTAAATAATGCAGACCGAATAGAAAATTGTGTGTCATATACGACTATTTATTCTGTAGGCTTAATTTGTCAACAGCTGCCCAAGCAGAAATATTTCACAGTGTGGAAAAAATACAAGAAGACCCGATGCAATCAAGAGCATCACTACGGTTTTATGGCATTGAAGGCCAAAGGCCCTAGGCTACTTTTTATATCTCGATTTATATTAGAAATAGCTTTTCATTTAGATTATCAAAAGAATTTCTAATCGTATGCGGTGCAATAAAAAGTGTCGTAATTAAATAAATTCGATGTTTTCATTTCGGATCTTTAATCTGTAGTAGATGTATTTCCTATAATTCCAATTTATTGTGAAACAGTAAATTTTAAATGGTATCAAAAATGTAAATTTTCATTAAAAAAACCACCTTAATAACTGTGCTAAAAGGTACATCAAATCAATATGTTACAAATATAAGACGCAGTTTGTAGCACTTTAAAAGAAATCTTTTCAAATGGCAGGAATTTGAAGATGCGCACACGCAAAAATTATGTTTTTTAAAATATCAATTATATATTATTGTTTTTGATTTATCTGTTTGTCGATGAAGTACAATAGTGCGCTTGCCCACAATAAATGAAGCGCTGATATTGAACTGTTGTGTGAGAGAGAAAGAATGTTGACAGGCACGGACACCTGGAATATAATATTTTTTTTACCATGTCCACTCCCAATGTGAAGCATATGGAGGTATCGCACAAGTTTTTTCCTAGAACTGCTTGTTAATCAGTTCCTCGTCCTCTTTTTTTATAAAATAGTAGTGATAGAACGAAAGGGTTAGAACAGGCTAGTTCTTAACAAATCACTCTCGATACGTCCTGTTTTTAGGATCAGTTGAGTGGGAGGGAATTCTAGACTTCAAAAACATCAACTTATCAACTTATGAAACTGTCCGTATTTACAACATATGATTTGTAGCCGAAACCAACGACGTTGACCCTTGCACCACGGTTCCGTCAAATATTTATAGTAATCTGTTGTTTATGTCCATCAAAAAATTACATTTAAAATCTTTTCAATAATCACAATGTACCGTTGTTATCAATTCAGACCTTAATTATTTAAGATTTTGTAATATTAAAGTTTGTTTAAAAGTGTGATCAACAATTGTAAGCTTAGCTGAATTTTAACCAAACCTATTTGGTCGGTATGGTTAAGCCAGAATTGAAGACAGACTGAACGCTTTGAAATATGACCAGCCTCAACTCATAGAAGCTTTTCGTTTATCTGGAGGGATTGATTTTATGTACAGATACTTCCAATTAAGGAAAACAAGATACGCTTAAAATTTGTTAGGACACTGGATACTGCAGAATAAAAGTATCGGACGAAAACGCAGTGGTAGATGGATGAGGGCAAGTAAGTCTGAAAATCTTTGAATCTTTATAAAACAGAACTACATCGAAAGAATAGGAATGTGTATCCCTACAACTGGTTATTCAAAAAAGTGAAGGGTATTGATGTCAGTATAGAAAGTTCAAAATGGTTGGATAATCTTTATTACTGTAATTAAAACCTTAATTTCAATCAAGACGATTGATCTTGATGATTCCGGTCCTAAATTATTAAAATTGATTCTTAAAAAAATGTTGAATATGGTGTGATATTATTAAGTCCGCTTCTAGCGTGGAACATAATATGGACTCCGAATGTATCTTTAGAACTGATAGTTAATTATAACCTATATGACTACGATGTCCTTCCACCAAAGAATTGTTGTAAATAACATCAAATTAGCTAAAACGAGCTAAGTAAATACAGGCAGCAAAAGTGTTTTATTCTATTAGAAATTAAACTAAATAACGTGTAAGTTAATCTTAGAAGATCATTAAACTAAAAAACTTTCAGTAAATATGTTTCATTATTTTATCACTTGGCTCACTTCACTCCTCGAGGGCTCATATTAGACACGCTTTTGCGGGCTCAATTTGAAATATAAATATAATATGAATACAAATAGTATTGATTATGCAATACAATTTCAAATATTTGTAATCAACACGAACAATATAAAATAAATATCTTAAAACTGATGTTATATCAATTTAGAATATTAAGTTTCTCAAAATAATGAATTCTTGAATCTCTTTGTATTATTTGGACAGACTTAAAAGAAGTTTCACTTTGAAAATGCCATTATTATGTTTTTGAGATTATGGACTTATATATAATTAGCTATATTTTGTGTAGTTGAATGACATTGTTAATAATTAAGATTAAGATTTTTTAATAATTCTGGCTACGGAGAGATATAAAATTTTGGCAATCATGTTTTTTTTATGTCAAGTGATGCTGTTTTTCAATGTCACGATTTTAAACCTTTTGTCAATGTATTGAAAAAATGTTTTTTTATACTCTACCACGTATAATAAATCCTACACAGCCGTGGCAATTTATCATTAAAGATATTTTTGCCAATTTTTCCTGTTACCTACGTTAAAAACCTTGTAAAATATTTATAACTATACGGCAGAAGTATCCAACATGTTGTTGAGGTTGGATTATTTTATAAACAAAAGTAAAATTTGATAAACCACTTTTCGAAATTAATATAGCGGTGTAAGCGGTACAAAAATATTATTGAAAAATTGATGCTTCCACATGATTCCCTAAGCGTTCACAGAGTGATATTATTTGTGACAATATAAAATATGACATTACTATCGCTTTTTAAAATAAATTATTAGCATCCTTGCATTTAGTAGTTGACATTTTTAAATCAAGCTTTTTCTATTTGGAACATTTTAGAAGGTTAGAGTTACTGAAGTATTTTTTATATTACATATCAAATAAAAATTACAAAAATTCATAACAATATCTCAGTTTTTTTAAGTATTTGTGTGATATTGAAGTTCTTGGTAATTTATTTAATTTCTGGTGGTAATTTTCAAAAATCCTTTTAAGAGAGCAATCGAAATTGTAGTGTTAAAGATAATTTACACTTAGCAAGCATTAAATATGTTTGCAACTTAATTACACTATCTTTCTACGGAATCATACCCAATAAATACGAGAAGTTATTTAAAAAATAATAATGTGATAAGAAACATATAGAGCCGCGATCACCCTGTTGGCCAACCCCTGTCTAAAATGAATCGTCATATAAGAGAGCATAATATAAATATTTAATAAATAAAATACCGAAATGACGCAAGAATAAAAAATACTATGACGCAAGAAGAATTATTTTTAATATTTAATTTGAATCTAGAGGTTAATCTTTTCTGGTATACAAAATTAATTTTGTCTTTATTGGTTTTTTTCATCTTTCAAAATTAAGGAGACGTTAAAATAATTATCGCAGTAAATCAGATTGATGCTATGTCAAATATTTTATTTTTATCGCGTATTATAAACATTCAAAAACGTTAATTTGTTTTTTTATTAAATTGATTAATCAATCATGTGTCATCTTGTGTTTATCAACTCTTACTTATTAATATAACGTTACAACAAAAGCTTTTAATGAACATTTCTACATGTTTAATAATGTACGTCGATTTTATCTTCACTTAAAGGTTGTTATGGTTTTGCTTAGTTTGAAAATTTATATAAATGATTAATTTCCATACTCACAGTCAGATGCCAGAAACGGATATAAAAGATAGTCTGTACCCGCGTTAAAAATTAATTATAAAAGAAACAAACAGCACAACAAGTTTCAATATGTAAAAACGAAAATCCTAATTATATTTACTATTTTATTGATACTCAGTCCATTGTGATTTTGATAGAGATATTGAAACGCAATGTATTGCAAAATTTAGCTTTCCACTTTAGCAATTTTGCTTTTTAAAAGGTGATAAAAAGTAGTTTTTATCCAAAGCGACCTTGTTATCCGATATAATAATATATTTATCACATTATGTAAACAATGTTTCGAAATAAATTAATGGTCGTCAACATAACGCTCTTAATTTCAACACGCTAAATGTGAAGCAAAATATTTTTTTTCAAGGGTAATAATATTAAATTGAATGACGAAATTCGCAAAAATGAATCCGCAAATTTAAAAAATCTAAAAATATTTTCATTAAAATTTAAAAAAAATCTTAATAATTATATGAAGTTAATAAATCTCCGATAATAACAAACTACAAAAAACTATTTCAATCGAGTATAAAAGGAGCTTTTATTATAACCATAACCACTTTTAAGTGTTAACTGTCAATTCTTGGTGGAAAGACATTATATTTTAAAAAATTAAACACAATTCATGTAAAATACTTCCACATATTTATAATGATCAGGACCGGTTTCGCTCATCAGCGATCCTGATCATTATAAATATGTGGAAGTAGAACAAATAAATTGTGTTTTATTTTTTAAAATAAAACCATAACGTTTAGCTACGGAAATTGTTGATGTTCCTAACAATTTATAAAAATGAAAATGATCTCAAGTTTAAAAATTGGTAACGAAATTTTTATTAGCAATATTTAAATTTGTATTTAATAAAAGCAGGCATTTTAAAATATTGTTTCGACCCTAAATATTGTACTATTTTTTAGTAATTAAATCGGCATTAAGCGATATGAATGAACACTGACAATGATATTTTGTCAATATCTCAAAAAATTTTTTTTGTTATATGTGACGTTCTTCCAGTCGTAGACTAAACTATTATGTAATTATTGTAGAACCATAAGAGGGATACGTTTTACTATACTGTCAAAGTTTGATTTTTTGCGGGTATTATGAATCGACAGTAAATATAAATATAACTGTGTTACCGAATGTACAGTTAAATTTTACCTGTATAAAATTAACTCCAAAGTAACAATGTTGAGTTTCACTATTCACTTTTTTGTTATTTTTATCATCAAATATTATTATCAGTTTTATGCACACTTTTGAAATTAACACTGGAAATTTTTATCAGATATATATATTCCAATTTTATTAGAGCTCAAAGTGGTAATGCATCACAACGTCAAGTTGCAACCGAACTGAGTGCACTTTTACAATGCACTAACGCTACCCTGAGACATGATGCAATACCACACGGCCAAAATAAATTGGTTAAAATTCCACAATTCAACACAGGTGTACTTAAATTTCACTCAGATATTGCAAGTCAAAAATTATCTCTTACGTTAATTTCGGCGGTCGTTCTCAATGCGAAGAGAACTTTACGGCTGACTCCTAACAACCTGTGTGAGGTGTCGATGCAAGAACAGAACTGACACTCAAAATATCATCGTCTGAACTGTTATGAAATGGGCCATAGTTGGTTGCTTTTGAGTGAAACCAGTTGTGGGTTAACAGGAAAATTTTATATAAATAGCTTTATTGTTAATGGACATAAATGACAATAAGTGAGACGGCAACGAATAAATCGCAAATATTAATTACGCGTGAAAAAAGGAAAAACTGCATTAAAAAATATGTAAAAATGAAGACGTATTTTAGAATATTTAATTTTCATTTGTTTTTCGGCTCCGTTACGTTCGATGCGAACAATTTCATGAATTGATTTTTCAATGGATTTTTGATGGATTTCTGTTCGTAGTCATGAATGTCTGTAATGTCTAAAATTCCCTCCCAGATATTCAATGCTAAAAACAGAGCACAGCGAGGGCGATTAGGTAACCACTAGTCCTGTCCTGGCCCTATCCCTAATCTCTTCGAAAAAGAGTGGTTGAGCAACTGAGTAACAAGCAGTTCTCGTAGAAACTTCTGTTATCCATTAGAGGGCCATATACTCCACACTGGGAGCAGATATGGTAAAAAAATATTCGTTTTTGTAGAAAATTTAGTTTTTTTGTTCAACTACGATAACTGAAGGCATATTTTAGAATGTTAAATTCGCATACGAAAAGAAAAGGACGTTAAGTCTAAAATTTGTGCTTTTCAGGAGAACCAAAACAAGATTTGGGTTTATAAAAATTTTGATGAAAAATGTGATGCTTTTACGTGAAATTTACTAATTCGGCAGCATTGATCTGACTAGTCCCCTTTCTCTGATATGCATTATAGTGACTGAGGCATATTCAATTCATTTTCCATTGTTTTAGACTTAGCGCTATATTCCTTTACACACATACATATTCACGTGTTAGATGTATTGACACATACTTGGTAGAACTGCATTATAAAACAATTAGACGTCACAAAAGTATGGCATGATCACAAGAATTATTCTTTTGGTCAAAAAATTACCCCATATCAAACATTGTATTTTATTTAATTTTTATCCAATCGTTGAAGTTTCCATGCAAATATATACAATACTGGAAAACTTCGCTAAAATTGTCTAAAAAGAAATTTTCTTATTCAAAATTGTATAGGTAAGACGCATTTCAATATTTTTTGAATAACAACAATCTTTTTTAAGCGACATAATAAATTATAATGGCAAGAAGAATTTACTGTTTGAAAATGGCTTCACGCCTCGAATGCAATAAGAAAGTCTAGAACACTTACCCCCGGCCACTTTATTCAGTGAAACTATCGTTTAACTCTCTAAATAGTTAACATACGTAGGTAAGCAATTATGAAAAACTCTTCACTTTAAATATTTCAACATTATATTATTTCTTGCAATTAAAATCAGTACAGAAAATATTTTTGTTACAAAATGTCATAACTTTTGTTGTATCCAGATTATTGTTCTTTATATTGGATACGAAAATGGTTAACTTTTTTGGATGATGGTATTTTTTATGACGTTGAAATAAATGTCTGTGTCATTTTTTTTTATGATCTAAAATTTATGAAATTGGCATCTCGAAATTTTCGGAATCACAGCAATAAATATAATATATTTTGCGTTTGTTGTGAACAGAATATTGGTATGAAAATAAATTTGGTTTGTTATTTTGCATACCAAAAACAGTTTTTTAATTTTTTTTAAAATAATTATAAACCTGATTAAATAAAGGCTATGCACTTGTTTTTGTATCCGTAATACTTTTAATATTCATGCCAAATATTAAGTATGATTGAAAATCAATAATTAAATAAATTAGATAATAATCAAAATTATATTGAAACAAAGTGAAAATAAGCATTATAATTTAAATTACTGAGAACATTACTGAAAATATCTAAAAAGCTTTTTAATATAATTTCTATTATCTAGAAACAATTACTTTCGCGAGATTATCGAATAATTTGAAACTTTTTTAAATACTAGACTAGTTCTTAAATGAATTGATATTATTATATGTGACAGAGTCAGCCGGATCTATCGAAATATGGAAATTTATCGTTTCGACATAGCTATCCTTGACCGCAGTGTTGAATCCAAAATTGTTTCCATTTGCCAATTAGTTATTGATTTTCTTCATATTATATCACACGCAAATATTTCAAAAAGCAGACGAATAATACACAGTCAATCTGCTTTATACAGTATAATAAAGACACATCTGTTTAAAATATTAAATTATACATAATTTTTGAAGTTTTATTTTCATTTTGACCAATTTTGGTTGCCAACAATGCTTAGACCAGGTTAAGCCTGATCTAGCCATCAGCAAATAGATAGTAAATACATTATCTTTATGGTATATTTTAGGCTTAAAATATGCATAAAATTGTAAAAAAAATAATTACCTCATTTCGGATGAATTTCGAACATTTAAAAATATACGAAATAAACTATTAATAATTCCGTTCTTCCACCACTGAGTAAATTTATTATTATTTTAATGCAATGGTCATAACTCACATAAAAATAAATTTACCTAGAGTACAAAGTATTCAAAAAATAACAGATTTCTGTATATAGAAAGACGATTTTGAGTGAAACAGACAATCACAATGCGTTAGTACTTAGAGATATGCGACATGCGAAGTGTAAAACGATGTATTTTAGTTGGCTGTTTTTTATTTAGACTATTTTTTGAATTATTGAGATTTTGTACACTTCCATGTATTTTGTCACTAACGACCCGGGTTTCGCCTTTCGGCATCTTCAGGTATTCGTGCGCTCGAATGCCTGAAGATGCGTTAGTGACAAAATACATGGAAGTGCACAAAATCTCAATAATTCAAATTTGATATTGAAATTCCATCGAGCACCCTCAGTCGATGTCTTAAATTATAGACTATTTTTGTTTATAGCTATCTCTTTTCTTTATTGTGTAATCGCATCTAAGAATTTCATGAGAAAACAACGAAAAATAAGCTGAAAATAAATGTAAAAAATGTCTAGTTTGAATTATTTAAAGATAAAATCCGTATTTGAAACTGAAATAAAAACTAATATCGGATTATGGATTATGGAGCTGCAAGTTACTATAGCTTTATGTAAATAATGCTACAAATGACAATATTTTTTTGTGTAATTCACGAGCCGACAAATACGCTTATATATATATGGTAGTTTGTTTTAATCAAATGACAACATTAGACACACAATTTAATCGTCTTGGGATGCCCACCCGTTATTGTTCCCGCAGAAAAAATATATCCCATTTTTGAAAACGACCGAAAGTAACGGTTTTAAAAGTTATAATATATTTTACAAAAGATTGAATAAATTTGAACGATTTTGAATAAAAACAAGAAGTAACATATCGAGTTTATTCTGACAGAACGGATAAAGTTAGTTTTGATAATTTTCTGTTTTAAATGTCAAAATGTAATGAAATTTAACGCTCTACTGGTGGAACGTATAAAGTCGTAGAATATAATGGCTTTGAAAGAAAACAGTATTATATCGTATTGCTATTTTTTTATTCTGGCAAAAAGCATAATATGACTATTACTCAAAGTCTTGTGATTTGTATGCCAAAAAATTATACTTTTTGAAAGATCAATCTTTTTACGTCACACACAATAAACTTGTTTGAATGAGTTAATGCCATATATCAGTATGGCAGCAATATATTATAAGGGTTCGTTGAATAAAATAAAAAAATAAATCACCACATTTCACACGAAATTTGATAACAAATAACAATTTTTAAGGCAAAGTATTTTTATTTCTTACGCATAAAACAAGACAAAACGATTAAAAAAATAGCATTACAATAAATTATTTATGTTTCAATCGCAAGTTATTTTTCATCCCGAGACATGAAGTTACTGAATACTCATTAATTCATTTCTTTTTGAACTATTGCCTAACACATTAATTCAAAAATTTATAATTGATGATTCACTAGAAATCTAAATGTTTATATACCTAAGTCTTTATCAGTGGCGGACTGGCTCTAAAAATATTGGTTGCCAGGAGTCAATGGTGAGCCCAGCCAAAAATGCGAAGGGGTTCCTAGCCTATATTAATTACAAACTACTAAAGTGGACCCGTGCAAAATTTTGATGAGACGGTCCGTACCCTATATACTAATTCCTATGTACTGTACTAATAATTACAAAAATTCACACTTTACAAACTGCTAAAACAAACATAGAAAATAAGTTTGTAATCATGAAAGGATTATATTTATTTGTATTGATGAAATACATAAAGTGCTTTATCCTGTATATTTTAAACACGTAAAATGAAATAATTAAAAAGTTATTTGATTTTACAGAGGGCCTCTAACATACACACCATCGGGCAACCTAGCTTGTGTGGCCAGTCGGCCAATGGTCTTTATCATAATTTATAATTGCAATAAAAGTATATTTTGTATTTCAGTGAGTATGTCATATTAAATATTATCAAAAGAAGACATAATTTTTAATTGTATACAAAATAAAATCATAAGTACGCCCCCTTACATCTCTGTAGCAATACATTTTATTACATGATCATTTGATCTTTATTTTGAATTGTATTTTGTCCATGGCATACATATTACGACAGCCGCTTTTACTTGATACGAAATTTCATAATTTTAATGCCGTTGAATTGTTATAATCCTTTAGTGATTTCTAGTTGAAAATATCTAGTTTTTATTAATGTGTCAGATTAACATATCTTCGACTTAACTTGCAAAATTTCCAACCAATTATGTGCCAGTTGAAGTGAAAATTCAGAAGAAGATAAAAGCTGATGGATTTGGGAAGTTAAAACTGTACTAAGCTACATGAATCATCACTTTGTTAAATTCGTAACCAATAAATATAGAATTAATTATTATTTTCACTATAATAATTTGGGGCTAAGAATCACAGATACCTTACTACAAAAATGCATGTTTTGAGTTTGAAAAATGCATATTCGATTTGTCAGTTCGAGTCCATTCGTGTGCTCGAATGCCTGAAGATGCCGAAAGGCGAAACCCGGGTCGTTAGTGAAAAAATACATGGAAGTGTACAAAATCTCAATAATCCAAATTTGATATTGAAGTTCCATCAAGCACCCTCAGTCGATATCTTAAATTATATGAAATATGTGATTATATGTTTCTTTAATATTTTATGTTAGCGGAATAGCTTGTACTTTATTTGCAGAATTCCATGACACTAAAATCATTATTTATGTTTGTCTCAAAATCATATTTTTGTAGATAGGTCCCTGTGATCCTAAATTTCTTAATTGGAACTTTGGATATAACGGAATAATACAGGCCAGAGGATGTTCGTTTAGGCTGACACTGGTTTACATAATATTGTATCGTAGTATACATCCATATATGTTTTTTTATAAAAAAGAAAATAAACAAAAAGGTAAATGAATTTGAAATATGATGCGATTTAAAAATAATGATGGTGCCTGATGTGTGAATAGGAAGTGGCTTCTTAGCTCACGTGAAATCATCAGCTGACACTCACTAAAGTTGTATGATGTCTACACCAGTGGTCGCCAGCCTTTCGGAACTCATGGACCACAAAACTTACAATTTTGAAACCCGTGGACCATTAGGATTTTTTTTTTCTAAATTAAAATTGTATAAGATTCATTTTTTTATAATGAAATGATAACAACGCTTGCTAAATTAATATGTGTGATATTTGTTGCTGCATGTGTGAAATAAGTTTATGAGTTATTGGCTCCAAAGACGTTACTGCAACAACTGGAAAACTCCACCATAACTGTCTCACGCACTACAGGTTTGCGAACGATAGTCTACACCATATCGACTGTGGAAGAGAAAAAGGACCTAGCCTATAATAAATATTGTACAGTCCAAACAAAACGTGTATTAAATTGTATACATTGTGGTTATCGAAAAGTCCGAGGGATAATTATTCTATAAGGGCTAGGACAAGACTAGTGGTTAGCTAATCGCTCTCGCTACGCCCCGTGAGGATGAGATGGGTGGGAGGGAGGACTCGGACTACGAACAGAAATCCATAAATCGATTGAAAGATCAATCTATGAAAACCGTCTGGAACGGGGATTGAACCCGAGACATCCGTAACCGTAGCCAGCGACGCTACCAACTGCGCCACGGATGCCTTTTGCCTTTCTACAGTCGATATATTATATATTAATATATAAATATAGTGTATTATCACGTTTTGTGTGAGTTATACACAATATTTTTTTGTGGTGTGGGTTATGTCCTTTTTCCTTTCCAAAGTCGATATAAAAATGATGATTTCTTACGAGTGACCTTACGAGTGGTTGTAAAAATGTATAACATTACTGTGCATTACTGTGTAAAATGTAAAACATTACATTCTTAACAATTTTGTGAGTTATATCTGAAGGTCGTTCAATCAAAGTTTTGATGTGGTGAGTTATGAAGAATAGCTACACAACTTTAAAACTGAATATCAAAAATATCCCTTGCGTACGAGCATTCATGTATGACATATAATGCGTATTTAATTTCATTCAGAAAAAAGACATTATTGTGATAGTTTATCAAATACATTAGACTACATATTATTAAGCCCAATTATTATGATGATCATTAACTAAATGATTATAACCTATTATAACATTCTAATTATAATAGTTGTTGTTAAATGAATGACGATTTGACATTTGCTAGTTTGAATATTTTTCAATTTTATAATAATGTTTGTTTGAAATCAGTGAAAAACTCGTTTATTAAACGATTCAATGTCATATTATATTGAATAACATCTTATATAAAGGACTGCGCCATAGATAAATCGTAAGCCAAATTGTGAGTCCATCAGGAATATTCTTGGTTTATGCAAAAGCATAATATAAAAATTATGACTTAAAAAGTTTGGCATAAGAGGCATAGCGACGTTGGTGCTTCCGTGTTAGTAACATTCACTTGTTTTCCATGTCCACTCACAAAGTGGAGCATATCGTCTCCTAATGGAGGTAAATCAAGAGAATTTTTATACGATAACTTCTTGGTACTCTGTTACTCAACCTCTCTTTTTACTAAGGGAACTAGTGGTTAGCCAATCACTCTCGCTATGCCCCGTGAGGATCGAATGGGTGGAAGGGAGTTTTAGACATCACAAACACAAATCCATAAATCGAAAAGATCAATTTATGAAACTATTCGCACCGGCAATTGAACACGAGAAATCCGTAGCCGTAGCTAACGACGTTACCAACTACGCCACGGAGCCGACATGTACTGCTGAGAGAAAGTTCAGTATTTAGACAAATATTGTTGCTATTAAAAAAATGTCAGGGTTAATGTCGAGTCCGCGGTCGAGTGGCCAACGACGTTGGTTTCGGATGCTGTGCTCTCGAGATCGGATCCCAGTAGGGACAGTTTCACAAACACATTTTTCAATCGATTTATGAATTTTTGTTCGAAGGCGATGTCTCAGGTTGCTTCTCACACATCTGATCCTAATTATATGTTGTTTACATCGAATATGGAAGGACATCGTAGTACTAAATTGAAATCGATTATCAGTTTTCATGTTCCATCTAATAGAAGTGGAGTTAAAAATAATAGTATGCCGTATCAAACATTTATTTTTAAGAAGCAATTTTTAATAATGAATGATCGTATATACAATTTAATAAATTGCGCACTAGCACCGCATGCATTTTATAACAAATTGACGTTTCTGCATGTTTTTCGATAACAAACTTGCAAGGCTGACATTATCTTGTTGCGTCATCATTATTGGGTGTGATGAAATTTCCAAATTATGATGTCGTAATGGCTGCCGTTACATTGCAGCTGAAGCAGTGCGGATGGGTGAACAAGTTTAGCCTCACGCAATGAATTTAATGCGACAGGAAACGCTCTGACAAAAGAGAATCGTAAAATGTGCGGACTTGTTTTTAAGTTGAAGATTTAACAATTCACAACACGTATCGATTAGCAAAGTAATTTTTACAAAATTCTATAAACTAAATAATAAAAAAAACACCGTATGATGCTGTTTCAGCGAATTCGTTACGTTTTACGGTTACGTCATTCTTGGTTGAACCGTAAAGGGTTCGAATTTCCTAAAGAACAATATTTAAAAACTGAAATTTCAATCGATTTTTGTATTCGTATCTAAAGGTATGAATGCCATTTGCCATATCGATTTAAATGTATGAATGAATACCATTTGCTGTGTTCGAAAATGATTCCCTAGACCAGGTGTCGGGAATCTGTGGCTCACGAGTCACAAAGAGCTACACTATTTGGGAAATTCTTGTGGCTCTTCTTTGGCCAAATTCACAATTCACCATTTTTACAAAAATTTTCCAAAATTCACAATTGTTATTTTTTTCCGATGGTTATGTGCATATTAATTTGTAGGTCGGTTAGGTTAGGTTCGCTGTCTATAGAATATAGACATAGAGAAAAAATCCTTGATTCTTTAGAGGAATTACATAAATATTTCCAAAAAGCAATGCCATCCTTACCACTGACTATTTTAGAACATCAATAATAAAATGAGGGAATATATTCTAAATCCACTCAATACAAAAGTTGACAATTTTTTTAAATATTGTCAATCCGTTTATGGAAACTTAGCAGGCCATGTATTGTAACGTTTATTTTCTAACATCCCCACACCCGCATAAATTTATAATTTAAACAATAAAAAAAATCATTTTAATATTTATATTAGTTTTATTCAGTAAATCCACTTAACAAATTAAAAATATTTAATAAAATACGATTAATTAATTTCAAATAAGTCATTGTAAAAACAATTTTTGGCTCTTCAAAGAATTCTAAGCCGTTTTGCTGCTCACATTTGGCTCATTTTGGTCCAAGAGGTTGCCGACCCCTGCCTTAGACCAGCGGTTTAGTGGACTACTCACAATTTTAAATTGCGTGGACCACTAACAAGATTGTGTTTTAAAAGGTACAAAAATACATAAAATAATGATGAAAATTATTATTATGGAGAATTTATTAGAGTGATGTTTGTTGTTGTGTGTTTAAAATAACGATCATAAAAGATTCCTTTTTAATTACTAAATGCTAACAATGCTTGTTTAGTAAAAAAAAATAATAGGTTTGATATTTGTTTTTGCATATTTGAAATAGGTTTATGGATTATTAACTCCTATGACGTTACTGCAACAACTCCGAGGACTACTGATTGACGGCCGCTGCTCTAGACATCCTTATGGGCTAATAAATATAATGCTATTATTTTTTGTCACTGAGATAGTTATTGACAATATTAACATTAATATTTTATTTTGAAAATGTTATCAAGCAATAAAGAAAATAAATCGACACTAATGTCTGAACATGTTTTGCATTTAACAAAGACAAATTTTGACATCTTATCTTTTAATTTTTTTAGCTATAAATTTCAAATTAAAACATAAAAAAAGGATATGTTAATTTTGAAGTATTAATTTTTCGTAATGTTTGCTACAGTTTTCAAAACAAAATTTTGCGTTTTAGTTTTAATATTCAAAAAATTATAATGGAACCGTTTAAGAACGCCACTGGTTCTCTATCCATTTTATCTCCCATAAGGTTAGTGGAATATAATAATAAATAATTAGTATCATAATCAACTGGTATGTTTTCATAATAGTAGTGAGATATTTTGATTGGTATCAGGAATAAGAAATATATACCAAATATTCTCATCAATGTCAATTTCACTGAAACATAATAGTGATGAAACATTTAAATTTTGTTTTTTTGGTTAAAATTTAGATGCCAAATTATTGCGTTTTGCGTTTTTTACTAGTGTTAATTATTTTCGATGTGTACGGTGGTAGTTCTGTCGAAATTCATTTTAAATATTAAGTAAGGGTTGATTTAATTTGTTATAACAGTGTTTGTGTGTATATGAGACACGTGTTTCAGCCTGAAGATGCTAGGTGTAACTAATTAAATACCGGGTCGTTAGTGACAAAATACATGGAAATGTACAAATTCTCAATAATTCAAATTAAAAAAAAAATAGTGTGTCCAAAAGCACTTCAATAAACCGAATTCAAACACAAACTACACTACCCGGGTGCCGGCATTACAACGCATACGGGACAGGAAGCTTTTCCAAAAATTCGGTACAGTTGGCAACCTTGATTGCGAATCAAACTTGTTGCATTATTGCAACTAAATATGTGCGAGCGATTAATTAGTTTTTGGAAATATTTAAAAGATTAATAATTTTCGCTGCACGCAAATAACATTCCTTGACGTAACAAAATTGTTTCTCTACTTCAGTGGTCGGCAACCGTTTTAATACCCCATCGGTCATGCTGATAGGCAGCATCTCTGACAAATTACAAGACATCCAAAGAGTTCACAGTCAAAAAAACTCAATTCCTAACCTTTTTGTATTTATATTATTACTTATAATTAAATTTTCTACACACTGGAGTGAATGCAACACTGGAAAAAACACCGGTAATTGTAAAATCACTGGTAATTCTAGTTAGTTGGAAAGTGGCAATTCGCTACCCTGTTAATGTGTTGTTTACAAAATAAGGATTAAGGCGATTCTCGAAATTTTAACTCAGGTATCAGTGTGGATCCTAGACTTATAATATTTTATCTCGTAAATAATATTTGTCGTATTTGTATCTTCTATATAAACGTTTGACACTGTTTACTGTCTGTCAGTTCGAGTTCATTCGTGCGCTCGAATGCCTGAAGATGACGAAAGGTGAAACCCGGGTCGTTAGTGACAGAATATATGGAGGTATACAAAATCTCAATAACTCAAAAGTCTAGTAGGTTAAACAAATACTTTGAGAGTGCAATTTTTAAAAGAAAAAAAAATATTTCGACGTTTCATATGTTTCAGGCCACGAAAACGATTAACGATTTCCGCGAAATGAGAGAAAAACCTACTCCTTCCTCTTGATTAGTATAGTTCTATGTAAGTATTAACCGTGAAAAGATTTCATAAGTTGAAAACTTGTCTGGAAAGAATTTGTAATAACATGAAAATGTTTTTTCAAATTCTGTCAACCTTATTCTGTGAAATTCTGAGTGTTTCGACATAATATGGTATAAAAAATCGGAATAATTATACAAAAATAAACCTTTTTCAACTCTGCCTATATATACTTACTTACCTTTTCCGAAGAGGGAGGTTGAGCGAACGGTTTTCTTTGAACATCTTTGAGATGAAATGAAAATATAACCTTCTTATTCGCCTTAAGTGTTTTCGATAAAGTTATTTTTAAAACTGTTTTCATGCCTTCTCTGAAAAGATTTTGCAATGAAAGTGACGATATGCTCAACATTAAGAGCAGTTTTTAGGACTGCACCTGTTGCATCTGTAGATTATTCCTAAGCCAGTTCGATTTCCGTTTATTAATTTTGGACGTTATGACGCAGTCCGGTCAACTCAATTTCCTGCGAATTTTCGACAAAATCAAACTATTGAACATATAGTATTCGCTCAGTGTACGGTTATCCCGAAAGTTTGTAAACTCTCATGACCTGCAACCCTTAACGCATGCGTTGCACAAGTTGCACATGGTTCTGATGTTTGTATAGCCGTCAGTTCATGAGGTACGTGGTAAAATGCGAGAATCTTCCAGCTCGTGGATCTGTGTACATATGTAGTGAAAATATGTGGCCAAAAGAACTGTGCACGAGCCGTTCGCGTGTTCAGGAAAATCGTGATTAAAATAAGCTCCGGGAAAAGATTAAAAAAACAAAGTATTCAAAGTCGATAAACAGCTAAATCAAAAAGTCATTTGATTTCTTATTTTTAATCCAATTACAAAAAAAATATTTTTGTTGTCATACGATTGATTAATTACGTTTTATCATACGGGAAATACTTCCGGTCGTAACAAAGTATGATGATAAATACATTGTTTTCAAGATTGTCACTGTCGGATAAAATTTAAAATCAAATTAATTAGTAAATATCAAAAGTCCATCATAAAAACTTTGTAAAAAATGTTTTATGAGAGATTAAAATAGATATAAAATAATTATGTCAAATAAATTTTATTATTACACCTGGTCCTACAGGAATTACTCTAGTTACGTGGAATTGAAGCACGCGTACATGATTATTAAACCAAGACATTAGATGCAATGTATTTAATGAAATATCAACAAATATTTGACATATAAAAATAATTGTATTTGATTTTTTTTCTCTGTATGTTTGTACGCAACACACACACCCACGCTCTCTCTCTGTCTGAGCACCATTCGTATCAAACATATTGAGCGAATTCTTATATTATATTTGATTATCTGACATAGCTGGCCGGGTTCGGGCGGGTACAGACAATTGACATTCAGGCTTGGCCCGGGAAAGGGATTTTTTCTTCATAAAAATTTATCGGATTATGTTCATCTCATCAGTACTATTGTTAACTGAATACTGTTGATAAGAAAAAATTAATAACTAAAATAATTTATTACGTTTTCAATATCATGGAAACAATAAAATCTTCTGTTTGAAACGTATAGTGGCATCATTTAATATTTTAGTAACCCGAAGTTTGGGTGTAATTGATACAAGGTCTGAAACAATGCTTTGTTCGTTTAAGGATCACCGATAGTAAGTTAAAATAGTTCGTACATAAATAAAGTGTGATTCTTCACAAAAATTCAGTATCTTTTTTTATTGTTTTTAAATAGTTGACAGTTCTGTGTGCCAAAAATATCATTATTAAAAAACTCAACAGGTTCGTAAAAAATGAGTTTCGACGATATAAAGAAAACGTTGAAAAGTGATGACTGTGGTGATGTGTGGAAATCATTTCGTGAAATAATAGATTTTGCAACTTGTGAAAAAGTTGGGCAAGTACGTTCAATATGTTAAATGTCAATCAATTTATGCTACTGCAATGTTTTTTAAAAAATCGGGTTTTTTTCATGCCGAGAAATGTAAATTTAGGCTTCGTGTAACAAGTGTGACTCGGGTTCGGGTCGAGTCGGACCTGGTAATTTCATCAAATTTCGGCCCGTGCAGACCTCTGCTTTGTATAATATTACTAGTTATTTTTAATGAAACGTTTTTCATCCCAATAAATAAAATGATTACATAAAATAACTAATTTATAATTACAGAAGATGATAAAGTGTTAGTTCATCTAAGTATATGTCAAATTTAATACAAGTTAATAGAATGAATTTTGTAATTTTCCAATCATTTCATGTCTTAGATTTAATAGCGTGTACAATAACAACAAGTTTTTTTTGTAATTTCTACACTAAAATACTAATCCGATAAAAAAAATATTTGAAAAAAGAAGAGCTTGGTCAGCTATCAAAATCCTTAATAATAATAAATAAATTGGGGACTAAATCTAGAATGACTTCGGTAGAGTTATTGTCATAAACTGAAAAGAGGAGGTTTATTGTAATTAATGTTTTTTTATCTTTTAAAATATTCATTTCGAAACATATAGGTAATTAATTGAATACCTTTGAACAATAATATGTGCTAGAATAACGTCATTAAACTCGTTTGATTAGTGACGCAAATACGAAGAAATAAGAGGGTAACACAAACACAGCTTAACATAAATAATTTAAGATGATAACAGTATGACTTAAATATATTCATCTTTTCCAATAATGATACGACTTTAGCGTTATGATACTAAACCTGGGGTATTTTTGTTCAACTCAATTTTGAATAATATATATAACACAGTTCGATAATCAAATCTTCCAGCATTTGATTTCTGGTTAGATAAAAAATTTAAAAGCTTCTGTAATGACCGTGCGTTACATTTATTCAATTATATTTGAACTTATCTAAAAAGTATGAATTTAAAAAAAAGGGTTCTATTCCTAGTAGGGACAGTTTCATGAATTGGTTTTTCAGTCTTTTTATGGATTGGCTTTCGAAGGGTTAGATGTCTTTAATGTCTAAATTCCCTTCTTCGCGTCCGATCATATAATAGTGTAGCAAGAGTGATTTTATAACCACTAGTCCTGCTCTAGAACTATCACTCTGTTATTACTGAGTAACAAGCATTTCTGTAAAAAAATCTTTTGAAGAGTCCATATGCTCCAAATTGATAATACACATGGCTGCAAAAAAAATGGTTTGAAATATAAGACGGTTTGACCATTCAATTTTATACCAAATGTATGTGTATATTGGTTTCACCACCACCACCGGTTGTCTAAGCCAGTACTGCACAACCTTTTCTCACTCACGGCACACCTAAGAACTTATAAATATTTCGCGGCATATCGAAAGCCAGAATATGCAGATTTTATAAACAAAATTTAAAACATATTAATTTTTTTTATTTGATGAATTTGAAATAGTAATTCATATATTTTTCAATAAAAGCCAATTAAACCCCTTTTCCACATCAAACTGATGAAACACTGAACACACAAAGACAGTTTTTATAAATCATAAAAAATGCGTATATCAGGCGCTTAATTTGATAATGTGTATTATTTATTTTAATGCAGTCGTTAATTGATTGTAATAATTTCACTGCCAATGCTTCCCAATAACTGCAGTGATGTGTAATTTCTACCGTAGGATTTTTTTGTTTACACACAAAACAAACCCCATTTTATTCTCCATCATTGCAGTTGCACCATCGGTGCAAACACTAATACAATTATCTTATTAAATATCAAAATAGCACAATACATATCAACGAGCATAATAAAAACGGAAATCTTAATCGTGTTGCAAGAATTTTGAGATAGTGGGAAAAACCTGGAAAATTATGTAAAAATCCGCAAATTGCGAACTACCTATTAATTATGATATTTTTCATTTTTTCAACATGTTGAGTCCGTGTTGACATATAAAGTCATTTCACCAGTGGTCGGCCAGTTAAGCGACAGGTGTACTTTCCAAAGGGATTTTGAGTCAATGAATGATAAATTCATATTTTTTCGCTGTTATTCCATTAAACAGGGTTATTCCATTAAACATTTTCGCGGTTATTACATTAAAGTAATGTAACCAACTAAAAATCAAATACTTAATATTGTACCAAGCATAATAGCATATGAAAGTTTACAAAAAAATGCCAATTCTCCCAGTGGTCGGCCCCAAAATCCAATGGTCGGCCTTTCGTTGCCCAGTGTTCGGCCATCACTATGAAACTTCATAAATATCGATAACGAATTTACTGAGAGTAGACAGAACAATAAAAAACATAATGATGCAAAGCATGACAATATAAAGATTATTTTGTTAGCTATCCTCATACAACATGAATTTGTCGAAACTTACGAAGTAAAAATGTTTATTCCGGAATCCCGGGATTGAAAAAATGTCAATCTCGGGATCAGAAAAAGGTTCCGGGATTGGATGCCCTAACCAGCCACACACCGGTTGCGAAGCACTTTTCTAATCTGTCAATATGATGCTTGTGCTTCATAGCCGTCTCGCCCAATTGCTATAATTTAAGTAATTTAAGATATCGACTGACGGTGCTTGATGGAATTTTAATATCAAAATTTGAATCGTTGAAATTTTGTACATTTACATGTATTTTGTGCAAACTAACGTCGGTTCGAGGTCATTCGTGTGCACAAGTACCTGAAGATACTGAAATTCGAATCCCGGGTCCTTAGTGTCGAAATACATGGAAATGTACAAAATTTCAACAATTCAAACTATATTGTGTTAAATCCGTATATTGAGAGTCCACTTTTAATTATAAGAGCTTATTGACTCTAGTCAGGAATAGAGGCTACAACAAACCCCAAATAAATGAACTTTTCAAATGCCTTGAAGCGAGGCTCGCATCTCAGAATCGATTCTTGAAATATATTCAAAAGGTCTGTGATGTTTTCATGTCTTCTCACCTACCCTATCTGATCATGAAAACGGGGCGTAGAAAAAGCGATTATTAAAATACTAATACTTTACTTACTATCACGTTAAATCTTTAAATCAAAGGTTTTCAAAGTTTTTTGGTCCATTCCACCTTTCACCAATGTTCAGAATATACTATTCCCCCTTCCCAAGACAGTCTAACTGAGTGCATGTATCTATAATCTATATTATATATGGAAAATCGTAATATACGGCTGCAATTCCCCACCGGTTGGGAGTCCCTGCTTTAAGGACGGACATGTTTGTTTTATTTTAATTAAAAAATATTTGTAAGTCTAACCTGATTTTTTTTAAACATTTGACGATACAAATTCATAAATCGGTAAATATTTTTTCTTGAATTAGTACATGAGAGAGTAGGTATAAAACGAAACAAATCACATCTGTCTCGCTCGCCGCTCGAGGGCTAACGGTGTAGGAGCGGGGAGAAGCGGAGTGCGGGCTTCAACACACTTCAAGGCCCGCGTCCTGGGACAAGGACAAACAAAGGAGAAAACAACGGTTCCTTCGTCTTCCATTAAAACCCCGGTCGTTTATCCGTATACTCTTCCGGTTTATTGCAATTAGCTACAGTTTCACAAGACATTAGACACAACAGAATTACATACTTTTAATTTAAACTGTGTAAGTGGTTTTATAGTAATCGATGGGATAAACCGCTGCCGCGACCTCCCCCGGGAACGGTCGGGACTCCACTAACTCTGGCAGGATCGCAGGCCCTTCCCCCCACTTCAAACTGCAAACCAACAACAGCAACCAAACAAATACGACACCACTCTTAAACGCCTCAGGAGGGGTATTACATTTTTAAAAATTTTTATTAATAGGAAGAGTCTGCAGATTGGTTTTGAAAACCCTGTCCGCCCCATAAGTACGGGGCGGTGTCAAATCACCACACTCCCAATGTTCAATAACCGTCTGCAGCTCTTCCAGCAAAATATAAAATAAGCTCAAAAATAACATAAAAACAAACAGGAATGTCAATCATAAAAACCACAAAAATAGAAATGTCAAATTAAACATAAGCACTAAAGAGAAATTTCAACTCAAACACGAACACAGAATGGAAATGACATATCGAACACAAAACAGAATCGAAATGTCGAATCAAACACAAAACTAACGTTCTAAACTGCAACAAATTCTGTAAATACGCGCAAAAGTCACTAAGCGAAGTGGCGCGTTCGTCGGCGTCGCGACGTCTCATCAGGCGGCTTTGGCGGTGGCGCAAGTTTGCGCAACGAAGATTCCCACTTAAACTTCACCGGGTCCCTGAACGGCGTATCGGGTGGCTTTGCGGCCGGCCGTAATATCGTCAGCATAGGCGGCGACTCCAGGCTTATCTCCCACAGTTCGGGTGGCAGGGCGGATGGTTGCAACCTTTTTATCATAGGCGGCGACTCCAGGCTCATCTCAGGCAGCTCTCTAAGCTGCAGATCGGGCGGACGCTTGCGTAGCACTTCGGGTGATGGTCTACCAGACGGCCAAACGTCGGGTGGCATCATAGGCAACGGCTTACCCGGTGAACGCATATCAAGCATGGGCGCAACCAGCGGCGTCGCTATCGGCGGCGTCGTTATCGGCGGCGTCGTTATCAACGGCATTACCAGCAGCTGCGTATCTGGTAGCTGCTCATCCGGCAGTATCGTTACTGGCGACCTCGCATCAGGCAGTGTCGACTCAGGCAGCGACATCTCTGGCACTATCTTTGCGGCCAGTGGTGTAACTAGCAACGACACATTGATCAGTGTCGCTACTTGCGACTTCATATCAGGCAATGGCCCCTCAGGCAATGACATCTCTGATAATTGCTTAGCGGGCAAAAATAGTAACGGCACATCAATCGGTGTCGTTACTAGTGGCTTTCTAAATCAGGCAGTGGCGTAATTGGCAACTGCAAACTAGGCAGTAGCGTTACTGGTGCCTTTTTCGCCCGGCGGGGTGGTCGAACGGGCTTCCAGTTCTCGTCCAAGGACTGGTCTCTGACCTCAGTGTCACTGGTGGCAGCCACGTCGGGAAAAAGGGCGGCGATGGCAGATAGTGAATGTATTTCACCGGCGTCTTCCTCTAGTCCGCTTTCGGAGCTAGGGTGTCGTTGCACAACGTCGGGGGCTTGTTCGACTGTCTGGCCATCTTGCTTTCCTTCAGTGTAGACGGGCTGATTTCGAGGTGTGGGTGGCAATTCGGTTTCATGAGCGGACGTCGGCGCGATTCCACTTTGAATCGAACATACGGCGTCCAAGTTTAGTGACGTCACAACTTCGTCATTCGTAAGTACCGGCACGTACGCCGGTGTAGAGGCGACTTCGTTACGACCCGTTAACTCGGCCGTTTCGTAGCGTGCTGACGTCATGACGTCATCTACTGGCGTCGCGATGATGTGCGCGGCTTCGTAGCCGGGCTCCTCTTGGCCTCCCTCGTATCGGAGGACGGCATCAAAGAGTTCTTGCAACGTTCTCCAAGAGCGCTGACTCATCTCTCGCTGGTCTCTCGGCAGCATCAATCTGTGGCAGACCTTCGCCAATTGTTCCGAGTCATCACTCGGGACGGTGTTTATTATCATAAAAGGACGATTGGTTCGTCCTCACGTTGCCTCGTCGTCATCAGCGCAATCCTGTCACGAGCTCGGCGGTTTTCGTCACTATAATGATCGATAATAGCAACCTTGAACGTCTCCCAGTTAGCTGGCAAAGATGTCGGCAGTCTGTGCCACCCAGGACGATATAGGTGTCCCGGTTCTAGGGAGCGCTCCTTCACAATACTCCAGGAAGCGCTCTGCGGTCATCATCGGGTCTCCATCAAACCTCATGCCGGTTTGCGAAAGCTTGGTTATTGGCGGGCGGATGTAAGTAATCTCTTCCTCGTACATCCGGTCATCGTCAGCTTCAGACTCATGTGATGAGTAGGGCGGATCCTCGGCGTACATCCGATCGTCGTCTGCGTATTCGTATGACGTGTCGCGCGATCCGTCGGCGTACATCCAATCGTTAGCATATTGATTCGGCTTATAGCGAGGCTCATCGTACATCCGGTCATCGTTAACGTATTCCAAGGTGTCGAACCTATTCGACGTGTACCGCGAATTATCTACGTACACACGGTCTCCATACGTGTATTTCGAAGTATTTTCACGTGGTTTGCTTACGTAATTCCAGTTTACATATGTTTGTTCCGAGGTATTGTCTCTACAATAACGGGGTTTGTTTACGTACACCCGTTTATCATATGATTCAAACTGATTCGGCACATAACGGGGCTTTTCCGCACACATGCGGTCACTATAAGATCCGACTTGACTCGGCCTATAGGCGGACTCATTTTTATTCCTCCGGTTCCTTCTTCGGCCGGATGGCTTCGGCGGATATCGCGGAACTTCCTCGCAATTTCGCCATTCGCATTTTCTATGCATTTTTGTATTTCCACATTCACTTTCCGTTGTTGGGCGCCACAGGGAGTTTCACCCTGACTAATTGCAATCTTCCGGCTAGCTTCTCAGGTCGTCAAGTCCTGAGGTATTTAAACCTTCCACGGCCCACGTTGCAGGCGACACTTGAGAGAGTAGGTGAAAACGAAACAACAACATCGCATCTGTCTCGCTCGCCGCTCGAGGGCTAACGGTGTAGGAGCGGGGAGAAGCGGGGTGCGGGCTTCAACACACTTCAAGGCCCGCGTCCTGGGACAAGGACAAACAAAGGAGAAAACAACGGTTCCTTCGTCTTCCATTAAAACCCCGGTCGTTTATCCGTATACTCTTCCGGTTTATTGCAATTAGCTACAGTTTCACAAGACATTAGACACAACAGAATTACATACTTTTAATTTAAACTGTGTAAGTGGTTTTATAGTAATCGATGGGATAAGCCGCTGCCGCGACCTCCCCCGGGAACGGTCGGGACTCTGGCAGGATCGCAGGCCCTTCCCCCCACTTCAAACTGCAAACCAACAACAGCAACCAAACAAATACGACACCACTCTTAAACGCCTCAGGAGGGGTATTACATTTTTTAAAATTTTTATTAATAGGAAGAGTCTGCAGATTGGTTTTGAAGACCCTGTCCGCCCCATAAGTACGGGGCGGTGTCATACATTAGTAGTTATGCTATTTTCTTCTTGGAAGAATGCCAATTAACTGACAGTAAAATGAAGTGCTCGAAGATTCTAATACATTAAATTTGATTGTTTACGACAATAATCATTATAACAGATTAAAATCAAAGCATCAGTAAGTCTTGTTTCCTGAAAACTGGAACTATTAGAATAGTGATCGTAATGCCCGAAGTGACTTTGTTTACATCTTAGTAAAATTTATTTTGCTATGTGCTGTTCATTTATATTTCTCAACTCACACCTTTTCCTCTTAATTTATCATTTTGATTATTTACTCTCTTACATAAATATATTATCTCACAATTTACTTTCTACGATGATTTGTTATTGCTTAATTAAATCAACCACTTTTAAGGTGTTAACTGTCAATTAACTGAAAGTGAAAAGGCATTACATTTTTAAAAATAAAACACAATTTGTTTTGTACTACTTCCACTTCATTGTAATGATCATGGCCTCTTGCGCTTATCGCGAGCATTATCAACTGGTCATCAGTCAGATCAGAATATATTGAAACAAATAAGCTCTAAAATAAAATAACACTACTAATTACAAAATTAATTGCTAGTTTGTGTAGGTGAAAATCCCGATATTGTTAGTTTGAAGATGCCTCTTAAAGAAGCGAACCACGTGTCATATTTAGTAACACAGTCAGCGGAATAACTAAGAGGTAAATTTTAATTTACGAATTTTGATAATGAACTTCCACAAAATTACCGCCGAATCCTTTGAAAGACCAAAACGTATCTCATGGTTTCAATGTAAAAAATAAACACAACAATGCATCGGCTAATACATTTTTTACGAAAGCATATTCTCACATCTCTCATAATTTGAATATTTGTTCTAAATATATAATACCTATATCATGTTTTCTAATTTTGCCGGAGTCTATTAAATCTTGAAAAAGACTCGTTTTCCCCTGTCCCATAAAACTTTTAGATACGTTTTTATGACAGTCGTTTTTGGCGTTTTATATTTTAAGACTAGTATAACCATACCCGTCATAGATGACGGTATTGAAATTGAAATACTGAATGTCTAAAGTGGCTAGCACGTCGGAACTGTGTGTGCAATTGCAAAACATTTTATTTATATATACATCGCGAACGATTCGGTCATGAAAAAATTTTATACGGACATGTGATATGTGATAATAATAAAATGTCTACAGAGCGATCTGGGCTATCAATAATATATAAGATATCTTTATTTTGGTAACTGTCAATTATTTATGCAATGGGATTATATTATAAAAATAAAACCCTTTTTTGTATTAAATTGAATGCCTATTTAATCAAATTAATGATCACGACCGGTCTGGTCCATCGCAAACATTTGTAATTAACCATCCATGGCATCAGTACAAAAAGTGTGTGAGTTTAATCAAGAAAAATGTTGATAATAATATTTATAACAGCACGACAGCATGCATCAATCCTATCGACATGTTGTATAAATATAATATACTAGAAAAAAAGTATATTTTATTATTCACATAAAACCAAAAGACGTGCAATAATCGAATGACGTCTTATTTTTTAATTAATTTGTTATTATAATATACATCTTTCCTTTAAATGTAGTTATTTATCGTCGAAAGCAATAAGTTTAATAAACTTATAATATGTGGAAAAACTCGTTTTGGATCACGGGTCGAATTTTGGCACATATTTTCGATTACAAAAATAAGTAAGATAATAATATGACAAAAAGACGTTATTTTTTGTAATATTTTACAGACATTCGGCATAGCTATTCAAAAAAGCAATCAATATCCATTTATCCTAATGCTGACGTCATTCCCTCATTCACATAAATTGGCTTGATAGTGTATGAATAAGATTAATTTAGTAATTCTTTTAATATTTAAATATAACTGCAATTAAAACACAAAGATGGCATAAAGCTATTTTGTCATATAATTATTTCCCAAATAACCGACACCAGCTTATAGGCACAGCTATAAAAAATAAGTATTATTAATGAGCGGTCGCAGAAATTCAAAATAAATAATGCGTAAATACGTGATTAAATTATATTTCTATTAGATCGTATTCCATTAAAATCCTCTTTACAAAATATGCAAATGAAATGGTTAGAATAAGGCTAAAAAAGAATTTGTCACTAAATGTTAATTTTTTTATTCAAAAAATATAATACACAAGATAATATATACGTAGCATTGAATAGGTGTATCATCGTTTTCATTGCAAAATTGTATATCTGAAAAATCATCATTTTTCGGGAGATCATAAAAACAGTTTAAAAGTAACTTGATCGAAAAAATATATTTGTATATATTTGATGTTAATTAGGCGTATCTAATTATTGTTTTAATTCGATAAAGCTATTTTTCAACTGTTTTTATACTCTTCTGAAAAATTTAGCTTTTGCAGACATACAATTTTAATTATTTATTTATTGTAAATTTAAAAAAAATGAAATGCGTGGCATTACAGCTGACGCCAATGCGCCATGCATTTCACAAACATAATAACAGTAACAACAATAATAATAATTATTGAAAACAGTACTACTAATAAAAACATTTTTTTAAATTATTAAATACAAAAAAACAAGACATTATTAATTAACAAGGGACAAATATTTAGTGAACAATACCCAGAGAGCTTAGTGCTGAAAATATCCAGCTCTCTAGGCAGTGCATTAATCATCCGAACGGCTCTTGCAACTGGTGACTCGAATAACCGACGCGAAGAATAAGTTTTAAGAATAAAAATTGTCTGGATATGGTTTCGGCCACGTAGACAACAATTAGGAGCATGTAAATTAATAGTCATGAGAATTTAACGATTATAAACTCGTCCCTGAAGAAGAAGAGAGAAATGCTTTAGAATCGAAAATGATCTTCGTGCTTCAAGAGAGTGAAAAGATAGCATTCTAAAAAGAAATTTGGTTGGGTAGTACTCTTTTGAGGAACTATTAAAAGGAAAATATTTAAATTTTTTGGAATAGAAATATCGTAGAAATTTCTTATGAACTCGCTTCAATTTCAACTTGTAGAAATTTTCATATGGACTCCAGATAATAGATCCCTATTCAATATATAATTTTGTAATCGGAAGGACGATATAATAATAAATAATTCCTCCTCCAGGGTGGACTGTTGCTTCCCTATCCATATTAATAGTTGTAACACCGGTATCACACAGGGACGACAAATTAGCTTTTTTCATTGAGGAGATAATAAACAGTAACAATAAAGAATATTGGATTAACAAGTGAGTAAACAATAATAATTGGTACGTCATCAATTACAGTTATTTTTTAAAAAATCAACTGATAATGCTCGTGATGGGTCATCAGTTGATAATGCTTGTGATGAGCGAAACCGGTCCTGATCATTATAAATATATGGAAGTAGTACAAATGAATTGTGTTTTATTTTTTAAAATATAATGTCTTTCCACCAAGAATTGACAGTTAACACCTTCAAAGTAATTACAGTTATCCTAAATAATATATAACTTGGAGACAAAACAATAATTTGCAATATAGCTATGACATGATTTCTAAGTTCCAAAGGTTGAGTCAAGAATTTAAAATACATAACATAATTAATAAATCCTTAAATTTATGAATAATTTATTGGACTATTACTTAGTGACATCTATGTAGAACAATATTAACTAATTAAAGCTTCACTATCAAGGCTCTAGATGTCTCAATAAAATGTTCAATGCAAAATTGAGAAAAACATATTATTTGTGCACAAAAATATATCACATTTACGAAGAATGTCTGTAAACCAATTTTTATTCATATTCCAGTAGTGTATTTAATCTTACGAAAAATAAATTAATCAAATCTATAAAATTTAAATTCCAAACATTCAAATTAATTATTTAAACCGCTATAACATGTTTAACATGAAGGCTTTTCACATTTTCATCAATATGTAGGTAAAAAAGGATTAATTTAATTCCATAATAAATACATTTTTACTTCAATAATTGTATAGATCACCTGGAAAAGGTTGTACCCAACAAAATGGTCTAAATTGACTTTTCAGCTGAAAATCGTTTCACTAGAGCGTTTTTCAACGTTTTTCTATTGACTGTATAACTTTTAGCATAAATGATGACATAGAAAATAATTCTAGAGCAACTCTTTGTAGCTCAAACTGTCCGCGAGCTCCAGTGAAACGATTTTCCGTTGAATAATTAACATTTTGTTCGTTAAAACTTACAACCTTTTACAGGTGGCCCATTCAATTATTTCTGCATTATATCGTTGCCATTTGCTGATTGACGAAACAGCCATCGAATTTACAATACATATAATAGTATCCCTCAATAAATCAAAAGGTTTTTTTTACTTACTCAATATAATGTACTGTATCTTCCTGTACACAAATCTTTCAATATAATAAAATAAAATTAACCACTAAATCAAAATTATTAAACAAAAATATTCAAAATTCTTCCTACCTTATAATCCTTTATTTGACACTGTTATCCACAAAAAAATGATGAGAACCAGAAACATATGAAACTGCCAGAGTGACAAAATCTACTGATTCTTTGTTAAAAAAATATACATCTTCCGGCGTGACACTTTTAAGGGACTGGGTAATTATTTTGCTTGTGGTTGCATATTGCTTGTTTCAAATGCAGGAGTTGCAAATTTTTCTGTCTGACAAAAACTGCTTTAAAAGTAAAATTCACTAATTTATTTTGCAATGTGATCAATTTTGCGCATTTAATTTATGTTAGATAGGAAAGAAGTTATGCAATTTTTAATTAGAATATGCAACAATATTACAAATTTTTAGAACAGACACAGAATGAAAATTTTATTTAATCCTGTACTACGATATACAGGCATGCAGAAGAGATTGTCTTGTTTATGCAAACTCCATACTAACTGACTACTCAACACGTCGGTGGTGTGATATAACTATGGTGACCAATGTTACGTCTTTTATTCAAGAGATTTTTTTTATTTAGTTTATCTTTCCTTTAGGTATATATATATATTATAAAATGACTATTTTGTCATTAATAATCGTGTGGATTGAAAAATAAAAATTAACAATTTTCGCGCCACAGACGACCCACAGAATTTCAAAAAAACGGACATTTGACTACACTCGGTAGTGGCGCGACACCGGTGACTTTAATGTATTCATTTTGTATATATTTACTGAATTTGCGAGTATTGTTAAAGATTGTCATAGGATAGAGTAAACCCATAGTTGAGACAGACCTGCCATTGTCGGAAGTCACTGTACTTTGACTAAACGTTAATTCGTTACGCAGGAAGTTTTTTCATATATCATTAGTATATACGAGTAGGTTAATTTTGGACCATTTTCTGATTTGTCCTTTATTTCCTTCTAAACATTTGTTTCCCAAAGATATAACTAAGCTAGGATAAGTTGATGCACTGCCATTTGGTCGCCAAATTTACTGTCCATTGGAGACGATTCTAAGAAAAAAGATCAATTCAAGATTCAGCATAAAATAATTGTATGCAGCCTAGTAATTCGTAATCGAGTGGTAATATTTGGGGGTCTTCCGTGCCAAAGTTGTTCGACGATCAATCATTTTTCAATCGTTATATGAAGGGGGAGGATGGATTTGGAAAAGTTTTCAGGAGACAGGAGGTTTTTAACATGAAATTTAACAATTCAAACGTCAAATTAATAAATCGCAGAACATTTCTAGAAACAAAAACACGTTTAGTTTATTATGATCACATAAATCTGACTTCTTTGGTTATCCTCCCATGTATTTAAGGAAAATTATTTCGTGTGTGTATATCAACAGTGTCATTGACTAAAAAAATTGAGATTAGTAAACTAATGTTTGGGTACACACGATTGTGAAGATATCTGAATACTTTAGAATAAGAAAATTAAAAAAAAAGATCGAAGAGCTTGACCTATGCGATTGTTCACCCAGCCATCGATTATAAAAATGTGTCTTAAAGCCATGGTAAAGATGTATTTATAAAAAAAATCATATGTGTTATTAATTAATGTTTTCAACCCGATTTAATGATGATAAACGGCATGTAAAGAGAGTTTTTAGCTTACATATTCAAAATTAATGCACTTTTAATAAATAGTTAAATAAAAAGTAATAATTTTAAAATTGAAAAAATTGTATTTCGAGTATATAATTGACTCTCAACTTGCTGAAACATTTGCTGCGAGTTTTTTTTTTATAATAACATGTTGATGTTTGCAAAATGGTTACAATTATGCAGCGTATTTGTTGGCTTGGCCTGCTTAGACTTTTGATTATCCGTGCACAGAACCTCTTGTCTTAGAGTGAAAATTGACCGCGATACAAAATATGGGTACTGTTCTCAATATTAAAACGGGGATAATTAATTATGGCAGTATTAAATTATTATTTGGTACTAGTATTATAAATACTCCACCTGTGGAAATCGCACAGTAAACTCAGACTAAGACAAAGAAAAAGAGAGAGATAGGGTGTATGTCTACTGTATTGTGCTGTGCATTACAAACAGCCAGATAAATCAAGAGACATATATATTGCAATTATCGTCTCAAATAAAATTTTTCATACCTGACGAATGCAAGAATTTTATTAATGATAAATATTGTCATGTAACAATAGATTCTCAATCAAAACCACGATTGTGGTTTCGTAACATTTGTTATTCCATTGTATTTGTAATTATTGTCATTCAGGTTTTGAAATTGAAAATTATGACGTACTTACTTATTATTTTCCTTCATAATGAGCTGTATTATTTCAATTTCAATAACATAATTAACTTTCACAATTATATCTGTGTATACATCTAATTGCTATATATTTCAATATCTAAAATGTCTCTTTTAGGAATGTTGAAAGAAAAACTTGTAACGCAACAACCAGAAAAATTACCACTGTCATTTTTAGGGAAGTCTTTAGTGTGCGGCAAAATGTTTGACGGATTTGATACAACCCTTGATGAAATAATGAATGAGGTTATCGACAGTATCTCAGAATTATTGAACACTCCGTGAGTAATGGCGTTTCACAAAATCGGTTACACAATATTTTTATATTAGAAAATACATTAAATTATTTGTACTCCAACACGTTGTTGTCCTCCATAGAATAATTTCAATTGATGACGTCTACCACCCGCTTAGACTTTTCAGCCGTGTTCAAAGTTCTAATTTATTCAAGTCGTATTTGAAAATATTGATATTTCCAGTGGCTTCCCACTGTTTTGTTTTCATAATTTTATTATGAGGTAACCTAACCTAACCTAACCTAACCATAGTATATTTACAGGTAAATATGCTTTACATCAAGCTAGGGTGACTGCTATAGTAATTGGACGGCGATAGTTATTGGACACTTCAACTTTAAACGTCCAGAATAGGAGTAGCCAAACATTCTTGTTGGTGTGAAGGAGACAAATATATCTAGTCTTTCTATCTCTATGTAACTGCAGCTTTAATTATCCACTACTGGATGAAAGTACTGAGAAAACTTCATTCGTATGTGATGTTGGGTCAAAATCGTGAAAAAAAGTGTTTGTGTTAGCAGACCCTTTAAGAAACAGTGATATTTTAGTGACATTTACTTTATAAAGTTTCGTGAATTTCGTAACGAAACCTCTCAAGAAAGCGTGAGAGACTACAAGCTGTCAATATTCGTTGAGATTTAAATAGTGGTACAACAACTAACCTAAAAAGTAAATGAGTCCAATTACTATGTTTTTCCATATTTTTCAGTCTAATACAAATATCTAAAAAAAACCTTTTGTTTTTATTACAGTTGTGTTCATTTACTTGAAGCTCATTAAATTCCTCATCTCTAAATATCTTACATGTTGCCTACATATTTTTTTTTTGACTTATACACTGTTAAATGAAAGTACTTCCTTAAGTGTCCAACTACCATAGCAGTCACTCTACTCCTTTTCTGATTGAAAAATACTTAATGTTGCTGAAAACAATACCATGCTTTAGGAAATTTCATTGTGGATCGGAAATTGCCAAGCTTTTAAACATTGGAGTCAATGAAAACTATAATCTATGCAAAATACAAACATATTACGTCAGTATGAAAAAGTTGTCATAATATGTCAAATGGTCGTCCTTAGAACAAACTATAGACATAAAATTTGAAATAGCACAACGATATGGTGTCAAAGAGTCAAAGTAATTGATAATTCGCTTAAATTATCGATTTTCTTAATTCCAATGTATAATATTTCGACAATTTACGATACGCAATTAAATTTCATAAAGAATTGCATTGTTTTCAGCAGGATTAAGTAATTTTTCAAGCAGAAAAATAGTATTATGTTGTAAAACATGTCTATTCATATAAAAATATTAAATTCATCGAAAATAGCAATATTCTCGTATGTGACTTCATTTCCTGATTTCAACTTTCGACCCCCTGGTTGTTCACAGCAGGTGCAATGTGCAACATACGTCTTTCATGAAAGTGTGATTTCTTAAACGATATCGCATTACGCCAGTCAGCTTGCATAGATAAAGCAACACATGCCTTCATGACATTTTATGACTTTAAATGATCTCGCACCGACACTAAAGTACAGCTGTAATTCTCAATTCTTCATTTTGCAGTAGTGCAGCAGAGCTACCTAAAGTTTATTTTATTATATTGAGATATTATTGCTATCGATTTGATCGTTCTGAAATTTGTAATCGAATGTATAAAGTGCTTTTTCTCTGTCACTATTTGAATTCAACATATGAACAATCTAAATAAAATTAAACAAAAAATCAGAGATCCAACCATGGTTAAAATAGCAATTTCAGACTTAAGGCAGAATTTTACTGAGAGTACGGTGTGTTGCAACAGGGACTTTCTTTGTTAATTAATGACAAAATTTTGAGGATGATTTGAATTCCTCATACCTCTTTCGTTTACGGTGAAAGTCGTTCCCGGGCAGGTGCATCAATCTTGGGATTCATCCGGTAAAAAAATTCACAATTTCTAATATAATTTTCATACTACATTATCGAAATTGTCATCTTTATGTTTTAACATTGTTATGGGACCAGACCAAGTTATACGCCGTGATTGAGCGTTTATTGTACGGCTCATTCAAGAGAGGTTTTGAAAAACAGCCATTTTTGTCCATATAAAGAAACGCACAACTTATAAAAGACTAACTTCTCACCTGCAAGCTGTTCGTCCCCATGCAGGCTCAATAGGCCACGCTGACTTGATCTCGACCAAGGCCAACTTTAAGGCCTTCGATAAATTTGCAACATCTCTCTTTAGATACAACGCAGAGTAGATTAACCTTTACCGCCACGGCGTCACATTTCGGCTGAGCAAGCTACATTTTCATTTCTTTTTTCCCTCTCTCTCAATTAATTCTTTTATTAAACACAATTTTGCATGGTTAAAAGATCATTTCCATGTAGATCAGGCCAAAATATAATGAGTAAATCTGTTTATTTTCTTGATCATTATTGCGTTATCGAAGGCAGCCGAGAAACAGCGGTTACATACACGTAACGGGTGGAGGTGGCGTAACTAACTTGTTTCGCACTAAATGAACCAAGCTTTTCAATGTTTATAGGTCAGTGGTGAAATCATTTTCCAGTTGGGACGAAGACGAAACACACCAGTGCAACGATTCGCGGACTAATCTTCTTCGAGGAAATATCGACTTGGTTATTGGGAATAATTTTCCGATGGAATATGATAGGCAAATAGTCGCAATTCATCCACTTATAAGAAATTCTATGTAATGCTAGTTTTTATAATACTTCCGAATTCGAAAAATATTACTGTTGCCATTTTCAGAATCCAAATTACTATATGCACCAAATTTTGCCTCAGAAATGGGATCGCTTGATTATTATTTAAAGTAATTTGACAGAGATTTCCACATTGTATGTTTGTAGAAATAAAATAACGACAGATAGATGTTTTTTAGACAATGTGTAATAAGATAAATATGCTTTGCAACAGGCCACTATTTTTCTGCCTCAAAAATTACTTAATGCTGCTAAACACAATGCCATTTTATAAGAAATTTAATTGCGGATAGGAACTTGGAATATTGGAACAAACAAACATTGGAATCAAGAGAACGGATAAATTATATGAAATACGAAGTATTTCGTCACTATTTTTCAAATTTTTCTCGGTGGTTTGTTCCATTTGACATATTATGGTAACTTTTTAATATTGATATTGTATTCGTATTTTGCGTAAATTATCAGTTTTCTGATTCCCCTGAATTTGGCATTTTAATATTTGTAATTAAATTTTCTACAGAACTGGATTTTTTATAGCGGCGGTAAAGCATATTTACATGTAATAATTTTAAATATAGTTCTCAATTGAGCAGTAAAAATTGACAAACAAACAGTTTTCGACATTGAATATCTCACAAGGATAAAATAATATATTTTAAACCATGGAATAAAATGCTGCGACAATATTTCTCATAATCATAATAGTCTTTTATAAAAATGTCGTATCTCTTTGTTATTAAAAGAACAAATTGATTTGCGATGCTGTCTTTTTCATATTATTGATATGAAAATTTACTTTATAACTGTTAGGTAGATCGCAGTTGCTTAAAAAATGAATCGCATCAAAAATTGTGAGCACCACTGGTTAACATATTATAATACATTAAAAATACTGCATTAAGAAAAGTTGTAGGTAACTTGTAATTTAAAATTCACCATGTTTCAGGTCGTGTATGTACTATTTGGATGTGAAATCTTTGCAAAGTAGAGGACTATTTTGGTCCCCATTTAGCACATTACTACTTATAAGTGTCGCTGTTATGAGCGCCTTAATAGCCCTAGCGACATTAGCTGTCGGTTGTTTTTTAGTAAAACCGCATCACAGACACCAAGAATTAAAATCAAAGTATTATAAAAAGAAAGGGATCAATTACTGGTCGTTTCATCGGAAAATTAGTATGATTAATCCGATTGGAACGGGAAGCTTTCTCATGTGGTTTATAACTTCACTTACATCTCAAGGTAGAGAATAATTATTTTATTTGTTTTCTTTAAAGTGTTTGTTACTGAAATATTTCTTTGAATTGGCAGTTATTCTTTGACAGATTTATTTGTATTAGTACACTACAAAAATAAAAACGCATGCATTAACTACTAGTTATTAATTAATTACACTAACTTAAAAAGTAACTTTTTATTTGTAGAGGGTGTATGGTTTCCGAAGGCAAGATCTGGGAGGATTTTGTTACTTTGTGCGCTGTTTTTTAGTTTCATTATATGCAACACATATTCAGGAAGCATTGCTTCTTTTCTATCAATTAAAGTGTCACAAATCAAGAATATTAATGACATTTTAAGAAACGATAATTTTGACGTAGGCTTTGTTGCATATAGTCGTGATGAGCAACGCCTTAAGGTCTGTAAACAATAAAGATTTTTTCATGATATTTTTACCGATTTAAATGCATTGAAACCGTTCCTAATCAAAATATAAAATGGTGTAATTAATTTTGGATTCTTAAAATTTGATATCACCCACAGTCAGTCGATATCATTGATAATTAAAAATAATTACAATGTCAACTTATGTTGAAAAAGTATGCGTTTTATTGGCATGGATATGTAGAAATAAAAGGAATACATGTTTTAGAGTTCAAATAATGAGGTTCTTCAAAAGATATACAAACGTAGTTTATCAAACGACAAGAACATAGAATATTCCACGACGGCAGCAATTCGTCGAGTCATTTCGGGCGGATATGCTGTTTTTCTTGGACGCCGTGCGGCAAGGGAAGCTTTGAGCGTCGCGACGCCTTCGCTCAAACGATGTCAGGTTTCGGAAATGCCTATAGACCTCACTGATGGCCATTTAGCTATAGCCACTTTGAAAGATTCTCCGCTCAACCTCATCATTCACAATTTGTGAGTATGTTTTACGATAAAAATTCCAGGAAGAAACACAAAATTACAAATACAATAACAGATAATTCTTTTGTAATTAACACGTTGTAATATTATTTATCTTTAATTTTATATCACTCAATATTTTAGTTATTTAAAATCGTTGGAAACCGGAATTGAGCAGCATAGGAAAAATAAGTTTATAGGAGAAATGCCCAGATGTAATATTCCACAAAATTTAAAGCATATTAAGATTGAAGATGTGTATCCTGCATTCATTTTGCTTGCTTACGGAGCCACGGCTAGTTTGTTATTATGTAAGTAAATATTTATTTGATTATATTTCTATCTTTTGGAAGATTTTCAATGACATTATTTAATTAATGAGACATTAGATATATGTTTTAAATTTGTCTTTATATAATATTTTACTAGTATTTATTATCCGGTTAAAACAGCACAATAGACTTATGGAAATGGCACGTCGCTACTGTTTACCGTTTGGGAGGAGTTTTTCTGGCAGACAGACGAACACGAAGACAGACGCATGTATTTTCTATTTTATAGTATTGATTGTATTATTTTGTTTAAGGTTTCTTCGAAAACGTATGGGAAAGAATTCAATACCATCAAATATCATTACCTCAATCCAGAAGAATAAAAAGAATATTATGATAAATATCTCCGTATGAATGTTAAGATATTTATCAACTAGAAATTATCAGCTGAAATTCATACATAATCAAGTGAAGCATGTTATAAATATCAATGTTAATACGATTCAACATTTTTTTCAAAATATTTATTATAAAATAAAGAGAAACATATATGTAATAATATTTTAACAATGACAGCAAAAACAAGTAATTATCACCTCCTAACACACTTTACCTATAACAGCAAGTGACTTTGGCATCGATTCGCTTTTTGGAAAATCTCAGAATAAATATATAATTACATAATGGTATATTTGCGAACATTAACTTATCGAACATAAATATAGTTAACAAACATACTGTGTACATAATGTATTTTTGAAATGTTTGAAATAATAAATATGGCTTGTCAAAACGTTGACTTTATATTTACATATTAGAAAAAAACAGAAACAATAGTATTATTTTATGTTAAAGTAAAAAGATTATCAATTGATAACAAACAATTAAAAGATTACTTAAGGATTCGATAATAAATACGAAATAGCAAAAGGACGCAGTGTCTTTCTTTGAAAGGAACCATATTATAAAGTAAAGTAGGGCCGCAGGAGAAATTCAATTGAATATATACATTAATGTCTATAAATAATTTGAAGTGAATGATTTATGAAAATTAAGCGCCAATATTCATCTTTCTATATACCTTATATCGATATGTACTTAAATAAGATTGGTTTTGATGTTTTATTTTTAAGAATATTCCCGTTATATGTATATTTTTAATTCTTATGATACATAATTTATTTACTGAGATTTCCAAATGCAATATAAAGATCTACTTCAGTCAGTCAACACATAATGGTCAACCCGGTCAATTCATGAGGTCTTCGTGCACCAAGAAATGATCAGGTTTCAGCTGTTGGACTGATTCAGCTTCTTCAAGACAGTTTTTGATCGGTTTCCCAGTTTCCACAGCTACGGACAGAGCTGATTTGACAGCGTCCGAGTCCATCGTTCTCAGACCAGTCGCCCAACCCATTGCTGCCCATATTCTAATGAAAGTGGTTGAACATCCAGTACCTGGTGGAAAAAAAATTGATAAAAGACAATCCAAAAATGATCACAAGAAAAACATGTTGTTTAGCATCAATTTCAGACCATGAACTTTTCGGTTATAGTATTAATCATACGAAATTATATCTCAACATTATATTCTCGATAAAAATAGAAATAATAAAAGGTTTCCTGCTCACCATAAGTACCGTATTCTCCAGTTTTGTAATCCCATGGCATAAGGTAGTGGTATTGTGGCCAATAGCTCTTCGTAAGGATGAACACCATGTTTGTATCGGCAGGATATCTGTTGACAAAAATAATTAATTTAAAAACGTATTGAAGGTTTATCAAACATCCTCTACAAATCAATCTCAATTGGTGTCAATACGAGATTAAATGCTATTTTTTACTATCCATTATTTTAAAAACAGTATAAAAATAAGCTTTATTATAAAATTAATTTCAAGCGTGGTTTTTTTGGTCATTATTAATGATGGTTCTACGACAGAATGCTCTTATTGTCATTTTGATAATCAGTGCACCTGTAATACTAGACAGAACGGAAGCATGAAACGATCGGGCCCATAGTTGACCTGAGTAAATATGAGACAATTAAGAAGTGAAGTGAGCTAACTGACATTTTTGGAAGAAATGCGTGCATTGTGGTATTCTATATGTCATAAAAAGTAAAGTAAGCTAAATAAATACAAGGTGCAAAAGTATTGTATTTTGTAAGCAGTTAAATTAAATAAAGTGCATATTAATGCTGGTAGTTCATTAAAAAGCCTTCATTAGATAAGTTTCACCATTTTTTTACTTGGACCACTTCACTTATCAACCATCATTGTCATGTGACTTAAATAAAATTTGTGGAATATGTACTTTACATAGTTTGTTGTTTTTATTATATCTACTAACCTTCTAAAATATAGTATTTTCACAAAGTATTAACTAGTATGAGATAAATTCGGGTGAGTAATATTTCATAGCAATTAAGCAATCAATTTTTCTTTTATTTAACTACGTCCGCTGCCAATGTGGAGCATATGGACTAATAATGGAGTTTATCTCAACATATGATTTTTTAAGACAACTGCTTGTTACTCTATTGCTGAACGTTTCTTTTTTAAAGAGAGTCGAGATATAAGTATAGGTCTAGGACAAAACTAGTGGTTAGCTAATCGCTCTTAATACGCCTCAGTGTTAAGATCGGATGGGTGGGGGAGGGAATTTTAGACACCATCCATGCCTACGAACTGAAATCGATTGAAAAATCAATTTATGTAAATGTCCCTACTGGGGTTTGAACTCGAGAGCACCGCAACGAAGCCTACCTTACTTATTCTAACTACCTAGTCCATTTTCAGAAGGTTTTACTCAGATGAAATAAATTCTGTAGGTTAAAAGATTTTCAAATTTGGATTATTGAGATTTTGTACACTTCCATGTATTTTGTCACTAACGACCCGGGTTTCTATTTTAAACATTATTATTACATTATTAAACAAATTGCCATCAATAATGGCTATGAGGCGTCTCTTATAGATAGTCTTGTATCAAAAAAACAACGTAAATTAGCAGGAAAGATGCTATATTTCGGGAACTTGTCTAAAGACACAGACCGCCCCAGAATCTGGCATAGAATTAGTTATTTAGGTTGTACAAGCTTTAAAATTAAAAAACAACTCGCTGATAGTGTTAGACCGGCGTTCAAAAACTCTCTAGGCAAATTACTTATTAACAATAAAGATAGAGTAAACTTTAAGAACAAATCTGGTATTTATAAATTACAATGCAATGATTGCCAACATTTATATGTGGGTAAAACCACGTACATTAGATATAAGGGTATCAGAACATTTAGCTTTAGATTAAAAAAGAAACTTCGACATTCGCAAATCACTTGCTAATGGAGAACCATACGTTTAATGCGGATGATGGGGTTAAACTGTTGCATAAAAACATGCGGGATCATAAATTATTTTATCAGGAAATTTTAGAAATTAATAGAGCCCAGTTAAACTCATTACCAATCTTGAATGAGCAGCTGAACCTTCCTAATTCTCCGCTATTATATCCGATACGTTGAAACACCTAACAGATGTCACCAAATGTGGAATGATTGTATATATTTACCCATTCGTCGAATTACATCCCGTCAAAACCCACAATACTATTATAATTGTAAAATCACTGGTATTTCTAAAAGAAGTTGAAAAGCGGCAATCGCCTTCGGCAATCGCCACTCTGTTAATATGGTGTTTACAAAATAAGGATTAGGGCGATTTCCGAAATTTTAACTCAGGTATCGGTATTCTCAGACGTATAATGTATTGCCTCGTAAATGACATTTGTCGCATTTTTATCTTCTATAAAAAACAATTGAAGTCCATTCGAAAAGATCAATTTTGAAAAATACATGGAATATCAAAAAATAAAAGAAACTTAAACCCTCAGTCGATTTTAATATTCATTTTATTTTATAGCTATGAAAAAATCTTTCTTTAATCATTTAAATTGACATTCAATTACAAATCTTTCCGTTTAGCACTTACTTGTCACCAGGCTTAAGCCCCCAAACGAGTGTTCCACTGTTGATTAACCACGACGCGTGTAGTACAATGGCATATCGCAGGAAGCCGATGATGAATACTGAATTGATGATGGACTCTCCCCAATATTCTACTGGAGCATTAATGGGTAAAAGCAGAAACACTACAGGATATAAGAACCAGTAAAACCTGAAATAAAAAATAACAAAACCACAATATGTCAATGATAATATGTCAACATAGATACCACCTAATGTTATTAGAAATAATAACGAATTTTTAAAGATTTTCAAGGAAAAAACAATTCATTAGTCGTTTAAAATTTGATTCACTTCATTTTATTTACGAAAAAAAACAATTGAACCCGCAAGATCAATTTTAAATTACGAATATCAAAAAATAAAAGAAACTTAAATTCTTTTAATATTCAATTTTAATAGAATAAAACGGAATTGTACACAGATTGCACACAAGTCAAATTGGCAATATTAAATATTGTATCTTTGATTGATATTTTTACTGTTATTAGTTATCATCATAATTATATTCTAGTATATATATATATATGTAAAGCATTAGCTGCAGAAATAATTTCTTGTTGAATTGAAAGATAACTGTCGTATAGCTAAAAGTTTATTTTACCTTTTTTGGAACATTACAATGGAGTCCTTTTCCAAATCTGACATATCCACCTCTTTCTTCAAGGCTTGCTGCTTAATACTGAGGGTTTGAAGATGTGTGAAGAAGTGAGCGAAGGTGAATCCTTTGGCTGAGTTGTAAGGGTCTGCGGCAGTGCCGAAGTGGGCATGATGCAGTCGATGATCTACAACCCAGTCGTATATAGTGCCCTGAAAAAAGACAAAAATTTGATTGACATTGCGGTTATTCAAACATAAAAAATCCGTCGTATTTAATTAAAATACGCCATATATTATGTATTATCAATAATGAATTTGACTCATAGGAATATTGATTGAATTGGAATTTACTTGGTAAAACTCTGTTATAATAATGTAAGAATAGCGAAATATTTAGTTATGCAAAAATAATAAAATAGAGTTTATAGATATTTTGCCATCACACTTTCGTCAAAACTATTCAGAATTAATAGCTCTGACGTTTGCTCCTACCCGTCCGATCCAAAGTACAGGATATAGCACGAATGATTAGCTAACTATTAGTCCTATCCTAGCCCAATCCGTGCTAAGAATAATTTGAGTGTCTGAATGACAATTAGTTGTCATAGAAGAAAATTTGTTGCGATAAGCTCCATTAAGAGTCCATATGTAATATGTATTACATTGGGAGAGGACATAGTTGAAAACAAAAATGCACGTTTCTACTCCTTTGATAAGTGTAATTTACATAATTTACTATGGTTATTTTTTTCACCAGAAAAACATATTATTCTAAACGGTTATTATTTAAATATTCGATCTGATTTAATAAGGTAAAGATATCAAATTATTTAATTCCACAAGAATTATAAGAATTGGTTGATAAAATAGCGTAAAATGTTACATTATCTATCTCAGTAATTCAGTATAAACAGCTAAACTAAATTAAGTTTAAGTATAGTTCTATCGACTGCGTGGCGCCGAAATAGCTATCAATTAATTCTTATGAATTCCGTGAAACTAAATAATTAAATATTTTTTCCTAATTTTAATTGAGTTCTACCAAGTAAATTCCAATACAATCAATTACATCGGAGACTGAAGGAAAGTAATTTTAAGCAGGATTTGTAGTCTTTTATTCGCCGCTTTTCCAAATGGAAACGAACGTATTTATTTTTTTTAAATTTGGATTATTGAGATTTTGTACACTTCCATGTATTTTGTCTTACATTCGGAGACTGAATGGACTCGAACTCAGTTCGAGTCCATTTTAAGCAGAATTTGTAGTCTAATAATCGCCGCTTTTCCAAATCAGTCGATGTCTTAAATTAGAACGTATTTATGTTAAGTCATTTATTTTTTAACCTTCATTGAGCATTTAATGAAAACGCTACGTGTATCGTGATAGTTTTTCCATCTGAGTTTGAGTAGAAGGTCTCCGACAAGCTTAGTCGTTATTAAATATACATAATTATGGCACGACAGACATGACTTTTCTTGATTCTATGCGATTTTCTGCGGTTTTTCTTCGAACAGCGCAGCGCTGTAAAAGTACTGCAAACACTTACGTCATTTCGATGCATCTAAAAATTTTATGGCGATAGAGTCTTAATATCACATTTGTTACCCGAACCCAGCCCGAAGCCCACATTTATTTTTCTCAGACAGAAAACCCCCGATTGTTTTTAATTTACAACATCGTTGACTCATTTTTAACGAATTAATGTTTAATATCGAGTTTAACCAACCAACGGAAAGCAGTTATTGAATAATATATAGACTTCGAATATATAGTTCGAAAAAAATAATAAACCATTTCATTTTATAGGTTCCTCAGATTTAAGTTCCCAAAAAATATTTATGATGACGCCATACCTTTATTATACGATAAATTATTTGGCTATTAACTTTTGTAATGAGTAGTATTACCGCATGACTGACTCATGAATCCGAACATAGTCCGAAATATTTTTCTTGCCGAAAAACCTGCCCGAGCCCGAATCTAAATTGCCACCGTAACCCGGCCGGGTAGAGGTTTTCAATCAAACTCGGGTTCGTGCATACCTCTAGTATATTGCTTATGAAATGTATGATAGATACTGAACACATGTCTGTTTACGTGTATTAAACGTATACTCTTTGAAATATTGATTATGTTCAATTGATTTCTAAATAATAGTATTTATTCATTCTAAAAACTACTCACTTCCGTTTGAACGACAGAGGTGATATAAATGCCCTCATCGTAATTTACATACTAAGCAGGAAAAATGTATAGTGTAAATGCGTACGATTCATAATATTATATTCTAATATAAATAATACTGAAAAGTTTAAATAATACTAAATAACATTGAAAGTTTTACCTAATTCGATGTTGAATATTTTTGTGTCAACTACATAAAAAATTAAACAATTTTGCTAAATAATGAAGTATATATTATATTAATCTTGCTATCAGAATCAATTTGAAAAGTTGTATTATTTTACTGACTATTTTATATTTTGGCGATAAATTTTGCCACACAATAGATCATGAAAAATAAATATTTTAGTAAAAATAATCCAAAATTTATTTTTCCATAATAGGGACAATATTATATAGTGATTATACTCTAGATTCAATGATCAGATGCGCCAAAGCCTCCTATAATTACATATAATTATATGCTGTACGGCCTGTCAGCTGGTATTTTTGCAGACGAGTGGTCCGTTACATTTACTGCGGAGCCATGAAATCGAAATTTCGAACTAATTACGATGAATTCTAGCATATTTTAATAATGTGAAATAGTGGGTAATTAAATGTTGTACCTTTAACATTAATAGGAATAAAGATAATTTAGATGAATTCGGCGGAAACTTTGGAGTTTTAATATTAAATTAAGGTTGATAACTTAGTTATTTCACCGGCTGTGTTACTAAATGGAACGCGTTTCATTTCTTTAAAAACCATATTAATTAAAAATGAAGAGTAGAGTGGGCTTGTTTCCTTCTACTGGACGTGGGGAGAGGGTAAGACCCAAACAATACGGAGTCTTCAGAGCAGAAAGTTTCCCGTGGAGGGAAAACGACACAACGTTCGCTCACTCTGCCGGCTTTCCGTATGTTACGGATGCAGCCTATATTAAGTGGCGCCCGACGTGGGGCGCCACTTGAGAGAAGTTGTCTGCTGCTCGATGGGGAGGTGGAGCGTCAACACACATTGACTGCCCCAGGTCCAGCGTGGTGACAAGGATAATTCACAGGTTCTTTCGTCTTCTATTACAACCCGGTCGTATTCAGTATACTTTCTCTTTAATTGCAGTTAGTTTACACTTATAAATTCCTCGAAGACAATAACAGATACATAAACAGCGTTTAAAATACACAATTTCAATTCAGCAAGTGGTTTTACGATAGAGTCGCAATTCCGAGCTAAGCTGTCGTTTTGTCGGCGACCGACAGCCAGCCGGTAGGCCGAGGGACAAGTGACCGTTTCCCTAAGCATCGCCCGCTTTTTGTTTACTGCTAACGGTAAACAAACAAATATGACAAATTATTTTTGAACGCCTTAGGAGAGATATTACATATTAAATTTGCATGAATAGGAAGTGTCTGTAGACGGGTTTTGAAGACCCCTGTCCGCCCCGTAAGTACGGGGCGGTGTCAACTAATTATAAAATTAACTACTAGTGTTTTTGGAGTTGATATAGTTAGTTATGGTTCAATACAGTTAGTCTGAAGATGCTCCTTAAAGAAGCGAAACGTGTTACATCTAGTTACACAGCCAGTGGAATAACTAAGTTTTCAATTTTAATTTTATAATAAGAATAAAGTTGTTTATTTACTTTGAAAGAGTAAAATTATAAAGCCTAGTCGTAATCAATGATTGTTATTAATCGACAATTCAATGTGTGTATTTTGCGATAAATTATGATTCTAATAAATCTACCCTGCCACACATCGCATTTCATGCCATTCACTACATATATTATGACGACTGTACGATATAATTTATTAGGACGATTTAATTATTACTTAACATGCATATATGTTGGTTTTCGATGAATCGTGAATTATATAATGATTATAGTAAAGGAACACTGAATAAACTCGCAAGAAATCTTTTAAAATGTATGTTATATTCGACGAAAAACGGAGTTAAGAGACGATCTTTGTACAACCGCCATAAAAATTGTTCGTAAAGACTGGGACTCCTAAGATTATTCGTAAATTGCAAATTGTCTTATAGCATTGCTTGTAATTAAGGTTGCTTTGGATGCGTCCATATTTTGTTCTTTAGTTTTCTCTTATATTATTATCGAAGCCTAGAATAAATCTTGTATTCAAAATGCGTACAATACAATAACAATAACTATTGTTACACGTTACATCTATTTATTTACCTATCGACTGTACATATATTTTTTTTAATTTAATATTTTGACATGTAGGTATAAAAATAAGTTTTAACAATAATCGTGTAAAATGCATTTAAAAGATTAAATTAATATAATTATGATGTACATGTTAAATGAATATCATTCATTATTTTATTCACAAAGACTTTTAAAAAAGTTGACTTGAATAGCGGTTTATATTTTTCGATAGTCCAACGTATCTGACATTAAATTTGGATTATTGAGATTTTGTCCATTCGTGTGCTTGAATGCCTGAAGATGCCGAAAGGCGAAACCCGGGTCGTTAGTGACAAAATACATGGAAGTGTACAAAATCTCAATAATCCAAATTTGATATTGAAATTCCATCAAGCACATAATAATAATATTAATATTAAAATTCTAAAAAAATAATAATATTAAAATTCACTAAACAAGCATTCTATTTTATTTTTTCTTTTCCATAGTAGTGAATTTTGAAGTTAGGCCTCAACAACATCATTAGTCTCAACTTCCGGTTCTCAAATTTCTCTGAAAGGTCCTGATCCTGGCCTCTTTGGTCTACATGTACAGTTTTGCTGTAAATATTTTAATAATACATATTCCATGTCTGCTCCCAATGTGGAGCATATGATCTCCGAGTGGAGGTATCTTAACAGAATTTTTCTCCGAGAACTGCTTGTTACTCAGTTGTTCAAGCTCTCTTTTTTTTCGAAGAGAGTAGGGATAGAAGGATAGGGCTAAGACAGGACTAGTGATAAGCTAATCGCTCTCGCTACGCCCCGTGAGGATGGGATGGGTGGGAGGGAGGACTCAGACTACGAAACGAAATCCATAAATCGAATGAACGAACTAGATTGATATCTATGAAAACGAAGAATGGGAATTGAACCCGAGACATTCGTAACCGTAACCAGCGACGCTATCAACTGCGCCACGTACGCTGACATTTTTTGGTCCATAATAATTTTTTCAAAAATTCCATAACATATCCACAAACAATATCTTCGAAAACGTATTTTTCTATTTATTTTCCCCTTACAATTTTTTAGCATACGCACCCCCAGTTACGCCAGTTTAGTCAAGTACATAATGAGTAATATTTCACAATATTTCATTATGCGGTGCAATATTTCGAAGAAATTAATAATGCACGTATTATAAATATTTATCGCTGAATATTATCTCATACATAAATTTCGAAATTATTCCAGTTACAGAAATATTCAGCGAAATTGTTTTGCAAAAGAAATTTGCATTTGGATTTCCGCTCATAAATGAACGTGACTTACTATAAGTTTTACGAAATCTAATTTTGAAACATATAAGCGATATTTTAGCAAATGTGAAACTAAAAGTTTACACCGTAAGCGATATATGTACCTTTAATTGGGCTCTGATTATGAATCACAAAACTAATGCCAATTATTATATTTTGTATTTATAATACATCATGAAGATGCTAAAGAAAATTATTTAGAATTATTTACCTGAGTATTCAAAATACTCACGATGAGTGAAAGCAATTGTGATCATTACATCTAGAAAATTGCTTAAAAGTGTTTTAATTTTATAAATGCTCCAGCATTTTTACAACAAATCTTGGCCCCTTATCAAGAAATACGTAAAGATTTACACGCTAAAAGAAAAAAAAATCGCTTATTACAGAATTTTTAAAGCCTAAATCCAAAAAAACACAGTCCTCCGATAATGAAAACTCACAACCGATCTCAAACCGAACCGAAAAAGTGTTGAACATATAGAAATGTAAGTGATAGCGATGATGAATGAATTATAAGTTTTTTTCAATAGATATGTAAATGTGTATTTTTTCGATTGTTTATTAAAAAAAAAATAAAGGGTATTAACAAATATTTTCTTTGGACTCGGCGGTAACTTTGTGGAAGTTCATTTTTAATATAAAATTAAATTAAAAATTGATATCTTAGTTATTCCACTTGGTTTATCACTAACGTGACGCGTTTCGCCTCTTTAAGATCAGACTAACCGTATCGCAAGGTTATTTATTTCTAAGGTAAACGATGATTTTTATTCTTAAAAAGAATGAAGGTGGGGGTTATTACATTCTACTGGACGTGTGGAGGGGGGGGGGGTAAGGTATAAAAACTGTTACACTATACACAAATCAATTACAAAAATCATCGTTTACCTTAGAAATAAATTACCTTGCGATACGGTTAGTCTAAAGGTGCTTCTTAAAGAGACGAAACTCGTCACGTTAGTGATAAACCAAGTGGAATAACCAAGTTATCAATTTTTAATTTAATTTTATATGGTATTAACAAACTTCGATATTTTTTTGGAACGCCTACCCTACCCTAATTGTGTATGAACTTCAAACCTCGTATAACACGATTTTTTTGTGGAACCATATGACCGTGCTATACGACGCCCAAGTTTATATATATTTACCTGACCAACCAGGGTCTGGCACAGCATGAGGATAATTTTAAGGGGCGTGCTTGCCACATACGTCCCATGCGCCCAAAGTCTGTGTGCGCCGCATGTTGATCCTAATATTCCCACTAATGAAAGCACCACACCTGGAAATCGGAAAAAACAATAATCAGACAAGAAAGAAGAAGATTTCATTCGTAGTGAGCGAAACTGGTTGTGGTCCATTGATAAAATTGTTTATAGAAAATTTAAGATCGGTATTTTTAAATGGTTTTCGAGGTTGTTATTTCATATAAAGCATTTAGTTGATACAGTATTGAACAAGATTGCATATGGAATATAGAAACACTTTGCAATATGTGCATTAAGCACGTATTGAACCTTCATAAACAATATTTACGTTTTTTCTTCTCAACGGCTCGTAATGAGAAAATCTTTCATTGTATGTAGATTATATACTTCGCTAAACTACATGCAAGAAAGGGATATGAAATGTTTGCGATAAACTCTCTCATTATGATGTATAATAAATGAAACACCTACAATTATTCTGCTTCAATGTGTAACCTGATTTAGTAAGAATGTCTCAAGATGTTAATATTTTAATTGTAATATAATTTACTGCAATGACGTCTCAATCAAATGACCGTAAAATATATTAATATGACGTTTTATTGCCATCTTTACTGATACTTCATTATACTTCAAGATCAAGGTAATACGAATATAAATAATTTAATTTGCACGGAATGACTTGATACAAAGTTTTGCCCTTTGTATCAAATTGCATATGAGCTGTATAAAAGCAAAAACGCCACTGTCCTTCAGTCACATTGTGAGAAATCAAATAAGAATGATACTGGGGTATTTCTTATACTTTATACGAACATGCGATCTTAAGTGAATTTTAATAGAATATATTAATAAATTTAATGATTTTGTACTAGATAGCGGTGAATTTTCATATGAACGCAATATATAAATTCATTTACCACCGTTTTATGGGGATATTGCATTTGATCTGTTAAGTTGTATATAAACACAAGAATACGGAGAATTCCATTCCATAAATGCATTCATATGTTATTTTCAACTGTTTGTGGACAGTGGAGTTTTTGCTTATACACAATCCTTCTATATCGACTGTGGAAAGGAAAAAGGATGTAACCCAAACATAACAAATTTTACAGGAGCCATGAAAAATGTCTTTTTAATGATTTTCTGCCAAAATCAAATTATTAAATATGCACAACCTTGAGTTGCATGAAGACTAATATTCCGGCGATTTATTTAAACGATGCGATATTAATTTAATAAGTTATTTAAGATAAACCAATAAAATTGATGATTATGTCTTTTTTCCCCAACAAAAATTATCAACACCAATGTAGTTAAGGGTAAGAGAAGCACAAAAGTCGTTGTCGAATTACACTATGAAAAATATCCAGATTCGTGGATTTAAATCTAAAAAAAATCAGAAAAATATTATTTTATTTTTGAACAGATCATGAGCCCGATCTTTTACAAAAAAGGCGAAGATAGTGATATTCTTACATAGATGTCTCTACACGTTTTCAAAATGACGATTGCAAAATTATACGTTCCATTCTGTGATCGATTTATTTATTCGTTAGAAACACCGTTACTGGTGTGTGTTTGCATGTATGTATATACGCACACCAGTATAGTACTATGTATGCTACACACATGCTTGCTTTTTGACAGTTGACATATTGTATTGCAATCTAGATTGTTTCTGCCGCCTTTTGTGTAAATATATGGGAAGTATTCGGGAATGACAAAAGAAAACGTTGGAATATAATTTTAACAATGATATGTCGGACTGTTATTGGATTTTTTTGGTTAATTATTAATATACAATGACATTTATGACAGATTGGAACAGCTTCAGAAAGTACGCGAATTGAAATTTAATGTTTTACAGTAGAACAAACCAAATCAGCTTGCTGATTGTCGTATTCAACGAGGTGTGAAATTTCGTGAACCCGTGAGATATGAAAAGCCTGTTGTTATCTAAGTCTCTTGGTATAATTCACTATAACCACCATCCTAGTTAACTCGAATCCATTGGTTTCTTTTTGTCTATTCTTGTAAATTATATATTGCCGGATCTGTAGTCTAGTGGTTCTGTTGTGGTGCTCACGGGCTCAAATTCCAGTAGATACAGTTTCATAAATTGATTTTTCAATTGAGGTCGACACATTTCTATTCGTTGATTGAAGTAGCATTTATTTGGTAAAACTACATTGTAATGAAAGAAAAATTTCAACTTGACATTATTTCCTCATTTAAGAAAATTAAATTACTGACGTTTAAGTACATTAAAGAAAATAATAAAATATTTGAAAAAGAAACTACTAAACTATGATTAGGAAAGATCACTCTCTCAGAGTGGGTATCTTCAACTCTATTATATCTACTATCTCAAAATGCTTTAGCAAATTTGGTTTTCAAAAGATTTACTTAGCCTTACTATTAACCCAAAAAGTTTGCTAGCACGCATAACAGTAGAATTAATATGTGAATGAAATGTGAAAGAAGAGTTCAACATTATACCGAGATCATAGATGAATGGTTGAAAACTGGCTGACCACTCAACGCTGTCTAAATTGTGCTACCTACCGATTTTTTGTTTCTTACCATATTTCTTTTTGAACTTATATATCCCTCATTGCATGATTTTTTACTTTTAAATAAAATAAATATAGTCATATGCAATGGATATGTATGATTGACTACATGAAAAATAGTAGAAGGAATTTTGAATCGGTTTTGTGAATCTTTCCGTGCAGATCAATGCCCAGATCAATTATATCTTGTCTTTTACTGGACGTCAAATTGTAATTTTGACGATTGAGACCTTGCGTACTTAGTTTTCTAGCCATCTTAAGTTTGCATAAAACAAATGCCGACTCAAACCTCAGCAATGAAAGATTCATAAGCTTTCGTTTACGATTTTTGACCCTTATCGATTTTTGTCTTATGTAAAACGAATAATTACTAAAACTCCGGCTTGCTTCGTTTGATTGCAAGTTAAAACCAACAACAAAATGTCACCACACATCCAATGGAATATTGATAGGTAGTGAAATACCTTGGAAATAAGAATAACTGTTAAAATGTTTTTCAGTTTTGCAAAGAAAAATAAACAATACACGGGTTACGACTACATAAATTGATTTTTCATTCTATGGATTTGTGTTTTAAGGCAAATATGCCCATGATTTATTGGAAGCATTTCAATAAAGCCGTTCAACATCGGAAAGCTGCATTTATTTATTCAACTGTCTGGTTAGTGTTACATATTGTGACAGATATATTGTTACATTGGTTTAGTTAGAGTTTTATAGTTTCCTTGGCAATTCTTCTAGATAAACTGATTGAATTGCCGGATTTTTTTAGATACATCTACTTCACATTATATTATGACTGATTAAAACCGATCGCTAGGTTCAACAGAATTCGATAATTTACGACAAAATACGACGCGGTGACTTTTTCATATTTACGTACTTCGCGTAAATTATCGGTTTACTCGATTTCCATGAATAATAATGCAAATGTATATTCTATAATGACGAATAGTGATGCTTGCTTGAGTTTGAGGTAATACATATTTGATTCGATTCATTTTCGAGGTTCTATGCGCAATATTATATAAAAACGTCAGATCTGTCAAAGTGACAGATCTGACGTCTACATATTATGGCCAAAGACAATCTTCGGGGGAAAACTAGAACCTGATACATTTCCCTGCCGACAAATGGTGAAAGTTGTTGTATGGATCTTAAAGCCATTTTTCGGTAGATGTCTCAAGTGACCTTCTATGTTGAATTTATTGTGGTAAGACGTCACCGTTAAGCAGCTTACAGCCTTTTTTCCTCGCCGCAAATCCCTCTATTTTTCAAACTTAAGTTAGGCTTTCTGAATTAGGCATTTACAGCTTACATCCTTTTGATATAACGTGTATTAAGTTGCATACATTGTGATTATCGAAAAAAAGCTATTTTGAAAAAACTTAGGATTACGTCCTTTTTACTTTCCACAGTCGATATATACTTATTATAAAGTACAGGTCCAGAGCAGTATTAAATTTTCACACGTCTCGTGTACAATATAGATAAAAATATCAGCGTCTATTTTGAAATTTTAATGTTTTAAAAGTTTTTTTGAACTAATAAATAATACTTACATCTTTTTATCTTTAGATGAATTATAAAATATAGTTAATATAATGGCTATTTTGAACGCACGCCGTATCAAAACTAACTAATGTTCTGACTATGACATATCGATGAGATAGCTATCTATCAACTATATTTTATAACTCTTGCGAAACTAAATACTTCGTTATCTTTACTTTGTTATAATGGATTTCTACCAAGTACACGTCAATACAAATTAAAACTTTATACAACTAATAGAAGGAAGTAGTTTATAAAGTTTAGAGTTACGTGTATGATAATATCAGAATTTGTTATATGATCACTACCCGTTTCGCTTAGAGAATGTACATTTTTAGCCCAATAAATACAATAGATAAAAAATATTTCTGTTTGGAAATTAAAATGTATATATTTAATATAAACATAATGAACTCTAGCATTCTATTTAAATTAGCAAAAATCTTTAAATTGGACATTTCGTGGGACTTAAAAAGGTCAACAGCCAGTTGTCAGTAAACGCAGTGCTCAATAAGCTATTTGTCGAATAAACTAGTCCTCATATATTATCTAAATTTTTCATCAAATGCGTGTATATATAAATATAAGTATTTGTTTTGTTATATATTGGCGCTGTTTGTGATGTTATGTACTAATCATTTTTATATTCGCAAATCTTTGAAGACAAGAAGTAAAGGTAACCGCTTACGAATCATTGGTACAGTACAATATATTATTATTATTAAACATTGAAAGATCAACGCTATTTTCCATGGACGGATCGGATGTACACAACGATTTGTATAAATATTGCAATTGATTTTTATTTGCATTGTATTTATACACTAATCGGTACACTATTGCTAATATAAAAAATGTAGTGACTTGACACTAATTTGAATAAAGAATGAAATTTTTCATCATCTCTAAATCCAGAGAAAAGATGGCGACTCTGAATTATTTTTGACAGTTGTTTGATATTCACATTGTATATTAATAATACATTTTACACAACGAATAAAACAGGTAAACTGCATTTTGTAGCATTGTGAGTATATTTACAGTGATGTTAATGTAATAATGTTGTTATTTATTAAGAAGACAACGTTGGTCTTAAGTTACGCTCGTTATAAAATCTGTTATAACGTGTATTGCCAACGCAAAATATTTGCAGTCAAGAGCAACTGCATGTTGCAAAATCGAGTTAAATGACATAATGCTCGTAACTTAAAGTACCTACGTCACAGAGGAAAACAATTTAAATTAATTTGCTATCAATTAAATTTTAATTGCAAGGTTGTAAGAAATATTATTTAAAATTAAACTCCGCGTTCTAACAAGCATCTCGTTAAATATATTGTACAATCAATGTGGCATTGGCATTGGAAAAATAAATAAATAAATTTAAAGCTAATGACACTTTCTTGGGTAACATTTTAAGCACACTTAAAAACGGCATACATGTTCAAATATTTCACATGAACGGCTTGTTAATAAAGATTCCACGTATTTAGTAATTTCTACACTTGTTCTAATGGCGCTTAAAATTAAATATATTTTCTCAATGTTGGCTTCACCGCGATTCTTCAATAATATTAAAATAAAACTACGAAATTGTATGTCAATGATGGGTGGACTTATTAGTACAAGTCCAAAAATACGATTTTTCGGAGGTACAAAAACAAAGTTAAGTTCTGATCTCATCTTTTCAGAAATAATAATGATACTCCCCATATCATTTTACTATTCATGTCAGCTGTGTTTAGAAACACAACAAAATGTCATTAAAACAAGGTTAAATGGACCTGAAACTGGACTAGGATCATCAAAATATTATTTAATGAGCAAATTCATGCTATTGGGACCAGAAAGAAAAAGATAGTTACATTACATTTATTTAAGGTATAAGAGATAGTCTAATAGACGCATACATTTATTATAACTTTTGTAAAGTTATCAAAAATGGAGTTATACTCATAAGTTTGCCCATTATAGATATATTCTTTAGTATACGAAAATAAATATCTTCAACCATATAACGAATACATTTAGAAGCCAAATATCTGGTGCCGATAATTCAAAATGTATTATACAAGGTACAAAATAGCGTACTGAAACTTGAAACTCACCAAACAACCTAAAAGCATTGCAATATAAGCCAACGTCAAGAATGGAGAAAAATATTTTTCTTAAATATAACATTATTTTAAGCAAAAAACGACGTTTTAGATTGTCGATATATATGGTATATTTTCATCGAGTCAATTATTAATGCTTGATTAAGAACATAAACAAAATATGAAACAGCCATCTCATTGAATCATAAAGCATTCAATTTCGTTTAGGGTAAAAAAAGTTAATCATTTCAACGTAGAAATACTTAGTCAACAATAATTAACACATAATATGGTGGCTTCCAGTAGAATAATAATTGTCACTTACATTTTTGCATAAAACGAAAAATTCCGAACTATTTTCACTTCATAATGAGTGGGCGACTAACAAATAATTTTCTTGGTCCAACTATTAGAGATTTTGCTATAGATTTTTTTTTCAACGTATTGGCGTAAATAAGTACATGCATAATATATATTTGAATTAAATGATGTGAATTACGTAGAAAAATACTCATAAATCAAAGTTAACATCAAGTTTTACCGCACAAATAGTTTTCCACGGAGGCTTTGCGACCTTGGTTCTATATAAAAGAGGGAGAAAGACATATAAAATCTGCCGTATAAAAATAGCAAATGACCTGGCGTAATTTTCATGCATTGAACGACACCACATAAGAAAAGCAGATATGAGGCTGATTCATAATAGCCATAGGATGTGCAAGAAAATATATTAATTGCTGCATTAAAAATTAATTGACATACATAGATATTGATTAGTGATTTTTGTTGTAATGTCATTAGACAACGGGATGACATACGTTCGTGTGCAATTTATTTCTTTTGTAACCATTTCTTCCTCTCCCAATGGATAGCCTGAATGTAATATAATACGAAATAGTAATGGAACATTTTATCAAAATGTATTTAAACGAGATCTGGTCACTTAACGTTTCTTTTCAGAAAATATAAGAGTAAAAGGACTATTAGTTGTTAGCTACTCTCTCCATGCTTTGTTTCCAGGATCGGAAGGATGAATGAAACATCAATGACTCGATTTCTTGACCGCACAACTGAGAAGCACGAAAGTCCAAAAGCGTTTACCACTCTGTTATAAGACCGTTGGAATCAAAAATAAAAAATGTATGTAAAAATGTTCGTTTTTTAAGTTATCAAATACTACATATTGAAACTATTACTTTGTCCAATAACCTATGCGATTCTGTCCACTCAATGATTTTTCCTGGAAAAGGCGAAAGGTGTTTTGACCGAATTTGTTACTGAATAATGATTATCATTTACTGCGCGTTGTATAAACTAAACAACTTAAAATAAGTACTTGACTGTGACCTGAAACCGGCTCGCTTGCTTGTTATGGACAGAGAATAATACAACAGTACAGAATATTGCAATTCAATATGTTTTACTAATAATTTACTATTACACTCGTTCTCAGCTATCCACTTAGCTTTACGTTGTTTTCTTCTTTATCTTATGACTAACAGCTAAATAGATTATTATATTCTACAGGTTTCTACACTCCCTAGAGGGTACTCCTTTTTGTAACCAACATCACCGCTACCACTTCCGAGGAGTGAAAATTTCCAAGAATGTCTGAGGAAAATTCCTTAACACTTAGTTATACAAACTATAATGTGCAGGAAGTCAAAGAGGATGTGATTAGCTCCAACAATGTCTTGTCGTCTTGAGCAATTGCCTCCGTTTGTTGTTCATATTTAGACATTCTTAGGGAGGTACTCAGCATTGTGAATCATATTGCCGCATTTACAATGTGAATTATCTATTTACTCCGATTGTCTTACTAGATATGACACAGCCATTGGCATGATAAAGTTTATATTATTCGAGTGGATTAATTTACTCCAAGACATTGTCTCAGTTTTAATATAATTAGTCAACCGTGCCGAAGTTCTGCCCGTTTTCACGACCATGACATTTATGATGTATTTCAATGGTAACGCCACTGGGAAGAACTTTAACATCTGTATTGCTTCGGATATTGATATATTACTCCGCGTGGACGTGAGTGAGTTTAGAGAAGTACTATTCTTCATGTTTTAAAGTACATTTTGATGACGTCTGTTGGCAAAAACAATCTATTATATGAAATGCGTTTTTAAAAAATAATTTACATGTAGCCAATGAATCGAAAACCTTTTTTTATTGCTACAGAATGGCTCTCTTGGAAGCTTCTTCATAATTTTAATATAGATGATAATAATAAAAAAAACATTGATATATCTAGCAGGGGAAAACGCGAAAAATAATCACAATCTAGAGTATCTAGACTCTGACAAGGTTTTAAAAACTTACAGAAGACTGTCGTGAGAAGTCTAGCTTCAGCAAAGGCTTGCCACACTCCATAGAGTGACAAAACGTGAATGTGAATGTAGAACAAAACGTGCGGCCAGTTTGCTTCTCTTTTAAGTGTCTTATCTACAGTTTTGTCTTCACCCATTTTAAATGTATCTGAAAACAAAAAAACGTTTATTTTATAATTGTTTGATATAAAGTGAGCTATAGTTCAGGTTCTGTCAAGAAACTTTGACTCGAAAGAGCCGTGTTTTATGTTACACCGTATAGCAAAACAATACATATTCAGTGAGATCAAATAATCTCTCTAACAATACCTGTATTTAAAACATATAGTTAGTTCATTATAAGTAGATTAATTATTTAAAAAAATTTAAATATATATAATCTGTGATTGACGCCAAAATATTAATCACAGTTTTACTCAAAACTGTCATTTCTGACTACGTTTTTGTAAGTACGACGATATATGACGTATATTGAGAGGGCCAAATAGTCAAAATTGCATGTTTTATAACTTACAACATATACGTAAAATGTAAACTGCTTTGCGAAATATTTTCAGACGTAGACGAGACCAAATAAGTTATAAATGAAAAACAATGAACCAATCAAAGTGCGTATGCAAAACGATTTTTTTAACATATGCATCATTATGGTTGCAGGTCAAAGAGTTTAAATTAAAATTCAATTCATAGAATAAAGTTGGAAAATTGAATTGAGTATAGAATGTGTAGTCAATTTTAAGTAAAGGGTTTCTATGTATAATAGAATATGATACAAAAATGTAGAATACCAGTTCTGTTATTTTATAATTTATTTGCATAACTTAGAGTGATACGTTGCGAAGCAAAACAATGATGATGCAGTTTTTTTCATTATAAGTTACACACAGCACACGTGATGATTATATATTATGACGGTAAAGTGATATTATGGTGGTTAAATATTGAAATGGTAAGTGTGATTAAAATTATCAACATTAATTTTGTAATGACAATTTGTTTTTATTCAAATGCACAGCTTTTTGACGTGCATATGTTGTATTCGGAAAACCATATTTTAGGTTAATTTTCTGAAAACCTTTTAATATGGTAATATTTACTGAATATTGGTCTATAATATAAAGAAACATTGAAGAAGGTCTAACCTCTCTTTATATATATATATTATAAGTATATAATAATATAAAGACGTGTACTGACTGTACAGTAGCTAATAAGGTAAAAATAATAATAAAGTACTTAGTTTTACAACGATTCTTGTAGAACTAAATATTTTGATATTTTACGTTACTGTAATAGAGTTCTACCTAGTAAATGCCAATTCAATCAATAATACATTAGTTATTAAAGTTGTCAAAAATAATACTCAATATTTGTATGATTAATTTATCTTGTTGATTTACATTTTTAAAATGGCCGCCTACTGGACAGCTGTTTTCAAAGTCGTCAGAAGAAAATATATAGCCGAAAGTGTTAATTATATTACGAAAATTCACACTAATGATTAACCTAAATTTGTTGCGATTCAAAAAATGCGTGCAGAACAAAAACGTTTGGAAACGGAGCGGTCTGATTTGATGGACTCAAACAACTTTTAGAATATTTCATATAGGCTAGATACATTCAATTTTATAAAATAATGATTCTTATTTCGTTTAAATTCGTATCATATTTCAATCAATTTATTTGAAATAAAAGTACGCACTTTTTATTGACTTCAAAATTTCAGAGTAAGTAAAAAGAAGAATATCGCACTTTGTGTCAATGTCCTCGATAAATTAATTCAATATTTTTTATTGAATTTTATGTAAAATATTACTACATACGAATGTAAAAAGACAAACGGAAATAGTTTTGTACTTTGCTCGAATCAATGTTGCAAAAGTACTTTAGCGCGTAAATTTACAAAAAATATCGATGACATAAAGCATTGCAATAATGATCAGTGTCATATGTATAAAATGAACAATTTTCCTTAGAAGAAGTTTAACAAACTTAAAGAAAATTTGGATTATTGAGATTTTGTACACTTCCATGTATTTTGTCACTAACGACCCGGGTTTCGCCTTTCGGCATCTTCAGGCATTCGAGCGCACGAATGGATTCGAACTGACCCATCAAGCACCCTCAGTCGATGTTTTAAATTAAACTTAAAGAAGTTTATACTATATAAACATGCTCGTTAACGTAAAGCGATTTATAGAAGCGGATTTCTAGGTGTATGTTAGTGTAAATAAGTTATCGGAGAGTTTTAATTGTTTTTTATGAATCACAACCGTAATTATAATATATTTTATTAATGAGTACACCGACTAAAGGAATATTCCATTGCACTCTTGCAATATCAGTGGTAGATCATACACCTGGGAGGCCCAAGGCGCATTATAATGTGGGGGCCCGGTTAACAAAAAAAGCGTAGCAAATTTATTAGGGATTTTCAGCGTATATGAATAAAAGTACTCTCTATTTGTAATCTCGGTAATTACAAATATCTCACTACTTATGTAGATGTTGTTCTAATCAAAGCGTTAATTGAAAAACATTGCATTAATTATTTATTCAACAAAAACAATTATTGCAATATTACTAGAATGCCATATGGAATGTGAATATTGAAAACTAAATTTAAAATATGTGGGTTGTATGTAAGTTATTTTTGAGACCCCTAAGATTTGGTGGCCCCAAGCGCTCGCCTCAGGCACTTATGGAGAAATCCGTCACTGATACATTAAATTAAAGGTATAGAACAGAGATTGAGTTTCTAAACTTTTCTTGCCTTAATATAAATAATAACTGTAACATGACAACATTCAGTTAAGGTACATCCTGGTCATTATAGAAATAAGAAATTTTTACAAACTTTCACTTAGTATTTTGATAATCGAAAACTTATTATAATACCTATTTCATACACATTACATCAAGGATGCCCAAACGGTCGACCCCAATGCAAAAAGTCTATCCCAAAAAATTTCCATGAATTTTGAAAAAAATATATTATTTTATATACATATATTTACAGCCGACGATCAACAATAGAGTACCGGCGATCGGACTAATCGGCTCGACTTGATTCGTGCTTATCTGCTCATTTAGGGGATTAACGAATGGTCAAAGTAAGACCGTGGTCACCGCATTCTTTGACAATGGTTTTCAGGATTTTTTTGTAAACATCTCGATAATGCATTTTCTTAGAATATTTAACATCAGATTTATTATAAAAAAGACCCATATTAAAAATTCCTATAAGAATCATATTAGCAGTCGATCCCGAGAAAATTTTAAATTGAAAAGTAGTTCCCAAGGTAAAAAAGGTTGGGCACCCTTGCGTTACATCATTCAATGTATTAATATCCACATATTTATTAAAGAATATGTAGATCGTGTGGGAAATGAAGAAAATTATTGTAAATAGCCAAGTACCATTTTGAAATAGTATTGTATAGTATTTAACACGAAACTTGTCATATCGATATAATAATTTTATGCTAAATTATTAAAAAATCAGTACGCAGTTACATCTTATGTATAAATTATTGTAATCTGCACAGAATGCACAAAATGCATTAAAAATGCGTAGAATTTATGAAATATTGCAACAACTTAATTGCTTGACGTTTTCATGCATTTAAGAAAAAAATGTGGCGTATGTATGCAATTTTTCAAACATAACAGATTTATTTTTTGGCAATTTTCATCCAGTTGCTACGGTTAGGTAGAACAGTATAAGAAAAATGATAATGATATGAATGCCATTGGTGTTTTGTGCTTACGTAAAAGGATTCTCTCAAATACTTAAATAAACACTTAATTAAAAATTTTATATTTTTTACTACGGTTAGATGGAAAGTATATCCAAAAAATTGAAAGCATAGCATGAACATAAGTAAAGTGTTTATAGATGTGTTTTTCAATTATTAAAGATCTACACAGATAATATAATAAAATTAATTCATTATGTCTTGGCAATTATTTGGTTGCGTATATACATTTGTAGATGCCAAAAAATAAATATAATTGCTTTGTATTTTAAAAAATAAAACACAATTCATTTGTACTACTTCCACATATTTATAATGATCAGGACCGGTTTCGTTCATCACGAGCATTATCAACTGATCAGTTGATAATGCTCGTGATGAGCGAAACCGGTCCTGATCATTATAAATATGTGGAAGTAGTACAAATGAATTGTGTTTTATTTTTAAAATATAATGTCTTTCCACCAAGAATTGACAGTTAACACCTTAAAAGTAATTGCTTTGTAAATAATAAATTGATATTTTCACTTAGTGAGTAAAGTAAACTTATAATTGAATCTTTAATGGGAAAATGTAGATAAATATTTCATTTCAAATAAATAAATAATTACGTAATATATAAATAATATACTTTGATTTACGGAATCATATAATTATAATAAACAGCAGAATAAAAAAATGTGTATTTACGACGAAATATTTTATAAGCAAAATTACAGAAACCACATTAAATTCATGGTGTTAAAAATACTTATATTAAGTAAATTGTATCGTGGAATTTTAAATGTCATATATTTTGAAACCTCTAGAATAATTTATTTGTAATCCAGTTGAATAAGTAAAACCATATTTACGTATTTATTTTAAAATATATTAAATTTTATATTTACCTTTTATAAATAATAACAAATCAACCGGAACCACCGTATCACCTTCAGGTATCAGGAGCACATAAACAGTAACGAGGTGTTGATAAATGATTAACAAATATTATAATCAACGTCCTACCCCTACGGTAATCGCGCACCGACTGCTCGAGCTGTCATTACAAAGTTTCAATAATTCTTATTCGATGTATGCGAGTGACGTAGATGATGTGTCCGTCCAGCCGATAAAGCCAGCATGTCACGCTCCCTTCTGATCTCTGACCTTCCGAAGTGCGACTGCCAGAATACAATTAATAAATTATCTACTGCGAGCGTAATATAATTCAAATATCGCTTACTGGCTCGACGATGACTTTTCCTTTCAGCGATGCACTTTCGACATAGGCGGATCCAAAGGGGTGACCATGGGACCCCTCTTTCACAAATAACTTTATCATTATACGTTTAAGAGTTTTATTACTGAATTAAAATTTTAATTCAATTCCAACGCCAGCATTTTCATACGCGTGCTTTATAGTGGTAGAATAATAATACTGTATTCTATTTGACTTTGAGGAAAAACTAAATCGAAATATTATAGCAATCTTTATATAAATCTTTTTAACGAATAATTCGCTCAAAAACGCATTGTCAAATTAATCTTGAGTGGTATGACACTGTTATATTTCAAGGGCCTGTAAACAGTTTCAAGGGGATGACTGCAATTATTACTGCGCTCATTATTGGATTTGCGGATTTGCAGACTTCGCAGTAGGAATTAAAAAAATATTTTCATAACACTTATTCTTATTAAAACCTAATCCCATTAGAAAAACATTTCGAGAATTTGACAAAAACAAATTTGTACACAAATGGCATGATTGTCTATGGAAATTCCCTTTGAATCAATTAATAATTATATATAAATACTAATTATTAATCATCTCAATTGTTTAAAAGCCATATTACATGGGCATTTGAACATAGTTTAGCTATATAACAAAGCAGTTTGATTACATAGTGGTTTTTGGTATTAAGGATTAATACAGAGATTTAAACAAATATGTCATTTGCAAAAGAAAATTATATACAATTGAATTTCATTATATAATCAAAATAATACGTTAAATTTTCGAATACCATTTTCGATAGACTCGGCGGAAAGTTTGTGGAAATTCATTTTTAATATAAAATTAAAATTGATTAAATACTTTGTTATTCCGCCGGTTAGATAACAAAGTTATTGAGTTTAATTTTATATTGTCAAATACAATAACGTTATAATACAGTAACGACCATTGCAATAAATATTTGGAAGTTTTTGAACGTTTCATGAATCATTCTTATCTTGATCATCATTTCTAACACCCAGGGCTTAATACTTTACACAAACACGGTAATATTGGTATAGCGGGTATATAAACAACAAAAAACCTGTAGAATTTACAAAAGAATTACTGCACAATCTGTATTGAATGTAACCAAATTCGTAATGGTTTGAGACAGTAACCAACAAACTTTTGTTTCGTAAAATGGAACGTACCGTAGAAGACGGAAATATACTCTGATATTTTATATTTCATTGTGAATTGATTCTCCTACAATGCTAAAACGATGGGTGCTTAGAAGACGCGAGGTGTATTCTAAAGTTTTCTTTATAAATTAATCATAATTTACTAGCTATTCTTTTTGACAATGATAGTGAATATTATTTAGCCACTGATTGAACGAATAAAAGTATGTTTTCTGCCCACCCCTACAGTCAAGCCACCTCCCTATAAGACTGATGGTATTATTATTTATCAGACGGAAAAAACAAAGTCCTATTGATTATGAAATATTAAATGCAGAAAAATGGTTAATTACATAAATCGAGATAAAACGGAAACCAGTCTATTTGCTAAGATGCACGTATCAGCTCTTGTTTTTTTAATAATGTTTTTAGTTCCACTTGGCAGGGGGTGGCTCTCCCAAACGGGTTTTTACTAATTGTTTGAGCCAGTCTCCAGCTACCATTTTTCACCTCTTGAGCTCGACCACCAATGTTTGTGAACACGCTGGGCAGATTACACCGATGGGCGTGTGTGCAGTGGTCCCCCAAATTGTACTTATACCACTTTGTAAAATATGCTCAATATAATAAAATATCGAATGTGTGAATAGATCCATAATTTACAATGGATGAATTATTTGAAAATATTTGTTGTATTTCTTCATTATTAAGTATGTGCCGGTTGTCGGAGAAATCTCGATTAAACGTGAATTCTAAATATTGCTGAATTCCGATTACAACTTCGATAACTTTGAAATCAATTTACTATTCGAATTTTTGTAAAATGAACAAGGTTTTGAAGTTGTCCGATTTGACCATACATAAACGATCATGACATATTGTACCTCTGTAAAATGAGAATTTCGAACAAGATAACACCATTTGGCACATTGAGTGTGTTATCTGATTGATTGCACTGGACTCAACCAACTTTAAATTTTGCAGAACACGGAGAAGGCAGTGGTTAAAGAATCTCCTAAAGCATCGAAAATATGTTTAAATTTGGATTATTGAGATTTTGTACACTTCCATGTATTTTGTCACTAACGGTTTACTGTCTGTCAGTTCGAGTCCATTCGTGTGCTCGAATGCCTGAAGATGCCGAAAGGCGAAACCCGGGTCGTTAGTGACAAAATACATGGAAGTGTACAAAATCTCAATAATCCAAATTTGATATTGAAATTCCATCAAGCACCCTCAGTCGATGTCTTAAATTAGAAAATATGTTTAGGAGATTGTGCCTTTTGACCTGCACCTAAATAAAAACAGCACACAAGGGGACGGCCTGCTGTAGCAAAATTTACGATATATTTTAAAATCTATTAGTAATATAATAATTATTATGACATAAATTTAACCGGGGGGACAATGCAGTAAAAGTATCAAGTTGGCATAGGTATTGAAAATGTTTTGTGAGGGAAAAATAAATTTGAGATAATCAGGTAGAAATGACTACTTGAATTTTTTATTGTACCTAATATAGTTATAAATTGTCGTAATTTTTCTTTTCATTTTACATGTTAGAAAAACAGTATAATTATAAAATAATTAGAATCACTGGTTGTCTCAAAATATTTTGGTGAGGTGTCATAACTCTTTTCCTCATGCTTACTTATGTTCAATTTGCTATGAATATTTTAGCAACGACTGTCAACGAAATATTTCTGATGCATTGCATGCAATAACATTATTTATTTATGAATTAAATATCTTACAGTCAGTTTTATTTTTTATCTACGCGTACTCAAAAGCTTCTCTGTTGTTCCATCGCTCCTCGAAAATATAAATATTGTAGATTAAATGAATAAACATAATTTTCAGTGTTTAACACTATAAAATCACCAACTAGGGTTGCCAATAGCTAGGCTTACCATAATTATGAAGCTCTAAACTGAGACAGGAGCGGGAACTAGGGAAAAAAATATCAAAAATTGTTTATTAAAAGTACCCATAAATCTCCAAGTTACAGCAGAAGTTTAAAATATTTTTTTTAGTGTACCAGACGTACTTCTTGCCGGAGTGAATTTATTTCAATAATTTATCATTTTTTATAAAGTTTTCATAGAAGTCATTGCATGTTGTCAAAGTTTAGTTTACAGTGCGTGCGGCTTTGGTCATCCGACTAAATATGTTTCGTTATGGAGAAAACACGCTCCGAATGAGCCGACGTTCCTCTCATCATGACGTGAAACAAAAACCGGGACAAAATACCAAACCGGCCGGGACCAATGTTTGAAACCGGGACATATGGGAAGCCTACTACTTAATAGGTACATGATATTTTAAAAAAAATCCTTTTCAAAAGTAACCGTCATTTGTTAGAATATCAAGTGGTGGTATATCCAATGGTGGAAGTCAAAATGTGTGCAGTCAGGCAAAAGAAAATTAACTGGAAACACTGTGGCAGAATAGGAATGCCTGGACACTGGATAAATTAATAAGGCAGAGCAATTTTGAAGGTCAAATCTCATCATGATGAACAGAGCCCAGAGGAAACAGAACATGGACACTATCTGAAGTCAGTATTCTTCTTGCACCCAATATTAGCGCAACACTACCGTCAAGGTAAAAGCCAAAACGCATCTGATGGCAAATAACATATTCTGACCAAAGAGACATGTGATTTCAATAAATTTATTGATTTGGTTTATGATATCATGAATAGTAATAATGTACAAAAATTAACACGCTCACTGCTAATGAAACCATGAGATTATTGAGATCGCACTAGAATGCATTAGGAAACTAATTCAGTATTAGAAAAGTTCTGTGATAAAGGCTTAATAGACAGAACTCTTAGCTACTTCATCTAACAGACATTGCAACAGCTGAGATAACACGAATACCGTTATATGTAAACTAGAGGTCTGCACGGGTCGAAAGTTCATAAAATTACCTGTTACGAGCCCGTCATCTTCAGGCCCGAGTCCACACTTGTTACCTGAAGCCCAGATTTATTTTTCTCAGCCCGGAAAAAGCCCGATTTTTTTTCAATCCAGTAATTCATTCATACTTTTCAAACAGTTGTTTCCATATTTCCAACGATATTCATAGCACATGTGAAATAAATTATTTAAGCTATGAATACAATTGCCTTATGGCTCACTCATGACCCGAACATGCACGGGACCGTCAGTCAGTAATGCGCTGTGTGGTTTTCAGTAAAAGCTGAAATCACATTTTACTTTCAAGGCTTAAGTTTCTTGGTGATAGTAGTTATTTTACTTATGATGACAGAATAAGTCTTGACAGTATGAGCTATCTGTTAATGTATTTATAAACTATCCGAAATCATGTGGCTTCAACCCTTATATGGAAACATGTAAAAATTTCATATAAAAAACGCATATCTTTATGTATTATAACAATCATATTTAATACCATTTATATTAATTTTAACACAGGTACTAATTCTCTGAATCTTTTGTCATAGTCCATACCTAAATTCAACCATTTCACTAAAAATAATATTTTTAGCTTTGTCACATATTGTTACACAAGACGAGAACGAAAAAAAATGTTAAAATGTCGAGACATGGAAGAACGAAAGTGGACATAATTATGCAGCTTAATGTTTCAGAAATAGTTTATAATTGGGATTCAACTAAAGACTTTATTCTATCGTGTAGTGATTCAAGTGACGGTGACGATGCATTTAATGATGATAACTTTGAAGTGCCTGTTGATCCTATATTTCCTTGTTAACATCCACCAGCTCGACATTTGTCTGCAAATAAATATCTTTTTGAATTGTAAAAAATCATATTTTTATTTACACTAGCTTTTTTTGTATGGTTGTGTCTAGTAAATAAAAATTATGCGATATCAATGAGTCAAATGTATCTTCACAAATATGCTCTAGTTTCATTTTCAATGTTTTACACATGTCAGGAATTCTAAACCTTCATGGGCTGATATTTCTGGCCCAGGTCTGTTAACACAATAACGAGGATACCAGTGGAACTGAAAGAAAACTATTCTTAGTTTGTATTGCCAGACCTGTAGTAAAATTAGTGTTTTCAGTTCTGTAGATTTCGTTTGCAATGTTGACAGGTTAGAATGCCAATATGGACAGTTTCAAAAATTGATTTATGGATTTGTGTTCGAAGGCATCGATGACCGTGATGGCTAAAAATTCCTTCTCACTCATTCGATCCTGAAAACTAGCCTTATCTTTCGATCTTTACTCTCAGTGAAAAAGAGAGGTTGAAGGACTGAGTAACAAGTAGTTATTGTATAACAAATTCAATTAGGATAAGCTCCAATTAGGAGTCCATATGGACCACATTAGAAGAAAACATGGTTACAAATAAAACTGCAGCAAGGGAAACAAGAAAAAGGTATATTTGAAAAAATGTTTTATTATCCAATTGCATGCTTGACAAAGAAAAATAAAAATCCACCAACATTCATATTATATTTACGAAGGCAATTTTGTAAAAATGCAAAACATACATTCGAGATGTACGTCTCCTAATACACATCTTCATTATAAAACTATGCCTTAATGAGAATTATTACAACTATTAGTAAAACATTAATAATAACGATTCCCACGTAACATAAATATATTGATACTTTAAAGCTATTTAATTTTGGACAAAAAGACAATACACCTTAGCATGACAGAATAGAAATATCTCTTACATAGACAAATACACTGCAGAGTTATCAGAAATAATCTAGTATATAGAATTAATTGGCATATTAATATGGCGTTTAGTTTTTAAAGAGAAAAGGTTTCTATGTCAATAGTTTTTACATAAAAGATGGTGTATGAAAATTATAGTTGTACCAATTTTCGGCAGCTTAATTCAGAATGATGAACAATTAGTGTTTTGTGACCAGACCCACATCTAACTATTTTCATCAGTCCAAATTCTGCCTAATTCGTACGAGTGATTCTGCATATTCTTTGTATTAAGTTCTTTGTTATTTGGTCGTTGTTATTGTATTTACAGTACAGTAATACCCTGTAAATTGATGGTAATTTGTTCTACTCAACATTGTTGATCAATGAAACAATATAATTCCAAAGATTTAAAAAGAAATTATTACAAATTGTATTTATAGAGCATTCCTTATTTGTATCTGGATAATTTTCAGTGAGTTAAGTAAGAGCTAGAATGAAAACAATATAAAAAAAAAACTGACAAACACATTGCGTAACAGGGCGTCGAATAGCGGTGTATGACATAATATGAGCGCGTTGATTGATTGAATCGTTCAATAACGGAGTATTACTGTATTGAATTTTGTCAACATTAATTGGAATGGAAATCAGAGAAATTACATTTTCAACAACTCCCTTTTCTGTATAATATATCTTTTTGAGTTTTTGAAATAATAACAAAAATATATCATTGCTACATTGGTACACATTATTTGGTTGATGGACTGATCTTAATCATTTGGTTTTTATTCAGAAGAAAACTCTTGAATATAGATACATATTGTTAAGTTATAAACTATATTAATAAAATACTGGCTTCTTTATTTGTGAAATTAATAAGCATCATATGTATAAACCAAGATGTCAGGAATATAGAATACAATTATGTGTAGTAGGAATTTAGATATTTCGTAATGTTTTTTCGTATGATAAAAGCATTTCTTATTAATTTCACATGCGGTTTTTAAAGAGAAAAATGGCTTAGATGTGTTATATTCAGGCGCGGCTCGTTCATACGCACTGCAGAACTGCAGCACCCCCAAACAAGTTGAGAAAAATGTAATATTATAATATACATAAATTTATGTATATTTTATGAAAATATCATTATTATTTAAGAGTGTATTAAGCTCGCCCGAGCAATTTCGCAGTTTTTCGTGTTCTGCGTGCAGGTGCGTGTGCAGCTGTTTGACCGCACGCGCGACAACTGTCTGAATAAAACTGATATCAAACAATCAATTTAAAATACAATATAACTCTTTAAATGACTAACACTCGCAATATTTCCAAAATAGTATTTTTTAATAGATTTAATGCAAATGACACCTGCGCAGCTATAATATTTATTAGATAAAATACAACAATTGGTCAGAAATTGTATATTTCAATATAAATATAATAATTTTATAAGATGTTTATGTAGACGATAATTTTTTTCTTTGTTTTATACATTCACATTTCTTTTAATTAACCTTAATATAAAAAGTATAATTTTCACTTAATATTAAATACTCTTTTTTATATATAAATGTAACAAAATTTATAGCTTTTACATTTGAATAATTTGAGAAATTAATGACTTTTCACGAAAAATCACTTCAGTTGTTTCAATTTAATTGGTTCGATACATATAAAAATATAAGATTTATCAGGCCATTGGTCAATAGTAAACCTACCGGAGATATGAGTATATTGAAAAACATCTCGGACGAAATAATTATTGGAGAAGGTATTCGTTTGTTTCAGTACAGTTTCAGCAAAACTGTTATTAAATTAGTCACTGGCTCTGATCAAAGTTGACGCAAAGATGTCCGCAAATAAAATAAAACAACTATACATTGTAATAAAAAAAACACTATAATTTAAATACATAGGTACTTTTAATTTGTACAAAAATTATTATTGATACAAAATCTATCGTGAAGTACACAAGTTTTAGTAATATTAACAATAAGTAAAATTAACAAACATCGATACAAAAATATTTTAGCATTCATTAAGAGCGTAAATGTAACACCGGAAATATGATATAAACTTCAGTTGATTATCGTTCCGAAATTATTCTATAACGTTTCCTAGATTAGTTATGAAAAATAAAACCGTCACCGACTAGGATTTTGTAGCATTTAAGGTTATACATTCAGGCTCTCATAAAAAAAACAGAGTTATCCCCAAAACCTTGAATTTAAAATCACAGGCGTTAAAACCTAACTTGTGACTGTTCAAAAATGAGCAAAACTTTTTAAAACCTACAGAGCGATTAAAAAATATGACATAATCAGCTACTTCAGTCGAGTTTTAACACTTTGTGATTAAAATTGTAAATTTTCATTCGATATTCAAATTAATCAAATTATTTAATACAGACAAAGGTGACCAGACGTATTGTAAACTTAAATATTACATAATTACTAAGACCACTGTGCTTTTCTAAGCATCAGTTGAACGTGGAAATATCCACAGATGTGTCGCGATAAAACCAAATGAAATCTTTCATGTAACTTTTTCAAATTCTTATCTCAGACATTTTTGGTTCATCTTTTTGGGAAATCGGTTCTGGTCACCCGATATATTATTAAATACACTCTCTATAATATTAACACTATTAATTAGACGATAAACTTTGAAAAAAAATGAAACAAGTAATGTCGAATTTTACAGCAAACATGACAATATTAATGAGGTAGAAATTAATGAGATGATAACTAATAAAACAAAAATTATAAATCACTTATTCTATGGAACCCGCGATGAAATTATATATACCGCTCAGATTGAGTACTATTTCGGAACTGTGAATGTTTCAATTCCTCAGGGCACTGATAATAAAATTGTTTAGTTTTTTAGGAGGGCACTTTTGTAATTATTTTTTTAGTATTGTGTCAACGCAGACTTTTAACTGCAAGTGATACTACACGACAATCTTATTGACAATACAAAAATGAATGAATAAGATACTAACTGTTTTATTATTCGCAGAATTTTTATAAAAATTCATCGGAGACTCGCCTTGTGTGACATACTAATCTTGAAAGAATCATTCATTTTCACAAAATCAAAGAAACGGTCCCACTGACATGTCTAAAAAAACATGCTCAGCCTTATATATCGGTGTTTAGTATAGAAGCTGAATAAACCAATTTGCTATTTTACATGAGGAAACATTAAAAAATGTTTACATCACTTTATTAATTATATATGAAATATGATGGAAAATGAAACTAGATATTGTAGAAAAAATAATGAATTGATAATAAAAATTAGTCACAGTATTCTTAAGAACTAGAATTTGTGTTAAAGATTTCTCAAACAAAAAACTGTATTCATACGCAAGCAAATTATCAGAATTTAAATGCAACAAGTCCCTGAGAAGCGACCCGCGGCGAATTTATTCATGATCTGTATTAACTCGTACAATAATGTTAAGGTGCAGTTAAATACAATAAGTTTGTCAGCATACCTTTATTATGGAACTCTTTGGAGGAAACATTCAAAAAAATTATGATAATTTACTCTCAACCCTCAGTGGAAAGATATTATAAGATATAATGAAAGCAAAAATGTGTAAGTAATTATACCACAATTTTTAAGTTTAACAACAAAACAGATTTCGCTCATTTGAGTATATCTTTCAGTTTAAATTACTCGTTAGCGAAATCTGGTTGTTTCCGTTATATCTTATAATAATCTGTGTCGACTGTCATTGCAGTGGCATCAGTATGCATAATACTAACATTGAAAATTTGGTCGTCCCAGTTTGTGTGATATTATCCATATAATATAATACTGCTTGAAATAAATATTGTAAGTAGGAACAATCATAACGCACCCGAATGGACCAAAGTTCGTGCGTCGGTTGAATAACAAACAATAACATGGTAAAATTATTTTGTACTTGTGCAAATTCTAACATAAAAAATAAACCGTACTGACCCAAACATAAATCACCATCGATCTATTCTTTAACTTATTGAATGTTAAACTAAATGAAACCAATTTAACAAAATGTTCTATGAATGAATACAACATGAGACCGTTCAATATTTAAGTCGATTCGAGATGGCGACAGATTTTAGGATCGTCGATGACATGAGGCAATCAGTATTTTTTTGACAAAAACTTTTCTGATACGTCTGGCTGACTATATTCTTTATCAAACATAGCTCGCCAGTTTTCCTCGGCCTTCTGACATATAAATATGCAGTCGTTTCAAATTCGGGTCAATACGGTAAGTACACGTTATGAATAGATAAGTATCCTAACTGTCGCTGCAAACTCTACATAACTTGTTGGAAACCATTCACCAGCTCATGGCATGAAACACAAGCTGCATCGGACTCGCAATATATAATATATATCGATTCAATTACGTTTTGTATTCGTTACCGACTAATAACTGATGAGTAAACTATAGAATAAAATAAAACTAATTATTCATTAAAAGTAAGATAAAATCAAAATGTTCATAAATTATCCAAAATGTAACGGCAGACAACATTCCTGTGTGTGGACAACATGAAATAACATAAATTTAAAGTGAACAACTATTATTCAACAAAATTGCTGGGTCTGCAATATTTTTTTATAATGTATGCAGTTACTAGTTCTTTACAACTTCCCTACATTAGGCATTTTTATTCTTCATAACAAAAGTGAAGTTTTGATTCATGTCAAGATTTATCATTTAATTTTGTATGGTGAAGAAATCTATGAAATGATAAACTACAAAACAATACAACTGTAAACGCAGGGAAAAAGAGGAAAACCTATTGGTCGTATCTTGAAAATTAGAAGAATTCAAAAATATGTTCGGAAAGGTTTTTTTAATTAGACACGCCTTATTTCTTATCTGCTAAAATATTACAAACCCTGAAACACTTGTAGGACAAATAATGTCATTAACACCATTTAAAAAAAGTTACTATTAAAATACCTCAAAACAGAAATATTCATCCATTTTTGACATGTATTATCAGTGAATTGAATACAATGGCATTAATAATAGTCAGAGAGATAATGACGATCATTTTCCGTTTCCGAATTAGAAATGTCATGCTCCAGATTAGAAATTGATATTGTTTTTACGTGGTTGGAACATTCTAAACGAGAAATCTTTTGTTACTTTGACAATGGCAAAAAAGTGAAACCTGACTGCAAACCTAGGAATGAAATAAAGCTCTGTTTCAATTTGAATAATGTTGAATATCACAATGTTTCTTAGACAGTTTTGTCTTTCATATTTCTCAGTTCCTCCTGATCCTCCAGCGGAATGTCTCTGTCGCCGTATCCCCAGACCGGGGTTATCTCCGGATTGTGATGGTCGATTTGGAAGCTGCCGTCTCCGCTTTTGACAGCGCGGCGGGCGATCATCTGAGGTGAAACTGACTTTCCTGCAATAACATAAAAAAAAGTAAATAAAGTTACAGAATATACAATTTAATTTAATTCAGTGATTGATTTTATTTATACAGGGGGGGAGAAATGTGCTGTCGGAATAGATAGCTATGGATCCTGAAAAAGCACAACGTATATTGTATTGTACAATACAATAGCCACAGCGAGGCCATCGAGTGTGGTATGCGAGATTATTTTATTTCGCTGACCACATTACCCAAATGGAAATCATCATGATGTGTAAACCATCATTGAAGCGAACGGTGGCTAGGTGCTCTGTAGGTAGCTGGGGTGAGACGAGCCACGGAGTGGTCGGCAACAAGAAGCATCAATACTTGAATGAACATAGATGTTTGTCACCAAGCGCAGTCGAAGTAAATAGTAAGTAGTGGTAGCAAATAAGCTTGATTTGTTTTCCAAATAAATTAACATTGCCCAGCAAGACATTAATTTATCAGAATAAAACAAATCCTGCAAATTTTAACATTGAAATCGACAATGTTTTCAGAGCTCTTTAAACAACTATATTAAATTTTGTATGAACAAATTTTGTCTATTTTCTACATAGCCGCTTAGAGTAATGTAAGTTAATATTTGCAAAACATTGGTAATTTAACGATTACCGAAACACAAGTTTCTTTTTGAAAGCGTCCGAGGACTTCAAATGGAATATTTGCAGTTTGTTGAAAGGCTGTAGAACTTTATTAGGTGTAATTGGATGATAATATATTATACTCACTATCGTAGGCCCATCCGAGCTTAGCGAATAAATCAATGAAGCCTGTCGTAAGATTGAAAGTGTAATCTCCGAGCTCGGCAGTTTTGTAGTCCCATGGAAAGACGTGGTGATAATTATGCCATCCTTCACCCAAGGCTGCGATTGCGACCGCCAAATTTTCTACTGGGCTGATATTCCTGTAGGATAAATAAAATTTTAAACCAACATACATCACATGCTTTTTTTTTTAAATATATACAATTGAGATATTTGAAAGATTTTTTAAAGTTCATAGCAAGATATCGGATGAAGAATTTGATACCTGTCGTAGGGTTTCTGTCCCCACATGTGAGCGACACTGTTCACAAAGAAAGCGATGTTGAGAGTGAATGTGAATCTGAAGTTGAAATTGATCCAGAAGCTATTCCAGAGAGTCTCCTGCCAGAGCAGCATGGGCAAACTGACGGGGATCAAAATGTTGAGGATGGCAAAGAGTGGCACGTACAATCTGAAAATTCATATTAAATCATTTATGGGTCGAATTTGATAAAACTAAATGTAGCTTTGAATCTTTAGACCTTAGACAGTACATACTTTGGTTGCAATAAATGCACACTTAGTAATGTGATTTTTCGATTTTTGTATAAAACAAATAAAAGATTCATAAGTTTTGTAATTTAGTTGGTTGGAATCGTTGATCACACATATCTTAAAATTGACACTATTTGTTGAATATTATTTGACCCCAATTAGTGAGAGATCGCTGTATTATTTATCCTATTTATGTAGTTAATTAACAGTGTAAAATTCTGCCAAAGCTAATATCTGAATTATGCAACATTTCTTTAAATATTTTATTATTTATTGTATTATATCTTATGAATAGTTGAAAACTCATTGCGGTCTAACATATTAGCAAAAATGATAAGGAGAAACCACGAAACATGATAGAATCTCGCAGGACTTAATGTTTAACATAAAACAAAACCTATCTAATAAACATGCTTTCTTGAATTCAGCATAAGAAATGGAGATACCTTACGAACAATATGTAGTGCTTCCATAATAAATTGAATTGACTATGCAAAGTAAAGTATATTCATCAAAGTCTTACCTCTTTTGCCACATGACAATAGGATCTGCTTCCAGATCGGCCATGTCAACAACTTTACGTCTGTCGATAACCTTGGGGTGAGGAGTGAGTACAAGCCAACCGACGTGAGCGAACAAGAAACCTCGTCGGGCATCGTGAGGATCTGAATCAGTCTCGGTGTATTTATGGTGCACACGGTGATCAAGTGCCCAAGTATATACGTCGCGCTACAAAATTATGATAAAAAATGTATTGAATGATGACCATCCAAATTTATTTTGTTTTAAGATCATATTATTGATTGGGGAATTATATGAATAAATCAAGTCTTAATGCTCGCTTTTGAAACAGAGTTATTAAGCATCAAACTCTCGGTTACCCTAAAATTTAATAAAACATGAGTATTCCCATTTCCCTTTTCTTAGGGAATACATAATGGTGTACTAGGTCTCTGTAAAACTTAGGTTTAAATAAATCCAGTTAAGTCATATTGCTATAGTAGAAAAAAATTTATTATAGACAAAATATAAGGCAGGTTTTTCATTTTTACATTGTTGGAACAGAACTCTTTTAAAACATTGTTTTAAGGTGGATTAAAGAAACATTTCATGCCTTGGGTTAACCTGTCGTCTGCTAACATATCTACTGTTCCTTTCAACTGATCACGGTATGCTGATACATAAGTATTGATAGAATTAAATTCGTTTGTGAGACAAAAATGTCACCCATTTTATCCTGCTACCTACCGCTAAATTTGTTTAACAATGACGAATTAATTGATTCTTGATATCTTAGTTATGAGAAAGGGTAAAACTGTATAAAATTTCCTTCTCTTTGATAGTAATTATTTCCTAACAATGAAAGAAGGTAGTTATTTATAGACAAAACTTCAGGTGTTATGTGCTTTTATGGTAATTATTATTTGTAGACAGCAAGATCTATTCTTATTCATTAGTTATCTTTATTGCAAGTACTTGAGAATATATTTAGAAACAGATAATCATTTACCTGTCCAGTGATGGTAAAGAGGAATACCAGCAAGAGGCGGAGAGGCCACTTGGCCTTATATGCTCTGTGAGACCATAGTCTGTGTGCTCCAGCTGTGATACCGAATCCAGTTGTGTACACAGTCACCATAGCTGTAACAAGATGGAAAAAAATATGTTATATAAAAACTCTTTTAATCTCCGTTTATATTAACGAGCTCACTATCAATGATTTAACATTTCAGTTATTTTGCTTTGCCCTTTAGTTTCTACCCATTCACTCTTACCATAAGGTGGGGTTATTTTAAGTCGGGTATTTTTAACATTTCGCTGCGAAAATTATTGTATTAAAAATGTTGTAGTGCTGCAAGAATTGACGATTTTTTACATTCCTAAAAATTGTACATATGTTCGGATTCCCTGCCACCCGCTAATTGTTTAACTTCCTCCCATGACATGCCAGCATCCTTCAGCTCCGCTGGCTACATACTTTGGATGGTACCCGACAGTCATTCAGGACAAAGGAGCATGCAGGATTGAGGATCTTCAGAGGCATCCGCAACACGTGACTCAACCAGTTCCAATGACTATCCATAGCCACTAACGATCATCGAAGCTCAGTATACGGTTTTCGAGTCTTTGTCATGTGCCATGATTCGCTACCGTAAAACGGCACTGATAGAATTAATTATTAGTTGAAAGTTATTGAATGAAAAGAGTATCAAAACAATTCATGCACATAATATTGTTTGATGAAACCTGATATTATATTCTTTGGGTAGATGCTGGTTCAGTAATGTTAATGAATAATAAAAAAAATAGAATATCCAGTTTCTGATAATTATTATCGAGTATAAACATTCCAAAACAATGTTAGTTGTCATCTACAGTTATTATAATTGATAATAGTATTACAAAAGAATATATAGCGTAATTATTATTTCACAACAAAAAGTTGCTATTTATGTCATAAGCTTCGCTTCGCTGTCGACAGATGGAAAATATTCGCGAAACATGTTCGTTCATAAACCTATAGCGACGAAACATTTCACGAGGTCAAGGCTAGAATGATTTTTTTTTGTGTTCCAGTCACAAATTACATCCACGCGCGCTGATTCAGCAGATATGATACAGCGAGGCATTTTATTCGCGAAAGGATGACATAATAAGATGGTCCTGCACAAGATTTTTTAAAATATGGTAACTTGTTCAATACAACATACCGGGTGGGTCGTTTCATCGCGGAAATGAACAAACTGACAAGATAGAACCGTATATTATGACTCATAAAGTAAATAAAACATACTTTTGTAAAATCTCCAAAATGTTAGTATCTACCTGCGATAGACATATCAAACTGTATACATTTTTTTAAGCACGTCCGCTCCCAATGTGAAGCATATAGACTCCTAATGGAGATACCTGAATGGAAGTTTTTCTACGAGAACTACTTATTAGCTCAGTTGATCAACCTCACTCTTTTCAAAAGACTAAGCATAGCAGGATAGGGCTAGGACAGGACTAGTGGTTAAAAATCGCTCTCGTTACGCCCCGTTTTTTTAGGATCGGATGGGATGAGTGGGATGGAATCCTAGACATTACAAACATCCATGTCTACGAACAGAAATCCAACAATTGGTTGAAAATCAATTCATGAAGCTGTCCGTATGGGGATTTGGGCCCGGGAGATCCGTAACCGAACCCAACGACGATGACCACTACACCTCGGACCCGAATGTATACATATAGATATGTATACAGTAGAGGTCTGCACGGGCCGAAATTTGATGAAATTACCCGGCCCGAGTCTTAATACCACACTTGTTACCCGAGCCCGACCCGAAGCCTAAATTTATATATCTCAGCTCGAAAAAACCCGATTCAAAAAAAATACAGTAGCATAAAATTGATTAACGTACCTACCCAACTTTTTCACATGAAGAAAAATCTATTATTTCACGGAATGATTTCCACACATCACCACAGTCACCACTTTTCAACGAATCTTTTGTATTTTTTTATAATGAATTTTTCGACACAAGGAACAGTCGTCTATCTAAAACGAATAGAAAGCAGATACTGAATAATATCACACTTTATTCATTTATGAACTTACTATCGGTGATGATTAAACGAAAAAAGCATTGTTTCACGGATCAATAACAATTTTATGAGCTCAGTTTCAGGTTACCAAAACATAAAATAATGTCTTCATACTTATCAAATAAAAGATACTATTGTGTCTTGTGTCCAATGATATTCAAAACGTAATAAATTATTTTAGTTATTGCCTTTTTGTTATCAAGAGTACTTATGATCCGAACATAGTGCGAAATATTTTTCTAAAGAACAAATCTCTTACCCGGGCCCGAATATCAATTGTCTCTACCCACCCGAGCCCGCGGCCGTGAAGACCTCTAGTATACAGTAAAAAAATTTACTGTATACAATAAAACAATGTATGTTGCAATTAAAAAAAAGCACATTTTTATTTCGACAAATTCATGTTGTATCGGGATCTCTAACAAAAAAATAACCGCTGTGGTCAACTTGAAAAGGTATGTATGATATACTATTTCTTGAATTCTACATGTTAAGTGTTTTTGTTATACATAATATAGTATTTTACAAGGGATTGAGATAAAGATATGAAATAACCTCAATATTTAATTAGATATTAGACGGCCGACCACTGGCATAATGAAATCCACTATGTGTCAAGTATCCAGCCCTGAGGCTGAGCACTGGCGTATATAATTTTTTTGAAAATTTATAATCTAAGCATCCAAACTCGTAGGATCATTATACTGGATCTCAAAATTAAAGTTATTTTAGTAAAATAGTCACTCTGTCCAGAGGTCAGCCATCATACAACGATAACTTTACGCACTTGATTTACAGTTTCAAAACACACAGAGCTCCAATTGCACTTGGAGTTGATATATAATGCTGACCAGGGTACGTAATAGATTTATTTACTTTTAAAATTACAGATAGCTAGGATTTTATGAATTAAACTTGATATTTCATAATTTTTCTTATTAATAGATGTCACTGTTTCAAAATCTGAACCTTTTCTCTCACTCATAAGGCTCACTAATCATCATCATTGCTCGAACGAATCGATTGTATTGATAATAAATTAAAATTTTATTTTTACTTTCAGATATCTCCAATTGTTAAGCCACTGATAGATTATTATTTAAAAAGGTCCATGATTTGAACTCCGACATAGACAATCATAAACAAGTTGATTTTCAATTAATATAATTGAATATTATGTATTTGAATCCAGGACATGTCAGTTACTAAATTCGCGTCGTTCTCATGGCCCCTTTCTCTCACTATACCAATTTGACACGGGACGGTGTGCGGAATTTTCAAACGTTTTATTTCGTTTTATGAAATGTCCTCACTTTAAAAGCGTAACATTCCAACTAAGGGTTGCAATACCGAACGAATATATGAAAACCGATACTGCCAATATAAATACCGGTATTACAGCAATTAAAGTAATAATTACGTCCAATTGTAATTACAATATTGGAAGAATGAGTCATTCCCGATATATAAAAAAAACTATAGCATTTCATATTATTATACTAATTCCAGAGTTTTTCGAAATTGAATCAGTTGAAAATGCTCGAGATGAGCGAAACCGAGTCTGATAAAAATTATGGAATTAGAACAAAAAAATTGTTTTGGTTTTATAAATTTAATGTCTTTCGACCAAGAATTTACGGTTAATTAAAAGTGAATAAAATGCTGACTTCCTCAATTAACTTGAATAAACTGTTAAATTAAAATATGGACTTAAAAACGCTAGTTCATCAAAGCCAAAGTAAATACGGCTGCAGAAAGTGCCCTCTCAGATTCAACAAAAGTTTAACGAAAGCTGATTAAATAATTGTACCGTGATATCGGTATTTTGCATTACAAAAACCGGCGTTTCGAGATTGAAAAAGTAGCCAAAACACCGGTTTCGGTAATATCGATGTCATTACAACATACACAAGACATTGCTAGTTTTATTACATCTATATGAACGGTGCGGCCTTCGCGCATGAGAGGTTAGCAGAATCAAACAAACATAAATATATAGACATACAGAACCAACAAAATAAGGGGCAAAAATACGAAATGATTATTTATCCATCGGTTGAGTCTGTATCGATTCGCCTAGAGGTGGTGGGGAACGAGGTGGGGAACCTTTTCTAGTAAGGTGGCCACATTCAAGAAACTTAAATTGGATATAAGTTAAGATATCGTCAGGTCGAGTTCATTCGTAGTTTTGGCGAGAAAGGGCGAAACCAGAGTCGTTAGTGACAAAACTTATGGAAAAGTATAAAATTTGAAAGATCAAATTTTTTAATTAGATCTTCTTAAAAATGCAAGTGCATTATTTTGTAAATGAATGAAAACAATGAAATGGAATGAATACGAATTCAGTCAGAAGGCCGTTGATTCCCACGTCTGGTCTAGGTGTAAATATTGCATTTCTTTAAATTAAATCAAAGAATCTGCAATGCGTATTACTTATTATCTGCCGTGTATTTAAATTTACTTATGACTGCATAATACTTGACAAGCTGAGCAGGCCAAACCAACAAATAAATGCGCGGCATAATTTTTCTTTTTTTGCGAACATCAATATGTAATATTTGAATATTTTTCATAAAAAAAAGAATAATTATTGTTATAGATAAATTTTATTATTTTTAAAAGATAGAGGGAAAGGAGTACATCGATTTTTAAAAATTAGTCCATGAACAATACAAGACTGCTGTTACGTTGTTCGCATCAACGGATCTTTGTGAATCATCCTATTCCAGAATGAAATATGCGAAAAACGTATACAGGAATCGACTTACCGATTTTCACCTTGAGGGATTGAGGATATCATGTAGAAATTCACGTATTGAGGGTATCATGTAGAAATTATAAACCCGATTTGTCTAATATATTAAAAAAATTATCTCAGTATCAAAAATCACACTAATTTTTAAATAAACGCGTGGATACACGTTGGTTTGAGTTTTATTTTTTTCATTATTATATTTTGAGGTAAATATAGTTTACATATATAACGTAAAAAAAAATCATACTGGAAAATACGCTGTTTATAATGTTTGAGCTGGTATTGGTTGGTATGCTGATAAGCGACAAGTATTATTATCATTCTGTTTTAATTAAAAAAGAATATTTGTTGATTTATCAAGTGGCGGTGCCCTAATCTTGAATCCAACGGATTTCAACCAATACTGTTTTTCCCCGTATGAATTTATTTTTTCATTATATCAGTATGATGTTGCGGCCTGCGTAACTTAGCAAACATACGTATGCGGCCCGAAGAAAAAAAAGGTTTAATATGACTGGCTTAGAGGGAACATTGAATTGGGTGTGTTCTTTGATGCTTACTTGTACAAAGCGTCATTGAGTCGGGAAAATGACATGTCAACAAGGGTTGTTTAGTGGTATTTTGGCGGACTACGTCGTTTCCAGATACGGCTGCCATAATGAAAAATACAGCTAACGAAAACAAACGAATTATTATGGCCGATGGAGCTGATTTTTCGGATTATGATATTATCGTTCTTCGAAGTAATGAACTTAAGGTTAATTGCATAAGAATGGATTTTCTTGGCTAAAAGTTTCCTTGTATGGCAGGATGGCGAATCTATGGCAGTAGATCCGTATCTTTTGAAGGCTAACACAGGCACGTTTTCCAATGCTATACATATTACGACAGTTTTCATTCCTCCTCTAATAACCGTCGGAACTTTACGTCTTTCAACACAAAAATAAAATGAATATCTAAACTACACAGCCAAGTCTAAAATTAAAATGCTGATTTTCTGCACACAGCTTCCGTCGAAAGCATACTCCCCACCCCACCCTCAAAATCGTGACCATTTCCACACAAATATTATAATAACTGCAGTCTTGGAATAGTCCATTCTATAATGATTTGTGCTAGGAAACGCAAGTTTCAGGTTGCACGACTGTGTTAAAATGTCACGATTTGTCAAAATATTTGCTCTTTAATAAATAAAATTAACGTATGATGTTACTTACCTAGTGATAAGACAAAGATTTGAGCAAATATTTTCCAAAGAACAACATCACGTATCAGTCTCGACAGGGTCGGGTAACAAGACGATCGTGGCGCCATTAGTGGTCAATCTCTTTTTTAAATACTTTGTGGAACGTTTTAACGCTAAAATTCTTTATATACTATATTATAAATAATTCTAGATATTATTTTTTGGATTCTTAATAAGAGTGTTCAATATCAAACCACGACTTATAAAGTATCAAAGTCGATCGCAAAAATAAACAAGGGTGCCACCTCTGTTGTAGAATATCACTATCTATATTTGTTTGTAAAAGGATAACAAAGAAAACCACAAAAAATCTATTTGATTATTCGAGTTGTTTAATTTTAAGACCACGTCTTTCATTCGACATCAATTATCCTATTGTAAATATTTGATGATAAAGATATTTCAAAAATACATAGCTAGTTCATAATTGTTCATTGAAAATTTTTGGAGATGTATTCCTAGACGAAAACCGTCAGGTTAATGTTGGATATATGTATACTATAAATTTTACGGTAGAGGTGCAAATAAGGTAGATATTTTTACAGTGTGTCATAACATCTGACACCGCCCCGTACTTATGGGGCGGACAGGGTCTTCAAAACCAATCTGCAGACTCTTCCTATTAATGAAAATTTAAGAATGTAATACCCCTGCTGAGGCGTTAAGGGTGGGGGTCGGATTTGTTGGTTGATGTTGTTGATTTGCAGTTTGAAGTGGGGGGAAGCGCCTGCGATCCTGCCAGAGTCAGTGGAGTCCGACCGTTCTGGGGGGGGGAGGTCGCGGCAACGCCTGATCCCTTCGATTACGATAAAACCACTTACACAGTTTAAATTAAAAGTATGTAATTCTGTTGTGTCTAATGTCTTGTGAAACTGTAGCTAATTGCAAATAAATCAGATGAGTACGCGGATAAACGACCGGGGTTTTAATGGAAGGAACCGTTGTTTTCTCCTTTGTTGTCCTTATCCCAGGACGCGGGCCTTGAAGTGTGTTGAAGCCCGCACCCCGCTTCTCCCCGCTCCTACACCGTCATCCCTCGAGCGGCGAGCGAGACACATGTGATTTGTGTCGTTTGTTTGTTTCGTTTTCCCCTACTCTCTCACATCACACTATGATGAGAAGTAACCAGTAGGCATGGCCCAAGGGCCGTCCTGCAGGGTATGTTATGACAACATCAAAAGTGATGTATTGAGAATCGTTGTCTGGAAAGAGATCACTCAATACAGAAATGCCTCGATGACTGTTGTACAAAAGTCGGCAGTGGATACAGTTGCCAGTTAAACAAACCAGTAACAGGAAAACGAAATTTTAGATAGGCAACATCTACGCTCGAGCCAATAACAATAGCGTATATCTGTATTGTTTCATTTAAAATGTACAATAATCGACAATCAATCAAGGGATATTTAAGAAAAAAATACTTTGATGACGCACGTGTTGTGATTGAAACTATTCATACACAGTGTCTTACCCAGAAAAGGATGGTTATTAATTTACCACGAAGAGGAAAGCCGTTAACACTTCGTGTTGTCTGCGCTATCGATGACTTTCGAGATCATATCACTGATAACAACCCTTTAAAGTGCTATGTTACATATTTATTTTATGATTACACAAAGCGAATGCACCAAATTTCTTTTTTGTTGGACGTTTACATGTCCCCTACAAATTTTGCGAACGGTAATATTATGTTTTGCAACAGTATAGCAGACGTGTGCAAAGCCAATTTTATAACGGTAGAAATTGAGGGGCCGAGAGGCCAACATTTTTAACTAACATTCTGCATAACATATTCATAGTTGTAAAATGTAAAAAAATTTATCTATTTACGGTAAAGGAAATGAAAACACATGACGAGCGAGAATGCTTTTTAAGACTTTCATTCAAAGTTTGGTATATAGTGTGTACTAGAGATTCTGTGTCGGGACAACCCGGGAAATATTGCTTGGGAAATCCATGCGTTTTTGCTTGTCTAGATTCCCGGTTCTTTCAAATAAAACAGTTGGAGATGCGGGACAGTTTGAATTTTGAATTATATTTTATATCGTACATTTTATTTACTCAGTACGAATAATGGATGAAAAAATCCATAGACGTTAGCCACAGCCCAAAGAAGATAGTTAACCATATTACGGCGGATTTAAAAAAAAAACTATTGAAAAACTAAGGAAATGTTTTCGTCGGCTAAAAAACAATAGAGATATATCATAAGGAAGTGCAATATAGAATTTTTTACGATACAGTATGGTCATCTGTTGTAGTGAACTTCAATGAAATTATAATTTTGTTCGTGTCAAAGGCCACAAGTTCTTCACCCCTGTAATATGGTCTCGATTCTCGGGATTCCCCGGGAATTGTAAATTTTCAGAATCCCTATGTACTTAAATCCAGTTTTACGTTTCATCATCCCAAAATCATTGCCGTCGGAAATATAATATCGAACAAAACAAATATGTACTCCGTCGGGTACTATCAACAGGTGTACGGTGTACTCGACGGATCTGAGGGACTGGCATGTCATGGAGGAAGCAAATTGTTTAGTTATTTTTATCGTCTCCAACTGTTTTATTAGATTTTCTTGAAAAATGATTTTTTGAATTACCTTACTCTACAGACACTCTCGACATATATCCAAGTACCTAAAATAAAATTTAAAGAATACGTATATATTATCATATATATTTTTAACTAAGTCGACATCATGCACTTTAAACCGTTAACATGTGGGCACGGTGTCATGCTAACGAGCGAGTGGTCATAAATATGTATTATTGGTTGATTATAACGTAAATATTTCTTGCACATTGAACACAGTCAATACTTTCAGTTGTAAACTTGTCAGTAGTGACCAAATGACAGAAATATTACGAGCTATGCAGTATTTCATATTTTTATAACTGTTATTGTGATAAATAAATAGTCCAACTGTGACGAATGATGTTGGGTACAACATTAAATGCCCTCGGAATTTAGGATATTTCAGCTTATCAGTAAAACGTATGCATGTAATTTGCACGAATTGTAATACTTGAGAAATTTCTCACCGGATACTCCTGACAAAAAAATTTCTCACGAATAACGCTGCAGAATACACCCAGTAACACCGTAGCTAGTGGTGGTGGGTACAAAGTTGATGATACTGGGGAATATAAATTTGTAATACATACTATGTGCTGATATTTTGATTTACTATTTACATCAGAGATTCTCAACTTACTACATTCCTCCTTTCACCAAAATAATTCCCGCCTTCCCAAGATAGCCTAACTCTAACTCAAGACGTGCACTCCAAATATTCATAAATAATATTAAAAATCTATAATAAACGACAGTAATACCCCCTGGAACTGGAGTTCCCCACTGGTTATTCTAGAAAGCTTGACGAATATTCTTGACAAAATAATCGCTCCTTTTCCTGCTTTTGTTCTATCCTGGGTTTTAATTTGGATCCCTAAGATGGTGGAGCGAGATCAACGTATCTCAAGAAGAAACCGCGCCCCCATCCACTGGGTAACGCCACTGCCCACTCAATGACCATTTGACTCCCCGTCAACTGCCAATAAATACGTTACCAGCACTTGCAAGTAAGTAATTATTTACGTCAATTTATTTTAATAGTTCTTCGCTCATGTGAGGAACAAATGTCGTGGAGCTTGATTGACATTATATGCAAAAGCGGCACATGTTGTAACTTGTAACCAAGTCAGCCATTTTATACGGCTAAGAAACAGCTGCAAACTTTTCCAGAGTTTTCAGCGTTTGTTACTTAGACAATTAATTTAGGTGGAAAAAATGTATGGATGATACGAGTGATCGTTTTTCATTTCATGAAAAGGATCTTAAGTCACTCTTTCTCAAGGATATTATCGATGACCCAGATGCATAGGACGATAAGTCAAAAATTTGATATTTTGAGTTAAGTTAGTCATTATATTCGAACAACGCTCTTCTACAGTTCCACAAAAGTACAGCTTGTAAAATGTACAGGTTTTGTCTCAAATGGTAAATAATTGCATATGGAAATCAGTAAAATTAAATAATTTCTCGGTTCCATATACATACATATCGAAATATAGTATTGTGGAAATATATTTTTGTGAACCGTGGCGTTCTATAAAGAAACAACCTTTAATCCTAAAACTATCAACTATTGACCACCTATTTGAATAAAAAAACACTTTTTGCGTGTCAGTTTAGATGAGTCAAAACATTGATCGGCCATATCTCAAAACTACCAATTTCTTGTTGTATCACTATGGATCTAGGGCATCGATATAATTTATTATCTAAGCCACAAGTTCCCAGCATTTTTCGACTCGCGCTTCCTTTAATAACAGTCTGCGTCACATCTCAATAATACTATAATTTTAGTATTTTATTTACAATCATAGGTTATTAGTTTTCAGTTTACTAATCAGTCGTTGGCAAGCGCGCATTACAAAACCCTTTCGCGAATCACGTTTCGTAGCCAATGATCTAAGCCTAATAATGAGTATTAAAGTAGATGTGATTCATATCCTCCAGCCAAACATAGAATACTAATTGGAATATTTTACGTCATCTACTAAATTATTCCATTATGAATGAAAATAAAAAGTCAACTACTGATCATTTTGTAGATATGCCCTTGAGTCTGTAGTCACGAATTAATTAATGTATGGGTCAATTGTCATATTTATGGGTCGCGAAATATATCATCAGTCATTTCAAAAAAGGATGTGGTAATTTCATTGGTTTATTTCAGAAGGAGATATCTTCAAATGTAATTGTGTAATAATAGCCTTTAATTTTAATGTCTTGTATGACAACGTGAGAGAGTATGAACGAAAACATCTGTCTTTCCCACCGCTCGCTCGAGGGTAGTTTGGAGAGCGGGGAGAGCGGGGTATCAACACACTGACGCTCGCTTCCGGCGAAGGACAAAGGATGACTCAACGGTTCCTTCGTCTCCCATTAAAACCCGGTCGTATTCAGAATACTCTTTCTCGTTTATTGCAATTGGTTTATATAATTTTCTTGAAGACAGTTACACAAACAGATTTACACATTTTTAATTTAAAACTCTGTAAGTGCTTTTACTAGCAAGCGGTGGACTTAGTCACCGCTTCGCCGGCGAACGACTCCCGCTGGGAAAGGTCGAGAAGCGACTAATGCCTGGCAGGATAGCAAGCCCTTTTTTTTTTAAGCAGCGCAAGCTTTTTGTTCACTTCAAACTGTAAACAAACAACGGCAAACAAACAAATATGACAAACTACTCTTGAACGCCTCAGGAGAGGTATTACATTTTAAATTTGCATTAATAGAAAGAGTCTGCAGATTGGTTTTGAAGACCCCATAAGTACGGGGCGGTGTCAAATGTTGTCAATATTAATAACTAATAAGAGAAATCCATTGAAAGTGTCGAGGCGCTTCGCTACAGTTTAATAAAAACAGTGATTTTGTAGATTTGATTGAAATAAAAAAAAAACAAAGACAATATTAGTAAACAAAGCAATACCCTTTGCAACAATGTACGTGTACGATTCATTATTTTTAGTTCTAACTACAATGAGGTGTGCGAAAGGAAAACAGCGTTGAGTCTTGAAAAATGAATTGAATATGGCAACATAGCTACAATGCATACATGCATAAGAGACCAGTCGAATCAATTCTGCTAAAACAGAAAATTTCTGGTTCAAATATCACATTTTCTATAAAAGTTGTTTAAAACGCAAATATTGTTGTGGCTCTCCTGAAAGTATCGATTTAAGGCTTAACGAAACCTTTTTCTTTTCGCACACAGAATGAAAACAAAATTTCGAAACAGACTGCAGCATGAGAAAGACCTGAGATGCTGTCTATCTAATATAACACTCAAATTCGATGAACTCTCAAAACTTATACAAAGCCAAGGTTCACATTAATTCGTTTATAAGACATGATGTTGTTAATACTGTATTTTTTTAATGAATCATTGAAATAAATTTAATTTTTGTCTGTGTGATATTTTATTTTAAATGTCTTGGGTCGCAATACTAAAACTATCGCCCTTATTTGGGTTACGGCTCACGACTGTTTCGCGACCGCCTACCATAATGAAATGACGACTGAGGAATGAAACGAATTTACAGTTCATGTTCTAAGCCCGATATAGAGCTTTCCAGGACCGATCATTTAACCATTGCGCGTAAGACATGAAAAATAGAGAAAAAAAAAGAAAATGTGGCTTGTTCAGCCACTTAGTGATATATATCCTAAGTATCCGTATACTGAGAATCCGCCGTGGAGATAGAGTTTAATCTTCTTCGCGTTGATTTTAAAAAATTCACGAATATCACGATCCCCATATGATGTGGCACGTTTATCGAATGCCTCAAAGTTGGCTTTGGTTGAGATCAAGTCAGGACGAACCACAGTAGATAAGGTTAAGAAACACTGCTTTAATATGTGAAAATAGTAGTTGAATGTAAACAAAAAAAAAAAGAAACTCACCGAATATCGACGTCAAGAGCCTAGCTGACGTACACATGAGAAAGAATCCATACAAGAATCCCACGTGCAGGAAAATCTGCACTGTCAGATCTGGCCACCTGAACTTTGCGACGAACGGCTCCTCGCTGGGGTCAGCATTCGGATTGAACGTCTTAAAATCGGAATTCAGCTGATCGCCAGTCGATAATCTCCGCTGGTCTGATTTCTTATCTATGCTGTCGCTTTCTGCGGCGATAGGGCATGGTATCGTCGACTGCTTGTCGATGAGGGGTACGTGTTCCGGCTGACAGGCCTGCTGTCTCGTCGTGATGCTGCTACTCGTCGAGTCGGGCGCCATTGTGGAGACGAAATTGGCGTGCAAGTTTTAATACATCGGGCTGTAGTATCTAAAAAGGAAAATAAATAGTATTGTTAAAATGAAGTAGAATGACGTTATAATAATCGAATAAAGAATGGTCAGCGGAAAATATCGAAAAATCTATAATACCAAATAAACTATCAATGTATTCCAACCACTCTAACATGAATGTAGTAAGTACTCTTAAAGTGTCAATTCTTGATAGAAATTGTTTTGACAAATTTTATGTAATGAATGAAATCGGTCATAATAATTACATACAATCGTGTAATTACTACATCCTCGTGTTTAAAATTCTTGCAGCATATTCAATGCAGTGACTAATGATTGCATACAAATATTATAAAGACACATTACCATAAAAACATATAAAAACATTCCAAACAAATCAAATGAATGGCTGAAATATATGCGTTAACAATTAATAGTTCGGTAAAATCTTGTTTAATAATAAAGATAAAATAAAATCATTATCACAGTGTGGCATATACCGCCTCTCTTGTGAAACTGTCATGCTTCTTATGTAAGACAGAAAAGTAGAAATTGTAATCACTTTTAAGGTGTTAACTATCAATTCTTGGTAGAAAGGCATTATATTTAAAAAAATAAAACACAATTCATTTGTACTACTTTCACATGTTTATAATGATCAGGACTGGTTTCGCTCATCACTAATAAAATGTTCTGTTTGTATTTTTATCGGTTGATAATGCTCGTGATGAACGAAACCGGTCTTGATCATTATAAACGTGTGGAAGTAATATAAATGGATTGTTTTATTAAAAAAATATATTAGAATTAAAGAACATTATAAGATTGTCTTAGTCGAAATAATTTTTCACAGTCTGCGAATCATTTAATTATTGAAAATGATCATAGCTCGAATAAAAATAATAACGTAGAAACACTCCATCGAATACACAAAAAGGTATTTAAAATGAATAGTTGTTTTTAAATAAATTAATAAAATCACTGACACCCATCGATTATTAGTAAATAACATTTTAAATAAGACAGGTGGCTCACCACTATTAAATTTATTTCCCTTGGTATTTTCACCTCCAAACACTAGTAATTATTTTTGAAATAATTAGTGTTATGATAATTAGTACTATTATAGTTTGTGTCCTACCCCTCCCCATGTCCAGCAGAAGGAAACAAACCCAGTATACCTTCAATGTCAGTATTAAAATCATTGTTTACCTTAAAATAAATAACCTTGCGATATAGCTGCTCTGAGGATGCTTCTAAGGGAAGCGATGCGCGGTACATTTAGTAGCACAGTCAGTGGAATAACTACGTTATCAATTTTAATTTTACACCCATATCCCAGACCAAGATAAATAATAAGAACAAGTGAGTCAGTGGAAGTTATAATATGGAACTTTATTCAACATAAAGTTATTGATATTTTATGCTAGTAGGTACCAAAATTTTATAAACGAATATTTTTGCGATGTGACTGTCTCCTTACAAAACAACGACATGTTCAAAGAAAATTTGACGTTTGGAAGCTAAATTGGGCCAATCTAAATATTTGCCATTGATTGAAATAGCGACAATAAAATTTTTGATCAGCTTAGTAACTTTAAGTATGTAATTGCATTCGTGTATTGATTTTTACATTGATAAATGAAATTATGTCTGAATGGTACGTGGTGTTTATGCATCACTTAAAATATATACCGAAAATGATGTTATTTAAGTCATAAATCAATAAAATTAAACGGCGGAATGTGGAGTTTATTTAGAATAAAATAATTATTGCGCGTGAAATATCAAAATAGAATTTTCGTGAGAGATCTATATTATTATCGTCAGATGATTTCATTCCTTTGTTAGAGATTCACTCAATGCGCGCAGTCGGCGAAAGCCTCTGACCTATTTATTTTCCGTCGCTCCTTTTTCTTTCGTTTTCGTGGGGGCGTCTCCACCCCCACCCCTCGGCGGCAGTATGTGGCGTCGTTTCGTCGAGTCGACGTCGGCGTGCAAGGGCGCCGTGGATCGATTCGCAATACGAGAACATTCAACCAAAGATAAAGGGGTATTTTAGGACTCTCCAACGTCAAAGATATAATACGCAATCAGATGACAGCCAACTAAACAGGCGATAATTTTGACGTACTGTATTCTTAATGTTATTTTATTTATGAAATATTAGAAGGTACTATCTAAAGATGAGATTGAATTAAACATCAGTGTCGCAAGATACGTGAGCCCGAATTCTATATTTAGAATCTAGGATTAAGTAAATAATTCGATAACTCAAATACTGAAGTCTGAATAAGATATCGTTTTTACTCGGCTTAATTGCATGGGTATTTAAGTGGCGTAGAAAATCACTTTTATTTCTTAAATGTTACTTTGGATTTCCAATCAGCATATTATTTGATATTGCACGGGAATTCCAACTTTATTTTCAGGCGTCGGCCTCACACAATACCTATTGGCTACACCGATCGCGTCTCCATTAATAGTGTGGCCTCGAAATGGTTAACATTTCCATACTGAGACTGGATACACCTGCTCATCTGGTAATAATTTTTTACTTACTGCAAAAAAAGTGAGTTGTTTTTCTATAATTCTTTTTCTTAGTAATTTAAAAACACAGTTTGTTTACGTTTTATTGTAAATATATGTGTTGCCGTTTGCTGACTTTCTACTCATGGCGATAGAAGAGTCGCCTTGTATTGTAAACTTAAAGCAGAAATAAATTGACAAGAATTAAGTTCCACACTTAATAAATACTATTCTTCGGAGTAAATGGGAGAAACCATTTCCTCGTATGCATATATTTGCATAATTAGTACAAGTCATCAAATCTGAATTAGTAGTTTAACCTATTCGCCTAGTATGCGGCCAAACTGGCGTAAATAGTAACATAGTTGGATATATCCTGGAAAGTGAAAGCGCTCCGTTATATAATACATGTAATAGACCACGCCTATCCGTTGACTCTGCGAGATAATTTTGTATTGGCAATAAAACATTGCAAATTAAAGGTTTACGTCCATTTTTTAATATTGCATAAAAAACAAGTATCAGGCAAACAGAAATCGTGACCAGATGATTCAACAGGTAGTGAAAGTTTTCCGAGTTTCATTACAGGATACGAGGGTGAGTACTTGGCACCCCGTAGGCCTGCGAGGCAACAAGTAGGCTCTGCCGCAACGTGTTGCTCGTGTCCGGCCGGCTTCGCTTTGCATAACTATTTAGCAAAAACCACAATTTATGAACGGTTTATGTTGCTATGAATTCATGATAACAAAACTATTTCGGGAGTTAAGAAAGAATTTAGAATGCGCAGAACATTCAAGTAAAAAAATTATTTACACGTAATAGCATAATATTTGGTTAAGTATCTTTTTTACAGTAAGACGAGGATTTACATTTTTTTTATATTGTATCCGATTACTGATTACCTTGGTAAAACATATTTTAAACGGCAAGATTTGCACGGCATGTTTATATATCTTAAAGAATGTACTAAATTAGTATTGATTAGAGGGCTTAGACGTTTTCTGGGCTTCAAGGAAAACAATAAAACATTTTAATGAAATAATGAGCCACCAATGAAGTGAAAGTTGCGTTTTTGTTCTCCCAGTTAATATTAAAATATGTTCATACATATTTAATGGCAAGTTTTCGTGTTAATTATTCTTAGAATTGCTACGATGAGAATCTTTAATTTAGAATATACGCACATAAATATTTACTACAAAAATGCGAAGAAAGAAAGGAAAAATACGATCTGGCATAGCATTCTAAAACGTTAAGGGAGGTGGAAAGTGACGGCGGGAGATGGCGCCGACGATCCTAGGAAGTAATCAACTCCTCTCCCTCGAATCCCCTTTAACCCACCCAAAGTTTGTATTAACCCACTCCACTACGCTCGCAGCTTCTACTAAATTTTCTGTGACAAACAAGGATATACAGTATTGAAACATGCACGCTTACGAATAAAAAATAAAGTTTTTTGAAATTGTTTTTTTAAAACAAATTCACATGTATCCAACATTGCATTCTCATTTAAATGAGAAAAGAAAATCATTGCTTGCTAAATTTAGACTAAGGAGACGGCAATTGTCATGATACTATCGTGTTAAGTTAATTTTAATGAAGAGGGAAGTACGACACCATTTTTTTTCAATCATGTCCGCATCCAGTATATAGCATATTGAATGTGGAATAAAGTTTCTCAACAGAAGTTTTTCTACGAGAACCCAGTCGCTCAACTTTTCTTTTTTAGAGAGGGTAAGAATATAAGAATGGGGCTAAGACAGTAGTAGTTAGCCAATCGCTCTCTATGCCACTTTTTAAAGGGATCGGATCATCACAGACATCCATCCCTTCGAAAACAACTTTATGAATCGATTTAAATTTAATTTATGAAAGTGTCCGTACTGGGATTGGTACGACAACGATTGAGGACGATGTTCACCACTCGGCTACATGCTCGGAAATTAACTAATCAAAGAAAATGTTAAAAAGATAAATCATTCAAAGAATCGTAAAATACAAGTCACGAATCAAACACAACATTGAGGCTCCCTTGAAAAACAATTTCTAACAGCATGTTATTTGTTATATTTTAAAATAAGTATAAATAGCAAATTGGAGTGATAGGAAAATTAAAAAAAGAAATGAACACGCGTATCAATTCAATTAACGAGATAGCACAGGTATTCAAATTTTCAGGGTCTTTGAACTTCTCCTTTTAATTAACCTTATCATACGCGTTACCACCTAAGTTACACTAAAACCGAAAGTCATTATTATTATATAATAAAATCGCTCACGGGTCGGTAGCCATCGCACTTTTCACGTCTAATTAACATCATTGGTCATGAGAAAAACGGCGGTTATTAATATGACATGGACACGAACTTACGAATTTATTTCGCAACAAAAATATATTTTACACGGAAAACCTTGTATGACATTAACATAAAAAAAGCTTCATTCGGGACTTGTGTATGTATATTTATAATAGGGTACTCAGTCATAGAGTTGGGTTGATTTTATCGTGCATCTCTCAATTTTTTAAACCAATGTTCAGCTACCAATAAGTTGAGAAAATACCAGCATGGAGAGAACACTGCTTTTGTAGCATAACAGTAGATGAGTAGATGTATGAATCGTACAAATTAAGCTATATCAATAGTTGTTGTTTGTCGAGGGTCGAAACAGAACATTATGTGTTTTATTTTCCCCCTGTTCTGAATTTTCATAGTTCTGTTTCGTAACCGAGCCGTTTGTCGAGCTATAGCTTTACGGCAAGGGTGCCCAAACTTTTTTTGTCTTGGAAGCTACTTTTCAATTTAAAATTTTCTTGGGATCGACTTCTAATATGATTCTAATAAGAAAATTTATTTAAGGTATTTTCCTTTCTTCAAACTTAAAAATATTTATTTTAAATGCAAAATAGTATAAGATAAGCATATGCTTCAAAACAATTAAAATTTAGGATTTTCGTATATTTTTAACATATTATTTTTATAAACAACTTATTTTTGGAGGGAACGAGAAAATAAAAGTCTCTGCTCAGATCTATAGATGTGTACACAACAGAAGCACGTAACTTAATAATGTGTATTTCTAAAATCTATAGTTTTTAAATGCAGTCCATTACTGGAACACGTGTTTGGATAAACAATTATGAAGAAGGGTGCTTTGTTATAATAAATCTGATACTTACTTTGACCATTCGTTAATCCTCTAAATTAACAGAAAGCACGATCAAGTCGAGCCGAATATTCAGATTGCCGGGATTTTATTTTTCACCGTCGGCTATAAATATATTTATATAAAATAAATAATTGTTTTCAAAATTTACGAAAGTTTTCGGAGTTGACCAACCGGTTGGGCATCCGTGCTTTAAGGCATTGTTCAGCCTCTCTTTCTTTATCCACTCCAGAGAAAGTAAGAGGAAGAAGCTCTTTCTCTTTCTACAACCCATTCCCAGGATTGAGTAAAGGGTGGGCTGTGTGTATTGACACTAATTAAAAATATCACAGATGTCCATTCTTTTAGAAATAAATTCATAAATCGATTGAAAAATCATTCTATGAAAGTTTAGATTCGGGGTTTCAAACTCATAACCCCGCAACCGATTAGGATGATAACCTAAGAGTGTTCCTTGACCATTCAGTTACAGGACCGGCTCTGTCGGGATATCTTTCTCTTAATAGACTCATAATAATATTTCCGATAAGTACCTATATATGCTGCTTTGGTAGATCATTTTAGAGAAGATTTTTTTTCTTCATTGTTTGTGCAAATTCTTATGGCAAATAATGTCTTCGAATGGGGGCGTTGTCATATAATGTGTAACACTTACCAACCGATAAGTCTCTACTCTAAATACATGACATGGGTATCACTAAGAATTTGATACATTTAGGTACACCAACATTTTAAGTTGAAAATTAAGGATAACGTGTAATACAATATGTTTTTGGATGTCGCTTGACCCCAGAACGTTATGTAAAGACAATAATATTAACAATAATAACGAATCAATTCTTGGTGAAAAGGCATTATATTTTATAAAATAATAACGAAGTTGGGTAAATTTCAATCAATACTGATACAAAACATTCGAAGCAAATTCCCATAGTCAAAACGCTTTTATATGCGTCATTATGTCCACAAGACAAAACTGTAAGGCGTGTTATCGTAAATAAGTTTCCTATTTGTTAATACTTCGAATTGCACATCATTGTTATCTCAGTTTACATTGAAATCAATACAGGAAAAAATAACGAATATGAGTTACTCGGAAATACTTACATGCCTTATAACATGAAAACTCGAGTCACGAATCCAACAGTTTTTTGGCATTCGCCGTAAAGCACTAAATAATAAATGAGAAAGAGTGCAAATTCGGTATTTCGATCATCTAGTTGATTAGTCGGAAAACACCAAAAAAATAAATTTCGCTTTATCTGATAAGTCAAATAACATTAAAGGCAGATAACATTTAAAAATATTGGAGCATATGGTCTCCTAATGGAGGTATCTTGACAGAATTTTTTCTACGAGAACTGCTTGTCACTCAGTTGCTCAACCTCTCTTTTCCTTTTTCGAAGAGAGTAGGGATAGAAGGATAGGGCTATGACAGGACTAGTGATTAGCTAATCGCTCTCGTTACGCCCCGTGAGGATGGGATTGGTGGGAGGGAGGACTCAGACTACGAACAGAAATCCATAAATCGATTGAAAGATCAATCTATGAAAACCGTCCGCACCGGGAATCGAACCCGAGACATCCGTAACCGTAGCCAGCGACGAAACCAACTGTGCCACGGACGCCGACGATATCCTTCTGACTATACTCAGGAAAGTACCTAATTGTTTATACCTGTTTTCAAAATGCATAAAACTCGGGTACTAATTGATAATATTTGGTTTATATCATTTCAATATTGCTTTTGCCATTATCTGAATATGGTCAACGAACTGGACGACCGATATCGCGATCAAATTTTAATATATTTTCAGATGAAATATTTTTATGTTCAAACGGAGATATTGGAAACGAGTGCCAACTGATGGAGGATGTAACATGCCATGCGAAATTGGTGGAAATAAATTAATAAAATAAACGCTATCAGAAACATTAGTGTAGCGTGGAATGTAGCCAATTGTATATTGTTTAAGATCAAATCAATTATGAAAACCAATTGAAGAAAATGCTGTTCAAGCTTTGATAGAATAGCACAGCGAACATTTAACTAATGAAGAGCTAATAGAAATGGACTGCCATATTATTTCCCATGATAATGACGTCTCAGAACCTGCTTCTTAGATTGTAGATTATTTTTGCAAAATGAACAGTATTTTTCGGAAAGTTATACATTTATTTTATGTATGATGTTTATTTTCGCTATATAAATGAAAAAGAAAGGACAAAGAGAATTCTATTAGAATTCTACGAGTCTTATCGCGTCATATATGTACATAAATTTGTAGGCACAATAAAACATTCTCGGAATTCTATGAATAATGCATGCCCGGAAAATTGGGTTCATTTTTACTTTGATCGAGAGGAAATCGTATTAAGCAGCGCCTGTTTCGACAGTGGAAAGCAGCACCAATTACTTCGCCGCAGGGGAAGCGCGTCTCGTCAAAAATAAAGCGGAGATGTGACGTCATGGCGGGGATGTGGCGTCATACATACATGCACACAGGGCAGCGGCTTGTGACGAGAAGACTTTTGTACTAATGAATTATGAACATTGGCACAGAACAATGTTATACAAATCTTTATTCGGTGATTGCGTACTGGTTATTACGTTAACAAAATTCAAATACTATTTACTTATACATTATATAAAATAATTTATTATGCGCTGGCCGAATAGATACGTATTTGTAGGTCTGTATTTATTGGGTCAGTAATTAATTAGTTATATAAATGGTCAGTATACACGTGGTCAGTTAATAAAATAAACGGTCAGTAATTTATACAAAATGGTCAGTTATTAAATTAAGCCTAATTTATTATTTTATCTTTTTTACTTAGTTAACCTAACATAGCCTAACTTGACCTTCTTTTAATATTTACTTACCATTTTTATTTTTATACTGACACTTTTATGCATTTTATTCTGACGGTTTCTTTGATATTTACTGACCGTTAATTGAATTAGATACTGACCAAATAATTAGTTGCCTACTTTTTACCATGTCTCCCAGCATGGAGCCTATGGCCTCTAATAGAGGAATCTTAACTGAAAATAGTTCAACATAATATTTTATGTAACAAATCGTACTACTTTTGAAATAGTCACAAGCACATTATTTCAAAAAATGGTAGCACGATATTTTGCGAATCTTTAAACATAGCATTTTGTTAAAATAATCATAATTATTCAACGGCAGAGGCTATTTATCGGTAAAAATTATCTTTTTCTGACTGCTGCCACAGTGACATCGATCGAAACCGTCATGACTGACTGATGATTGAACCGTTCCGAAAGAATTCTACCTTTTTATAATATTGAGTATCGACTTTGTAAATAAAATATATTATTGATTGGTATGTTAAAATCAGTAGAATAATATAAATATATAGAAAATGGATATACGTGTCACACTAAGAATAATATCAAAATAATGTATAGCAGGAACATATTTAATATGCACTACGTCACTGATACGCACTCTCACTTAATAAGTCTCCATCTCCACGAAATATATAGAATATTTTGCACCCCAATTTGCGAAAGACGTGAAGCTATCGAGGAAATTTCCACTGATATGTACTATGTACTTCGCCTATGACGCCTCTACGCAAACATCGTGTCGGAAAAACGTAATTAATAGGAAAAACACGTTAATAATATCTACTAAATCTTTTTCTGCAGCCGTGTTCGCTCCCAATGTGGAGCATATGGACTACTAATAGAGCTTACATCAACATAAACTGTTTTACACTCGACCTCAATCAAGTATAGGGCTGGGATACGACTAGTGGTAAGCTAATAGCTCTCACTAATCCCCGTTTTTAGGATCGGATGAGCTGGAGGTTAAGACATAGCAGACATCCGTGCCTTCAAGCACAAACCCACAAGTCGATTGAAAAATTAATGTAAACTGTCGAACCAAAACCAACGACTTTGATCACTCGGCTACAGAGCCGATAGTTTGCATAAAAAACATTACATATTACAGTATTATATGTAAATCACGGAAATTAACATAGCACATGCTTAAGATATTTAAAAGCCGCTTGGAAGCAACTATAAAAAAATTACAAATAATATATCTAAATTATTTTGCTATATAGAACAACGTTATCTACTATTACTGATAAAAATGTTGTTTATTAAGCAAGAATATGTTTAAAATGTTTTAACATTTATTCTCATAATATATTTTATAGCGTGTAATGTGCGTACGAGATTTGTAGTATTTATTGACAGCATGAATGAGTTTGATCAATTGGTTTAGAAACGATCAATTTACAAACCATTGTAGATTATCTCTTATTTAATATTCTATATAGGGAGATGACATAAGACATAATTATACATATACTTGAAAAATGAAATTTTATGCTTCCAAGTAAGATACTTTAGAAGAATCATGATAATATTCAAATTTCAACTGATATTTGAATTAATTTCCACGTAATTTAACCCGTGTAAAACGTTCGTTAAGTTTGACCTTTCAATTCACAAGTCGGGTTTAAAAAAGCGACTCACTGACTGACTGTGGCATTTTCACATTTCTTAGACGGTCGATTTGCTGACGTTTATTTCGTGTTTTTGTGGCAGTTAGAGAGTTTAAATCAGATAAAATACCAAAATTTTTAATTAGCATAACGGAGAGCTAGCAAAAATTCAAAATTTCAGAGCAGTTTTAAAAGTTTAACGGTGCATTTCAATCATATAAACCACTCTACTGACAATTATTATGACGTTTTCCGATAATTATTCCTGAAAAAAATATTTCCAACGACTTTATATTGTTATGAGTTAACAGATTAATGTTAAAAAGAGTCATTTTTCCGAGACCAATCAAATCCGAGAAATCATCCACAGCTACATTTTACAACTTAATTGAAGAGCAATATATTGCTGTACATTGTATTGATTTAATACTTTCAAAGCTATGGGCTTTTGCAACTTTTGCGAGATTTGGTGGATACGTCGAATATGACGTTACAAAGCAACGTTAAGATACAAGCAGTGCTGTAAGAAAATTCGTAATTTAGGTGTAGTCCTAGAAGTCACAGTCTCAACCAACAAATTGTATGACGGTTGTACGGATATCGACTCTCGACTCCGTTTTTCGCCGAATTTAACATATATTTGAAAAGAGTTTTTTTATGTAATTCACGACTCATCGAAAACTATAATATATATATATGCTAGTAAGATAATTGTGAAAAAATTTCACACTATAGTCGTCGTCATATATCTAGTGAATGGCACGAAATACGATGAGTGGCAGGTTAGATTGGTGATAATCATAAATTATCGCAAAAATCACATTAATTCTATTCTTTCAAAGTAAGTAAACATGTTTATTCCTGTTAGTTAACATTTAAACATTTAATTATTACAATATTTTAGAAACATAGTAACAATCGTACATAATAACATACGATATACATGACTTCAAAGTAAATGTAACGGACCACTCACCTGCAAAAATACCCACTGACGGGGTCTTATATAATGACTTGTAAGGGGATTTGGACGTTATCATTGAAAAAGTATTCGATAGATTTTCAACAGTCTGTAGGGTATTTTTTTAGGGGTAAAGTAACTATTCATGTTGAAAATTATGGAACACATTCAACTTACAAACGCGGCATATCTTATATAGTAATCCCAAAAGGCTCGGCAGCTAGGGATTAAACGATTTTCTGACGACAGCGTGAAGCCGAAATACCTGTCAACCAATTCAAATAGTACTTGTAGATAAATACCATGTTATGAAAACATATCGGCCAAGTGTGAATTAATCTCAGCTATTCAAAAAACACAATTCGTTTTTTACTATACTTTCACATTTTAAGAATGATCAATACCGGTTTAGCATTATCACTGATCATCATCAGTTGATAATGCTCGCGATGAGCAACCACGGTCTGATCATTATAAAAATAAGTAATACATAACAAATTGTGTTTTTTAAATATAATTCCTTTCTACCAAGAATTGACAGTAAAAACCTTCAAAAAAAACATAATTTTCTCCAGTTTTGTCTGTTACTTAGGCGCAAATATCAAATAAATACTTTTGTGAAAACCGATGGTATATTATATGTTTTGATTAATGGATATGCAATGTTCGTTTTTTTATATACATATATTTATATCCCATATCCACAAACTGTTATCTGGTAAAGATAAGTTAGTAAGCAAACATATTCTTTGGAAACATATATAACAGTGATTCCCAAAGTGATCCATGTGACCGCTGACGGGGTCTGTGGCAAATTAAAAATAATTTGGGGGTGCGTGGACAAAGTTGGGTAGTCCGCGAGAGGTTTGATATAAAAAAATATCTGTGCCACATTTTCATTATTATGCAAGTTGAAATAAATAGCAATAAAAAATTAGTATCAATTTGTTGGGTGTTGGACACTTTTGCAGGCATACCCACACCACAAACTTAGATGTATCCATACTAATACGGGATCAATTTGTTGAATAATCTAGAAATGAGGAGCGGAAACCAATGTCTAAACAAGATACCACAAGTTTTGGTTACAAAAACAAGATACCAATTTTATATTCTGCATTATGGTTACTGTAAAGAGTCTGTTGTTGCTTTCCCGTCTTCCTACTTAGTAGAACGTAGATTTAGTGCAGTTATGAACCGCATCATACTTTAAATATCAAAATTTTTATTTGTATTTAATTTTACATCAGCATATACCATTCAAGACATCAAATTTAAGTTTATGTTTTATTATTATGCAGTTACGTAGAGTTATTTTACTTATGCGATTCATGGTCAGGTTTTTTTCTTTATGAAGGGGTCCATGGGCATAATAAGTTTGGAAACCACTGATATACAATAACCTAAATACACACAGACACCGTATAATAAAAACATCGATCATTCATCCGATACACGTGTAAGTTTTATGGGTTCGGTCGTTCAACACGAACGGGGTTGTTTTATAACCAAAAAAACCCGTAATAAAGTTAAACCTATGTAAGATCCTCTCTTTCATTATTTCACTCGGAGGTAAATTTGTGTAATAAGTAAAATTGATACTTATTTCTGGGCATGGCAACATTATTTTTATTTTTTTAACGCGAGTTGTAAATACTCAAAATAGCGCGGCGACCTCATCGCAGGAAACAGGTGTTTATAAAACGTTTCAGATTCTACGATATTGATAAGAACGATTAAGCATGACTCCATCACGTAAATAACAAACATAATATACTGGTAAACATAAAAGGATTATAAAAAAATACAAAAACATATTGTTTGTATTCTTTCCCGGAATACGGCGAGTTTAAATCTGATAATTTGAAGTGATAAGAGTCACCTGTGTTTTCTTAAGTTTTTTATCACTACTCTTCACAACGGCTCATAAAATAAGCAGCGCACGTGCAAAGCGCAGGTGTTAAAGAGTAAATATTATTTCTGTAGCGTTATGGCAAAAACTCAATGTCCGTTTATGTCATACTGGGTTGGTTCTCAAAATAAAATATTTGCCAGCAGTGGCAAAATTCGGTATACTAGTCATTATCCGTGAAGAGGATCCATTGAATCTACAAGGAATTATGCATTTAATTTGATTTTTTGGTTACTTACCATGGTTCATATTTCTTCTTCTGTAAGCTAAGGTAAAATTGACACATCAAAGTGCGCCACAACGGCACAACGGCACAGATTTATCATTGCAAATCATAATAATTTTAACAAAAAGATCGATCCTTCTTTAGAATTCATAACTGAAAAACAAATAATAATAATGTTTTAAGCGCTAAAGCAAAGCGATTGTTTGTATTGTTTAAAATGATGAAGTTACTGGGCCCCAATAATGTACTAAACATCTTTTACAATATGTAACCGATTACCTGCGATTACCTATATTGTTTTTCAATATATGATTATGATGAGATACGATATTTTCTTGTCTGAAATTTCGTATCTCACCGAAGTCTCGAATTCATCATTTCGAAGTCTGTCTACTACTAACGCATTGTTTTTAGGACAGTGCAGTAAAATTTAGCTAAGGATATTGGCAAAAAACTGAAATACGTTCATTTTTCGGTATATTCCCGTATTTAATAATGCTGTGACGCCGTAAATGAGCTGTGTGGCTTGTGATAAATACAACATTTGGGTAATATCAATAGTGAATATCCCATTATGTACGTTAAAAATTTCTGCCTTAGCTCAAACATTTGTTGAACATGAGTATGGACGGAATTTAGTAAGGTAAAAAAACAAGATCCACATTCAAACATAAACGACAAAATATTGAAAATAGTTTCCAACAACATGAATACTGCGCTAATGACCCTTTGCATCTGAGGCTACGATGTTACCATGCAATTTGTTTTCATTTTACATTAATTAATGATCATCAATTTCCCTTCTGTGTTTTTCCGTGTAAGCAAACAAAGCATGCGTGGAATGCTATTTGCATAAGACACGTGAAATAACATATAAATCATAATTAGCGATACTATTAATTTACTATATTAAGCAACTATATGTTGCTATTGTATCGGACATCGGACGGACGCTAAAAATTAGCCATGTTAATCATCTGACTCAACAACCTAAATGGAAGACGTATGGCAAATTTTCCGTATCGGTTATCCAGGTGACCAGTTGATCGCGGTGATAAACGTTTTCGAAATGTTTTGGTCGCTATAAGCAACATTTCGGGATCAACGAGGGACACCTGTAGCAATAGTTATCGTTGGTATAATTGGATAGATAAAGCATTTTGTACTACGAAACAACACTTATACAATAAAATAAATAAACGTCATACAAAAAATAAATTAATATAACAGCAAAAAATATATATATTAAATTCATTTTGTTTCGCGTATATAGCAAAAAAGAAACTAGGATACCCTTCTTGCATGTGCTTATTTGTAAAATTTGACGACACCGTCAAATAATCCTATACAAATACATTTTACAATACTTTTCTCGCTCTTTCAACGACGTTTTCTTCTAACAACTCCATGGATTGATTGCGAAGAGAAAGGGCCTATTTAATTATTATTGTCTGTTGTTTATATGTATGCAATACTTTTATGTTATGCAAGCGATGCACCGATATACTTATGCCTCATTCGCGCTCTTTATATTATTATCACTCATTGTGACGATTCCTGGGGCACGTGACAAGTGTTAAATACAAGCAAATGTTGGGATTTTGTTGTTGAAAATCGATCCGAACTCGGCGGGGTCACGATTAACGAGGGTTACCTGTACACAGTAAGTATAAAACTTATACATTTTAAGTAACGTTTTTCGGCCATTTTAAAGGTTTGTGAACTGTTAGATATGTCTTTGTTGTCTAGTACTTTTTACAATACTGATACGCTCTCTGTATAATACACAGAGCGTGTTAGTTTATTAGCATCTAAGATTCCCGTGATCCTAGAGCAGTGTATGGATCCTGATTATGTATCAGTATGGATCCTAGAGCCGTGTATGGATCCCGTGATCCTAAATCCTAGAGCTGGAGTGCAAAGCAATACGGCGTATACTCCAACTCGCTCCCAAATAGTTAGCAATGCGTTTACATTCTTTCACAAAACAAACTTTTAACTGTATCACGCTAAATCGAAATATACCTGTCGTGGTGGGTAATAATAGTAAAATGTGTACTTTACCTTAGTAAAAAAATCAATGTATGTAATTTAATTAACAATTCATAACATGGTACAATTTGTGAGACTAGAATTTTAGCCTAGTAACTACACAAACGACAACTTTACGCGGAAATGTTGAATGTTGAACAGAAGGATTACTTTTTTTACAAAATGTGTAATTTAAAATAAACTTTAAAGTATTAAAATCTGATTCTCAGTATTTTTCAGTTACGAGTACTATCTTTTCCAACTAGGAAGGAAATTTAATATTAGATTTGATTGTACTAAATAATGATTCGGTCTGATATATGATGAAATGCTAATATATAGTATAAAGATGTTATGCGTTACATTGGATAACTTCGTTGAATTTCAGATTTTTCTGAGATGTTGCTATTTGTACGTTATTGATTCCATTTTTTCATATTTTGTTTTAGATTTTTTTTTCGGAAGCCTTCACAGGTTTGCGCACAACAACTCACCAAAGTTTCATCGAAATCGGATCAATGGTAAAAGAACGCATGGAGGACAAACAAACAAACATTCATTTTATATATATATTTATAGATTATGTCAATGTATTGAATTAACTTCAAGCCACGAACAGAATTCTAAAGGTAATATTCATTTTAAATAAAATTATAATTGAATGACGAGACAGTTTAAAATAATATGGTGTTCCAGTTCACGTTGTCCAAACTCAAGTATTTAAAGCCAAATTTTGTTTTAAACGTTTTGAATTCGGATTTGACAATATACCGTAGAAAAATATACCTATAAACAGTTTCCGGCAGTTCATATTGATAATATTATTTTCAAAATTATGAAGATAACGGTGGAGATCGTTCAGTTCATTAGTCAGACTATTCCAAACAAATTATATTTTGCGCTACACAAAATGTTGATATGTTTGGGTTAGTAAAAGGATATTTCTAAATATCCCTCTACCGACTATACTCGGAAAGTATCCATTTGTTAAACATCCGTTTATAAAATGTTTAAAACTCGGGTACAAATCAATAATATTTGAATACTACTTTTCCAATTATATTAAAATGGAGCTATTTGGAGATGACTGAGTAATGAACTGGACGGTCGATTTGTGTACATAAAGTCTTTTCCTTGATGGATTTATTGTTCTTGTTCATGTTGCTACTTTGTATTAAAATACAGCAAAACCTCGCTATAACGGACATGGGGCAAAATTACCGGTAAAATGTTAAAACACCTGTAAACATCACACAGCCACGGCAGTTTTAACGCGTGTCAGCCGATGACTTGATGCGTAATAAACTACATCACATCCGCACATAATAAATCCCTCATAATTTATTTTATTTCGAATCATATTATTGCGATAAACCGAATTCGGAAAACCTATCTTATTATATAACGCAGAAATCGTCATTCTTACGAAACTCACGGAGCAATAATTTAATACATAGTTTTGAATCCCGCGGAACACTAGCATGATTTAATTTTGTAAAGATACAAACAAATATCAAATAATAATCATAAAAGTTACATTTTTCTTTATATTTAGGTACTGTAAATACACGTTTTTCATAATAACAAAATTAATTCGTGTGTTTCTTGTTGCTGTGTGTTTGAAATAAGTTTATGGAATTTCGGCTCCAATGATTTTCTCGTAGACCACCGGTTGGCGACCACTGATACAACGAATTTTTTTCTTTAATAGAAAACACAAAGGTTTCACTGTACTTATATTTATAGTGCTCTATTTCATTGCTATTGGTTTCAGTCGTTAATATAATAAAATACTTAATTAATATTTGGCTGAAAATATTTTTTACGAAAGTAAACTGTAAGCTTATTACTTAATAATAAAGGTGCCAGCAATCAAAAATAATAGATAGTCATTGTCGCTGACACCTTCTTCAACTAAATAAAGGTAATTTTGCAATCAACTAAAGCCGAAGCCCTTCAACACTTTCCACTTTAATTCATATTACTCTATCTGATGTCATCGTTAACTGAATAATAATGTTGTTACGAACTGAACAAACGTTATAATTATAACTCCTGGCAAGTTATAGCAGAGGATTGTTAAATGATACAATTATATAATGTATAGGGGCTGTATTACAACACGGTTTCCGATTAGTTTTGTGTTTATATATTATGGATATAATAGCTAAGTGATTAAATTGATTAACTTGATAGGTAGATTGGTTCTAGGCAGTGGCGTAGCTAGGGTTTGTGCCGCCCTCTTCCACTTTTTCTGCAAAATTGTTTGTAACCACGACGGAATAAATTGCGCCGCAGGCTGAAAATTTTTAATGGAGAATAAATATAAATTCTTGGAAAACATAATCTTGACCAATTTTAGGTTTAATATTATAATTTTTAATGTTTTGTGTATTCATTTCTCATGTATAAATAAAATTTCTTGAAAATTCTTAAATTTGTAGAATCCCGCAGGTTTGATTTTCAAATACGTCAAAAAGTCATTTAAATAAATTTTAATATTAATATAAATTTTATTATTAATATGGAAATATAAATTATTTATGTACAATACATTAATAGGTATATATTCTATATAAAAGCGAATTAAAAATTGTGACCTGAATTAGAAGAAGATATTCAGTAAGAGATCGTTCAGAAAAGCAATATATTTGTCAGCGAATCACAAGACATCAAAATTTTTATTTGTTTATTACCTACATAATTTTCTACTCATGTTTAATAATGCCGTCGATAGAAAAGTACATTTTGTCAGCGAGTCACAAATTAGACAGAAGAAAACATGATATTTTATTATAACTTGCACTGATCATTTAAACATAAAAATATATTTATTTTTTACCGTCGACATTTTCTATTCATTTTCGAAAATGCCGCCACCTAAAATGTGCCACTCGAGGCAGTCCCCCCCCCCAAACCCGCCTTGCTACGCCGCTGGTTCTAGGCATACCTGCGTTCATACACAGAAAATAATGATAGGTTGCTGTTTTAAAAATCGCACGGTTAATATTTTCAAAATTAAAAAAAAAAACGAAATGTAGTAAACCTTAGTTAAAATAAATTCTTAATTATAAGCATGTAGTAGTTCTTAATTATAAGTAGGTAGTATAATATTTGCAGTACAAAATAATTTAGCCAAGAGGTGGTTTATGTCATTAAACAAATTAAATGAATAATAAAGTAAAACAGGGATGATTGATGTTCTATAAATGATCGAGTTCTATAGACATTTTACTTATTCTATATATTATAACAAGATTTATTCGTGATATTTAAGCGCGATTGCGGATGAAGACTAAAAATATTAATTTGTTTAAAATAAATTTTGTCATGACTGCTGACGTTTGTGCACTTATATAAAAAGTTATTTTAATTCAAACAATATTTTTTGAAAACATTAAGAGTACGGAACTGGAAATTTTTTAAATACATACGACGATTACTTACAATACGCAGGTGGGTATATGGATAATATGTGACACACCCTGGTTTTTTTTGTTAAGTTTAAGTTTTATTAGGGTCCATAACTGAAAGCGTACCGCGTTAATGACAATGATTCGTAGAAGTTGATCCGACTCTTGTCGTGAAGGGCGATCGGTCAATAACCGGCGGACACGTTCGCTGGACAAATCCATTTTTGACGGAAAGGGGTGGCTCCGACGGTGCGGGAGTCCAATTTTTGATTTTTGCGGAGAGTCGTTTGCCAGCCTTCGAGCTGGGAGAGCCGCCGGCCCCCGTAGCCGGCACCGTTGACATTGTGGATTGTTTGTGTTTGTTTTGAAATTGGACTTAATTGAAAATCGTTTGTCGTGTCACTTGCATAATAACTTAAAAGTAAACTCAAATGTAAATGTAGACTCAATTTAATGTGTTAGAATTTTTGTGTATTTTAAACCACTGCTTCTTCGATTAAAATAAATAAGTGTCGAACCGGATTTAAAATGGTGTTTGTTTGAGATCCCAGACCTTCCAGGACGTCGATAACCGACCATTCGCCTCTCTTCGATTCGGGTTCTTCTCATATAATATTCCAAAAATAAGTGAGAAGTGCGTAAGGGTCTATCATGTCTATTGGAACTGGACTGACGTTGATATTATCAAATATACGATCGTTTAAATTGCGTCCAAAAGTAGTGGTATTTAAAAATTTAAATATAAAAAACCTGGTTGACGAAATGCCGAGCACCTTATGTAAAGCACTTTGGGTTAATAAAGTTGTGCAAGCATTTAAAATGGCTGTATTTTTATGGCGCCATTAGACTAGTACACAGTCGTTAGAGTTTTTCTTAGTATGTTCTACGTACCTAATATAACATTTATTAAAGGCTGATATAGCAATGAGCGCCTACGCCACGCCGAGGTCGGGCATTACCGGTTTGAATTTTCCGAGGGGTAATAACTTTTCCGTTTACTTTCAGAATAATGAACGTAATGTAAAATGAAGACGAAAATTATAGACTACGTCAGGGTTTCCGAAACTATGTTCCGCAAAAACCTGGAATAGTTTTACATGCTGCTACAAATTCAAACATGTTTTTATATTGACAGGCGAATCAATGACTCTGATTTCAAACAAAAACATAAGGGTCAGCTATTAAATGATTTCTGGGCGAATATATCAAGAGTAACCCAGTGTGTCGGAACAAGCTATTATTGCTTTACTTCGGTTCACTACAACATATTTATGCGAAGCGAGATTTTTTTATTATGCTGCAGTCTAGGAGCAGATTCGACTCCACACCAGATATAAGAAATCAACTTTTTCATTTTGTGCCTGATAGCAAGGAGATTTGCAAATCAAGGACCAAAAATCATCGAAGTCATTGAAGCTGATATTATATTTATTAAATGATGTATGTTTACGGAATATTGTTATAATTCTCATTACTGAAAATAATTTTTGTCACGACTTTTTTGACTTTTGAAATTCTTGTTTTACAATATTTTGCTTAACTATTATTTCGCCCATAATACACCAAAGAATGGCAGAAATATATGATTATTCTAGAATATAAATATTAGTGCGTCGACAAAAACTTAAATTCAAAATTATTTTCAGTAATCGCGATTTGAAACAAAATTGTATACACATATTACATCATTTCATATATGTGTATACAATCTTTCCAAAGATGTGAAACACGTGTCACAATGATTTGTAACACAGCCAGTGGAATAACAAAATTATCAATTACACAATTGTTTAATTTTTTGAGCTTGGCTGGTTGATAGATAGTCCAATATTTAAATGCGGCAATATGCTTCAGGATGCTAATCGCAACCATTGGGAATGTCCGGAAAGACGGACAATGAACGTAAAAAAATGCTCAAGACGATACGACTACAAGACGGATCTGTCGGCCCCGTAAGATCATGCCGACTTGGTTGCATCTCTAACTAATTAAAATGCATTCAAAAAGTTCACGGTGTCATATGAAAAGCGATTGGAACGCAATTCCTAAAAACAAACTGTTTTTTTTTTAATTCTATTATTATTTATTACTAAACTTTCTGCACACTAGAGTGCATACAACCAAGTCTTGAGGGATTTCTCCTAGGACGTTCCTGGTAAAAACTTGAAACCCGCATAACGTGTTTACGTTGAAGAATACGCCCTGTAAGAAGAGTGTGAAGCAGTAGCGGGTGGTGGTGGGTACCACTTATCTAGTGCCCTATTGCATTTTATGCTTTATGCTAACTTTTTAATCTATCAATACGTAATAATTTTAGTTAATTGTTGAGGTAAAAATAAACTTGACATTTTAAAAATCTTGGTCTACATCCATCATTTGAATTCGTATTTTTTAATAATAGGAAAAATAAAACGGACTGCCTATTTACATGCCTGTCAACCTATTACTTCTTATTAGAGGTCTGCACGGGCTCGGGCTTGGCCCGTGGGCCGGGTTCGGGCGGGTAAAGACAATTGATATTCGGGCTCGGGCCGGGCCCGGGTAAAGGATTTGTTCTTTAGAAAAATATTTCGAACTATGTTCGGATCGTGAATATATATTTATTGATAGCTATTGAAATATTAACTATTGATAACTAAATACTGTTGATAACAAAACGACAATAACTAATTATTACGTTTTGAATATCATTGGAAACAATCAAATCTTTTGTTTGATAAAATAATGCCGCCTTACGTCTGCATAATTTTACATTTTGGTAACCTGAAACGCTCATAAAATTGTGTGTTATCGATGCTAAGTCTGGAACAAGGCTTTGTTTATTTAAGTATCACCGATACTACGTTAAAATAGTTTGTACATAAATAAACTGTGATATTATTCAGTATCTGCTTTCTATTGGTTTTAGATAGTGGACAGTTTCGTGTGCCGAAAAATTCATTATAAAAAAATACAACAGATTCATTAAAAATGAGTTTCAACGATATAAAGAAAAAGTTGAAAAGTGATGACTGTGGTGTTGTGTGGAAACCATTTCGTGAAATAATAGATTTTTCTACACCTGACAAAGTTGGACGTTGAGTGTGTTAAATGTCAATCAATTTTATGCTATTGTAATTATTTTTTAAAAATCGATTTTTTTACGGGCCGAGAAATATAAATTTAGGTTTCGGGTCGGGTTTGGGTAACAAGTGAAGTATTAAGACTCGGGCTCGGGCCGGGTCGGGCATGAAGTGGACGGGTTTGAACCGGGTAATTTCATAAAATTTTGGCCGGTGCAGACCTCTACTTTCTATACACACAAAATTTAAAATACAGATAATATGCGACCGATACGAGGTAGTTGTCTGTTGTCAAATTCAAGATAGCAACTGCGACCATTTACAAAAAACATACCAGTGTCACGCCAGTATAATAATGACCAATAGTTTCCCCTGACCCTTGACACATTTTACTTGAACAGTGAAGACGAACTATCCCATGCAGCGAACACATTTGACACGAAAAACATAGAATTCATAGGTACTATGTTATGTATATATTTGTAAATGAAAATGACGATACATGGTATTAAAACTGACGCCAACGCGACATGTATTTGGGAAATATAACAAAGACAGTTTGCCATAACAAAACAGAATAATAATAAAACATTTTTAAGAATTGAAAAAATAGAATAAAGAAAAACAATATTATTTACATACACATTCATTTAAGAAAAAAATCGTATAAAAGACATGAGCAGAGTTTTAAGCTGAAAAGCCGCATTAGGAATTTAAAATAAAAAACGGGCCACCATGAAAATAATAAGTGAGTCTATCATAAGCGGTATGGGATGAATGGAACACTTTCATATCTTTCAAAATGTTTCTAATTTCTGGTCGAGTTAGTGAGATACGTAAATCTGATGGCAAAAAAAATGTTCATTTTGATTGTCTGTTTGAGATTCATTATAGAAAATATTCTTTCGCTTGACAAAAATATTGAGTACACCGAATCCCCTCTTTGCACGGTTTCGAAATGAAACATATATTATTTCATTTTTTTCCACGGTTTTTTTTTTGCACGGTTGTTTTGCATGGAACGTATCCCCCGTGTAAATAGGGAGCATTCAGTGAATTTAAAATCGTGACCGAATTACTTGGTATACTTGAAAATGAAAAGGTGTATTCTAAAATGTGTCGTGAAATATCGACAATTTTTCGGAATAAAACAGACCAGACATTATAGGGTAGTTTCGCCAGTGCTCAGCCAGTTAAGCGACAAATGTACTTTCAAAAGGGGATTCTGAGTCAATGAATGATAAATACATATTTTTTCGCTGTTATTCCATTAAACAGGGATTAAATAATGAAACCAATGTAAAATAAATAGTTATTATTGCACCTAGCATAGAATAATACAAGTTTACAAAAAAATGCTAACTGTCCCAGTGGTCGTCCCCAAAATTCGATGGTCGGCCTTTCGTTTCCCAGTGTTCCGCCATCACTATGACACTTCATGAATATCGCGAAATAATCTACTGACAGTAGACAGAACAATAAAAAACATAATGATGCAAAGCATGACAATATAAGGTATATATTGTTAGCGATCTCCATACAACATGAATTTGTCGAAAATTGCGAAGTAAAAATGTGCTTTTTTTAATTGCGTGTTGCATCTTATAGGTCAGTATAGTTGAGATATACATTGGCAAGTGGCAAGACTACCTACACGAATTAAATAAAATCTGTTTTTTTTGAATATATCCACTATTATTTAAGTTTTAAACTCCAAAGGCCGACTACTGGCGACGGCTGACTTTAAGAACAAGCACCCTAGTTCAATAGATCTTAGCATTATCGCGTGAAATTGGAAAAAGTTTCGCGGGTAATTCATACTATGAATAATATATTCTAATCAAGACAGACATCGGACCATGCGCTTATAATGTGCCCATAAGCCAATAGTATTGCATAACTGAACACACACAAATGACTCACAGTGCTAGATTACGAACATGAATTACTAAAAATCATCTGATTCAATAAAACTCCAAATATTATTGACCGTTGCTATGTTATGTGGACGAAAAGCTGTGTCAACTTTATTATCTTGTTTTTTTGTGTCTAATACTCGCGACGAGTTTTATCAATAACACGTTCACCAATAATGTCGTCCTACCGCGAAGAGCTCGTAACTCCATTGAGTACAACTTTATATTGAAGCGAAAAGCGTAAATTAATTATGATATTCCGTATAAAAATGGTACTTTAAATTTAAAAACAAAAAACATAGTTTACATTCACATTTAAATGTTCTTAGTGGAAAGGGATTATATTTGAAAAATAAAACACAATTTATTGATTAATCTGATAATGCTCGCGATGAGCGATACCGGTCTTGATCTTTTTAAAAAATGTTGAAGCAGTACAAAACAAATTGTGTTTTTTTAATATAATGCTTTTCCACCAAGGATTCCACAGTTAACACCTTGGGTGTCGATTGATGGAGGCTATTTTTTTAAATCTAAATTACCATTATTCTTTTTTGTAGGATATGACATGCTGGTAATAATAATAGCATTTAAATCTCAATTTCGGTATTTTAGGGTTACGTGGTTTGCACTTCAACATGAAGATAAGGGCATTAGCAATTATGATTAAATTCGAGGTGTCGAGTTATTAGCTGATAAGAGTTTTAATATGCGTTTTTTTCCTTTCCAACCTCAACTTCATATAAACGTTAATTACCTACCCACCATAAGGTTATTCGCTTGTTACTTTTAGCATACCGATTAAGAGTATCAGTAATATTATTTTACACTTATGGCACTTGGAAACCATATATTATATTTATATTGTATTTCTATATAGAACTAGTCATTATCCGATCTTGAAGAGAGGTCGTAGTTCTAGATTCTAGAGGGATTGATTTTTTGCACACATAAGTAGAAGCCGCAAATTCATGGGCAATTGCTTCTAAGCCACTCCCAATTAGGGAGTTAAAAAAAAACTCTAGGGACGCTTAACGTTTTCTACGCCACTGAATACTGCAGTATAAAAATTAACGGGTGGGTAAGCAGTGGTGGGTGGAGGAGGCCAATTCAGTATCGCCGTAACTTAAGTTAAGTATACATTCAAGTCCTAGTGTGGACAATCAAAAAGAGCAGTGTCACTGCGGTCTAGCTAGATCGCGTCAGTCTAGCTGAAATTGTAGTGTGGACAAGCAGTGTCGCAGTGTCTCAGTGTCTCAGTTACTCTAGCAGTTTTCAATAACGTTGGAAATTTTTAGCAACGCAGACAGCAACATGAACGATGCCTAACCTTAGTGAATAAGTAAAGAATTGCTTCAAAACTGAATGGCTTGGTGGAAAATAAACCGCTTAAAATTACTTAATAAATATATTTGTAAGCATTGCAAAACATTAATTTAATAACAAAGATCAGTTGAAACATTAGTACATAGTTGCAATATGTACTATCTATATGTATTAAACGTATTATCAAAACTGTAAATTCATGTGTCTGTAAACATTAATTTCATTTAAAGTCATTTATCCGAGAAATTTGGTGGTTATATGATTACTGCAAATGATTCAATGCTGGCTAGATTAAATTGTATTTTTACGTGTAAAAATGTTTTTATTTCAAATAAAAAAATACATAACAATGTTGAACAGTGTGAATAATTCTTCGTTGAAATTTGATACAACATATGGTGATTATCAATAAAATTATTTAAGGCACCATTTTTTATAGTTATATAAATCATTTTTTTATCATGTCCTCTCCCAACGTGGAGCATATGACCTTCTAATGGAGGTATCTCTTCTATGAGAACTACTTGTTACTCAGTTGCTCAACCTCTCTCTTTTAAAAGAGAGTAGGCATAGGGCTAGGAAAGGACTAGTGGTTAGCCAATCGCGCTCGCTACGCCCCGTTTTTGAGGATCGGGTGGGTGGGAGGTTACTAATACATTTCACAAAAATTCATGACTACGAACAAAAATCCATAACTCGATTGAAAAATCAATTTATGAAACTTTCCGCACCGGGATTTGAACCCGAGACATCAGTGACCGAGTCAACAACGTTACCAATTGAACCACGCAGCCAACATTATTAGACAGTATTATAAACAGAAATTTTTTTTTTGTTATATATTTATATATTATAATGCAATAAATATAACGTCATAATACCTACAACACATTTGTCCAAATAATAATAAAAAAAAATACTTCGGACTTTAAAAAGGCAGTAATAGCTTTATTACTCTGCCGCTCTGCTGCATCCAAGGTCGACTATTTTTAACTGATATGAGTGTCTCAAAATGTTTCCAATAACCAGGTGTGGACGCTCGGAACACTGCTCTAGCTAGACTGCTCTAGCTAGATCGCTCTAGCAACTTATTTGTGTCCAGATGTAGACAGCGTTGACACTGCTCTAGACACTGAATGTCCAGATGTATGCTTAGCTTATGGAATACCGTATATTGATTAAAAATCCTTATTTAGCTCACAAATTACGGTAAAATACAATTGCTCACACTTCACTATTATAACGTCTCGTCGCGATTTATGGAACAGTTTAGTAAAAAAAATTGGTGACTCGTTTTTTAAATAAAAAATACTATCATTCACCTCTTGCTTGAGAGATCGAATGATTGTCAAGTAATCAGCTGTTCTGGAATATACTAAAAATTATTCATAAAATTCATTCCGCGGCGGATATACTACGTCATTCAAAATTCATCAATCCAGCGGAATGCCTCTTATCGTAAGCAGTCCAAATCAAAACAAACCGATTGATTAATATTTTAATATCGGTCGGTTGCCTCGGGAAACGTGCTTTATAAACAAAACAAAAAAAAACTGAACATGTGATAATGTTCATGTCTCGTTTAATATGCCTTCCGCGCTTCATTAAATAAAGCATTTACCAAGTAGCCATTAAAGTCATAAAGAAATCACAGGACTGTGCTCTGCAAAGACAAATATGATGAAATGCTAATCGGTATAAACGCATCGACACATTATTATAAAAATTATCTGAAAATGGGGTGAAAAATCATAAGGTTTTCAAACTAATGATCGGATGTCAGAAATAATGCATAATACCGTCGCTGGAAAAAATGACATATTGGATTAGTTATGGTAAATGTACGGGTAGTTGACTATGTACCAGTCGTTAACGTTTTTCAATACAAGTGCCCAAAATAAAAACGTATGCGCGGAATTGCTTTAAATTGTGGAGTTCTGACAAGTGAAACTATCTTCTGTCGGATTGAGGAACTAACACATCACCATATATGTCATTCGAGTGTCATAGCGGTCATTTAAAAACAACACCTTATGCAGTATTTTATTTTGAATTTCTTAAGAGTTAAGGATATCAGTGAATTTAAGCATATGCTACTTGATTCAACCAAGAGTGGTCTTACAAAAAGCTCTGATGAAAGGTTGTCATGAAACATTCTTATTAGGCATGGTCAACTACTGAAAAAAAAGTTGTCAACTACGGTAACTTTAAATTTTTTAGATGGTCAACTACTGACACAAAAACATGGCTGTTAAAAATTGAACACAATTTTTTTATAACAGCTCTTTTCTAATTTATGTCTTATCATATTAATTTAGACATTTAATCCATTATGAAAAAACTTGATTCGTCATCACTCGGTCTAATGCTAAACGTTAATCGTTATTTTTGTTGAATTTTTCTCTTAAGCGGTCAACTACTGGTATGTTTATCTTCCTTATTTCGAACTCTACCGTATGGGAGAATACACTTATTTTTTAAATTATTCTTTTACTTAAAAACATTTTGTACAAACAAAGTAAATGAGAAAAGCTTTTCAAACATTCAAAAGAATTATAATTAAATTAATCTTAAATTACTCAAAACAAGTATTTTTCAGTCAGTGTCTTCTTCCAGAACCACGACATGTTCGTAGGTGCGCCAGCTATTTATTGTAAACAATACTCTTCGTTTGGTTGTTACACTGTGTTCTAATAAAATTAATGAGATGTACCCGGCTGGTTTCCCACCCCGCCCTTATCGCACGCGATCGTAGGACTTCCTTTAAGGGCGCCACCTGTCACAATGGACAAACCAACAACGCCTCGCTCGGTATTTACAGGCTATACTATGAGACAGAAAGCCATCAATTATAATAGCTTCGATACGGTATCTGATAAAAAAATATACGGTTTTTATAATTGTAACCGTTCGTGAAGGATATCGTTAGCCTGTTTGAGTATATAAGATATCAGGACTTTGGGAATTGTTACATAATTTATTGAAATATATTCACTGTATTCAATTCCATAAGATGTTATAATACATAACTATTAAATCGATTCGTGAAAACTTCGTGGGACGATTGTTATAATTTTAATATCATATCAACCCGGATATGGTTTTTCAATTAATCATGATCCGTAAACATTATCCACGTTGAAATAGGTAAACATATGATATTTAAATGACATTATTACGATGTACTTTTTTGTGCACAATCGCGTTGAAGATGACCATATGGATTAGTGATTCTTCAGTGGCCTAGGACAGAATTATAGTTTATGGCCTGCATTTGTTGGGTCTGTAACTTTTTCAATTTTCGATATGTAAGAAATAATAAATGATCAGTATACAAGTGGTCAGTTAATAAAAGAAACGGTCAGTAATTGATATAAAATTGTCAGTTATAAAATGAAACGGTCAGATATTTCTATCAGTTGAAGCTCGTGATGGGCGAAACCGGTCTTGATCATTATAAACATGTGGAGGTAGTACAAATGAATTGTGTTTTATTTTTCAAAATATAATGCCTTTCCACCAAGAATTGACAGTTAACACCTTAAAAGTGATAAATTATTTAGTCTTATCCGTTATTTTCCCGTTGTTTACTATGCTTAATGTTCTCTCTCTTTGATATTCAGTTCTTTATGCATTTTATACTGCTGTAAATTCATGGAAAAATCGCAAGAATGTATACAACAGACAGGTAACTAAAATCATAAATATTTGGTTTAAATGAGATAAAACATACCGAAACGCAAATTTCAAAGAAAGCAGACCGACCGTATAAATAAATACATCAATAATAGATAGGATTTAGTAATGTCTCTAATACCAAAAGCTTATATTATGCATTTCAACGATTACTTCATGTCGATAATAGTAATTAGTTACAAAGTTTTATCAGAACATCACTGTGTAAACAATTTATCATAAACCAAGTATAAATTTGTCAATTTCACTTAAAATGATACACGTAAATAAATAATTATTTGAATTATGCGAGCTATTTACTGATACATTTATTAAGAAGATTTATATACATATGTACTTGACATGGCAATACAGGCTCAGAAGCATAAACACGGGCAGAACGCGCAATACCGTCAGAGAAGCCGGACTACCTCACACCTGGACGGACAACAATAATTTTTCTAATGATGTATGAATTTATATCCGAAATATACGGAGTTTTTCGCAGCTCGCCATCCACCCCGTCCTTATTTGAAGGTATCAAAGAAATTTGTATCATTTTTAACCCCACCACTTTTTCCTTTGAGCTGTCCGAAGTGAGGTTTAGTGACTATATGCTCCAAATTTGGAGTGTATAATATGGTATTAAAGTCCGTTTGAAAGATTTGTTTACTTGTAGTTTTGCGAGTGCTAAATTATTTTTCGAAATATTTGGTATCATTTACACGACCGGCTGGTGGAAGGCCATACATATTGTCAAAACGATTTTCTTTTAGTGTCTTACATAATTGGTCCGATGCAGAGCTGTTCGAGACGATGAGCAAAGTATTGAAAGATTCAAGGAAATATTTTTTGACACATAGGAGGATGATTACGTGGCCGCATTAAATATGATTATCATTCCAAGCGAAGTCGATAAAATGTGTTGATTTTTATGATCCGATAAGCCCGTAATAAGATTGTAATTATGCTTAAAGACTTACCGATGTGATTGGTCTGGTTTTAAATGCCAAATAAAAATAATATTTTACGATGTACTTTGCGGCGAGAAAGATAAGAATATAGTAAAATGCAAAATAACCGATATTGAAAACGCTCCATCGATAAATCTACGTTAATATTGACAAAGAACGACACGAAAGTGCCTCCACATTATACGAGATTTAATAGTGAGACTGGCGTTGTTGCCCAGGTTAGATTAATGTGAAATGTCAGAAAATTGCGGCATCAAGTTTTCTTTTGTTTGGCCTTCGAGTCGATTCCATTTTTGAATTTTTCATTAGAATGAAATTGGCTGCTATTTACCCGTTCGAAATGTCACACTGCAATAGCATCGATTAATCTAACCTATTGAGATTCACGAACATACGTAAGATTCGTAAATTAAATTTTGTCATAATGAATCATTCGGAAGTTCATCAGTTAAACATAACATTTAGCGAACAAATCTCGGCTTAGAAATGTGAATTTTTCAGTTAATCTGCAATTTCATTACGGATTTTGAGTGTATACTGACAGAAGACGTTGAGTCATAAAAAAAGAATGTTCTGAGATATGTAATCGCATTGAAAACATTAATATTATTTAAGCTATCTGTCTTTCCCAAGTACCTACAATTGTTTGTTTGTTTGTTTGTTTGTTTTTTTTTTTTTTTTAATATTTTGTACATTATAAAGAATAATCTTATTGGCATAAACATCATGACATTTGAAAACTGACTTAGTGCGTTCTGTCAGCATAACCTATATATATGGTAGTAAGGAAGGGATAACAAATGATAGTTGCAAGTTGTAACTGTACGTGAATCAATTAATCAGAAACATGTACATCACGTGAAGGCCTATCGGTAAAAACTTACAATTCTGCAAATCAGAATTTTCTAATTCGATTTTGTAATGCCAGCTAATTTCAAGTATATTTTTCTTTAGGATAATGAATTCAAAAATTATAATTATTTTCATACAAAAAAATATTAAATTCTTCTTTAACTGCCAAAACCTGATTTTACGGACGTGCCATTCAGTGAAAAATATATTTGGTTTGTAAAATACAGACCTAATCTATGTTCATAATACTTGTTCGAAGAAGGTAAAATATTATAGATATTTTCCCATGAAAAAGATTAGATTACTAGATAAGTTTTACTTGGTAACTTAAAAAAAACGATATATTAAGTAAACAACATATTATATGATAGAACAGGGGTCGGCAACCTCTTGGACCAAAAGAGCCAAATGTGAGTAGCAAAATGGCTTTTAGAATTCTTTGGGGAAACAAAAAAATATTTTTGTAATGACTTATTTAAATTAATTAATTGCATTTTATTACGTATTTTTAATTTATTATGCGGAGAAGATTTACTGAATAAAACTAAAGTAAATATTTAAAAATTTTCTTTATTTTATTATTGAAATTATAAATGTAGAGGATCTTGATATAACCATGCCACCGATGCGGTGATGGGGTGTCTGTTTAGGCCGAATGTTTTTTTTTACTAAGAAAATGAACAGTACAATAACGGATTGAAAACATTATGCGATTTTAAGCAATGATACGCTAGGTATGTAATTTTTTAAAACCATATCCGCTCCCTATTCGGAGCATATGGCCATCACGCGATTCCTCCAAGCTTCTCTGTCCCCTGCCAGTCTCCTCGTGTCCTCCCAGGTCACCCCAGCGTCCCGAAGCTCCGCCGAATACATCCTATGGATGGTAATAACCGGCCTTCCGAGCGACGAAACCCATCTGGTTGGTAGAAGAGACAGGCAGGATTCGGGCTCCCCTGGGGCATCCGCAGCACGTGTCCAAAGCCAGGTCCATCGTCGCCTTTTATTATTATTTTGGATGTAATAAGAGGCTGGTCCGTCCGCTCTGTTACCTCCGAGTTCCTGACAAAATCAAACCACCGTACCCCTAGTATTCGCCGCAAAGATCTGTTTTCAAAGCACAGTATACGGTTACCCTGTGCCTTGGTGAGGTGCCATGACTCGCAACCGTAAAGCAACACCGTCAGGATGCATGCGTTAAATAAGTGACCGAGTAGAACCGTGAGTTCCAGACTTTCCGCATTGCAGCTTTGGCTGTAGCTAATAGCAGTGGGCAAAAGGCGAACCATTCGGCGCCTTAAAACCGGTCTTCTGGCTAAGGGAAGGAAATCCCTGACAGAAAAACTGGGTTGAACCAACCTGTAGAGCCCTTGTGACTCAGGCCTCGGAAGCGTAGGGCTAATCAGCCGGTCTTCTTAAATTAACAAATTACGATACCATCATGTAAATTTTAATTCACAAAAAAATATTCTGCTATCAAATACAATAGAAATAAATAAACAACACTTCTGTTGAAAATACATATCATTTGTATGTAGGTAGGCATAAAGATAAACAATTATAAAACACGAACAAAATTAAAATTGTGAATTTTGCAAAATTTTTCGGCAAAGAAGGAGTTACACGAATTGCCCAAAGAGTGTGGCTCTTGAGCCATAGGTTGCCTACCTCTGGAACAGAAGAACAAACAATACAAAAATTTACCAAATAAAACTACAATTTCACAACGTCGTCAGTAACTACGTTTTTATTTATTTCATATACCGTGTGCATATAGTAGAAATCTTTTCAGCCATTTGAATAAAATTAAAAAATATTCTATTGTCACTAAGTGTTGGAGGGATTGTACGTCAGCCACTGTAGTTTTATAATCAGTTAAGTTTTATAATCAGTTAAGTTTTACAATAATATACATGTCATATTGTCGCTGGGAGAATTTTTCATAAATATTTATAGAAATAAATAGTAAAGTTGCCACTTTATAACTTTGCACCCCGGTTCTAGGATCTACAATCAAGGGATTAATAGATACTAAAATACTGACACGCTCAGTGTAATATAAACACGTATCAGTGTTGTAAAAAGTGGTAAGTTCTAAAGCGTATACTCTACCAGAAGAAAAGTACAAAAAGTGATTAATTTCGTCCATTGACTACCTGGATCGGTGAATATCGCATTTGTATATATCCGTGGAATGTAATTTCAAGATAGCAAATAAAAATGCTATAAGGTTGCTACACAGTACACGTATTCATTGTCAATGTTGAAAGAAATGATTTTATTGTGTCTGTGTGTTGTGCTCTCTGATAATTTAAAAAATAATCCCTCGTCATATTATGACATTAATGCATTTTAATATAAACGCGATCGATTTAAACGGGTCATCGTTTAGTTGTAATGTAAGTAAATATCACGGATCGCGATACATTATTTGCGTGCATCAAATAATGCAGCACAACAACTGTTTACCCTAGTTTTTACTCTAAGTAATTAATGGATCAATATTTGGCATGTTTTTTTATTGTGAACGATATTTCAGCTAGGGATAGCAATACCGACAAACCGATTTATCGGTCAAGATGTTTCATTTTCTACCAATATTTTGACATGATGAAAGAATGCAAAATATCTTATCTTAGAGTTAAAACATAGTTCAATCTGAATCTGATGGCATAGGTTTTGAGAACTTTCATAAAAAAAGCTGAAAAAGAATGTTTATTTTTCACAGCTACAATAGATTTTATTTAAGAATTTTATTTTCCAACAAAAAAAACTACTGTCGGTTTAAAAAAATCAACAATCACGAGTATTTTTTTAAAAGTCGGTTAATTTGCAACCCCTAGTTTATAGATCTTTCTTTATTTAGTTAATAAAACATGTAACTTTACATCAAACAAACGTGAATCAACATACAATGTTTAATTATTTACGTAAATTTTCACACACAAACACGACTTGTATTTAAATCGGATTCTATTCCTGGGAAATTTGATTGCACAAAAACTTTTCAGGTTTACCAAGACTATTGAAAATTATCAATTAAATAACCGAAAACGTCATTATTGGTGATAAACATTTATAAGGAACCAAAACTGTCAATGTGTTTATATATTTGACTCTGAGATATATAAATTAGATACAGTTTGTTTTAAATTTAAAATTTAAAACAAACTGTAAAGCAATAATTATTGTAGAATTAAGTTGATATTTCTAAACAAAAAAAAATGTTGCGTGCTTAAAAAAACTACTCGTAAATATAAATATCAACTTTCGATGGTAAGATGGACATGTGACTGCAGTGATCAGCAGTGAATAGACAAAGATTAATTCTGATATTGAATTCAGTTGCGATAAAACAATTTTGCATAAAGCATTTTGTAAGCATTGACGTTTGTAATTCATAACGTAAATAGATATTATATGAATCAGTTGCACGAGTAAAAACCTGCTGAAAAAATCTGCAAGCGTATTTGAGTTTCGAATTGCAAAAAGCATGGCCACTTGATTAGAATTCGAGATAAGCGAGAAAGTGTAACTGGCAGTTGAACGATGAGGCATTATTATTGCATCAGTTGGGATTCCATTCAAAGAATAATAATGACAAATATAAAGCGGTGCTATAATGAGTCGAAATTAACATAGTGTAACTTTTGTGTTCGCTAATAACGCATGTATAGATGTAATTCAATTTTAAAGCTCACATTTTTTAAATACAATGCGAGAAATACAACATGTATGCAAAGACATTTATATTGACAGTTTTAATTAGGGTGTGTACGTTTTATGGTAACTGTAATTGGAAACTTAATAAACTATTGAGAAGATCCGAATCGAAGAGAGGCGAATGGTCGGTTATTAACGTTCTGGAAGATCTGGGATTTCAAACAAACACCATTTCAAATTCGGTTCAACTCTTATTTATTTTGATCGAAGATGCAATGGTTTAAAATACACAAAAATAATTCTAACATATAAAATTGAGTCTACATTTACTTACCACATGAATTTACCTTTAAGTTATAATGCAATTGACACAACAACGATTTTAAATTAAGTCCAATTTCAAAACAAACAAAAATCAATTTATAATTACTTCGACTCAGTGGCTACGCCAGCTGCCCTGAGCCGGCGACGCCTCTCAGTCGACTCTTCATGATTCGACTTCGATGGCTTTCTAAAGACAACAATCGGTTGGAATACCAGAATCATTGCAATTAACGCAGGGTGCTGTCAGTTACGGACACTAATAAAACTTAAACTTATCAAAAAAACCAGGGTGTGTCAAAGGATGTCGGAGTGGCTGGCACTGATGCCTGGAAGACAATGAATTTTAAAATTTTTTAGAAGGTCAGTAGGTACTCGAGATGGTTTGTTGAGTTAATAATGATAGTTGTGTTTTCGTGAGTCTTAGAAATAAAATTAATTATACATAAACTAACAAGAAACTCAATGATATCATGATTTATAAGATACATCTATATCAATAAAGGCGTTTGAATATTAAGTTTATTTGAGAATTTAAATGCATTGACTAAATTTGACTTCAATTCGAATGTTTCCATAAGCTTTGCGTTTTTCAAGAACCAATCTACCGTGTAAATTGAGGGATACATGTATATAGAAATGGCTTAAAACACTCTTCACAAGAAGCCCCACGCTTTAAACATTGCAGATTATTAATGAAGGAAACGGAAATGGTAAAAAAAGATAATGTAAACCAGATAATCATGGTTGCGTAATCCCAATTACAGGTCATCGATGCGTGATAATAAAGAGGCACGCTGCGCAAACGTGACAATGTCAGTGTGTCAGAATCTGGTCTCTCTCTCTATCACATGGCATGAACACTCAATAATTGTTATTATTCGGTGATTTCAACAAAATAATCTCCTTGAGCGATTACTCTACCGTGAAAAATTGGTTTGTTTCTAACGCTGATAAAAAATAAAGTTAGAATTGCATGCTTTGGTTGCATTTCGTTATCCGAGCCCCGCAGTTACGAAAATTCAAACTAATTAAAAAATAAATAAAAACAAATGCAATAGCCAAGTCACCAAATGTCACTTGAAATCCCACACCCACGCTTATAACGTTTTGTTTCCCGTGCCAATGCACGCCCTCTACTTAATAATTTTGCTAAAAAACGTAATATTTATCCAAAGTATACTCAAATACATTGTACTGATACTACTTATGATAATATTCATAGAAAATAAACATGACTAATAAAACATTCGTTTAATTTTTCTGCCACAATTAAACTTTTTCCCCTATTTACTATTTTGGTGTCCGTTTTAAATGGATTCGCTTGACGAGGTATTTATTGGAAACAATTATCCTCGGATAACGAGGACCGCTGTACAGAGTAAACTCTCGATTATCAGAACATGAATTCAATGAATATTGATTTATGTGTCATATTTTAAATGAAACATTTCTTCAAAAAAAAGCGAAAAAAGCACGATCACATAGGAGAACATAAAAAAGAAATCTTTCGGTTAATATTATAGCCATAAAGTAGTAATTATCAATCGCATTAGTCACAACACGGCACTGACGTATTTATATTGACACTTCATTTGAATACATTGACCAATGGGGATTCGAATATAACGATATAATAGGTTTTCGGAAAATTTGAATTGATATTAGAAAATCGTTAAAAGATTCCTGTAAGCAAACCAAAATCATAGAAATATTGAAAATGTTATTCTGATCTTAATATATATAGTAGTATTTTAAAGGGAAATTGCATACACCAATAAATAGCATGGTAGCATAAACGACCAAAAATTAACTAAAAATGATTAGTTATATTTTCGATGGATTTGGTGGTAACTTTGTGGAAATTCATTTTTAATTTCATATTAGCCCAGACCAATCTTTAAAAATCGGTAAAGGAAATCATAATCTTTATATTGTCAATATATTAGTTAACATTTGATTAATCATGAATAGTTTTTGTAGATTTTTTAACCATGTTCGCTCCCAATGTGGAGTCTATGGACTACGAACGGAGTTTATCCCAACATAAATTTTTTAATAGAACTGCTTGTTGCTCAATTGCTCAAACTTTCTTTTTGGAAGAGATGATTGATATAAGAATAAACCTAGGACAAGACTATTCTTTGGCTAATCGCTCTTAGTACACCCCATTAGGTGGGAGGGAATTTTAGACAAAATTCTTCAGAACGTTGCCTTCGAAAAGAAATTCATAAATTGAATTCAAAACCAAGTCTGTGTACATGCTTTGTCAAATTTTTAATCAGTTGAAAATGCTCACACGTCGAGCGATACCGATTCTGGTCACATTACAGTGTGTGGCATAAGTAAAATAAATTGCGTTCTATGCATGTAAAAATGTATAATTTCATGGAAATTCATCAACACATAAAGCAGAGGTCGTCAACCTGTTTTATTTGCAATAATTTTTATGTCAGTGCATTTTAGCGCTGTATTAACTAGTAATTCAATCATTCATTCCGTGCATGCCATGATAATGCAAGAAAACTAAAGTGATTTAACCAACCACGTGTGCTCAGTAGTCGAAAGAAATTAATCTTACAAAAAACTGTAAGATAACATTGTTTAGCAAACAATATATTTACTGCACTAAACCTGTTATCTTACCTAGGAAATCAAAGTCAACGCTCGGCGTCGGAATCGATCCGTGACCTTTCGTTTGACGGGAAAGCAGGTAGACGTAAAAATACAATAAAACTCGAACATACATTTTACTGCTTTTACCGCCGTTTCAGTTTACATCCACTGTATTATTGTGTCACATCAAGCCAGTTACATATCAAGTTATCATAGCAGGCAGTGTAAGCTATTTGTGTTGGTTGGGCCGAGTTGTCTACAAAGCGAATGGGAAAACAACCCACTAAATTGTGTTATCAGCGTATATATGCTATTTTCAAGCGCAAGTCATTTTCTCAGCAAAGTCAGTTTGAAAAGACTAAGGTTTATTTTTAACATAAAATTAATGTCGAAATGCAGAATGATGAAATAGACAACTGACGCTCGCCGTTGAATAATTGACAATTAAATTTTAATTTTTTGTACATTGTTTCGCCTTTCGGTTTCTAGAAACAAACAAACTCATTTCCCAACTAAGATTAAGGGTCATTGTTAGGATCAATCCAGGTGTCAATGTACTTCCTAGACTTAATTTGTCGTATTTTATCTTGTACATAAACGATATAAACTATTTACTGTCAGTTCCAGTTCATTCGTGTGCTCGAATTCCCGTAGTTGCCGAAAGGCGACATCCGGGTCGTGACGAAATACTTGGATATGTACAAAATCTCAACAATTCAAATTTGATATTGAAATTCCATCGAGCATCCTCAGTCGATATCTTAAATTAGTTGACATTAATTTAGTAGTATAAAAATATTTTTAATGTTTACGATAGAATTTTCGTGGAAAAAGAAATATTTTACTGAACTTCAAAAATCTACTCGTCAATACCGGGGAAGTTAATTCGGAGTCTCACTGTAATATATTATGGTAAACGTTTATGGGAGGGTAAAGACGCAGAGAATGTTTTTTGAAATATGAATAAAATAGATAAGATAATTGTGCGGTCTACTTTTCTTAGAACAGATTGATTTTCCGTCTACTGCAATATTCCGATTATTCCAATTATACATTATTTATTTATTTATGATATTAAATGCCAAAATAACTCATGAAATATGTTGCGGTTAATATTATACATAATGATGTCAATTTTTTTTTCATATAATATCATGAAGCAATTGATGGCAATAATGATTCAATAAATAAAAAATAATTAGTGCTTCACTTACTGTTGGACGCTTTATACACTGATTTAAATGGCTTATGTTATAACTTCAGTACAGATTTTATAACCAAATATAGTCGGATTTATAATAATTTGTCTATTTTATTATGTGTGTATGTACTTACAGTGAAATACAAGATGGATATCGAATATCCATCTCTCTGATTTTAATAATTTATATAATATTATTTGTTATTTAAGAAGCAAAATATTTGATATATGTATTGACAACACCTAATATAAATATTCATTATTTCTATTTTCTGATCAAACAAAATTAATATTGTTGCTTCAAAAATAATTTGCAGCAATCGAGGAGAAATTTTAGATACAATAAATAATTTTATATTTATAGACGGCATTAAAAACATGGTAGTCCGTTAATGTCGGGATTTTAAGTCGTCATACACAAGTTGTGTACATAGCTAAAAATGAATTAATATTTTTTTGGTTTGTTATGTCATCTTTACTATTCCTAGCCCTTCAAATAGATCACCATATTGAGCAAAATCATTCATGAATGGCCGCTATTTAAACAAAAAAAAAACTTACTGTTAAATAATTCGATAGTGAAGACTTCTATAATTTGTTGTAAGTTCAGATAACGAATTATGCAAACGCCCAGTTTTATCTGTAAATAGAAATAATGAAATAATTAAGAAAACAAAATTATTGGAAATTGATGTTAATCAATTTTTTTCTTATTTAAATACCAGTATGCACCGGCGTAGCAAGGGGGGGGCGGCTCGCACTTTTAGGGGCGGCATTTTCGAAGGTGAATAGAAAATTTCGATGGTAAAAAAAAAATAATATTTTTTTATATTTATAGAATAATGCAAGTTGATTGTTGCCTCACCATAGAAAGTTCTGTGTATTTAAATTAATTGTTAGTTGACGACTTTAATATAATTATTGTGTACTCATCATATTCCTTTAAATGTTACATTATTATTATTTCTTATTGTTACTTATATTATAAATATTTATTGTGGACTTTATGTATCATTGAGGAGACATGATCTAAGGTGTGATACAAACAAGTTCATCGCATTAAAAAAAATCAATGCAAGATATATTCCATTCATCCTGTTTTTTCGTCTAATTTGTGACTCGCTCACAAAATATCCTTTCTCTTATTCTTTTATAAAAGATTTAAAAGTAATCATGAAGCGTCAATGTCGCAAATATTGAAATGCTTTCAATTTATATCTTCGCAACTATGGTACTAGGCTATGAAAAAGGTTTTTCGAAAATGAAATACATAAAAAAACAATTTAATATCAACAGGGAGCAATTTGTGATCAAAAAACTTGCAATACTGTAAAAATTTTTAAATGTTTTAGTAAAACTACTGAATATATTGTTCTAAATCGATTCATAATATTTAATTCGTTTTTGTGTTTTTCCATATTAATAATAAATATGAAATTTATTTAAATGAATTATAGATTTATTTATATATTTGAAAAACAAACCTGCGGCACTCAAACTACAAATTTAACATTAAATACAACGTTTGTAAATGACAGGATTGTAAAAATATAGTACATATTTTTCAAGAAATTATATTTATTCATAAAAAAATTTCGGCGCAATCTTTTGCGTCGTAGCGTTAATAAAAAAAGGGTAGGTAATTTTGAAAATAGCCTTAACTCAAAACTACTGTCAATATAAAATCAACAATTTTGGAGAAAAATTAGTAATATTAAACATAAAACTTATCAGGATTGTAAAAACTGTAGTATGTTTTTCGAGAAATTATGTTTATTCTTTATAAAAATTTCCTGACTGCGGCGCAATGTTTCAGTCGTGAAGATTACAAAAAAACTTTTGAGAAAAGGTGGGGGGGAGGTGGCAAATCCAAAGACCGCCCCGAGCGGCACAAACCCTAGCTACGCCACTGCCAGTATGCATACGTAAAAAAAACACTTACACTGAAAACTCTAATATAGATTATGTTTCATCTAGATTATTTAAGTAAAGTGCGTAAAAAATGAATAATTACTAATACTAATCACACATAAATACAACAATTGTTTTTAAATGCAAAAAAATACACTAATTATTCAAAATGACAGGTTGCCTAATTAGGTAATTGCATGTAATTTTCTGTAATACTAATGTAGATACAAATTGTTACTAAGCATTTTTAAATTTAATATTGTGAATTGTGAGTAATAAACTGCAAATTGTTTCTTTACAATTGAGCTAATAATAACTTAAAATTAACTAAAAATACTAATGTTAAATGTCAAATTAAAAAATATATGCCTTATATTTATGTGCATAAATGCCATTATGCAGTTATAAAGTACAATTGCCGAAGCGACTAGCATTTTTGTGCACAAAGGTTTTATTTTAAATAAATAATTGCTGCAAAAAATATTCAAACTTCAAATACCTATATATATTAGTAATTACATATTATTTTGTACACATAATTGTTTCCAAATTAATACTTGCAGTCAGGTGGAGTAAATCTATGGTACGTGTTTTTTTAAATGCAAACACCGGTCATAATAATAAACATATTTTTGTACTAATTCCACAATTTTATGTAATGGTCAAAATCAGTTTCGCGCATCGCGAACACTCCCGGCTGTTAGTCTGATGTTTATATCAGTTAGTTTGAAGATTACGAAACACGTGTCGCAGCCAGTGGAATAACGGTGTTATCAATTTTCATTATAAGTATATTAAAAATGAAATTCCACAAGGTTCCAGCAGTATAATCCATCAAAAATTTGTAGTTAATAAGGCGCTTGCGGTAATTTTTTCTCTCTCTCGCTCAATCACTTGTAAAGTGAAGGCTGCAAGCGTCATCTAAAGGCATACTGGTGTTTGTTCTTTTCTCATAATTGCGTATACACATGTTTGATTGTGTGATAGAGATACATCCAACGCACGACGATGGTACGTATGTATTTGTTTTAAAAATAAAATACGATTTATTTTGTATTCACTACTTCCACATTTTTATAATGATCGGGATCGGTTTCACTCATCACGAACATTAACACATGTGAAAATAGTACAAAACAAATTTTGTTTTATTTCTAAAATATATTGCATTTCCACCAAGAATTAACAGTTAACACCTTATTCTTGAGCAAATTTTGTGATTGGAACTTAATGCGTTATAATATACATATTTATTTACGACAAAAACAACTATGTAAGAGGGTGCGCTGGTCTCACGCCTATATTTGGAGGTGCAACACGTTCACTCAGCTAAATTGTTGTGGTTCGAGATTCTATTTTGAGATATTAAAAAAACCGGTTTACATTATGAATATTAAAAATATATTTATTGATTATGATTTCCTAATCGAATTTCGGTATCCAGAGTAATACGTATACACGATGCGCTGCTATTGCTAAATCATAATATTTACTGCAAGTTTTTCATGCCAAGATCCATACGTTATGCTGTGTAACTAACTCTTGATGCGACAGCTGGAAACCAATAAAATTCATTTATTTATCAGTTAATATCTAAATTTCAATCATACGCTGCGATTAGGCGAAAATGACACAGTAGAACCTGATACAGCGGACTTAACGGATATAACGTATAAAATATCCGGCCAAATGTGAAAATTGCTACAAACATCCTGTTAATGTTATATATGTTTAAATTCAAGTGTCACCGCACGTAAAAAATGCTTTGCAGATGATCATCACAGAAATCCATGCCTGTCAACAAAAATTCGTAAATCGGAATCATTTTCACGGAATCACGGATGGACATCCAAGAGAGGATCACTCGGCTACATGACCGATAATGTTCGTGTTTAATTTTACAACAGAGATTATCTATGTAAATAAGAACCTGAAATTTGCTATCATAGAATTGGCATTCGCTGAGTAGACGGACATTCATTATAAAAGAATAAAAATTATGAATTTATTAAGTTCTACAAGCATGCCTTGTAGAACTAAAATTAGTTAGTTAAATGATAATCTTAAAAAGCATTAATTTCCAAACGACTACTGTTGAAAATGTATAGTGTTTAACAAAGACCTAACTAAAATAAAAGAATTACTCAATTGAATGTCGAAATGAGACCTTGTTTGTAAAAAATAGAAATGAAATTACCCCTACTTTGGATGCTATCATGCGCCACACATTCCTCGCCATATAATCAGCATGTTTCAGCAAACACATTTCCAATTTCCCAAAAGGCAAAAGCGATACTTTCAAATATTTTATTATTCCATAGGCATGATTGTATGACATCGAAATCTCGCGACCGAAATAATTTATAATCTCATATCCCGTGGGCCTCAGTCACGTGTTGGTATCAAGTTTATGTACTGAATATTGTATGCCTAACTGCATTACTATACCACTGTCGTAATAATAATTTCTCCGAAGTGACTTTCGATTTCATCTGTTCGAATTAGGGTCAGGAATCTTCAATATCTGCAAAGCAGCTCCGTGTTACCATAAATGCGCGATATTTAACGTCACAGGATGGATGCTAGCAAATTGTTTACAAGATATGCTTTAATTAAAAATCAAATTGGATAAGACAGTTACTAAAATTTCTTCCTGAATTATTCAAATAAAATACTTAGACTTGGATGCCCATGGGGTTCAGGAAAGATTCACTGAAAGGTTTAAGCTACTCGGAGAAATCTAACAAAATTTAACGTGTCATTCGAAATGTTCTGCTCGACTTCGCTTTTAAAGAGTATTTCATTCTGTAAATAACACCTCAACCGCAAGTACCTAATACACTTAATAATGAACCTCTCATATCGATGTATATTATAATTACAATATATCGGTAAGTTAAGTATTAAAATTAAGTATCGCGATAATTGTCATTGTCAATACAATTTGATGTCGGTTTTGTCTGATCCTTCACTAGATCTTTCCAGTTTGCACGCCTATGAGATCGGCATTTTTTGTCAACACATCTCAATTTAGGTTTTCCAATCCTCTTTATACTGCCTTAGTTAATCGTCATTTATCTTTAGACGCTAACGGTTTATCCGTCTTTACAGTGTATTTCCGCACGTCGCAAGGTTCACGCATTTATCTAGTAAGCCAAAAAGGTGGGTAAAAATGGCATTCTTTGTTAAATCGAATATAAAAAAACGATCTTCTCTTGACTTCTATTCTCATTTGATTGCAATTAACTTTGTTACGGAAATTTGAATAATCGCCAGCTTCTTTTAAATACCTGCAATCAGCTATCTCACACAACAAATAAGAAATTATAAAATATATTTTAATGCGTTGTTTCTAGTTGATGTGCTCTAGTGCAGTGTTACTCAGACATTTTCGGTGTGCGGACCAGTAAATATTTTTCAGTGTTACCTGGGGGGAACGACTTCATTATGAAAATAAAATAAAAATAAGGTAGTAATATATTTTGATTGAATTCAAGGAGTTGAAATTCAGGGACATTGATATGAGACACGCGTCGATATTAATAATTTTTCTCATTTTTAACTATATATTTACTTTGTTGAGCGCGGACCAGTACCGGTCCACGGACCACCATTTGAGTAGCACTGATCTAGTCTGTTTTTGATTTTGACTATTTGACGATACATTATAGAAAACAGAGATGTAAAACGGTGGTGTTTTGTGCGCGGTTTCAAGAAGTCTTCCGAGTCGTTTTATTATCTAGAATATATACTAGGAGTCATAATTCATGGCATACCAAAATTCTGAAGCAGAGTCTGTTGGTCGATATTCTTTGGTCATCAGTTGAGCTATATTCAAAATCATTGCAATGTTACCGGATTTTGCTATTTTAAAATCAAATGTGGTTGCCATCAAATATTCAAAATATTAGTATTGCACGTGTTTAACAAAATAGAAAGCGTGGATACAAGACAGACCGCACAAGCTGGAAAAAATTGGCTGTTTGCCAAAACTCTTGAGAGATGGAACTCATTTTAATACTTTTAAATTAATGTTGCCACCGTACTTTTATTACGGTTAAACCCCAGTCGTCGGATTTGTAATTCAACAGCATACACAGTTTGTATTGTCTCAAAGTAACAAGAGTTAGTTGACAAAAGTGAAGAAGATCCGGTTCTTCCCTTTTAAATGTTATCACATGTTTTTAATATTATCCATGCACCGTTGACTTATTTACTCAAATTCAATTGCATAATATATGTAAAGATGCGCAAACAGTGTAATAATATTTATATTTAAAAATTACAAATGTGCACCGAGGGATTTCGATGTACGTTAATTAAACGTTGGTGAGCTGACCAATTGTAAATAATAAATTTGACAGCGCTGTTTCGTGAGGTTTTTGGCGAAAAAATAACCATTTCGCTCCGTTTTCGTTGCAAAATACACGGCATCATTCCGAAGGCAATGAGATGTGATAATTTTCATTACCGTTAGCCCTCGATGGATGGAAAAGGACTTGCATGACACGTGTTGGAATCCCTAAAAATACGTGGCTAGAGGGCTCAACGATTCCCCTTGAAAGTGTAGCACATTTTATTTTCCATTGGTCAGAAGAGATGACTTCCATATCTTTCTTTGAGAAGTATTTGTCGATTAACAAAAATTTGACAGTTGACTGGAACAATCTTATGAGAGAAGTTTGTGTGTGACGAGTTTCGTTAACTGACACGATAATTGGCGGGCAGGGTTGAAATATGGAAATCGATGAAAGTGAAATAAGCGTTATATAATAGTGTCTTTATTAGCGTGTAATATGAGATTGAAAAAATGTTTAATACTACAAGGTACAGTTTTGGTTGTGGGGGAAGCAAGCGAAATCATGGCGTTTTTTAAGAACTGGTTTCGTCCATAAACTGAACTGCTTGATTTCGGGAAACCACCTAATAGGAATGTAACGAAGATCCTATTGAATAACGAGCAACAAATTCTGTTTTTAAGTTTTTTTATCGTTTCACCAATCCTTATTTATCGAACATCTTTACAATCAGAACGGACGATCTACTCTCGGATTATGAAGCCTAATTATTGAATAAAAGCATTTTAAATTTGGATTACTGAAATTTTGTACACTTCCGTGTATTATGTCACTAACGACCCGGGTTTCGCCTTTCGGCATCTTCAGGCATTCGAGCACACGAATGGACTCGGACTGACAGACAGTAAACAGTGTCTAACGTTTATATAGAAGATACAAATACGACAAATATTATTTACGAGGTAAGATATTATACTTCTGAGAGCCACACTGATACCTGAGTTAAAATTTCGAGAATTGCTTTAATCCTTATTTTGTAAACACCACATTTACAGAGTGGCGAATTGTCGCTTTCCAACTTCTTATGGAATTACCAGTGATTTTACAATTATAATAGTATTGTGGGTTTCGACGGGATGCAATTCGACGAAAGGGTAAATAAATACAATCATTCCACGTTTAGTGACATCTGTTAGGTGTTTTTTTCTTAAGAAATTTTGGAAATCAATAGAGCCCAGTTAAATTCCTTGCCAATTCTGAATGAGCATCTGAACCTTTCTAATTCTCCGTTATTATATCCTATACATTGAAACACCTAACAGATGTCACTAAACGTGGAATGATTGTATATATTTACCCTTTCGTCGAATTGCATCCCGTCGAAACCCACAATACTATTATAATTGTAAAATCACTGGTAATTCCATAAGAAGTTGGAAAGCGACAATCCGCCACTCTGTAAATGTGGTGTTTACAAAATAAGGATTAAAGAAATTCTCGAAATTTTAACTCAGGTATCAGTGTGGCTCTCAGACGTATAATATCTTACCTCGTAAATAATATTTGTCGTATTTGTATCTTCTATAAAAACGTTGGACACTGTTTACTGTCTGTCAGTTCGAGTCCATTCGTGTGCTCGAATGCCTGAAGATGCCGAAAGGCGAAGCCCGGGTCGTTAGTGACAAAATACATGGAAGTGTACAAAATCTCAATAATCCAAATTTGATATTGAAATTCCATCAAGCACCCTCAGTCGATGTCTTAAATTATATAAAAGCATTTTAGTTAAATGCGTCTTGTCACACGGGAAAAACTCGATGGTTGTGCAGGATATGGAATAGATGGGATAAAATAAGCTACGGGTGGGCAACACTACTAAAATATAGATGTTGTATATTATTTTCTGTGTAAGAAAACAATTAACGTGTCTTTGAAATTATCGAGAAATGATTCCAATTTATCGCAACAAAATTCGAACAATATTGCGCAAAAACCGTAAATGCCATTATGACCACCCATTTTATATATTATCAAGCAATAAGGAAAATAAGTTAAATGTTTCATTCATATATTTTTGAGAATGTGCGCTTCCAAAATGGAACATATTGACTCATAATGGAGCATCGCTATTCGCTACCTCTCTGTTATCAGGATCAGATAGGAGGGGGTTGGGAAGAACTACTAATCACAGGCATACGTGCCTTTTGAACACAAATCCATGAATGGACTGAAAAATTGAATGTGTCCGTTCGGGAATTCGAATCAGTGACACCGCAATCGAAAAGGACAAACCCTCCAGATCGTTGTGCACTTAACGTTCCATTTTGAGACAATCTGTGGCATATATTACAAATATACTTTATTAACTTGTATCTTGGTGTCTATCGTACATCGTAGTGTAGTCGAGAAATGATCAATTACTGATAAAACATTGAGTGCCTGCAACCGCAAACTGCAAGTTTTTATATATTTAGAAAAAAAATCATATTTATATCTGCACAAAACTCTGGTATTTACTAATTATTATATTTTCGATGGATTCGGCGGTAACTTTTGTGGAAATTCATTTTTAATATACAATTCAAATTGATAATTTAGTTATTCAACTGGCTGGACTAACTAAGTTACCAATTATAATTTTATATTATATCCTAATTAGTAATTCAAACTGCTTGGGAGTCAACAAGAATTAATATGGGCAATCCATGCATAGCGTCATCATTGAAATATAAAATGCCATTCGTGTCAATTTAGTCTTTGAAAAGTTTTGATTGTGACCTAGAGTTGTTGACAGCACCTGACAGATGCAATATTGTAATTCTTTCACCGCGTTGGTGATCCGCCCACGTGACAAACGGTGAGCTCGTTCATTCCACCGGCCACAAAATACCACGTCACGTGTTTTCGAGCATTCGGAGGGGTCAAAGTTACGCAATGCTCCGCGAAGGTCCAGGAATTTAGTTGCTACAAAACACTGTTGTACAAATTGATACTTTGCACATAAGACATTTTGCGCTGCTTTTTAACGGCTTTATTAGTGACATTTACGCTAACCACGTATTGAAATCGTTTCTAATCTTGTTATATTTACGACTTTATAAACGCATCTATTTATTGAAATTAAATGTAAACAAATCTGTTATTTTCAAAATATTTCATGGATATCCCATCAATTAAGAAGTATTGCGTTAGAATTCCGGTTGGATCAAATCGATAATATTGGAATTGATAGCTATAATAGTCAGGGATGGATAAATTTTTCATGATAGGGCGCACTGGGTTAGCTGTAAGACTGTAGATTGGAACTGAAGACCTTTCATAGAAAAAATATATATACCTAGGAAATATTGATTCAAATCTCTTGGTTATTGATTTTACTGGAACAGTCGTGAAGATGTAAATAACTCAGGCGTTGAATTCATAATTAATTGTGATGAGATAGGGCGAGTGTTCCTAAAGTCATCCGTCGCCAGTGGTCGGACTTTTGAGATTAAAACTTAAATAATAGTGGACACATTTAATAAAACATTTTTTTTAATTCGCATAGGTAGTCTTACCACTTGCCAATGTATATCTGCACTATACTGACCTATATGATGCAATACGCAATTAAAAAAAACACATTTTTACTTCGCAAGTTTCGACACATTCAAGTTGTATGGGGATCACTAACAAAATATACTTTATATTGTCATGCTTTGCGTCATTATGTTTTTTATTGTTCTGTCTACTCTCAGTAAATTCTTTCGCTATATTTATGAAGTTTCATAGTGATGGCATAACACTGGCCAAAGAAAGGCCGACCATTGGATTTTGGGGGCCGACTACTGGGAGAATTGGCATTTTTTTGTAAACTTCTATAATTTTATGCCTGGTACAATATTAACTATTTTATTTTTAGTTGGTCACATTACGTACTCCCTGTTTAATGGAATAACAGCAAAAAAATATGTATTTATCATTCATTGATTCAAAATCCCTTTTGAAAGTACACCTGTCGCTTAGCCGGCTGACCACTGGCGAAATGAACCTAGGTACGTAGTTCTAACTGCCGGGTGCAGTGGTCAACATCGTTGGATTCGGTTACGGATCTCACGGGTTTGAATCCCAGTACAGACACCTTCATAAATTCATTTTTCAGTCGATTTATGGATTTCTGTTCGAAAGCATGAATTTTTTTGATGTCTTAAATACCTATCTATCCTGCTACTCCTTCTCTCTTAAAAATATTAGAGGTTGAGCAACTGAGTAACAAGCAGTTCTTGTAGAAAAACTTCTGTTGAGATACCTCCATATGCCCCATTTGGGAGCGGACATGGTTAAAAAAAGTTATTCCAAGCGAAATAAATTTAAAACCTGTACTACGTAAAACACTATTGATAAATAATGTACTTACACGTAACTGCTGTTGGTTAACAATTTAAAAACAACAATTCAACACACAATACATGTTTTTATAATAATGTCATCTTCGAGTTCATAAAATACACCGGTCTAAACAGAAGAACTCTCAGGTCTTCACTGGCTTATGGATAAGCTGGAAGGAGAGTGCTATATCGCCGTTTTGTTCGTATTTAAATAAAAAAAAACATGTTGCTATCAAATTACGCAACGTTTAAAGACTTTCACGACATTGTTTTACAGTATAATAATCGATACTTATTATCTATTGAATGCATAACCACTTTAACACATTTTCTTTCGAGAAGCCAAATAACAACAGAGTGCCACTAAATAAGCGAGAAGGAACTCGGATGTGACAAAGAAGAATGTGATATCGTTAGAAGGTAAAACAGCAAAACTAAAGCAGTATGTAGTTTCTATGAACAATTTATTTAATTTATTATTGCATGACTATATTCAGTTAGTTTAATGAGTTGAAATAAATAATGGTTGTATGTCTTATTGTAACATTAGCTGTGAAAACGATTTATTTAATGATAGACAATTAAATATTCTTTTCAAGTCAAATTGAAAATAAAATTACTTCCGGTGGTCCAGACATGATCTCTAATACAATTAAACTTATTTGGATAATGATTTACACCAAGAGTCACAGAAATGAGTTACGCAAATTGGAATGGAATGCTTCTCTCGATATTAACGAGTCGTATCAATGCATACCGAAAACAAATCGTTGTTGTCAAACCACTATCTGCTATGTGCAAAAAGTATAACTTTGAGAATTGAATAAAAACGCTCTCCTGTAAAATTTTAGATGACGCAGATTTTTGAAAACTAATATAAATTAAAGTTATATTTGTTATAATGTTATAAGTCACATAGCAATCTTTTTATGCGAAATTTGGTTAGTAAACTAATCATAATAGTCAAAATGTCGAAATCTTCAAAAAGTGTACATAGCAGATATTGGTTTGGCTACAACGAAATGACTCACGATCAATTTTAACTCGATTCTCCGCGAGTTATTTAATTACGAAATGTTACATCAACAAAGCACAGGGACAATCGCTACAAGTGTATGGACTAAATATGGAAAATCCATACTTCTCACATGAACAGCTGTATGTAGCCTGCTCACGCGTCGAAAAACTTTCTGATTTGCTCGTGTACGCACCAGATGGAAAACAAAAAACATTTGACACACCCTATTTTGTTTGTTAACTTTAAGTTTCATTAGTGTCCAGAACTGAAATCGCCCAGCAGTAACGACAATACTTCGGAGAATCGGCCGACTGCTGCCAAAGCCGATCGTTCAATAGTCGCCGGGCATGTCCGCTGGACGAGTCCATTTTTGACGGAAAGGGGTAACTCCGACGATGCAGGGAGTTTTTTTTAATTGGATGTGTGGACAGTCGATTACGATCTGTCGAGCCGGGCGAGTTGCCGGCCTCGTGGCGGCGGAGGTGACGATGTGAATTGTTTGTGTTTGTTTTGAAATTGGACGTAATTTAAAATCGTTTGTCGTGTCATTTGTATTATAACTTAAAGTAAATTCAGTTGTTAAGTAAATGTAAATGTAGAATCAATTTTAGGCGTTAAGATTATATTTTGTGTGTTGTAAATCACTGCATCTTCGATATTAAAAATAAATAAGTGTTGAACCGGATTTGAAGTGGTGTTTGTTTGAGATCACAACCCTTCCAGGACGTTCGATAACCAGCCATTCTCCTGTCTTCGATCCGGGTCTTCTCACATTGTGTATTTAAAAGCACTTCAACAGCCAGCATTATAACGCAAATACTTTCTATCTTTGAGTGGCATGGCAACGCATGCCGGGTACTCACTAGTATTTTATAAAAGCAACGACCCAGCTTACCTAAACATCTTACACAATGCTCTGTGAGTATAATATCAAATTTTAAGTTAACTTTTATTTCAACCAAATTTAATTTAGTCTATCAATTTATCAAAATGCTTTAGTGAGAGTTAATTTGTAGTCGGAATATATTATATCAGTAGTAGAATATACCGAAGAGGACATCTTAGCATCAATGGCGATATTATTTTTGGGCTGCCCGTACTACACAGACCCGGCTAGCAAAATTTATTCAAGTGGCCGTATTGCAACGAATGTGAGCAAATTTGTTTTGAGTCACCGTGACAATAGCTTTGATATGACATAATATCAAGAATTAACAGCATTTAACGATCGTTATTCACCTACTTGGGGATCAGAAGATGTGACGAGAATAACACTTGCTTGATAATTATAATTAAGTACCTATAAAAACTTGACAGACATCAAAATAATATTTCGGAATATTACACTGTTACATCACTTTGCTAGAAACAAAAAGAAATATGAGCTGTGTAAATAACAAAATGGTAATTATTATGAAATACATGAAACGTTAAGAAAACAATGCATTTTATGAAACGATTTTGCAAAATGACTTGTGAAGTAAGAATACGTCTTCGACTAGCCTCGTCTTGTTTGAGAGATAATCTCGGTCGTGGCGTTTCGATACGGACTCACTTCCACGCAAGAATTGCATTCCGAATCCAATCTTGGATAGTTTTTAACCCACGGTAATCTCTCCCTTGCTTTACCTTGACTCCACCTGTGCCATCAAACGAACATTAACTGCAATACGTCTTATTTGCTGTTACACAAAATTTTCCAAAGATACGCCATTTGATGGTGCTCATTATTGACGAGAAATCCTCTATATACTTTAGATCTAATCAACATGAAATTTGTAACAAATTTGTTCTAGAACACTCAACGAATTTCGCGAAGGTACCTAATTCCAACGGAATAACCATTATGATACAGTTTTTTATATATTATATTGACTATATTGTAACATGTATATTCTGTAGGACAAAATTCATGTATAAATCTGTCTGTCTATTTCAAGAACTCCTCCCAAGCGGTAAACAGTAGCGACGTGAAATTTGCACATGTAATTTCTAGGCCAACTGTGTTATTTTCAAGTTTCAACCTTTAACAATATAATTAATTGACAGACTTTATTTTGGTGGTGTTACATGAGGTAAAGTACAGGGTGATATTGTCAAATGTCAACGTTTAACATTATTATTAATTGATGGACTATATTTTATGGGTGTTACATGAGGTACGGTCCACGGCGATATTTTCAATTTTCAACATTTATAAGCGTGCACCAAAATAAAGCCATAATAACGCCAACGTCTAAATGTTAGCGCTTCCTAAGTAAGCTGGGTAATAAATACTAGTATTATAATATTACATCATATACAGGGGATAATTCAGTAAGTATTATATTGGCCTCTTCTGGGTTGCCAAAAAAGTTTTAGACTTTACCCAACAATAAATTATATACAATATGTAAGCTGGGTCCCGATATATGTATTATGAGATACTCCAATAATAAAGAATATCAGATCACAAAAGCTTAACAATTAAAAACAAATTACTTGACGTGATAATTGTGTTATGTTGAATCCATTTATATTCCCCAAGTAAATGACTCATTTCAAATGTATATGTTATTATTCAACTACCCACACTAGCCTCTATCGGAAAAGCTGTTACTGCAATATGGAAACACGGTGTAGTTTTTTGATGTTGCATTCTGTCGCAATATGGCCGACCTTCTGTTTAGAGATCATTTGAAATCTGTCAAAATTGAACCCACGATATTTTTCAAGCCATTTTTTGTTATAATACTATGACGATGAAATAGATCCAAGCAACTCTCCATGTCTAGCGAGAAAACGATAATTATACGTGTTTGACTAAGGCTTTAGCAAATGTTGAGAAATTATAAGGGAAGATTGATGTTGATTTCGGTTTAGATAGAAAGTATTGCAATTTTCATCTCTCAAATATAAAATTTGATATAAAATTAAAAATTTATAACTTTGTTATTCCACTTGGTTTATCACTAACGTGACGCGTTTCGCCTGTTTAAGAAGCATCTTCAGACTAACCGTATCGCAAGGTTATTTATTTCTAAGGTAAACAATGATTCTAATTCTTACATTAAATAAAGGGTGGAGGTGGGTTTTATTCCATTCTACTGGACGTGCGGAGGGGGGTAAGGCATAAACACTGTTACACTATTTACAAATCAATTACTGGTATTTGGAAGTGAAAAACCCAAGGGAAATAAATTTAATAATGGTGAGCCGCCTGTTCTGTTTAAAATGTTATTTACTAATCCTCCATTACTGTTAATTGGTTCTATTGATTTCTAGAAACTCTAAGCTATTCATTTTAATACCTTTTATATTTACACGATGAAGTATTTCTACGTTCATATTTTTATTAAAATTATGATCATGTTCAATTAAATGATTCGCAAACTCTGAAAAATTATCACTTTTGAGACATTTCATAAGTTCTTTAACTCTAATATTAAAGCTTCTCCCTGTCTGTCCTACATAGGAAGCTTGGCAGTCTTTTCAAGAGAGGCGCTATATTCCACACTGTGACAATGATTCTATTCGGTCTTTATTGTTCAATAAGATTTTGCCTAAATTGTCAACAGTATAAAAAGCTGCCTGCAAGTTATCCGGTAACAGTTTTGACATTTTCAATGATGTCTCTACAAAATAAATGATTCTAAGCCAGCTAAAAGTTTCATCATGTGTATATAAAATTTGTTCCTTGTAATAATTAATGTCTAGTAATGTTGGAAAATCACACGACTAACGTTATTCTTTCATCATAATTTATATACATTGTATATGTATAAAAATCATAAGGAGTATTTCGTGGTATATGTAACGTCACGCATGTTATTTCTTATTTTATCTGCGAGGTATTCATCATTTTAATTGTTTTTATTTTTAAATGAATCGGTATTTTTGGCTTTTTGAATGAATCGGTATTTTTGGCTTTTTGAATCAAATTTTTACATTTACATAATTGGTTATTTCGGGTTGCTATGATAACAACCGACGACCAGTGGAGGTGGTTGTGACTCGAGAACTATCTAAGATGTAAATATAATGAATTCAATATTGCATATATACCGATCATGTCTTGTGTCAATAAAAATTGTGGAATATGAATTGTTATTTAAAATAGTATTCATATATTATTATTTCAAGTATTGTAAGGTTCATTGTTTTCAACGTTTATTTTAGTTTATTCGCAAACGAAACGAATAAAAATACGGGGCCGTATGCTATTAACCACCCCATCAATTCCATTTGTTATTATGTAGATAATTAAATTTGATACAGGCGCAAATATACATTTTTTTTGGTATGCATTGCGAACAAATGTCGTCTGGCAGAATCGAAAATTAGTCAAAATACATGCAGTTATTTTGCGTAATACCGGATAATAACGATCATCGCGAATTTCTAAAGAAAACGTTTATGCACGCAACAATGTGCACTTAAATTCAAACGAAGGCGAATTAAAGACCCTGCTATTTTCCCATACGTCGACAGTAATAATTGGTTGGATAATTTTATTCTTTCACTTTCTCTAAAGAAAGACTACGTAATGGAAATCTTCCGCTGTTGTTAAATAAGACTGATTTAGTATAGGAACGTTATTTTAGATTTTTATTTCATTTATATTTGTACAATATGTACATATATAAATGAAATAAATTCATCTTCTTAGATCAGCGATCAGTGTGTATGCTTTCATTCCGACTTATTTAACGACACAATCATGAAACATGGGCTTACATTATTGACACTTTGCATCTAGACCAGGGTTTCCCAATTGCATTTTATCGGCAACCCTTTTATGTGCGGAACATCAACAAAGCAGAAACTGCATTGTACTGATTTACGATATCGATTCAAATTTATGGTGCTCACGGATTCGACTACCTGTACGGGCAGTTGATTTTACAATCGATTTATGGGTTTTTTTTCGAAGACATAGATGTTTTTGATGCTTAAAATTCCTTCCCGGCCATCCGATAACGGGGCATAGCAAGAGCGTTTAGATAACCACTAGTCCTATCCTAGCCTTCTATCACTACTATCTTCGAAAAATAGAGGTTGAGTAACCCAGTAACTAGCAATTCTCGTAGAAAACCTTCTGTTGAGATACTTCCATTAGGGGGCCATATGATCCACATTGAGAGAGGTAATAGTTTTTAAAAAATCCTAAAAAATGTCTTTTGTTAATCAACAGTAAAACCGAAGCCGTGTAGAATGATTAACATTCAAACCGAGGCAGGTTTCTTCGTCACACAGTATCACAGATAATACATTATTTTAAAACATGTAGACTAAACAATTTAATGCTTAGAAATAGGACCCCACGACCGGAGCACAATCACTTACTGCCCATATTAAATTTATACTCGATCAGTAGTATAAGTACTAGATTAAACATGACACAATACCAAACATAGCTTGTAACATAACTCTTGCTATTTTTATCTATTCATCAAGGTCACTCTTTAGTAATTTATTGAAAATTTCTGAGATGCAATCAATTATTGTGTGTAAACATTTACAATAATAGATGTGGGTTTTATAATTTCTAACACACAAATATTTTATTAATAGCCGGTAATCCTTTGTGGAATGACATCCGTTTAAAATATTATTTTACGCAACATTATATATATTTGATCAAATTTGGATTATTGAGATTCTGTGATACTGTGTGACGAAGAAACCTGCCTCGCTTTGAATGTTGATCATTCTACACTGCTTCGGTTTTACTGTTGGAACGTTCGGTTAACGTGGAAATATACAAAAATTCGTCAAAACACCTTCTAAATTATTCGTAATAAATGTTTATGTTTAAAAAAAAACAAAATAGAATGTAAGCTATTGAATGGAACAAAATTACGAACACTGAATGAAATGATTCAAGCAGATAGCAAAACGCAAAATTATGCTAAATTTGAATTGGAGCGATGGCGTTACGTAATATAAAAACCGGTTTTTCATCATAAATGTTATTTATCATCGTACACTCACTGCATGTCTTTTATTAGGCATGTATTCATAAGGGATTGCAAACTTGTCGACTTACTTGTTTGCCCGTAGTTTTTATTATTATTTTAGGCAAATTTTAGTCAAATGACTATAGATGTACAAATTTAACTTAGCCACTAGTGAGGGTGTCACTTCACGTTAAGAATGTTGCCATACTCAGCCAGAACTGAAATTTCTGAAATTCCAAAACTGATATTTTGGCGAGGGTTAAAAAGTAGACAGGATATTTATTTTGCATAAAAAAGACAATTGGAGAAATTTATTCTTAACCGACAATTCTAGTTCCACATTCAGCGGCGGCCAAGTAATGTTGGTAAAACTTAATTAAGAAGCTGTCCTCGATACTCAGATCTTCCGACGCTCTAACGCCCTTCGTGGTCAGGCAATTGGTACACAACTCATTTCCTTAGTAATGATGACGTGTGTTTGTAGAAACAAAACAGCGGTTTTTCACCATAAACCTCACGAAAAAGCGCTTTCAAATTCGTCATTTTGACAGTTGGTCAACTAACTAACTAATGAAACTCTTATGTATTTGTCGATCTTATTTTGACTCGGTGCAAATTTGTAATTATTTACAAAATAATTATTACGCATTCTGAAGTATCTATAGCTATGCGTCTATAGGTGTATCAAAGTCCATTACTTTACGAATGAGTTTGACGAATGATTCAGGGCTAAAAAAAACATTAAAAAATTCCGTAATTTCAGTAGTTGAAGAGAGTAATCCGACGCAGCTGCAAATTTGAAATATTGTAATACAATGGAACGGTATTGGAATGTGTACTTATACTGTATTTATCTGGGATTTGACAGAAATGGGAAAAGATTTAATCATAAATTATTATGAAGTGTGGGTAAAAAATGCGTGAGAAAATATTATATGTTAATCAATGATTTAAAATATTACTTTTTTATAAATGAGCTCATTTTGATACAAATTTTAATGTTTTATTTTAAAATATTATAATAATGTTATGTTATTAATTATTCAAATCGAATTGCGCATATCGCTTAACAGGTAGACAGATATTGTGATCCCTAGTTTATATTAAGGAACACACTGTCGATTCATGTAAGATGACATTATTCATACTAATAATATTTTAATACTGCTTACGAGGTAATGCTTACCTTTATTTACCTTACTATTAATTATATTTGCTTTAAGTTCTTACACGTTGTAGTCTATTTTGACAGATATTACACAGTTACAAATTCAACAATGATTTAACTTTAGCATAACAGATATTGTTATAAACTTTACAACAGTGTTGCCCACCGATTATATCCTATTTATTTTTCCCACTCAGGGAAAAATATGCATGAGAAAAAAGGCACTATATTTATTTAGGTAGTTTGCGTTAATTTTTATAAATATATTATTATGAGTAGGTATGCACTGCGTGGAAAATATTATACAACAATTTAACTTTAAGTTATTATGCCTCTTATATTACTTGATTAATTTCCTGAAATATGTATGCGTTTCGAGTTTCGCGCAAACACGTAGAAAAACAAATTTAATTTTATCGGTTACGCCTTACACCTCAAGAAAAGAATCAGATAGACGTAAATACCGTAAAAGCCAAAGGATAAATTTTCTTTACAATAAAATAACTGGTTCATTAGATGCCGGGGACGTAGGTATTGAGAGTTATAATACAGACATGTAGTAGGTACCTATAAAACTTCACTTCAAACAACGTTTCGAAAAGATCACTAAAAAGGACCCTTAGAAATTTTTTACAAGGCAACATATTTTTTCTCATTTGTTCGACATTACAATAAAAAAAATGTAGAAATAAAGTAACGAGTATTTTGATAATACATACTTACATGTAATCAAAAATACGCTACAAAAGAAAACGCAATAATGTGATTAAATTTCTAAACAAGATCAAAACTCTTGTTATGGGTGTTCAACGTCGAACCCCTTAATCTTTATTGAGATGTGAAGATTTAATGTTGACAAATTATATATTGATTTATATACACGAATAAACAGCATTCTCATTAATTATGTGCCGTTGGATCAGAATAGCGTTATAGTACTTGTTTTTTGTATAAAATATTCTATATTATCTAGGTCTAACGTATCCAACTTATAATAAAGCCCTGATGCAAATAAATTATGGGTTATAAATAATTGCACTTTGTGTTACGTAGATATTCACTTGGTACGCTTGAACTTTTATTTCGATAGTTTACACTTTGGATTAGATAGTATAAATTTAGTAGACTCAAACTTTGATTTTAATAGTTTCCACTTAGTCACGGATTCTTTTAAGAAAGTGAGTTAAGTTGTAGTAGGTTATGTTAGGGTTGGTCTGGTTTGGTTTGAGTAATGTACTCTATTGCGTTGAGCATAGACAATATAGGCAGCCTTATATAGGGTAGAAGAATAAGTGACATTTCTTTACAGCTTCGTGCAACTATCGATTTCAAAGTGTGAGTGAAAACTATTGTATCCATTTGAAAATATTTTTTCGTAAGTGGAATATATTTCTTCAATGTTAAAATATAATTTATTATGTGGATCACTTTATTTTTAGTGAAAGAATTTGTTTTTTGTAGAACTTATTTATTATAAGTGAAAACTATTTTTATGAAAGCGAATATGATCTAAACAAAAGTGCATTTAATTGTAAGTCATAAATTATTAATATAATTAACGTGATTTCATGTTGGAAACGAGTAATATCGACGATTAGAAATTTAAAAGCAAGGTGTGACTTCAAATCGTTCAAATTCTCGCTCATAACTCACATTGAAGATAGTCCTTTATTCCTGGTTATTTTTTCCAGTATTTTTTAATACAAAGTAAATTGGGCGTTTTCAATATTATTTGGTTCGCAAATTTAATTATACCCTCACTGCAGTTTTATGAAATTTGGGTTTTTTGGGCACTGCTTCGCGATGAAATGAGCTTGAGAACAGTGACGTAACTACTATGGCGCAGGGGTAAGCGGTGCATGCGGACCATTGAGATCAGGGGGCCTTGGGAGGGTCTCCAAATGTTAATATTTATTTAACTACAAACAATATTAAAGTGATAAATTAACTCAATAAAATCGAGAAATTTAGCTAAATGTATAATAGATTACTGAAGAAGTTCAATCGGTCAAACTAGATTTAGTGAACAATAAATATTAAATATTGAACGTAAAAAAGTTCAGAAAATGTCTTCAAAATATGTGATTGTACAATTTGAAAATTTATTGGCGAGGCAGATTGATATTTAAAATATGTAAGTTTGTTAAATTAATTTTTGCCAAAAAAAATTAGGGCGCTTTTGGTAATTTCTGCATGTGGGCCATATTCTTCTCGTTACGCCACTGCATGGGAACCACTACGGTGGTCCACGGCCCAGCGCTGGGCCGCAGAGACTTTTCGCTGGGCCGCAAACAGTCTGCCAAATTTCAAGAATATTAAGTTATCATCGTCTACATTTCAAGAATCTTGCCTATCCAGATAGGTTGTCCACTCGCTGTATAATTCGTCGAGAGCATCTAGCTGCAAAGAAGCTCTCTCCAGAGCTAAATACAGTGTGATGAACGACTCAGTGAAGATTATAAATGAAATTCGTGGTCGATCCGTGAACTTAAGACTGTTCAAGTTACTGTGCAAGAATTTTGTCTCGCGACATCAACATCTACTTCTCCATGCAGAAGTGAGGTGGCTGTCGAGAGGAAAAGATTCAAGATAAGAAGAAGAAACAAAACATTTTATGAGACAGACAAACTCGGCCTTATTATTTTTTGGAAGAAAAATTGATGATTGAACTCGTATATATAGCGGACATATTTAGTCTACTTAATAACCTTAATCTTTTTCTTCAGGGGTTTTGTACAAATATTAGCAAAGATGCAACAGCAGATTTCACATTAGTTTGTAGGAAAAAACCCAATTGTTTTTGTTAATTTTTAATTGTATGAGACTGTTATATGTATATTTGTTAGTTACAGTTATGTCCATCAGTAACAATATAAGATTTAAAAAATATTACGTAAAAAACATTTTTATTTCAGTATAGTTATCCGCGAAAATTTTTCCTTTTTTTACCGGTCCGCAGGTGTAAAAACGATGGGGAGCACTGATATAGACGACAATCACATACAAAACTATCGTTGAGATTTAAGTAAGTACACATTATAAAATTTTTGCATAAAACAATTTGTAGTAACAAAACAATTAATTATTTTATTATTATAATGCCAACAAATAAATGAGTATTATTATACTACCTAGTGTGCGGCTAATAATAGTCAGGAAGTAAGGCGATGCGATAGCAACATAAGTCAGCGGTAAAATATTACTTCAAATAAAACAAATGCATACGTTGTAACATTTGATTTAAAAAATAATACGATCTGTTGAAATAAAGTGTTCCATCAATAAAATTAGCTGTCCAGTAAGAAACTAATAAGAAAAAAATAGTTGCGAGTTGCAGGTGTTCGTGACATACGAAAAATAAAAATGCTCACTTTATTACCCACAACATGGGTCATCGACAGAATAAAAGTGATCCCGTAATTATAACAAGCTTCTGTATGTATGGGTATGTGATCTACTACTAGAACCTTCCTCGTACATTGCCGCATCGTATCCCCTATCGCACGCTACTGATCTAAATTAGCAGGCATTACTTTTTCTCAATTTCTCTGAATGGTTATTCCAAAATCTATGAATTCGTATCAGAAATAGAATATATAACAATATTCAGCTACATCAGAACGATCTTATAACAATTATAGATAATTTCATCAAAAATACGTTTTAAATCAATTGAATTTTCTAAAAGTAAAAAAAAAAACAAGAAACCATTCTGAATGAAACAAAATTTCTTACCGTAAATTGCACAAGGTATTTAAAATAACCAAAACTCCATAAACTTCACAGAATATTACGTGAAAACTGTATCATATATAAGCACTTGTATAACACACGAATTTACACAATACAAATATGTGATTTTTAAGTTAGAAAGGCACTTTTTATTGTTATTAGGAAAAACATACGATTTACGCGCCCACAAGTGACGTACGTAGAAAGAAAGCGACGTTCAGCGCGTGCAGCGGTCGAAACTGGAATGAATATAATGGAATGAAGTGAAGATAGATGTTCGATGTTTCTTTCTGTTCGGGGAGCTTCGCACAAAATTTAGTTTTTGATAGCCAACGTCAGAGTTTGCAAACATTTTTACGCCAACTATTAAGGTAAGATTTATCATTTCAAACTGATCAGAAAATCACGGAATATGGAAAAGACTATGTACGCAATTCGGCAAATAATTATTTCAGTACTTATGCTGAATACATTTCAGTTATGCTGAATAAGTACAGCAAACATTACACTGTACACAAATTTCACACTGTATAAATGAAGAAGTAGAAAAAATTACAATATCATATTGGAATGATAGTATTATTTAATCTGTTTTAAAACATAAAATAAATACATAACAAATATTATCTATGAAATCACTGCAATCTCATTAAATGAATAAAAACTGATTTATTAAGAGATGTTCTGCAGAATCTTTAGATGCGTTGCTGATATAAATTTAGTGGCTTTTTTACTCCTTGCAACATTTTCACGTCAATACGAAGATATTTCTGTGGCAAGAGTACTTATACAACAATATAGACACAGATCTCTTCTTGATTTCTTTTAAATTTAAATTTTGACTATTTAATAAAATATAAATTTAGTCATGTGAGACGTGTAAAGAGTAAAACTTATTTATTTATTGTTTGAGTTTACCAAAATCATCTGTTATCGACACCGCAATTTTGGAGCAACACGCTCCGAAATAGTGGAACCAAGTTATTACTGGAGCCATGGGACAGATTGAGAAGTAGGTGTATTTTATAATATTCTAACTTAACGTGTGCTAGAGCGGCGTCTATTGCCTAACGAACAAGCGAGAAGGAGTTTTATTATTTTGGGAAGTAGGTAACTCCATTGTTTACGTGGGCTATGCTGTGCGAGGTTTGATGTTTAATTTGGATAAATACGGTGAATAAATTTAATTGTGTAACTTTGGTGAATCGAAAATATTTATTAAAGACAGCTTGTATTCTAATTATTAAGGTGTCTACAAACCTGTAAGCGAATATGCAAACACATTTTTTGCACACATTATTACATACTTTCTTTACAATAATTGAATATTGCAGATATTAGGATGATGACACTACAATACCTATACTGAAATTACCAAAACGATGACCCCTGTGAGAAACGAAGATTGCAAAAGTTAGGCAATAGACATTTAAATTTAACTTTCAAATAGTGTCATAAATATGTAATAAACCATTGTATAATATAAAAAAAATGTACATACGTAGGTCTTGATATTATCAAACAGATCAAGATAGTGTAATGTTTCTAACTCCACAAATTACACTTTGCATAAATAAGAGTAAAGTAAAAATTTTGAAAAAGAAATAAACGTGTCTGCTCTTCAATGTGTCTAATAATTAATCTGTTTTGAATGTTTAGATCAATAACTTTTACGCAAACAAGCGGGTGAAAACTCATTTCTCAACATTTTCGGAATAACCTACACGCTTTAAATTTTGGGTCTAGATTGATGATTTAATCTTTGAAAATTCTAAGTTTTTTCTTGGTAACTGAAATCATATTTTTCGACAATACACCATCGATAACTTTTTGATACGTTTGTTATATTTATGATTATATCAGGAACGTCGAATGTGTTCTAAATATGACATTTTTTTAGAAAATAAGAATGCTATTGAATCAACACTATTGAAATTTATACGGACTTGCAGTTGATACAAAAACAGAACGAAATGTGTGCATAAATTTTAACTTGTGGCCTTGTCGCGATAGTATTTATTCACGGAATTTTAAATCAGGTGTTGGCTGTTTCGTTACGATACAAGCTCTCAGCTTGTATTTATGTTGTTTTCGTATGGCTCAATGATGTCATAATATGTTTTTTTGTATCTTTATTTAACATTGTTGAATCGCCCAAATAGAAAAATGCATTAAATCTCTCAAACAATGAATGTTTATAAATAATCCAAAGAATCCGCTGTAGTCTAATTTAGATATTCCCTTTATCATTTTGTCATCAGGATTGTGATATCAATTTTTGTTTCGGGCGTTGTGGGCTACGGCTACGGATGTCTCGGGTTCAATTCCCAGTGCGGAAAGTTTTCATAAATTGATATTTCAATCGATTTATGGATTTCTGTTCGTGGTCTGAGTGTTTGTGTTGTCTAAAACTCCCTCCTCACCCACCCATCCCATCCTCACGGGGCGTAGCGAGAGCGATTAGGTAACCACTAGTCTTGTCCTAGCCCTATCCTTCTATCCCTACTCTCTTCCATAAAGAGAGGTTGAGCAACTGAGTAACAAACAGTTCTCATAGAAAAAATCTGTTGAAATACCTCCATTAGGAGACCATATGCCTCATATTGAGAGCGCACATGGAAAAGAAAATACAAGGATTTTAGATACTCGTTTTTTTATGCTAGGTATACATACATAGCAATTGCGTCAAGCGTGAATCGAACACTTGAATCAATTTCCCTCTTCGACTTGCTCATTCGATTCGTATGTATTACTGCGGGGCGAAAACAATTGACCCGAGGCTAAATTTTCATTGGATTTTTCGTTTGTTTTCACATTTAGCTTTCTGTTGACAAAATAGTATGAGAGTGGAAAAGCAAGGGATTTGCGTCGATTTTAATATTTACACAAAGGCTAACGAGTGAATCTCGTTCATTACGAAGATTAGCTGTAAAAAATCTATTTCTATGTAAAATTGCGCGCGTACGTTATCTGTCTAGCGTGTAGAAACGCCTCACAATACCACCTACACGTGTCTCGTAATACCACTACGCAGCTTCCAACTCTCATCAGGGTTACTTTATCTTCTCTGATGTTGTATTAGATAACATGTGTTACTTTATTAAAGCGTTCAATTATCGTCAGCTATTTTTAAAGACAATTGATTTTATAAACATATAGAATTGTCAAATCATTGGATCTCTTTCACTAGATTTATTCGCCCAAATAAGTTTTTAGTAAATGCCCATAAGTCTCCTGCTCTACTTATTTCCCCACTTGGCTGAGCCTCACAGTGTGTCGGACCGATGAAGTGGATTATGTGGTCCAGGCGCGCCAGGAATGACTGAATAATTTAATGCCGTCTTGTTTTTCTCCAGAATTAACTGTAAAAAAGAGCATGTCCTACCAAGTATTCACCATTGCAAAAAAGTTCTCAAGCATTGATTTGAGCTGTGCAGGCAGACTTAGGTTTTCACGAACAGTTCTTGGCCATAATATATTTGGGGACGCTTCTCATGATAGTTATATCTTACAAAATCTTTTATAAGATGTTCATCAAAGATGTTGGTTATATAAAAATTCCACATTGAAAATCAGACATGCTTTTCAATAAGCCTAACAAAAGAATTTCTTTGAAATTTTGAGAGTTGTTCATCTAACTACCCGATAATGAAAGTTTCTTAGTAATTCTTAGTTTTGATATATATATGCTATCTATGTTACCAATAGAACAAGAAATATTCTAATACTTAAATAATGACAATAAAACCGTATTAATTGAAAAAAATACCGTTTAAGTAGCACTGCTACGCAAGAATCAAACCCGAAATCTAGCTCAGTAGGTAAGAGAGGGGTACTATGTTAAAAAGAGATAGAGGGAACACAACATAATCACGTGATTCGAAGTGTATATGTGAAAAAATCATACGATATTATGGTCAACGATCTCTGATCAAGGTCGCGATGATTTAATTTACATCTAGCTTTCTTTCTAAATTATTGTGTGTGTTATTTGCGGGTGATATAAGAGAAAATAATAAAAAATGGCAAGATGTTTATTTGGTTAAGTTTTATTTCTGGTTTTCCAGATAACGTCAACTGATGACAGGATACAATAAATAACATCACTGACCGGTAGGCAAATAATCTCATTCAGATTAAAAAAAAAAATTTTTAGAGCGGTATTCTCAAGGCTAAAAGCAAACTACAGAAATTTGCTACACATAAGTACTTGGTTTCTTATGTTTTTTTTTTATTATTTAAGATTACAACATCAGAATAGTTAAATAATAAAAACTGTTTATTGTTATTTTTCAAATGACATAAATTCTGATAGAGATTAGAAGAGGCAATAGGAATATTTATAGTTTTAAATAATTTTGCGGTACTTAATTATGTAAACGAGTAAGTGACACCTGTGAAAATACATTAGAAGCTGTTTAGTGTTAAGAAATCTGTATTATTATAATCTTCTTTCATAATTGCGAACACTATTTTACAATAGATGATTTAGAATATAAATTTTGATTAAAACATTTCAAAATCACATAAATCCTTTATGATGAAATATCTTTTTCAGTAAAGATGCATTTACCTGTATTTTAGCAAAATAAAAAAATATTTATTAACAAAAAATTGAATAAATTAGTACATTGCCATCTATGTTATATTATTAAAAACTGTTAGCGTGACATTATAATAATTATAATAGAACATAAATTTTATAACGAACTCCAGTAGATGTCACATGCCATTATATAAAACGGAGGGACTTTAGGTAAAATATAGTTTTTTTATTCTATAAAACTGGGATTAATCTTTATAATATATAAATCAGTAGCGACACGAAAACAAGTCTTTTCACTAACTTTGTCAAAGTAATCTTTTTTAATAATACTTTCTGGGTTACTACTATTAGCTTTTCTATTTTTAGGTGATAAAAATTATCAGTTATAACGACGATTTGTTTATAGTACCATACTATATTATTTTATTGTAGGAAAGGGCAAAATCTATTTAGATGGAAACAGTTGAGTTGACGAACAATAATTGAAAGATACATTTTAAATCATCTGTCAATGTGATTGATTATTCAGAACGATTGATATTGATGCACGCGTAGTGTTTGAATTGACAAAGAAAAATATTTCCAAATATGAAATAAAATTAAAAATTTATAATATTATTACGGAAAAAAACATCAGTGTCACTTTCAACATTCAAACATCAATTCCTTAGAAAATATGTATTGGTAAGTATTTATGTAAACTTATACAAAAATTACAAAGAATAAATTGATATTGGGATTCTTAAAAACGTCTTTTGTTAAATTATTTTATTTAGCATTCCTTAAACATTAGACATTTATATCTAATTAATTCCTAAAATATCACATTTTATATGGAATTTGGTCTTATTTCGAAAGAAAATGATGATCTATGTATTTTCATTAATTTTGACTACATTTCCCGAAAATAATTATCATGTTTTGGTTAACATGCATTATTTAAAAAAAGGGCTTACAGTTAAACCACGCCACTGGCGCCTTATCTGCTCTATACAATTAGAGGCAAGTGGAACAGTACAATAAATAATGCCCCAATCAACTGAGATATTTAAAAAATTCTCTTGGTTGTAATTGATAACATCTAGCTTATTAGAATTTAATAATTTTTCTCATAAATAGATGTCGCTTTATCGAAATCTGAACCTTTTCACTCCATCTTAAAGTATAAATATAGCTACTAGAAAAGGTTTAATTGCTTACTTTTAGAGTTTTTTTTAATCGTTTTGGCACATATTGCTTCAAAATTCATTTCAAATTATGTGTGAACAAACACGTATATCATAGACATACCTAGCCATTAATGCCATAGTAATTTTTTACGCTTCTCTATAATATTATATGCCCACTTCATACAGAATCCTACTACACCTTAACCATATAAAATACTTTATATTTATATATTATCAACTTTTTAACTAAAACTACCTTTTCGGAATAGTTAAGGGTATAAATATATGTATAGTAAAATACTACTAATACATTCCAACTTCAGGAATGAATTGGATTAAAAACACCAAATGAATCAATTAAAAAATCAATGAATCCGTTCGAGGACTCGAGTCTTTGACTATGAATCTGAGAAAGATGAAAGCTGGGAGCTCATCAAATTTACTTACATTTATTTATTAAAACATTTCAACTATCAAAACATTCAACATCTGAAGAGAAAGTTATCTAAATCTATCTGTTTAATAAGGTAATGCTTTGGCTCCATTGAAATGAACAATAATTCTATTAAGTTTGCACTTGTTTACCATTCATGTTGAAATAAACAAATACTATCTGTTGAGAAATCATGCACTGAGTGACAATGTTTGTAGACAGCTTGAGTCGCATCAACGGTACCTGCCTCGATATGAAAAAGTTTAGTATAACGTTTCTTAAACTGTATGTGATAAATTACATATTGATATACCGTTATAACTTGGACGCCGGTAGAATTTGGAATTACAATAGTCAATCTAGGATTTGTAGCTGTCAAGCGTAAGCCCATCAGTGTCATAAAATTTGTTTTTATTATCAATACTGTGGAAATAAATACGATAGGCAATGTCGTTGTTTCGAAAACAATTCGTGAGAATTCGGAGGTTCTGTGATGACGGCAGATCTAAAAAAAAAATGATAAATCTAGTCAATATTGTTGTGGATCGCGTGGCGGCCATGACGAGTAAAGTAGTAGTATGAAATTACACCCGTGACACTAACGGGACGTCTTAGGTGGACGAAGTCTTTGCAAGCGTGATGCGGCGCGGGGTCAAATCAAACTAACTGATCGCGCCGTTGAAGCGGCGCGCCTCATCTTTTCGTCACCTCTCACGTAGGACACTCTCATTGGTGGAGAACGATTGATATTTTCGAGCTACGCCACGCCACTTCATGCTCGTAAAGACTTCGTCCACCTAAGACGGCCCGTAATCTCCCTCTATAAGCGGACAACTTACAATTTTAGATCTATAGAATTAATCACACTATATTAATTTATTCAATTAGTCTGTCATGTAGCCGAGTGCTCAATGCTCTTGAGTTTTCATCCGACTTCTATGATATACATATGTACACACTTTGATATTGCACACTAATTTTTCAATCGACTAATGGATTTGCATCTTGAGTTGTGGATTACTGTTACAATATCACACCTTCAAATCCATTTTCTAGCCGACCCTCTAAACGAGGCGTAGAGAAAACGATTATGTAATTACAAGTCGTTTTCTTGCCCAGTCCTATTATTCTTAACCTCTTTTAAGTGAGATGTCAATCGACTGCCTTACAACTAGTACTCGTCAAAAACTCTTGAGTTACTCTATTCGGAATATTTATGTTTCACATTGTAAGCGTACATGATTATTAAAAAATTTCGTACACAATATTGTTAGTTTACTAATTAATTAAGTGATTGATTAAATTTTTTATTTTGAAATATTTCGATAAATGCTTTGTCTGTAATATGCTAACCACTACGTCTTCCAAAACCTATACATTAACATTACGAATCAGAACACAAGGAGAAAACGACATAACACTGAATTCTACCTCATGTATGATTGTGCCAGCGAATTCAAATAAATTAATGCTGGGATGCGATTGTTTGGCCTAACGATTCAGTTAAAGAAAGGCTGGCCAGCAATCCGTTCGAGCGTAAGAAGAGAGAGAGAGAAAGACATGACAAGACATTGCTGGGCAGAAGAATTAGTCAATGATTGTGGAATATAATATAATAGATATTTAGGTAGAGGAAGTCGTTGCTGGAAGAATGAACACAACAACCCCATGATTTTTGCAATTTGAGTGCCTGTTAATGGCAAACACTTATTTATTACTATGCCAAGTATTTTATTTCGACGGTTTATCTCGCGGACCCATATTTGAAGAGCGCTGCTCTAATATGAAGGTACCCGCATGAGAATGTAGTGAATGTACAATACATAACGAAGTCATGTCTATTTGAGTGACACAGTCATCTTTATTTCTATGAAGAAAGCATGTGCCTAAGTATTATAGTATCGTGAAAGTTTGTTAGCATAATGCTATAATGCCCAATACTTTGTTGTTATCAATAACACCATTATATTTAATTTGTATGATAAATGATTAATATGATAAAAATATTTAGTTTTACAAGAATTATATTATTTCGTTGATTTCTATTTTGACTTCACGCTATCGTCAGAACTATGTTTAAACGGACGAAGTAGCTATCATCCGAATCTTATAATTCTCGTAGAACGTAATATATTTTACACACTTTAATATTATTTTTATCATATTATAGTAGAGTTCTTCCAAGTAAAGGCCAATTCAATCAACAATAAATGAATAACATAATTAGGGTTATCATCAATTGACATATTGAGTATACACTGCCATCATGAGGAAAAATACAACTTACGGACAGCGTAACATTCTATACGATTAAACGAAAATTTTTGTGATGCCAAATAATAGTATATTGTACAATTTTTTTTGACCAATTCTGTTAAAAATCAATAAAATGTTACATAGATGTAATTGAATTGGTTGATATAGCAGTTACTGTTTTATTGATCAGAATATTATTTGAAAAAGTAAGACAATTTTATGGCATCAAATACTAACATGGGATGTAGTACACATAAAAAGGAAAAAGTAGCAAAGTATTTAGTTCCACCAGAATTATGTTATGTAGTTGACAGCCATTTTTCTATCGTCAAAAAACTATGTAAGGACTCACAAATTGATCAATGCGTCATAACAAAAGTTCAAAATACATCTTTATGATGGAGAAGGTTCAAAAAAAATATTTTAGACTTCAATATTTGAGGGTGTACGTATATTACCCATGGCTTCATCTTTTTTAGACATGCTCATGTTTGCTATTTTGAACATCTGAAGAGAAACTTACGTGGCCTCATATCTCTTTCGGCTTATACGAGACTAAAATAAGAATTCTGACATTTTAGAGAGAGTCAAACATTATCTTGCTGATTATTTTCTGAAGAAGATTGGATATGAATTATTTCTTCTTTCAAAGTGTAGAACCAGTCAATCTATTGTGATGCCACTGGGAAGAACTTAAATATTGTTAAAGGACATTGCTTTGGATGTCGATATACCTGTAGCGCATGGAGGAGAGTGAGTTCAGACGAGTACTATTAGATTTTGTTGGATTCGGTTGGCTTCCAGGCCAATAGCCAATTTTTACTATGGATTATCATCAAATTGCGAAAGTAATAAAAATGTAATTTGTTATGTGTGTATAAAATATATATATATATCAGACGCGTGCTCTCTCTTTCTCGCTCAATCACATGTAAAGTGAAGGTTGCGAGCGAGATACAAAGGTATGCGGGCGCATGCTGTTATGTCCTAGAGATACGAGGGTAGTCCCAGAAGTACCCGACCTGACGCATATATTTCAGTTGTTGTTTGAAAATAATGACTATGCTAAAAATTACCAACCTTAGAAGGCTTAAGTTTGAAGTTTGACGACGCTACGTTGTTCAGTATTTGTTTGACAGCCATCAATAGTGAACGCTCTCAGCGAATTTGTAAACATGGAAAAAAATGCTCATCGTTATGTGATACAATACTACCATTTGAAAGGCTTCAGACCAACCAATACCAAAGCGGAGCTAAATTCTACTCGGAGGGGTCTGCTCCTTCGTTGACAGCAGTAAACTATTGGGTGGCAGAGTTTAAATGAGGCCGTACGAGCTGCCAAGACGAAAATCGTAGTGGTCGACCAAATGAAGTGACCACGCCACAAATGGTGAAGAAAATCCACAAAATGGTATTGGATGACCGTCGACTGAAATTGCGCGAGCTAGCAGACATAGTAGGCATTTCAAAAAGTGCTGCTCATTGCATACTCACGATGGAACAAAAACAACGTGAGGATGTTTCAATCGAGTGTTTGGCGAAGTTCTACAGCAATAAAGCAGAATTGTTTTGTTGATTCATAGCCATGGATGAAACATGGATCAATCACTTCACACCTGAGACGAAGGAACAGTAAAAACAATGGACTGAAAGGGAAGAATCAGTTCCACAGAGAGTTCCATCTGCAGGCAAGGTCATGGCATCAGTTTTTTGGGATGCGCGTGGGGTAATTTTCATTGATTATCTTCAGAAAGGAAAAACAATCAACTTATTGCAGCGTCAGAGTGATGAAATCAATAAAAAACGGCGGCATTTGGCGAAAAAGAATGTTTTCTTTCATCAAGATGATGCACCAGTTCACACATCCGTTATCGCGATGGCCAAAATCAATGAGTTAAATTTCGAAGATTCAGCCCTCTCTGATTATTTTCTGTTTCCAAATATCAAAAGATGGCTCGGTGGTAGAAGTTTTTCAACAGTATAGAGGTGGAGTCTGCGATCGATGGCTATTTTGATGAGCTCGACGATTCTTACTCCAAACACGATATCGAAGCTATTGAACATTGCTGGGAAAAATGTATCGAACTAAAAGGAGACTATGTAAAGAAACAAAGATATTTCCGATTTTTTTGTGTTTTCTTTGTTAGGTCGGGTACTTCTGGGACCCCCTCGTACATCCACCACACGCCGATGATATATATATGTAAAATTGAATATTCGTGTGTTTGTCCTCTATGCGTTCCTTTACCATTCATCCAATTTCGATGAATCTTTGGTGAGTTGTTGTGTGCACATCCGTGAAAATTTCTGAAAAAAAAATTAAATTTATAATCTAAAAAAAAGAATCAAATAGTGCAAACAGCGACATCTTGGAAAAACCTTCTGATTTATTCACCTGACGGAAACAAAAAATATTGTGTATTCAAAAATTCCAAAAGAACTTCAATAAACAGAATTAAAACACAAACCCTTTCTTTCTTTGAGTGGCACTGCATCGCTAGTAATAAATAAAAATAAAAGGAGTTGTATTAAAATTATAACTCACAAACTCTGAAATGAATGTACGCAGTTACCAATTTATTTTTATTGCTTCCATGGCTGGAATATAAAACATTTTTCTAATTCCCACAACACTAAATGATACGCATGAGTGAATTTCCATACTTGCAAGTTGACTGCCAATGTCAAGACTCAATTTATAGTAGAGTAACGGAGTTTATTTTTATAAAGTAACAAATTGCATCTTTGAAGAATCATCTGCTCAATTAAATACACAATTGAAGATGTACATGCATCACTTATGGTAATTTAATCTGCCTATTGCAATCTTTAATTGACTTATTATTAGCTATGTTTCCATTTCCAAAATATTGCCGCCATTTAAATGGATTTACTGCTTTATGGATAGTTTGTTGCAGGTATACTCGAACACCGGTGATATTTAATATTTATTTTTATTTACAATGCTTTATTTTTTTACAAAAAAGTATCGCAACGTTTCATACGGATATTTTTTATACAAATTCTTCAGATTCCTCATAAAACATAATATTAACATTTCGGCAAACGTATTAGTGTAAAAAAACATTTACAGCGGTGGTTTGGGTAGACAGATGGAATGGAAGAAAGTATTACAAAAATAAGCAAGACAGCTGACTATCAAGTGTTACAGAACAAATTAACTCGTATCTGCGGTTTTATTTAGTATTTACCAAGAAATACATAGGTAATACAAAAATATGCCGTCTATAAATTGGTAGATTCTATACCTCTTTATAGACTGATCATTTTTACACTCGATATAGATTAAAACAGTTAAGTTATTTAAATAAAGAAGCACAGATTTTGTGGTAATTGTAACAACTGGAGAAATTGTAAATGGGCACTAGAATAATTATTGTACAGTACTTAATAATTATTTTTTTCGGCGCAAGAGGATTGGACATTATTGTATCATAACAAACTTATATAGAGAAGAATTGTCACATTAATTAGAAAGCAAACAATCGATCGATGAAATAGACGCGGATGCGAATATGAAGCACGAAAAGAAGAATATGTTTGAGAGGCATTAAGAGCTGGAGACGAAGATTTAAGTAGACTTAAGCTCGATTTGGATTTGTAGATTCGGATATGAGATTACTGTTTACTCATCTAAGTCTATAGATACATAACGAGGTTAGGAAATGGACTAATCAAAAGTATAATAATTGCTCATTATGAAAACTTACTTTAAAAGGCAAACAATAATTAATATAAACTTGTTAATTTTTAATGAATAATTTAATTAATATAAACTGATTTTATTACTTACAATATTTATATACAACAAATTAATTTAATATTTTTACGTTTCCAAAACGAGTTCATCCAATTACATATTTTTGAAAGTAGGCCTACAGCATTTCTAACCATCTGCCGATTTGTTTTTTGAGAAATCATTTCTTTAAATTTGAATAATAATTGTACAGTGAAAGACTTTTAAAAAATTTTGTCGCAGCTTTCTGTTGACAATGTAACGCCTTGCGGAACAACGAAATTATCCGACACCATTACGTGGAAAGACAAAAAGATCTTCCAAAATAAGAACTACGTATACATTCGTTTATACTTTACACGTGTCCGAAATTAAAAAGATTACTTGACATGTGGCCGTTAAGCACTGTAGAGTTAAGTCATGCTAAGCTTCTAAATACAGTGGGTGATGTTTTAACGAACATAATCCGTTCCAAGACTATGTTCGCTATCCGAATTGTTCGTTAACCGATCACCGATTTACCATGAACATTTTACAGATATAACAAGTAGATTAGAAAGATCGTTTTAGTTCGTTGTCCGAACACAAAAATATTTCGTGAAAGTGTAAGTTGTCCGAACTGTTCGTTAATCGATCACCCATTGTACTTTTATAAATAAATTTTATACAGCTGCGTGCAAAAATATGAAGACGGTAGGTATTGCTTTTTCAATTTGATAGACTTGATAGGGCATGCAAACAAAGAAAACAAAATAGTAAAAATTGGCAAGGAAATTTTTTGAGTAAGTTTTGACAAAATCTACTTCACTATATAAATATTAAGAACTCGTCTGAACTCACGTCAATGTGACGTGATTCAGTTAACGATGTAAAATATCCTACAAGTTCGAATGAAATATTTTAACATGAACAGAGTTTTATTACACCAATCTATATATAACACCATATTCTGTTTTATTTGATTGTGAAACGTAGTTCAACATTTTCCTGTCCGTCCGTCAACACTGCAAACTAATGAGCTTTATAATTCGTGATGCGGAATAATTCATTCAAAAGATTGGAAACATTTAGGCATGCTGACATTTGACAATTTTGGGTACGCTGAAATAATGTGGAAACAATAGTAATGAAATAAATAAACAGGTTATATTGAACGCTGTACGCTTGGCTACAGTAAAAGGACCAACGAAGCAGTTGAGTGAGTGAAAGCAATGAATAAGTTAAGGATGATTTCCCTCCCACCTCACAAAGCTGTTACGCTTTGCTGTCACAATCAGATGTACCTAGTATTAAATAACCGTATAAATAGTTACCTATGCATTAGTTTAAAAAAATGAAAATGGAGCGATCCAGTTGGATATTTAATAAAGAGGACTTTACAATACTCCATAGAAATTAATAAGCAGTAACATTATAGTTGATAGAACATTTTCACTGATTCGATTTTTGAAATCTCCAACAGTCATTTTGATGTTGCCAATGTGCGAAGAAATTTAAGCAACAGTTTATGAAATAAACTGAAATGCCAAACATTTTATTAGTTTTCGAAATATGCACACTACTGACATAATTTGAATGCAAACATTTGTGTCACTTTATAGAATTTGGCGAAGCAACTGCTAATGTCAAAACGTCTATTGACACAATAAAATAATGCACAGCAAGGGATTGGTTTGTTACTTTTTTTGTCTCTGAGATCTTATTGATTCATATTATTGCGAAAGTGTTTTAAACATCCGCTAAAATGGCGGCACTATGGAAAATTTCAAAATTTTTAAGTTGCTATGTTTGATAATATTTGTCTTGCCGAACAAAAAGAAGTTATGTAATATGTTTACAAACTACATAACAGTGCTCCGCAACCTTTTTCACCCATTGCAGACCTATGCATATTATTTCGCGGCACACCAAAAGCCAAAATATGTAAATTTCAAGACTAAAACTTACAATTTATTAATTTTTTTCATGTGATAAATTTGAAATAGTAGACATACATCTTATATATAATAGCCCAGACCGCTCTGTAGACTCTTTATTATTATCACATATCATATCTAGTTATGAAATTTTCTCATGACATAAGTATTCGCAGTGTAAACAAAGCACACACAGCTCTAACGTACTAGATACTTAAGCCATTCAGTATTTCAATTTCAATACCGTTATCTATGACGTGTACGGTTATACTAGTTTTTTAAAAGTTTTAATAAAAGCCAATCATACCGTTTTACCTTTTCAAATTGATACGAAAATGGTACAAGGACACTTTCACAAAAATTTCAAAATTACAAATTATAAAAAAGCATTTAAGAGGAATAAGTAGGCTTTTTGTCATTTCTCGAAAATCGTTAATCGTTTTCGGTCGTCTAATAAATATGAAACGTCGAACAAAAGTTTTTTTTTTTGATAATTGCACACTCAGAGTATTTGTTTACATTATTGCACTTTTATTTAAATGGAAATAGTAAAGTTTTCAAAACTGTCTAGTATAGAGTTGAAACATGTTTTTCAGATATGCTTATATATAGATATAGTTTATTGTAGGTTACCGAGATTCGATGTCTGAGACAAAATCGTAGAACAACGTATTTTTAAGAAAGCGATCGATATGGAATTTGCAATGTATTGAATAAAACGATTCTATAAAAATTTTTGAAATGGACCAAAAAGTTCTTTTCTCGCACTTTTTCTGTCTGATATTTAAAATAGAATTATACTGAATATATTTTTTTAAAAGAAAGAGCAACAGTAAATTCTATTATATATACTTCTCTTAGCAAAAAAAACAAAAAATTAATAACAATAATAAATAGTAATCTTTTTTCGGGGATATGTTTTTATTATATTCTATTGTGATTAAGTCGGTGTCTGTTGTTTGCCCCGACACAACACGCTTGGTTCGGAAGACAGGAAGATCCAGGATCTCTTGTGACATCGTTCATCCATCGCCGATTTCATTTTTTTAATGGACAGCCTAAAGGGTTATCATTATCTCTTTTTGTGACTATTTATCGCAAGATTCTATTTTAAAACGTTAGTATACGGTTACCTTGAAATTTATTGAGATGCCATGATGCTCGCAACCGTAAAGGGTCTCGTAGGATTTGGTTGGGACCGAGTGCAACCAGTAGTGCCAGAGCTGCAGCGTTATTATAATATTATTACAACTTACACCACTCAAATGTCCGAAATTCTCTACAGATTCTTGAATTTTAAAAGGTCTTGAGAAACAATATTTTACAGTAAAATGGTAGGTTTCTTTTGGTTCTTATTATCATAGTAATATATTTAAAATTAATCAATTATGGCTTTCGTATTCATTTTTTCTTAAATTTATAATATTTAAAAAAAAATTCCCTGTAGGTGATACAAACGTTAATTAAAAAATCCGTTTCTGTAATGAAGATATCAAAGATAAGATAATAATGACGATCAGAATTCTGATCATTAACTACATTTTTTTACGGAAAATCATGACTGGTGTTGCACAGATAATATTTTTTATTACTGTAATCCTATGGTGCGTAGGTACCTAAGTGTGTTTAAAGATAAAAAAACCATATTTATGAAAATTTATTGATTAATTGAGATGAGCTTCTGATATTTATATAATATCTCTATGTTACATTTTTCCCAATTACACTTTAATGATAATTAATTCTTATGACTACCTGCAATTACAAAACCGTATCGAATGTGGAAAGGAAAAAGGACGTAACACACAGAGAAAAAATATTGTGCATGGCCCAAACAAAACGCGTATTAAATTGTTTACATTATGGTTATCGAAAAAAAAATAGTTTGAAAAGACCGAGGGATAAGTCCGTTTGCCTTTATAGGGTCGATATATTACATATTTATATATAAATATAGTGTATTAGCACGCTTTGTGTGAGTTATACACAATATTTTTTGGTGTGGGTTACGTCCTGTTTCCTTTCCACAGTCGATATAAGTTGGTAATTTTTTATGCGACTATTTTCACAGCTGAGGTTGAAAGTCATTGTTATCAGTATTACAGATAATTGAGATATCAAGTTTAGTGTAGTTTCTAGAGATAGTGATAATAATTTTTCTTAATATATGTTGTATATAAAAGATATCAACTATTTACTAATTGTCAGTTGGAGTTCATACGTGTACTCGAATGCCAGAAGATTCCGAAAGGCGAAGTCCGGTCGTTAATGACGGAACTTATGGCAAGGTACACAATTTGAACGATTCAAACTTGATATTGGAATTCCATCAAGTATCCTAAGTCAATAAGTTAAATCATATCATTATGATGGTGCCTTTTTTTTTAAAATATGATTCGAATAAAAAATCTTAAATCAAACTCAAGATATTGAATTAATTTGTAGAGAATATTACCAAAAATGTGCTCAAGATATTTAATTTAGAAGTTTATTGTTTATTATAATAACGTCACATAAATTATGCTGGTGATATTTGTAATAAATTTTCCAATTAGTCGCAGTTTGATACAGCACCTATATGTATTAGATTAATGATTAAATATTTCACTGAAATATCATCAAATAGAAACATCAAAAAGAGGTTGCTAGTATGAGTTTAAAAATTATCTAATAAAGATCCATAAATGCCTATAAAATAAACGTGTCACAGAATTATGAAAAGATTTCGTAAACGTCGAAAGTATGCTAATAACCGAAGTTTTAAAACATGTCAAACTTAATCAAGAAATATCAATTTATATGGTAACGCAATTCAGTGGCACTGCGATTCGCTATTCGAAGACGAAAAGACAGTTTACGAAATTTCATACAACAAATCGTTTTCGTTACACAAAACATTCATTTAACTTGAATAAGCACAAGGTTAGGGCTAGGCTGGGAACTGTGTATGAAAATATGACAATCATTTTTAATGTCTATGATATGATATTACTCGCCAAAAGTAATACATAATAAATGTATTACATTGACTAATTGCCCATCAAACAATAGCTATACATGCAAAGAGTAAATTTATTTTCCGCAAAACTGTTAATGTGTTTAAATATTTTTTGCCGCCTATGTCAGTTAGGTCATAGGTATATTGCTACAAAAATAATCGAGATGTATAATAGTATTTTAATATAACTTTTTTACCTATACCTACTCAACTAATTATTTTAGCTGCGCTCTTAATTTGGAAATATTGAGGAATAAGTTTAGATAATTTGTTTCACGCACATAACGAGTTCAAATTTGTAACTATATAATTATATCATTGGCAGATTTTGACTGTTTATCCAAAACTGTTAGAATTGGTAGGGTTGCAATTTTTGAGTTTACAACGGTAGTATCCATCCATATATTTAATTTATTACATGTTTGTGTTAATTATCATATGACTAGCTCGAAATTGACCATTTGCCGATCAATGCTGGTAGGCAAGTAATTATAGTTTATAGAGCTATCGTGCCGGTGACAGTTTCAAATCCAATTATTGCTTATTTAGGTTCATTGATAAAATTATTACTCTTGTATTGTCTAAGTCTCATTCTACTGTATTAGCCTGTTTAAAGATGATTACTTAGTATTGAATAAGTATTCATTAAGCAATTGATATTTTAATTTATAAGTTAAAAGAGCATACACGCGATTCTCTTTTTGCACGGTTTTTTACACGATCTAAGAAAACGGACGAACCATTTTTTACACTGTTTTTTTGCTTTTACTAGGTTATAGAAAACGAAAAGTGGTATTAAATTCAGTATATATTTAAAAACACATCGGCCCTTTTGTAATATTAAAATCGTCATTTTGTCTTTTGAGGAATTTTAAAATGTAGCTGTTAACGTCTCATTCATGATTTGTTATTGTTTTGACACATTTATGTTGCCCTTCTATGTTCCGATTTTATTCCCTCTGTGGTTTTTATTTTTTAATGTCTATTTACCGGATTTGATACGTGAATTTCTTTCCATTATTGCTTTTCTTCACATGTTATGAATTGTTGTTGAATAGGCACCTTATCTTTTTTACACGGTAGTCTCTGGAACGTATCCCCCCTTCAAAAAACGAAGCGGTGAGTTGGAATTAGTCAAATCAAATCAGTGTTCATATTATAGGAATTCTAAATCCGTACAGCGCCATAATACTGGTGTGGCAAGGAATGGGACTAAAATTCACGTTTAAAACATCACGCCATTTATTCATCTCTATACACGCGAAGACGTAATTTTACTTTAAATCTTTGAAATGATATTGGGAAAGTTAATACGATTGGGTGAAACAAGTTTCAAAAAATGTAGGACAAATACTACGGATGCTGTATAGGCGAGATTGGTAACATTTGTTCTAAAACACGTATTATGTAACATTTTAATTGGTTAGTGGTCACTATACCTATCATATAGAGTTGACACCCAAATCTATCGTTATGGCGTTAATCGTTTTCTTGCATTCATCGTTTTTTTAAGGGCCGTTAAAAATGTTAAGACGGGAACTTTTGGAATATTAATTACACTGAGGAATACACCTGTATGCTAGTATAGTAGCTGTAAGCCGTTGCGGATGGTAGCGGGTACAACATTCAGTAATCCAGAGTAGTGGTTGCCGACCTGTTGTTCACGAAAATTATTTGGTGGTCCGCGAATAGTTGCTGCAGTATTTTAATTTATTAAGAAGAAGATAAGTTTTAATACCATAATACCTCTGACATAAGCTAAGAAATTGTCATTGTTTAATATTCCAAATTAGCGTTCCCAAATAAGGGTTTCGTGATGTATACATTTATTTTATATTATATACATTAAAAAATTACAAATTATTATGGCTTTTGCAATGTTAAAAACGTTTGAAACAAAGCAAAAAAATAAAACAGTAAACATTGGAAATTGACAAGGAAGTCAAGCTAGTAAGTGTTCACACTCCAGGTGGAATATATCAACATCCGAAGCGATTCCGTTGAACATTGTTAAATCTCTTCCCAGTGGTAGCCCCATTGGCAGGTTGGTTCTTTACTTTGGAAGAACAAACAGTTCATGTCCAGGATTAGTTAAAAAAATTATCAGTATATTATGAGTACAATCGAAATGTTGCCTGGTCAACGAACGAATTTTTATAACACGTTGTTTTTTCAAATTATGAATGAATGTTTAATTTACACATAAATTAAAATATTAAAACTATGTGGTTTCAAAATATATGGAAGGCGGATAAAGATGCTATCAAACTCGTTTTAGAGTTATTGGGAACTCATTATTGTAGCTACAATTTATGGGAATGAAAATCAACTACACATTATTTTTGCGTCTGTAGTGCGTGTGCTTACTAGGGCTTCCAATTCCGGGATTCGGTAAACCGGGATATAGTGTAAATGTTATCAAAAAATCATTTTCAAATTAAATACGTCCTTTTTAACTACAGCGATTTGCTTATTTACATACTTTTTATTATAATTACAAAATTAATACATACATGTATTGAGTTCTCCCTCCTTCTCATATTTCGTAATTACCGTAGACAGGCACAGACATTTTTGACACTTTGTTGCTTTTTTTGTATTATTTAATAGAAAAAATAATTTCCACTCTTATCTATGAATACAATCTTCTCAATAAATAAAAAATCCATTCCCATGTCCGAAAATACTAAATCAAAACATGTATTCATTCCAATTGATGCAATAATGAACAAAAAAATAAATTCAAATACAAAATTATTTCAAACATGAAATTGACCGATCCCGGGATAATAAAAATGGTCCGCGATTGGATGCCCTAGTTCTAGTAGATGCCTACGACTGTTATTTTGATTTATTAGTTTGTCCCAAATTAAAAAAAAAAATGAAGATTTAACAGAACTAGGGCAGTAGTTTTCGTTACATTTATACCAATATCTGAATATTATTTTCGAGTTCGATTTTTTCTAGTTGTCTCTCTTCTGATATTAAAATTAATAAAAGTATAAAGTGATGGCATATTATTTAATCATACGTTAATATATGATAAATTTTTCTCAGAGACGTCTTTTATTTCAAGTAAACGATCGTCGCCATCTTTTGAAATACAAAGTCGAGAATTATGGTCGAGAAAATATTAAAATAAATATATGAATTTTTCTTCGAATGTATGGTTTTCTCTGATGTCTAACGGAGGTGTATCGAGAGAAATTATCTAATAACTAGAGCTGTCACTTTATCTTCACTCTTTTTGAAAAAAGTCAGATTGAACGACTGAATAGCATAGTAGAACAACTTCAGATTAGTTGCCTACGTTAGGTATCCATATGTTTCAAATTAGGTGTGGACATGGAATGAAAAAATCATTGATACAAAATTGTATTCGTTCCATGTCATATCTATGCCATAAGGAATAAAACCGGACAATTAGTGTGTATTATATGACACACCTTGAGATCTCAGCCTTTCCAGGACGTCGATAACCTCCGCCTCTCTTCGATTCGGGTTTTCTCATATACTTATATACATAGAAATTAAATTTAGAAATCATGTGCTGCAAGTTCCTGTGAAATTAACGGACGCTTAGATTAACGCAAAAAAATCATGAAGCACGAGTGACAAAAATAAAACCGTCAAAGCACTTCTTGGAAATGTCATCAATTATATGAAGGGTGACCCAAACAACAAGGGAATATTGGTGAAGGTAACATGGTGTTGTATTTGCATACATACCAATACGAAATTGAGGAATGAGTTTTATAAGCTTTCATTTGGGATATTTGACCCCTACAACTATCTTAAACAATAGAAATGAATAATCGATTTCAAAGTGTGAGTATTTATGAAAACTATTTTGAGAGGAATTTTAAATCTAGTAAATAGATGACAAGTAGTCGTAGCACTGGAATTGGAATAGCACTGGAAATTACTTTTATATAAAAAAAAATTATCACAAAAATATCAAGTTAAAGTTTTACTATAAAACGACGTTAAACGATTATTAAACCATATTTTATCACGTGGGATCACTTTATTTTTAGTGAAAGAAATTGTTTTTGTAGAATGTTATGTTATTTATTAATGAAAACTATTTTTATGAAAGTGAATATGATCTAAACAAAAGTGCATTTAATTTAAAGCATAATAAAAAAGCTTAATAAAAACATGAATTCACGTTGGCTGTGAGAGGAGGTCTAAATGATTGCTGATAGTTATATTTTTTAGGAATGTAACTTTATAGTTTTGTTAGTGAAAATGCTGTCTTGGATCAAGTAAATCGATTTTGTAAAGGGTAATTACGATAATTTATTGATGCTTCCACTGGTCGGAGGCATTTCGTATGAATCAAGTCAATGTCTGTAACCTTTAATTATCAATCAAAGAGTGTGTGACCGAACATGCCATTGAACTACAAAAATGATTTATGATGGTGGACAAGGAAATATGAATACTTACATATAATTATTATTAGGAAGTTGCTTGTTTTTTATCATAACCTAAAAGGTTGTGTTAGCCGGAGGGGAATGACCAAGATTACTTTCTTTTTGAAATGTATGTCACGCATTATCAAATTCAAGTTCGCATACCTCGAAATTTTTAGTTTTAAAGTTTAACTCTAAACATACGGAACATGGATTTTAACTCTTTTTGAATTAACTTTCCGATTTAGCTGAGTTTAGTTATTCGGAAGGCGGAAATTTCAAAATGCTAGTAGAATCATTGATTTTTTCTTATCGAATACGTTTTAGCCAAAATGTGCGGACGAAAAAAATCGTATTTTGACTTATTTATACGGATTTGTTTTCCATGTCAGCTCCCAAGGTGGAGCATATGGTCTCCTAATGGAGGTATCTCAACAGAGTATTTCTATGAGAACTGCATGTTACTCAGTTGCTCAATCTCTCTTTTTACGAAGAGAGTAGGGATAGAAGGATATGGTTAAGACAGGGCTGGTAGTTAGTTAGTTGCTTTTGCCACACCTCTATTATAAGATCGTATGGCTGGGAGGGAATTTTCGACACCGCAATATGTTTATTTATTTATAAAAATACATCAGAATACGCAGTAATTTTTATATAATTTTTTAGTCATATCTTTGTTATATGAGTAGGGGGAGTGGGTTTAGTTCAACTATTGAACTTTTTAACAAAGAATTAGCGATTAGCTAACCACTAGTGCTGTCCTAGGACTAGTTGTTAGATAATCGCTCTCGCTATGTCCCGTTTTTAGGATACGTTTTTGGGTGCGAGAGAATTTTGGATATCGCAAACATTCATGACTACGAACAGGAATCCATAAATCGTTTGAAAAATCAACTTTTCGCATCGGGGTTTGAGCCCGAGACATCCATAACCCTAGCCAATGACGCTACCAACTGCGCCACGACGCGGACGTTATAAGCGTTATACCAAAATACGAAATTTTAATATTTTTTGAAATCACACATATTAATAACAAAACTCCGAAACATACCAAACCTATTTAACATATTTTGAAATATACTTTGCTCAACAGTACGTTTTCATTAAAATAAGACAGTCTCTCTCCGTCCTTGAAACAATAACAGTTTTCCTCATTTTTCTCTGCCATATCTATATACCGAAGCTCAAATATTCCGAAGCTTATTTTCTACAATTACGTCTTTTTAAAAAAGAAAAGAGCTCAACCTCGCTGAGAAATCTCAAAAAGTGAAGTGAAAAAAACTTGGACATTCACATTAATCTCAAAACACAACTTTAGATTTTAATAAATATATATTTTGAGTACATACATATTGGGTGCGCGTGCATTCATTCAAGAAATAATAATTATTTTAAGACATCGACTGAGGGTGCTTGATGGAATTTCAATATTAAATTTGGATTATTGAGATTTTGTACACTTCCATGTATTTTGTCACTAACGACCCGGGTTTCGCCTTTCGGCATCTTCAGGCATTCGAGCACACGAATGGACTCGAGCTCAGTTCGAGTCCATTCGTGTGCTCGAATGCCTGAAGATGCCGAAAGGCGAAACCCGGGTCGTTAGTGACAAAATACATGGAAGTGTACAAAATCTCAATAATCCAAATTTAATAATAATTAATGTTGTTTGATTAAAATATGATCAATATCGACTTTCTGAAAACTAGTGCTTTCTATATTATTTTACCAGAACAACTTCAGAATAAATAATTATCATTGTGTAATGCAAGTATGTCTTTTTTGTGTATAATTTTTAAACTACCATATCTCTACACAACTGTAGTCACCTTGGTGTCCATAAAGATCTGAATGTTTTATATTACAAAAAGGCATATAACCAAATTGCAATTAACGCACTAAAACCAATTTAAAAAAATTTTACGCTGTGTAACAACCTATTCGACACGCATTGCCATTATAAATCTAGATTAATTATGATAATATGTAAAAAAAACTATTACCATTTATTTCTACGCGCAGTGGTTATAATATGTACCGTTCGCTTTTTTTGTACTCCCTTTGCGCCATTTTCGTGACATTTTGGCCGAGTTTGGCTGATGATTATTATCAACAAATTAATCTTTTAAAGTGGACTGATGTTATGTTTTATTAAATTAATGAATAAAAAAAGGAAATTTTGTAGATATAATATCGTTGCTCGGTTAAATTGTTGTTCAAAATAATTATGTTTATAATTATAATTCGTATTTGTTCAAATGGTATGTGGAGCATGATGTTGACTGTTATTTATTTTAATATCAGAACAGACCTAGTATACATTGAATATTAAGTTTTAAAGATAACAACGCTTATTTTTTTTTTTTTAAATATTATTGTATAATTAGAATTAAAGTTACTTTTATCCCCTCATTAACAGTTCTTCGAAAAACGCATTCATGTTACGATTATAATTTGTAAAGTTCTTAATTTAGTGAGACACCAAGTTTGGAAACCGTCACATGATTAATTTTCAGGTGTTTGAATGATGGGACAGTGAAGAAAAGATGAATTGAAGATGCCAGACACTGCTCTTAGGAATGATCATAGGTTAAGTGGGAGGTAAAAAGAGTGCAAACAAAATAGCAGTATAATAATGTTTCCTGGCGTGTCTGCAGTGCACTGCTCAAAGCAAAAAATACATTTACATAAACAAACAAAAAATTATGAGCACATAATATATATGACCATAAAAAAACTAATAAAAGCTCGAGATTATTGAATCACCGCCTAGTGTCACCATCATCAAGAAGCCACATCACTATTCACCAAGACCAAAAAAAAAGCATATCCTCGTACAAGATGGGAAACTAATCATCATCATTATAAGAACTTTACAAATAATAAAGAAAGTCTAGGAAGCTGCACGAGTCTGTTTTTTCTTCCGCGTTGATCACGAATGTAACATTTTCAAGTCTCAAGTTATTTTAATTTTTAAAATATCTGATTCATTGGTGGCTTAATTTGATGCCGTATATTTATTTATTAAAAAATACCGTACATTACTTAAAAATATTCAATTGTCGAACTTCGATGGCCTTGTTGGAAGCCAATTGTGAGTAAGACTCTCGTCCGCTGATGATGATGTGGATGTTGATGTGATGTGGATGTCTCTTAGGTACAATCAAACACGCTGAGTAAAATCACCTTTATTCCAGTTAGTTGAATTGTCAGTCTAGAATTCATTTTTCCAATAGCTTTTTTAAACAACATAAATATCTTGTCTACTTTTAATAACCATCGTTAATATATCAGTTTCGGAATTTATTGAAATTTCAGTTCTGGTTGAGTATGGTAACATTCCTAACGTGACCGTGGCACCCTCACTAGCGGCCAAGTTAAATTGGTACATCTATAATCGCAATCTGTTTGTTTATTATTAATTCATTTATTTAAAGTAACTCGAAGTAGCCTATAGTGAGTTGGATAAGCGAAAAAATTAAGATAATATCGATATGGAAATTCGTTCATTATCATTGAATTTATGAGCCAATTTTCCGTGTTTAATTTTTCTTTCAATGGATCCTTTTATTATATTTTTTGCAGAATACTCGTTTCTGTTTAATTGATCAAGGTAACTTTATGTTATTTTGTAATAATATAATTATTTAAAGTAACTTGTTTGACTTCTACAAACTTGATTTGGAGTATTGACAGTGGTGGGCTGCCAATACTTTAGCAACAGGCTCGCTTAATCTCAGAGCTATTCGCGGTGTTCCAGAGATATTTTAGTAGGGAAGATTTTTCATCACTCATATAAAATTATACAAAATAATTATTATAATCACATAAGATGACAAATAAGTTAATATTAGCATGTATAATAGAACAGATCGTTCACAGCAAATTGAGCTGACTGAGCAAACGAAAGAACACGGTATTGAAATAGATGTTTTCCCTATTAAATGACAGTACAGAGTAATAAATATGAAGAGCTTTCCTTCTCAAAGCTGTGCAGAATGACGGTGAAGGGGAAAAATGTGTACCTGTGAAGTACGAAGGATAATATCAAAGCAACCTTCGCAAAAATGTTGCGTTGAATATCTGGAAGCAATATATATCAAACATTGGCGTTTTCAATCTTTTTAACTGTAGACAAAAAACTGCGAGGTCTCTTTTACTATGCACCCAAAATAAACGTTTTTTACGAGAAATTTCAGAAGGCAACAAAGTCGACTATTTTATAATATAAGACGTTTAAATCATCTACAGCAATTGCAGTTAGGTACTGATTTGATCCGAGAATATTGTTTTTCTTAACTTAACAAAGGGCTCGAGCGAGCTCCCTTCAGCTCACCATTGAGTATAGACAATCCAAATGAAATGTTATCGGTGTCGTACCGATCCGTTATCGGTAAATTCATCGAAAAAAGTAAATGATAATAAACTATCCGTCGAAGGATTTCGCATCCATTAGTTTGTATCAATGAAAAATATTATCGTCATTAAAATACGAAGCTGAGATTTCTCATGGTTGGTGAAGAATCAAGGCTAGTGACTAAAAAACTCATTAAAAGAGACAAGAAATATATTTACGATAACGTCGCTTTGACTGCATTTTTGTACGTGCGACTTACACTCACACGTACCTACACCTATCCTTCGATTTACACGGCCGATTGGTAAGTCAACTGTCATATACCTAGTTTAAAACCATATAAAGCAGTCGTTTTAGTAGCCGAGTGGCCAACAACGTCGTCTTCGGTTGCGGTTAGGCAATCTAGGACTCTTTTTATGATACCTGTATTTCAGGATTCACAATTTTTGATCCTGGGATTGGCCACAAAGAATAATTCATGTTTTGAATTGTCCATTCAAAATCAAATTTGTTTTTATTATTGTTTCAATGGGAATTAACATAGGATTTAATATTTTTAGGACATGCGAATGGTTTATTTTTTATTTAACATTTTATTTTTAGATAGTAGTTGAAATTGATTTTTCTATAAAATAATGCAAAAATAAAAATTATCGACAAAATACAGCACGACCGGTTTTTTTCAACTAGTTTTCGTAAAATGCTCTCTATTTGTGCGAAACCGGTCTAGTTTTTGTAAAATTCAAATTGTGGAATATGTACTGGACATGATCATTAACAGACCCAAATTTAGGAAGCTAGACGAGCACAACAAGGTGAGAAGACCCGAATCGAAGAGAGGCGAATGGTTGGCTATCAACGTCCTGGAAGGTCTGGGATCTCAAGGAAACACCATTTCAAATCCGGTTATCTCTTATTTATTTTAATCGAAGATGCAGTGGTTTAAAATACACAAAAATAATACTAACACATAAAATTGAATCTACATTTACATTTACTTAACACATGAATTTACCTTTAAGTTATAATGCAATTGACACAACAACGATTTTAAATTAAGTCCAATTTCAAAACATACAAAAACAATTTATAATTACTTCGACTCAGTAGCTACGCCGGCTGCCCTGAGCCGGCGACGCCCCTCAGTCGACTCTCATAAAACTCACAATCAAAACCCCAACCACTCTAGGTTGCACCCCTTTTTGTCAAAAATGGACTCTTCCGGACACTTTCCAATTCCCGCTATAAGCCTTCGTCGGAAACCGATGGCTTTCAACGACAACAGTCGGTTGGAATACTACGAATCATTGCCATTAACACTGGGCGCTGTCAGTTACGGACACTAATAAAACTTAAACTTAACAAAAGAACCAGGGTGTGTCAAAGGATGTCGGAGTGGCTGGCACTGATGCCTGGAAGACAATGGATTTAAATTTTGGAGAAGGTGAGTAGGTACTCGGGATGGTTAGTTGAGTTAATAATGATAGTTGTGTTTTTGTGAGTCTTAGAAATGAAATTAATTATACTAACAAGACATTCAATGATATCATGATAATTTATAAGATAAATCTATATCAATAAAGGCGTTTGAGTATTAAGTATATTTGATAATTTAAATGTATTGACTAAATTTGACTTCAATTCGATTGTTTTGCAAAATTTTTTTGCTGTAATGAAATATAACCGCAGACTGTGTGTTAATATTTCCCTGTGATGGATGGAAAAAATTTTATTAGACTGAAAAAATATAGAATAAAGAATATGACGAATGCAAGTAAAAAATTATGCAAGAAAAAAAATATTTCTGCATAAATAAGGTAAGCTGAAAATAAATATTTTTAGTGACCGCTTAAATGCTCGGCTATTCAAAATTAATACAATAGAAGTCTTTCGTGGTTTTGTAATCTGTCTCTTTTAAAAAACTAGTTATCGGCAGCTACGTAACATTACATTATAACAAAAATTATTTCAAAAATTGGATACATGTAAGATTGTCACATTTATATAATTTAAGACATCAAAATGGACTCGAACTGTCAGTTCGAGTCCATTCGTGTGCTCGAATGCCTGAAGATGCCGAAAGGCGAAACCCGGGTCGTTAGTGACAAAATACATGGAAGTGTACAAAATCTCAATAATCCAAATTGTCACATTTATGTTAATTTGAACAGTATACAAACATCAGCTGTTATTTCACACGTTTTGTTTGGAAATATTCACGATGAAATCATAACGATCACTATAATGAATGATAGCTGAATCATCCATTAAAATGCAAAAGGACCATGACTACACAAGTCATAGAAAAATAAATATAATTAATCAAAGATGGCAGTTTTTCTATGTGCACGGCTGTAAAAGTAAGAAAGGTGTAAATTATTTTTTCATATCTTATGTTATTTAGATTGTTAATTTAAGTATGGTTCCTGTGCTGTAATTTTACCGACAAAAATGAATATATGTTTTCAATATTTAAAACGTTTTTATTAATTTCTCACAATTTTCGATTTTTGGAACATAGGACCTTTCGACTTGACATTATTTAATTGTATATTCTGAGATTCACAGATTAGCCACTACACCTCTAAGTAAATTTAATTTTAAAATCGAACTAAGCATTATTAAACAAATTTCCATTAAAAATGGCTATCAGGCGTCTCTTATAGATAGTCTTTTATCGAAAAAACAAAGTGAATTTGCGGAAAAAATGTTATATTTCGGGAAAGACTTAGACCAACTTAGGTTCTGGCGTATAATTAGTTATTTAGGTTGTAAAAGCTTTAAAATTAAAAAAAATAAACAATTCGCTGAAAGTGTTAGACCGGCCTTTTATTGCAAGAATTCGTTTGGCAAATTACTTATTAACAATAAAGATAGAATCCGCTTTAAGAACAAATCTGGCATTTCTGAATTACAGTGTAGTGATTGCCAACACATCTATATGAGTAAAACCACACGTATATTAGATATAAGAGTATGAGAACATCTAGCCGCTTTTAGATTAAAAAAGATACATCAACTTTTGCAAATCACTTGTTATTATTGAACCATACGTTCAATGCGGATAATGAGGTTAAAATGTTGCATCAAAACGTGGGGAATCATAAATTACTTCATCAAGAAATTTTGAAGCCCAGTTAAATTCCTTACCGATTTTGAACGAACAACTGAATCTTCCAAACTCTCCTCTATTGTATCCTTTACGTGAGATGAGTCCGTAAAAAATAAACATATTTTAACAATCAAAATAATGAATCTCCCATATTAATACATCGGTCCATGTTCACCCTGACAGAGCCCATAAGTTGAAATTAGGTGGGTAGTTCGTCGAATTGCATTTAAAAACCCTCTCTTTTTATCCGTAATGCGTTTGTTGTGATTATTCCAGATGCTAATTTCTTAGACTCAGGGATAAGATTTGTCGTATTTTATCTTGTATACAATTGTTGGAAACTATTTACTTGTGTCAGTCTAAGTTTACTCGTGTGCTCGAATGTGTGAAGATGCCGAAAGGCGAAACCCGGGTCGTTAGTGACAAAATACATGGACATGTACAAAATCTCAACAAATCAAATTTGATATTGAAATTCCATCAAGCACCCTCAGACGATGTCTTAAATTATGTTAAATTAATTGTATATGTTGCAAAACAAAGCTAGTGAAAATTTAATAAAACAAAAATATTAGTTGAAATTTTGTATTTGATTTTTGTTTCATTTTTTATATACAATGTCTTTAAATTTAAACTAAACGATACATTTGAAATACACCTTCTTTCTGAAGATGCGTAACAAAAATACATTTTTTCATCGATTACACAGCAAGTGGAATGGAAAAGTTGTTTTAATTTGATATCGAAAATGAATTTACACAAACAAATCTAGAGTTAATCGAAAATTAGTTATACAATAATATTATATAATTCCACTAAGAATTGGCAGTTATCACTATTAAATTGAGAAATGGTTTCATAATAAAGGGTTACACAATTTGTGAAGGTACATTCGAATCAATGGTAGAAGATATTTAAAATATCTCGTAGCGTAATTTATTAAAACATCTAAGCTTTGCATGTGTTGTATACAATTTCTTTAGATAGTTTAAATGTATTATTAAGCATGTTTTGAACAAAACAAACAAGACTTTGCTGCTTTATGAAAATTTAACCGTTTTTGTCTATTGTCTAACACTGCCTAAAACGCTGATATTGCTTCAAGATGTTTTAAGATGCACATTTTATTCCCTTTATCGTAATTATGCACAGTTTTGAGAAGAACAGTTCTTAATATATACATATTACTTTGTACCATCATTTATTAAGAAGAACTTCAGTTTTAATCCAGTGTTCTTTCGTTTGCTCAGTTTGCTGTGGACGATCCGTTGATAATGCTCGCAATGAGCGAAACCAGTCCTGATCATTATAAACACGTGGAAGTAGTACAAACAAATTATTTTTATTTTTTAAAAGTTGAAAGATTTAATTGAAAATAAATAATAGTAATATCGAAACAGATATTTTATTTGAAAAAAAGTACATATAATATGTATAAAAATAAAATATTTAGGTCGTCACATATGCAGACGGTATTTTTGACTTAATAAAAATGTAAATATAAAACTTGATGACAGTTATTTATGATTAGGATGAGAGTGACGTGCTTACTGCAAAAAGTTAACGCAAGCAAATAAAAATGAATGTGTCGCGACAGCTCATGAAGTCGAAGGATTAGAAATAATCCAGACTTTCTTGCTATTGTAGTATAAATGACATGACTTAATATTTGTTCAATTAAACGGTTCGTCCAATTCGTGATCCGTTCGCGACTCTCGTTTACTTGAAAAATTAATCAGTTTGGAGCCATTCGTTCGCAAACGATGCATGTGTATTTCTTGCATACGGATAGTATCTAAAAAACACAGTTTTCCAAGCAAATGTATTGGATTAGGTAATGTGAGAACTTTCAAAAAATAATTAATTTTCAAACTCAATAATGTCATTGGGAAAATCACAGTGAGGTGAGTTGTATCTATAACTCGTAAATTAATAAGGATATTTTCAAATTTAAATAAAACCTAAAAACAAGTTTCTTACCCAATCGGATAGTTATATATGAAATTAATTCATAGCTTTACAACATAATTTCTGTGTCAATCTATCATTCGTAGTGAGAGTTAATTTAGCTAATTTTAGTTATGAAAATCTCAGTTAGGAAAACATAATAGCAGTTTGGTATTATATTATTAAAGAGCAGGATAGATAGGATGGAAATTTCTTCATTATATATGGCATGGTTGTTGGTGGACATAATTTCTTCACAAAAAGTTGACTAACAAAATCATCTTACATTAAAAACAAGTATTGTATAGTTGTGTGCGATGTGCGTGAAAAAGAAGACTTCATTATTCGCTATTTCAGATAACTAAAAAAGAGATAATGTACGCTCTCGTTAAATTGTTGGTCAGAAGAGAGATTAGAGAATCACTTGTATTTTAATGTTAAATTAATATTTTATGATAAAATATAATATAAATATATCTAAAAGTACAATTTTACTTGCGGTCCGCCGTTCATTTTGAATTCATGATGTTGGTCTTAGGCGGATGAAGGACCTAGTAAGTTTTTTTTGTTTAAAATAATATATATCGGCGTCCGTGGCGCAGTTGGTAGTGTCGCTGGCAACGGTTACGGATGTCTCGGGTTCAATTCCCGGTGCGGACGGCTTTCATCAATTAATATTTCAATCGATTTATGGATTCCTGTTCGTAGTCTGAGTCCTCCCTCCCACCCATCCGATCCTCACGGGGCGTAGCGAGAGCGATTAGCTAACCAGTAGTCCTGTCTTAACCCTATTTTTTTCTATCCATACTCTCTTCTAAAAAAGAGAGGAAGGGCAACTGAGTAACAAGCAGTTCTCATAGAAAAATTCTGTTAAACCACCTCCATTAGGAGGCCATATGCTCCACATTGGGAGCGGACATTAGTTACAGTAGGTCTTATCTAATATATAAAAATTAATGTGGGTTTGTTCGTATCTTATGCACTGCCATCTACTTTATGAAAACATATATTTATGACGTAATAGTTCCGTATAAACCTTGACCTTCTAAAGCTAATTTTATTATGCCAAACGATTTTTTGCAGCATATGTTTAGCTTAAAATCATACGCATCCCTGCACAGGAACCTGAAATCCCCGGATCTTGCTAAACTCTTCCGGTCATAAGGTTAGGCTTCGCGCGTCATTTGTCTATCTCCCGCATCATGCGCTGCATATGATAAGCGCATCTCAGCCAGGTTGGGCTTACTTGATTATTTGATATTGATATCACTTTCTAGAAACTCTCTTTCCAATTTTCGGATGAAACGTTTTCAACTATATTTCCAAGTCTCCAGCATTGTTGTATAGATATAGAGTGTTGTATGGATCCAAATTATTGTTTTTTAAATCAACAGCCAAAATAAATAAATTACGAAGAGACATCAAATAGTACTGTTTTTTACCATGTCTGTTCTCGATGTGGAGCATATGGACTCCTAATAGAGTATCTCAACAAAAGATTTTCTACGGAAACTTTATTACTTAGTTACTCAATCTAGCTAAATCCATGCCATATATCGATGGAAAAATTAAATAATGAAACTGTCTGTCGTAGCAAGATTTGACCCCTAGACATCCTTAACCGAAGTCAACGACATTGATCACTGCACCATTGACCCATATTAGCCTCATTTTTTAGAAAAAAAAACGATTATAAATGTAAATAACTAGTAAGAATTGGGTAAATGCTTTTTTTAATATTTCACCATTTTGCAGGTCATCTTTCAATCCCTTTTACACAAGTTCCAAATATGAATTTTAATTATCTCATTAACATTAATACACCGAAAAACTCGAACTTTTTGAAAAGTTACGAAATATTGAATCTATAACCTTTGTTAAACCAGTTAAGGCTCACAACAAAATTATGTTACGTGAATTATTCCGAGGTTTGTTTACATATCAGTTATGTAATTGACATTAGACATTTATAGATTTTACATGAAAAAATAATTTTGTTATTTTTAAAACATTGTAAATTTTTGTTTGGAAGTTATTATTACAAATTGAGTTACGATTTTACACGTTTGGTTGATATATTTTGGCATTTTTCTTCGACATATTTCAGAAACACTTCAGACCAGGGGTATCCAAACTCCAGACGGATTTATTCAATTATTAACGACAAATTCATGTGATTTTTACAATCTAATAACTGACTATGTATTATTTACTGGAAATATGTCTTTGTAATTTATAACTAAACAGTAAGCATGTAATCTGGTTTAAAATGCTCGGAAAGTGACTATATGGGAAAATTGAATTGAATGAAATGAAATACATGCATGTGAGGCTTCATTGACCAAGGGCATTTATTTAGAATTCAATGTTCATCAGAATTAATGCAAGGCAGGTGTTTCTCTATACGACAATGTCATAATATTACCATTATCATAACTCATTTCCCTCGTAACGATACCGCGTGTTTCTAAATACGAAATAGCGGTTTTTTCGACATTAACCTCACGAAAACGCATATTCAAATTCGTTATTTTGACAGTTGTTCAACTAATTAACCGATAATGAAAGTATATAATCGAAATCCCTTGAAAATATGTATTTAACAATCGTATTTTGTAATCGATACTACATTTCCGATTCTGCAATATGTTATCTCATAGTATATAGTGTAGTTAGGTACTCAGTACACATTTCTAATGATTTATAATGGTAACTAATTATTTGGTCAGTAACTAATTCCATAAATGGTCGATAACGAATTCCATAAGCGATCAGTAAATAATTGCCAAATAAATAAAGGTTACGTTAAGTTAGTCTTAATTAAAAAAATGACCGTTTTTTACAAATATTTGAGCGTATAATTAAATAACTGAAAATTTTATACAAATTTCTGACTGTTTATTTTAAGAACTGACCACGTGTGTACTGACCATTTATTGAATTAGTCCTGAACATTTATTATTTCTTACTGATAAAAAATTGAAATAGTTGCTGACCCAATAAATGCAGGTCATTTATAATTACACATAGTGTGACGCATCGCTAGTCTATGTCTTTTTGTGAGTAGGCCAATGTACTTTAATTGACTGCGCACTGAGAAAATTAAATGATACCATCTAACAGGAAAGTACCAAAGGAAGAAATTGGTATCCACAATTCAGTTTGAAGAACAGTGGATTTTTTGGGAATTAATTTTTATCAGAAATAAACTTTTTGTGTCAACATTTAATAACATAACTTTGATTTAAATACTATGCTAAATTTAATATAGTTTCCTATGTATAATAAGGCCATTTCTCATTTGCACACAATGTTCAGTCTTCAGCGTGTTCTATTGGGAAATGAGTTTTGGACAGTTTAATTTGTAATACTACGCAACTCATATGCAATACATTTGGTAATTATTTGTAAAGAAAGCTGTTGACATGAAAAAAGATAAACATATACACAAAATTTGAGATATCGATGACGGTCCTTGTTAGAATTTCAAAATCAAATTTGAATCGTTCAAATCCTCTTATATTTGACGTGACATGAGTTCGTAAAATAATAACTTATAATATTTACTCTACTCAACAATTTAAAATCCGTATGTATTAATCTTATATATTTTCCCATTTACATTTTAATGATAATTGGTTTTTATGACTACCTGAATATGCTAAAATCTATGGTTTTGTAATTGTATATGCAATTATTTTGCCAATTAACGTTAAGATGCATTATTATCAAATCGTTATTAAAATTAATTCAGATATCAATGTAGGACTTAGTAGGACAATGTAGGACTTAGTGAAAATATTTTTTCTTCATTTATCTTATATATAAACCATTTACTAACTGTCAGTTCGAGTACTCAAATGTCTGAAGATGTCAAAAGGCGAATCCTGTCCAAGTCGTAAGATACAAAACGTATGGAAATTTCCAAAATTTGTACTATTCAAATTTTATATTTACATAAAACAGAATATAAAATATATGTTCTTTATTGTTATTGAAGTTGGGTAACTTTAATTGATTTCAAAAGACTTTGATCAATGTATTTTGTGTTTTAAAACAATCACAGATTCCCATTGAGGTTTAGGTGATGATGTTTTATCTGAATGTTGAGATGTGAATTAACCTAAAGCTTTATGAAGCTTTTCCTTATTTACTACGAAAACTCTATTTATTCGATATTGAGGTCAAGAATACCAAATAAACTTTTGACAGTCAGTAAATATATATTTAAAGAATATCTTACATAGATATATTGTTTACAAAAATGGCTAATGATACCGGACGGTCGTAACCTCGGACTTAATACTACTTTTGAATTTTGTAGATAGTAGGAAAATCGTCAAAGAAACAATATTTGTTACTTTGTATTTGAAGATATAATGCAATATTGGACTACGTAGAATATTTTTCCAACGTATAAAGCCAAATGACGCGGTGTGTACTCAGTTTTTGTCAGTATTACACATTTTGTCATGAGTTGATTTTTTAATACGCTAAAATTGTTGATGGTTATGTATGAGTGATGCATAACTTTTTAGCCCATTAATGTCTTAAATATTCAGCATACTACCTAGTGATCAAGAAGTCAATAGAATTCTACAAAAGAAATCGTTTATATATTAAAGTTCGAGCATTCCTTGTTAAACTATATTATATATTCAAATATATTTTTAGACGGTATGTGTTAGAGATGAAGACACATGTTTTTATAATTTAAATACTACAAAATTTTCCGCTGAAACTTTTGAGTTGAGAAACACAGTTATTTGATGCAAAAAGAACACCAAAAAGTATTTATGAGTTATTTAAATTTGATTATTTCTGACATATATTTTGGGTTGCTATGCCAACGCGCAACAGCAATTTGACTTCACCATAGTTTGCGTTGTTATGATGAAATCACAGATAATACATTCAATAGTTTTAGGGCTTGCCCACTGAAATACTGTAACGGGTAATAACGATATGATACCTCTTGTGTGCTTCCTTCCTTATACGAATCAGCCTCCCATTATATGACAGTTATCTCATAGTCAAGTTCCAAAGGCAAACAGTTTTTTCTGATTATTAATGTCATATTTCGAACAGCTCCGCGAGGTGATGTCCTATATTATAATATGTGACAAGGATGCCAGTTGGCTGTCAGATTTTTCCTTACCATTTTTATGACGATGTGCGTAAACATTCACAAAAATAAGTAGTGTCCCTGTGAGCGACTCGAGTAATTTTTACATTTCATTGTCCTCATCCTAAAATCACCAGAGAATGTAATCTGCACACATTACTTTTTTGTATTCTATGCTTATAGATATGGAAGCGAAGGCGCCATGACAAACTATGAAAAGGCTGGTGTGAAAATTATAAAATTAATGTGAAATTTTAATTAAAATTTACTTTCCTGTAGTCAAGTGGTCAATGGTCTTGGGAATTTGTCCTATTCAGTTTTACTATTGACCATTTCAAAAATACTTTTTTCAGTAGATTAATTGATTTATGTCCGAAGGTATGGAGGTTTGTGATATTTACATTCATTTCCATCAACTTCCTATCCGATCCTTAAAATAAAAGGGTAAAAAGAGCGATTAGATAATTACTAGTCGCTTCCTAGCAATGCCCTTGTATTCTTACCAACGTCGACAAGAGAAGGCTTGACTGAAACCAACTCTCTTAAAACAACTTACACGTACTCCGTTTTAGTAGCGGATATAGTTTAAAAATGAAATTTAATAAAAGAGACGATAAATTTTAGAATAGGTACTTGTTATATACGATTTTTTGAACATTATCAATATTAAACATAGCTAAAAGAAGACAATTATAACTGAGAACTAATCCATGTCATGTTGTGTAAAGCATTTACGCAGAGTGATAATTTATGATTGATTTTCGTGATTGTGTTTGGAAGAAAAACCCAACATGAAGGTCTCTGAATCACATTTATTGATTTCATTGACCTTATTTCATATATTCTCAGTATTTACTGAGAGTGTTTCATATCGTTACCAATTTTTTATTTCGCTATTGTTATGTAACCGACATTATGCCAATGATGTATTAGTTTTAATTTATATTTAGAAGAGATGTTATAATTTTTATTTTAAGTTATGAGGTTATATTATTTTTCACTATACATGAAGTGAGTGACGCAAAATTCAAAATGAACTTTTGTATGCATACTTAGTGTCTTGGATCCCTGTTAAAAATTACGTAAACGGATCCATTCATTCAGACAAATTAAACGTATTTTTTAGATATTATCTTATTTCCATCATGACTTATAAAATCAATTATATTTATAATAATATACAACTTATTGACTTAAATGTGAAAAGACATTCTCTAAAGGACCTTATTATTTACTCAAGTATTAACTAATGACGCATTGTATTAGCATTAAAAAATTCTGTCTTGTCTGACCGAAGGTTAAATTTACGTGTGATGAGACTAAAGTGACATAAATATAACAATATATTTCTACGACTTTTTCATAAAATATATGCAGTGGCGGGCTCAATTAGTGTCGTCCGAAAATGATGATCCGTTATTCTGTACATTTTGTACAAACTATATTGCTTCATCTACGAAAGAGACTAAGTTTTTGCTCAAAAACATGAATTTTGAAATCTATGATGGGTGAACTTATGAGAATAAGTTCAAAAAGATGATTTTTCAGGAGAGCAAAGCAAAGTTAAATTCTGTCGTCCTTTTTTTAGCAATCTCCATAATGAAATCATTTTTACAGTTATTATGACCAGTGTTTAGATATATAATATAACAAAATGTCATTAAAACAAGAGTTAATGGAACTGTACTTCTAGGAACATACAAATATTTATTTAATGAGCAAACTTATACTATCGCGACCATAAAATAAAAATAATTACATCATATCTAGTTCAGGTATAAGTTTGTTTGGTTAATCTGAAAATAGATGGTTGGTTGACTACTTATCCAGGGTTAAGGAAGCTTTTTATGTCGGAACGAGGCATTCAATAAACATCGTTTAGATATACTTAAAAATGTATATATCTGCATATAATTTTTATTCATTAACGAAGAGAAGATTTAATAACGTTGCATACACTAGTAGAAAGATAAAACAATGATTTGAAAAGGTATTCAGCATCTACTAACTGCACGTCACTGAATGTACGAAAATCTAAAGTAATCATAAATGTATGATATTTGTTCATGTTAAGGATGTAATGACATGTCTCTATTGTAAAGAGGTAAAGAAACAGTTTATTTATCTGCAAAAAATAATATTTTAGTACACGACTATAATTTTCTAAGAATTGTTTGCTGATAACATTATATTTATATTATGTTGTAATAATGTTCCAAAGGTATACTTGAAGCATTCATTCAATGAGATTTTAAAAGGTATTGATTGTTCTGCGCACTTTTCAACGGCTTTGTACACAATGAATTTTAAATAGGGATGTAAAGTATGAATAAAATATATTCATTCGAGAGTAATTAGTTTTTTGTAATCAATGCCTTACTAGTTGGGTAAGTACGAAGGCAGACTGTTTTATTCTTTAATATTTATATAAATATAATTGGGAATAAAAATGCAATAATAATTTTGTAAACGGAGTTACTATTTACTTTATAATTACAATTTTTTTGTGAATTACATATATAGCGAGACCTTACGCTGCAGGTTTCGAAATACGAATGCTCGCCGGCACCGAAACATGATGCTTATTAGTAAGCATTATTAATTGGCAAACAATATACCTATGACAAGACACGAAGTTGCAGATTTTGGAATGGTTGCAATAATATTTGACCGATATCCGTTTTTCTGCTGAGTCAACGACCGTCACTGTGTGTCGAAACTGGATCACGAACACAGTATAAATAGACAAGCAAATGACAACTAAAAGGAATTCTGCATCGACCGCCGTCCGCGACACAACAACCGTCCCATCGTGATACCTGTCGTCATTCCGCCGACTCAACTCTGGATATCATCACCAGCATCCATCTCCACCGCTTAGCTTTCCCAAGTCCCAGAAATATCGGCATTTTGTTTAATTAGAAGGTTATCTGCCTAAAAAAAATATGAATCGCTTTTACATCAATGTTTCAAATATAGGAAGTCTGAACATTAAAAATGAATGTGCAAATATGAAACTTATGCAAATAAACAATGATTAATTTTTTTTGTTGATTTTAACATGGTTAATGGTTTTGGCGTGTATTATGTTAAACACTTTTTTTAAAAAAATGTCCGCTCCTAATGTGGATCATATAGATTCCTAATGTAGGTGTCTCAACTGAAGCCTTTCTACGAAAACTGCTTGTCAATCGTGGGGGGTGGGGAGGTTAAAATTCCTTAAGACACTCAACGTTGTATCCGCTGCGGCTTCACATTATTCTCACAAGGTGTATTCCGAAGCGTGACAGTATTATGCGTGTTTCATTTTTTCCAGGAACGTCAGAGGAGAGATTCCGCACGACTTAGTTGCATGCACTCTAGTATGCAGGAAGTTAAATAGTAAATATTGATAATAATAGTAAATGTTACGGGGTTGCTCAATCTTTCTTTTTTCGAAGAGACTAAGGATAAACGGATAAGACTAGTGGTTAGCTAATCGCTCTTGCCACGTCACATTTTTAGGATCAAATGGGTGGGAGAGAAATTTACACATTACAAATATGTACGTTTTTAAATAGATCAATAAATCGATTGAAAAATCAATTTATGAAATCGTCCGTACCGGGATTCGGACCCGTGAGATCCGTAACCGAAGCCAACGACGTTGATCGCTGCACTACAGACCCGGCATAGTAATTTTAAAAGGGCAAAGTAATAAAACTAATGTAATTATTTGACTCTTACTAACTTATTTTTAACTACAATATTACTTTGAAAAATAAAATTTTAAATCAAGTTGAAATAAAAACGACAACTACAATCTACTTATTTTTTGCAGTGGTGTTAAGTGAAGATGAAGTGTTAATGAAAAATAATAAAATTTACAAGTCAAAGTTATGAAACAAAGTATAAATTATATAACTATTATGTAAGCCTAAGAATACTCACTACATTTCTTTAGTTGATCATCTGACCGATTTTAATTCTGATACGTTTATTATCATCTTTACGTTTACAATCGTTGAAAATGTAGATAAATGTAGCGTTAAAGCGTGGATGGAAAACCTTAAGTTGAGGGGTTTGTCACCAGACAAATTTTGTATGTAAATATAATTTATTGAAAAATATGTACTATATTTTTACAATCCTGAAAATTTTTATATTTAATATTAATATAGAAACACGAAATTATTTACGTACAGTACATGAATAGATATAAATATATTGTACATAGAAACGAGAATAATTTAAAAGTAGATTTTAGCAACCGAGTCTTATAATTTTTTTCTGATACATATTAAAATACTCGATTTTTTCTCATTTTGGACGCACTGCGCCGTGGCACACCTGGGATCGTCTCGCGGTGCACCGGTGTGCCGTGGCACACCGGTTGCGGAGCACTGCTTTACAACATGCGACACACCCTGGTTTTTGTTAAGTATAAGTTTTATTAGTGCCCAGAACTGAAATCACTCAGCGGTAACGACAATAATTCGAAGAATCGGCCCACTCTTGTTGCCAAGCCGTTCAATAGCCGCCGGGCACGCCCGCTGGACGAGTCAATTTTTGACGGAAAGGGGTAGCTCCGACGATGCAGGGAGTTTTTGAGTTTGGATGTGTGGACAGTCGATTACGATCTGTCGAGTCGGGCGAGTTGCCGGCCTCGTGGCGGCGGAGGTGACGATGTGAATTGTTTGTGTTTGTTTTGAAATTGAACGTAATTTAAAATCGTTTGTCGTGTCATTTGTATTATAACTTAAAGTAAATTCAGTTGCTAAGTAAATGTAAATGTAGAATCAATTTTAGGTGTTAAGATTATATTTTGTGTATTGTAAACCACTGCATCTTCGATATTAAAAATAAATAAGTGTTGAACCGGATTTGAAGTGGTGTTTGTTTGAGATCACAGCCCTTCCAGGACGTTCGATAACTGGTCATTCACCTCTCTTCAATCCGGGTCTTCTCACATGCTACTCTTTTTCTCTCCGAAAATATACTAAATGCCGCTAACAATAACGCAACGGTTCTGTAGGAAATTTAAATACAAATAGGAAAACGGCGAATTGTCATACGTAGAAATCAGAGAAATCGATATTTTTCGCAAAATACGAATATAAAATCAGTATGAAACGTCATCATAAGATGTTAAATAGAGCTTATTAGAACAGACCATAGAGCAAATTTGACATTTGGTGACAAACGATATTTCGTATTTTGCATAATTCATCGGTTTCCTTGGTGCCAATGTTTGATCGTTTGCCAACTTTCTATACGTAATTATACTTCTTAGAGGCTAACATTAATTAATTATTTAAGCAGAAAAAGAGAAGCATGCTGTAAAACATATTAACCATTTATTTTTAAAGTAAAATGACGATCTGTATTTAAGTATTTTAAGGATAACCGGCTTACAAGAGTTATTTTTTTTTGCTATTTTACCTTTGACCATATTTCTAAAGAGCTCCCGGAATTGTAGTTTGATAGGGTAAAATGATCGTATGCCTACTTATTTACGTCATATTTATGTTAAAATACTTGTTTATGCACGACATAGTTTTTCCATTGTATTTTGTGCGTACGTTGACCTTGTGTGGCTTAATTAATAACATTTTATTTATGTTATTTTTTAACAATAGTCATTAAGTATTCTTAGAAGTGAAGCATTATCGATAGAATAAAAACACGTTGACATTATACCTATTTTCTAAAGCAGTTTTGCTTTGAGATGTGGTCAATCGATAAGAAGTACATAATCAAAATTTATTAAATCTAAACAAAATAATATAAAAGAAAACTCTACACAAGACAATTAATGGTTGTGAAACAACAATTACATATTATATATGAGGCATCTTGTATCATAGCTTAGAATCTCCGTCAATGCTTCTTTTTGGAAAGTCAAGAAAAACCGTTTTCATATATCAAATAAAACTGTGGACGCTTACACTATGATATGTAAAAAACATTGGTGGCCATGACAATACAATGCTACACTCTCATTGGCTGGAATGGAGATTATTAGTTTTGAAAATTATAGGGCATTAGAGAATATGAGTTTTGAAAATGAACAATACTTAATCCATTTTAGATGGGAGTTTGTAATATTGGAAATATATTTTATAATTTAAATGGTAGGTGTGAACACGAAGAAATGTATTGTAGGTTATGATACTAGAACCCTCATAGTAAAAAATAAATTTACTTGGCATTAAATATAAAATCAAAATTGGTAACTTTGTTTACTATTCTAATGTTAGGGTAGAAAATTTGCTGAATACTTAATGCGGAAACGGCGGAATAGAGCATAGTTCGAATGTCAATGTAGCGAAAATCTCAACTCACGTTTGTTCAAGCACGTCTATATGAAATTATTCTACGGGATCTGCTTGTTACTTAGTCCCTTGACCTCTCTTTTTTAGAGTATGGATAAAAACATAGGTCTAAGACAAGAACAGTGCTTTACTAACCGTTCTCGTTACACCCCGTTTTTTAGGATTGGATGGGTGGGAGAGAATTTAAGACTACACCTTCGAATACAAATCCATTAATCAATTGAAAATAAAATTTATGAAACTGTGCGTATTGGGTTTTGAATCCGAACACTAAACGAAGCCGAAGATGTTGACTACTTGGCTAAAGGCATGGCTAAAAATTACTCATAGTGTGACATTGAATAGAAAGTGAAGAGTTTACTCTCAAACGATTCATTCTTATGATCTTTAAAATCGCACTTATTGATCGTTGGTCAGTGTCTGAAAGAAAACGATAGCGTTAATTTTATTTCAACTATTTTATTGAACATATTAATCAATACATCACATTTACTTGTTCGTTAGATTTTATTTGATGGTTTTCTATTCTTTCTGTATATTAATACTGTATGAATAAACTAGCACTAGAATATCTCAACAAAAGGTATTTAATTAAAGCAATTCCAATCCTATTTTGCTCAATTCCCCCTATCATCAATGTTCAGAATTTAACTCCCCATTCCTGACTCAAAAGGTGCTTTCCAAATACGCATATTATTTGAAAATATTTAATAAACGACACCAGTTCCAATCCTGGAACTCTTAATTTCACCCCTAGGGGGAATTCCTCACTGGTCTGAATTCAATTTTAAGGTTAAAAATACAACTCATAACTTTACTTTCGTTAATGAGGCTTTGAATCCGGCTATTGATGGATCCATACATTCTATACTTTCTAAACAAAGAGCAAATAAATAAAATATTAATATTTGAAAGTTTAACCCATTCACTGTAGAACTAATTACCTAATAATTATTACCGTACCGGTTGCCATACAGTAGGTAATTACCTTCAGTTATTAATTTTATCCAATCCCATTTCAGAACTTGCACTATTTCGATTTTTTTTTCTAAATACCTAATCACAATTCAATTTTTTTAAAGTGACATATGTAGGAAGAGAACAAACCGCTTATTACATGTCACAATGTTTAGGTTGTATGTCATCAATAAGCATGTGGCCTCGTTTTTTAGTCACATGTCATGTTAACAGATATCATTCATGAGTGATGAATGGTAGTTGTTAAAAAAATGATTTCAACAATGTTTACGCACTAAATATAATGTCGAATTATCAGCAGCCGTTGTGATGACTGAGAAATTAGAGAAAAATCGTTTTTTTTGCAATGTTATTTTTATAGCAAACTAAAAATACGCACTGTTAAATACATACTACTTTTTTTACATTATAATACAGAATTACATTTTTTCGATGAATTTGGAATACAGTGTGGATTTTAATTTCACATATTGTGCTACCAGGTGTGTACACGTATTTTGTTTATTTAATGTTATTAATTTAAATTAAATACCAGGGATCGAGTTTCATCGACCAGTGCCGTTGTTCATTTTTTTTGTTATTGCTCGTCATAGTCAAAATTGGAAACAGGACTTGGAGATCACTTTCAGATGATTGACAGCTGATATATTTTTATAAATAAGAAAATCTCAAGGGGCATCATTTGTATAACTTGTATCTATATCCGAGTGCAAATCTGTGATGTTTTTATAGCAACGTAAACTATGCAAATTTCGCATTGTTGTTGGTCGTTAGCATAGCAATTTAAATTTCTACTATATAGCTGAAAATACTTGTAGTCTGTCTGCCACAAGAATTCCTCTCAAACGGTGGTCAGTACCGAAGTGAAATTTTTACATATTTTTTTGGCCACCATTTCTGATTCGATTTGGTATTAAACTATTTTACATAACGGTGATATTATTATCAACGGCGTTCTGAAGAAATTAAGTCGAAAATATAAGTCAAGCTTAATATTTGGGTCATAATTGCACAATTAAACGATATACTGTGACTGGATATTGGGACGCGATTTTAGTTAGCTATAACATTTTATTTTTAATTCACTTTTTGTTAGACTATAATAATTGTACAAATTAAAGCACGACATTTTCAACCAGAAGTTTTTTTATGAAACATGAAAGGTATAATTATTGATACCACAATAATTTAGAATTTCCTTTAATTTTCCAAAAAAAAATATAGCCATTAACATAACAATAATTGTAATGAATCATTGGAATATCAATGGAAGCATGCACAATAAATTATATTTTGATAAATAAAATTGATAGAATAATATATGTTAAATTCTGTCCCGTTAAATATTTGTCTCCAATCTGTTCTAGGCCATCGATGGTTATCATTAATCTAGTAATCAGTATAGAGTTTCTAAAAGCGCCAATGATTCTAATCAAGTTATATCTTAAGATGTTTCATAGATAACAAACCTGCATGATGCCATTCTATACCGTCTAATGGTGCTAAATATAATATTTAATACATACAACGACAAAAAAGAAGAAGACATATAATAGTTAATATAAGAATAGATATAACAGTATGTTGAAATTTTTCTACTTCTTATTTCTCCTGCATCATTTTTTAGAAGTCAAATTTTTTGCAGCGTATTTCTAAATATGCGCATGGTAAAATTAATTAATACGACTAGAGAAAGAAAATTTCTCGATATATTTTGTGTTTTGTATTTTGTTATCGTCGATGTTGAATTTTATCATGTTAATGACAGTGCAATTTATTATTAATACGATATAAAGTTTTTCACAGGATGGTTGCTATTTCAATAATAAATTATCGTAATTACATATCGTAAAAAATAATGTCTATACTGTATCACTTTTAACTGTCGATTCTTGGTGGAAAGTAATTACATTTTTAAAATAAAACATAACTTGTTTTGCACTACTTACACATTTGTATAACGATCGCGACAACTTTCGTTCACCGTGAGCATTATCATCGACCGATAACGCTCGCGATGAGCGAAACCGGTCCTGATCGTTACGCACATGTGGAAATACTATAACACAAATTGTATTTTTTTTTAAATCTATACCACAGATATTGATTCTATTTCCTTGATTATTGAATGTCCTAATAATTTAAGGGTACTGGTGATTTGACTTGGCGATTAGTTAATTAAATCGCCTTTACAGTTAATTATGAAGGGGAGCAATTCAGAAATAATTTTAAGAAGAGTCTAGCCTCTGGATTTTTCGAAAGTATTTTAGTTATCGATTGCTACTCTTAAATTCGTTAATTTCCATGAATGTTAGGCAGTTAGGTACTATTTAAGCGATGAAGCATTTTTAAATCATTTTACTCCGATAGAGGTATCTCAACAGAAACCTTTCTACAAGAACTGCTTGTTACTGAGTTGGTCAACCTCTATTTTTTTGAAGAGAGTAGGGGTAGAAGGATAGAGCAAGGACAAGACTAGTGTATAGCTTATAGATCTCACTACGCCACATTTTTCGGATCGCATGTTGGGAGAGAATTTTTAGATATTACAAACATCCATACCTTCGAACAGAATCCATACATCTGTCTGTACTGAGATTCGAACCCGCGAGATCCGTATCCGAAGGCAACGTTGTTGAGCACTGCTCCGCGGACCTGACAGCTACAATTTTACTAGTATTATGTTAAGTATTTGGGTATGGATTTTATTTTATTAAAAAAGTATCACAAAAACAAATAAATAAGAGACTTATGGACCAACCTGTTTATTAAGTAATGATATGCGTATTCGACTCAAAAAATCATAAATAATAATGTGGCATTGATGAATTCGTACTTTGACTATTTGATCGGGTTTTCGAAGATTTAAATTTTTAATGACAGTGAAAGTAGTCTCTCAGATAAAAAAAATAAGTAAAATAACTGTAAATAAAAAAAAGATCTTAGAGAAAGTTTATGCCTAAATTATTTTACATTTGTATGGCTCTTTTGGTAAAATAAACAAAGAAAAAGTTAACTTCGACTCACTAACTTTCACTGAAGTGATTTTAGCAATATAATACAGTTTCAAGACATTTGACACTGTTAAGAAAGCCGAGCGATAAACGCAATTGGACTTTCACCCTGCTCGGCTGAGCGGCCAAGGGCTCGAATACTAGAACAGAAACTTTAACACATTATTTTTTCAATCGATTTAAGGATCTGCATTAGCTGAAGCAAATTCAGCTTGCTGGATGTTTTACTGATAGCACGAGTCGTAAAAAATAATTGATTTTTATTCTGTAATAGAAGTAGTAACGTCGCTAGACGATTTGCATCCCTTCGGCGAGATTCAAAATGTCATTACATCTAGTTTTAAAAAGCGATATATATATATATACACATGCGAATTTTTAAAATGTGCGAATTCAGCCCCAATAGATAAAAAATCTAATCCCATTATGGACAGAGTATTTTTAAATCGATTTATGAATTTCTGTTCGTTGACGCATCGATGTATGTGATGTCTAAAATTCCATCCAATCCTTACAACGGGGCGTTGCGAGAGCGATTAGTTTACCCCTAGTCCTGTCCTATCCTTTTATCAATAGGCTCTTCGAAAAAAGAGAGGTTCGGCACCTGAGTAACAAGCAGAAAGACATCTGTTGAAATACCTCCATTAGGAAGCCACATGCTCCACATTAGTAGCGGATATGGTAAAAAAATGTAATTATGGTCTTGCGAGAAACCAGTCAATATTTTTAACGTCTTTGGAAATCTAGGTTTATCATTTTGAGGATCAGGAGTTCTTAGACAAATTTATTGTTCTCGAGAAAACTATTTTTTGTCAAAATTATTAATAAAATATAACATATGATACCCAAAAATCATGGATAATGTCGTTATACCTTTTTAGGTACGGTCGATATAAATTTATTTGGTGTGTATAGTTATTCGATTAACAGAGAAACAATATTATAGTATTACACAAGCAAACAACAAAACAGGACGGCATGAGAAAAATGATCGACCGAAATACCTACATGGCAACAGGCGTATAACGGGAATTACTTTTTTATTGTGTCAGAAGTACTGTGCTGTGCAACACAGATTCACTGCCAAATATTCAGCAGTGGTTGTTAGCACACGACTGCCGAGCGTGAGTTGGCTGAAAATTTCAGGAATAAAAAAATATTAATAGTTTAATTAAATGATGTATCGATACATCAGTTCCAAAAGTACAAAAAGCATAGTTTTGAAATAATTGGGAAACATGATTTTGAGTAGTCTTGTACTGTACGATCGTTTGTAGAGTTTAATGAAATTCTAGGATTATCTAAAAAATATATTTTTGATACGATAAACGTAATTTTGTTTTTACTAAATTAATAAATGACGACTCCGTGGTGCAGCGGCTCACGTCGTTGACGAAGGTTACAAGGGTTCAAGCCCCGATCCGGACAGTTACATAAGTTGATTTTTTAATCGTTTTATGGATTTCTGTTCGAAGACATGAATATTTGTGATGTGTAAAATTCCCTCCCACCCATTCGATCCTAAGAATGGGGCATAGCGACAGCGATTAACTAACCACTAGTCCTGTCCTAGCCCTATCCTTCTAAGGAAAATCTCTTCGAAAAGGAAAGGTTGAGCAACTGAGTAACAAGTAGTTCTCACAGAGAACTTGTGTTGATATACCTCCATTGGGAGGCTATAAAATAAATAAATAATGGAAGTTTTCAGAGGTTTCCACGTGAATTTTGTAGCTGTTACAGTTTGGATTTAAAGTAATAATAACCACCATCTTTTTAAAATAACCACTACCATCTGTTATATTTTGAAACTGATATATATGGGTATTCTGAACATTTAATGGCTTAGCTATCATATCCGTGCACACGGATATATCCGTTCCCGTCATAATGATCAGACGCCTTGAACGGAATAATCCGATTTTGATGCAAACGGGTTAATTATTGAACTTCGGTTAATAATACTGAATTAATTTAGCACCATAACGTCTACATATTAGAAAATTGGATATCGTTCGTGAACAATAATAATAAGAAAACACTCAGGTAATTGGGCTTGAAAATAGTTCTTTTATGTCAATAAACCTTTCAGTGATTGTATTTTGTAATGGTATTTAGAAGTATAAAAGATTCAACATTGTTCTGAAAGTAGGGCAGTGCAAAAAATCATCCGAAGTTAAAGAACGCTGTCGAAATTTTGAATGCATCAAACAGACAATGAAAATTTATGCTTAAGTTATTAAAGTAATTACTTTATCTCTCATCATGCTAGAGATGTACCACTTATAAATAAGGTAGGTATATTTTACTATAATATATATGGCACGGAGAAAATGTTTAATATTGATTTGATTTTTTACAGAAAATTTACGAAAAGATCGTCTTGGTTGTGGGATATTCTGGAACCGGTAGTCCATATAAATTTATAATTGTCTAAGCGTTCTACATGCATTTTTAGCGAAGTTTCATTTTCTGAAAGATGACTGGACTGAAAGATGACAGCTTACTGGCCGCATGTTTTTTATTGAATTTCGCCAGGCGGTCGGGCAAAAACTGCCATTTCACTACATTCACTATAATTTGTAAAGCAATTGAGATATCTTAACCAAATTGCTGCATAAATTAATGCCAATTGGTCAATGGTTATATATCTGTGGATTGCATATTTATGTATTGTAGTGAAAAAAACTTAAATCTACAAAAAAATCCCTGCTTCTCATATCATCCCTGTTGCAGATGTTACAAGTCACTCCAGTACAGGACACGGTTATCATAATGACTTAAGCACCATAAAAAATTCCATATGGCCTATTCAATAAATCACAATAACCAATACTACGACAGTGAAAAAAGTAAACGCGTACCATCTAGGGGCAGTTTTATAAAACTGTGTGCTAAAAATATCGTTTATGTTTTGTTGAAATAATGCGTTGATGTGTATACCACCACCTCTCGTTGACATTTGAAATCATGGAATGTATGACTTAGGACACATATACGAGGCCGCGGCCAGTAACCTGTATAATTTTAATTTGTTGGGTTCTTGATGTAGTGGTCAACATCGTTTGCTTCGGTTACAGATCTCACGGGTTCGAATCGCCGTACAGACAGTATCATACATTGATTTTTCAATCGATTTATTGATTTCTTTTCGCAGGCATGGATGTATGAGACGTCTGAAATTTCTTCTCACCTATCCGATTCCAAGCAATAGCGACTAGCTGACCACTATTATTGTCCTAGCTCTATCCTTCTATCCATAATTTCAACAAAGAAGTTATCTTTATAAACACTTCTGTTGAAATATCCTTTCTTAGCCCATATGCTTCTCAAGCTCTCTTTTTCGAATACGTAAGTCAATTGAAAATATCAATTTATAAAACTGTCCGTACTGGGATTTAAACCCAAGACATATGTAGCCGAAGTCAACGACTTTGACCATTGCACTGCACTACCACGGACCCGGCGGAAAACAATACTGCAATGAACATTACTATTATAATATGTATGCCGCTAATAACACGACTGCCATTTTTTTTGACTAGCGAAAAGTAATATATATAATTGATTATTCGTCTAGCACTTTCTTTGCTCATTGAAGGTTTTTTGGGGTTTCATTTTTTAATATAGAAACGTAACGCGCGCCAAGTGTATCCGAAAGTGTGTTAGTACACAAATATTGAGAACGCTTGTTCGTAGTGCCTGTTCCATTTTTGGCAATGTCAGCACGTAGTCGACAATTATTATTATCCGTTACTTTCACCTGCGACAAGTGTTTCTCGTATTAATATCTTAACTCATAATATATTCAATGGAATCGTTAATAGCTAATTTCTAAAAGAAGGCGTGGGGTTGTCGTAGGGCTTGAAATGGGAGATTTCATGAAGAGAAACGCTTGGAAAATATATAACTTGTGTAGCAAGTCAAAATTTTGCAGTTTTGAATTAAGTATGAAGAAATGCTCAAAATATCGATATTTACCTCTTTCAAAATTTAAAAACTGGTAATCTGTGGTGATTAAAGCAGTTATTATTACTTTAGATACACACTGTAACAACTACGAAAATCCTCTGAAAACTTTTAAAAACTCTTATTGATTATATGAGAAAAAAATTAAATTATTTTTATAATATTTTAAATACATTGTTTAGGTAAATTTACGAAAAATAAATGTACAGTAGAAGATTAAACCTGCCCAAAATCTTGTTTCCTAATTATCTCAGAACTATGCTATTTCAGTTGTTTATATATACATACTGTTTTTTTAAGAGACGGCGCACCGGTACAGTGTACTGCGGTACAATCCAAGCCCGGAATCATGGAGATTCCATGTTTTTTTCTCTGTAACTTTTACATAATCACTTCTCAAGTTTTATAACTGTAGTCTGTGACGATGGTATTTGGTGATTTAGGAACAGACATGAACTTAATAACCTCTAGCAACCAGACATTGTCAGGTTTGTTAAAACTCAACGCGTACGCCGGGGCGGACATAATATATCAAGCATGGATAAGTGGAATCCTAAATAAACGAGTGACATTTTCTGCTCCTTAGATGAGACGGAGCGTTGGAAGACCTCTGCTTCTTTGGATACACAGGGAGTAACAGGATTTATGAGTGCTATAGATCAGCGATTGGTGTAGGAAAATAGAGGACCTATTGGAGTGGAGGAGACTAACTGAGGTGGCCAAGATATACGCCGGACCAAGGTGATCTATAATTCATTCAAACTTTACGTTTAAAATACAAAACCATATTTCTTGGTTATAAATGCACGGATTTTTGCAAATACTGTTACATATAAATAATGTTGCCTGTATTTAAAATCCGTTGACAGAACTTTTTTACAATACTGTCAAATAAAAATTTATTTAAAAATATTATGTGACATTTTTATAACAATCCGATCCTGAAAACATACGGGAAGAAAAAGTGATTGGCTAACTGCTAGTTTATTTAAAATGTCATCTTACTTTCTTTGCTGTCTCTGAAGAGAGAGGTAAACTGATTAACATACTATTAGTGCTCAGCACACATCTTTTGTAAAAATATTCTACTAGGAGTCCATATACAATATATTGGGAGCGGACATGGTAAAATAATACATTGTTATAACGGGAAGCGAACAGAAGGCATTTTTAGCCTATCAGTGTACATAATGAACTATTTCATTATAAATTATTTTCAAAATTGAATACTAAATGAAAGGGGAATTGATAAGTTGAGCTAAATTTTCTATACATAAATATTTTCAAAAGATTTATGTAAGTAAATAAAAAAACAATCGATTGAAAAGTGTTCCCGTTTTTGAGGCTTTGTGAATGGTAAATAAGAAAAAAACGCTCCATTGTGCAGTATCTTCGCTATCAAAATAAAAAACCTTATTGAAAAATACAGGTCATTATTTTTACATTGTTGTATTAGTTAGATAGATAGAAATAGATATTATCAATTCGTATCTCTTGTGATTATTAAAGTCTCGTTGCATTTCTTGTTAAAGCATAACAATCAATTAGGAATATAAATCATAAATATACGTAGGCGAGTATAATTTGTAACCCCCAAGCATAAAGAGTCGTTTTTAACACACTAAGGTCACTAAGGATATCTGATGTAAGCATGTGAAGTATATTCATTTTTGCATCATGCTCAATGCTCAACACTGGAAGCGAGTCCCAGTGTTGTGCACAGAATGTATCAATAGAAATTGTTTTATATATCTCTCGATATCTGTTAGTTATTTAGACACCTAATACCTATTTTTGAAATGGAAAAGTACTGATGTATGGTGTTACTAAAATACAAGTCAGCTGTTTGCTTTCTATGTAGGCCCCGTTTTTAGAACCAGATGGAAGGTGGGTTGGGAAAGAATGTACACAAATGTATGTATTGTTCGTGAAATCAATGTGTGAAAGTGTCCATTCGAGGATTGGAACCTGTGTGTAAAATTGTATAATAAATGTCTAATTTTCAGCATCCATAAATATTCTCACTATATTTTAATATAAAAACTAGTGACCATTATATTTATTTGAATCATTTATACACATAACAAAACAATGAAAAAAATAGTGGGTATCTCTATGTTTTTCCCAATTAAAATTTAATGATAATTGGTTCTTATGATCGCCTAAAATTGAAAAATCTTATGAGTTTGTAATTGTGTTTTTTCAAATAAGGTTAAAAGTCATTATTATCAAATCAGTGTTAAAATAAGTTGAGTTCCTAGACTAGTTTTGCTTGATTTGTCTTATCAGTACGAGTTCTTCCTTGTATATGAATGCCTATATAAGATGTCGAAAGGCGAAACCCGGGTCGTTTGTGACGAAAAGCATGGATATGTACAAAATTTTAAGGATTCAAATTCGATATTGATATTCCATTAAGTCATAATTATTATTATTATAAATAAGACGTCATACTGTCAGGGTTGCCAGATTTAAAAAATCATTGATCGGGACATTCACTATTTCGAATGATCTAAAAGTTAAAGAAATTAAGAAAAAAAACATCATTTCAATAAAATAATGAATATGTATACAGAAGATAGCAAATAAAAAGTCCCATAATAATCAGCAGTAATTACAGTTATTTAAAGATATTGATTAGATGCAATTACAGGAATTGCATTTTGATTTCAATGCATAAATTTGTACAATCGTACAACAAAAAGCTTGTTTCAAAATATGTTCGTCATTTTTTTCGATAAATAATTTCTAATATCATTACAATTGTAATCAAAGTTATGTTTGATCATTAATTCAGCTTGTACAGTTTTTAGCAATAATCTTTTTCTCTCTTTTCTCTACGCTGTTCTCATTAGAATAAATAATATTCTTTCGTAAATTGTATTGTAATGTGGAATTTAGATTATGTGGGCCACAATTTTATACAAATTTTTGCAAGCGGAATGCTTTTCAAAAAATATTATCAATTTCTCATCCATTGTTTTTTGAACACGTGCAGTGCAGTGCCACTGGCCGTGAAACTTGACGACACGAGTACACACGGTGTTTCAAGAACACGCTGCCTACAAAAATTTAACGAGGCTCTTTAACTATATATATACAAAAAACAATTTGTTAAGCAAGGATTTTCAGAGGCAATCGGGATTTGTCTGTTAAACTCGGGACAAATAGGAACGTCTGGCAACCCTGCATATGCCACAAATCTATCTATCTATATATATAAAAATGAATGTTTGTTTTTTGTTTGTCTTCTATGCATTCCTTTACCATTCATCCGATTTCAATCAAAATTTGGTGAGTTGTTGTGTGCACACTCGTAAAGGTTTCTGAAGAAAAAAATTAAAATCTAAAATCAAAAAACTAATCTAAACAAATACGTACCACTAACAACATCTCTAACCAGACGGAAAATCAAAAAATATTTTGTATCCAAAATAGAGGTCTGCATGGGTCAGGGTTTGGCCCGCGAACCCTTACCCGGCCTGGCCCGTGGGCGTATTTTTTGAGCAAAATCTGAATGTTGTGGTTTTTAAAAATAATGTGTATGCAATATATCTATACTAAATCCCGGACAGGCATACAGTAGGACAACGTATTTTAGTACTCGTACAACCGCCAGCTTGTGATTGTCTGTTTTTTGTGTGATTGTTTTAATTTTTTTTCTTTGAATTAAAAATTTACTTTATAGTGTTTTGCTGCACATGCGATATTAAGAAAAATTACAACAATTAATGCATTAAACCACGACATTATTCTTAGCTAAAAATTATTTTCAGTTTTATATAATTTATTTACTTATAAATTATTTTTTTCGTTGTTTAATACAACATTAACAATTGAACTCTAAACCTTGTGACTTAGGTGGATAATTAAAAAAAAACAGCTAGTTTAAAGATGTTTCTTACGAAATATTATGCATATTTAATTTTTTTGAAAAGTCTCTAAGTGTAGATTGAACAAAACGTTACGATTATTAACATTATTATTTAACTATTCTGTTAAAATATTTACATGTACACATGTAATTAACTAACGAGTTTTCACGCATGGAAAATTGCGATTAACGAATATTCTGAAAATTATAAGGGGTAAACGTCAAAAGGTACACATTCCACACTCCAAATAATCTATGTTTAATTAATTATGACAAACTGGGTTTTTATTTGCGTGCTTCAAAAAACTGCAGACATCAATACCTCAGGTGTAACAATTAAAAACCAGTAGTTCTGAAATAATTAGGAAACAAGATTTTGGTAGGTTTTATCTTTTACTGTAGATTGTAGTGAAATTGTGGTTTTATCTAAAAAATATATTTAATAATATTATAAACAAAGTTTCATATTTTCTTATCTTTTTATTATTTTATCAAGAAATTTTGGAAATAAATAGAGCCTAGTTGAATTCCTTATCAATTTTGAACGAAAGAATTAATCTTTCAAACTCGTCTTTATTGTATCCTTTACGTGAAATGAGTTGGTATAAATAAACACAAAATTTGAATTATTTAGATTTTGTACACTTCCATGTATTTTGTCACCAAAGATCCGAATTTCGCCTTTTGGCTTCTTCAGGCTTTTGAGCGCAGGAATGGACTCGAACTGATGTCGATGTCATAAAGTAAATAAACATAAATTAACAATCAAAATAATCAAATTCCCATATTAATACATCATTCCTGACAAAATCCATTAATTTGGAATAAGTAGGTAGTTCTTCGCATTGCATTTTAAAACCCTCCATTCCACCTTTAATGCGTTTGTTTTCTCAACTAGGATTAACTGTCATTGTTATTAAACACAGATGTGTAGTTCATAGACTTATATTTTATCTTATACATACACGATATAAAGTATTTACTGTCTGTCAGTTTGGGCTCATTCGTGTGTTCGAATGCCTGAAGATGCCGAAAGGCGAAATCCAGGTCGTTAGTGATGAAATACATGGAAATGTACAAATACTCAACAATTCAAATTTGACGTTGAAATTAAGTTTCCAATACGAAGCATATAATTTTCACACAAGGTAAGAATAAGACCAAGTTGAGTACTTGTAGTTAGCTAATCGCTGTCACTATGAGTTGATGCTAGCAATATGGACATTCATACTTTTGAATACAAACTAATTAATCGATTGAAAAGCCAATTTGGGACATGATTAGTACAAGGATTTGAACCCGTGGAAACAGCAATCACATAAAACAAGCGCCCAAGACCACTTGGATACAAGACTGGCATAATAAAATTAATAATAAAAAAACAAATCAAAGAAAATGCATCTTTCAATGTTTTATTCGCAAGACGGCAGTAGAACTAAATGTTAATGAGCTTTTCGGTAGTCTTTTTTTTCTAACTGTTAGATTTTATACCAAATAATTATCCAAGCAAAAAATAGAACAAAATCCAGTTGCACATGCGCATGAAAATATTGTTCAGGTAATGTAAATAAGTTTATGGGGTATAATTATTCAATGTTTTAATTTATCATTTAAGTGGTTTTCTATGAATTTGATTGCAGCTTAAGCAGTGACGTCGATTTATATGTAATTATAAGTATTATAACGGTGGGTTGAATCTGTTGCGTTTTATAAATACAAATAACCAAATGGTTCGTTTGCTACTTTGCATATTCAAGTATTGAAATTAATGATTTTGCAGAATTTATAATTTTTGAATACAATCAATTATTTACGTTCTCAGGTTTGTAATCTCTCATGGGTGAATCATAAATTTCTAATTTAATTCTGTCTATTTTCACCTGATATGTCTACCCATATTATCACACGTACCTTGTAAACTTCATTAATTTAAATTACTCAAATTCAACCTTTCTAGTTGACACGTTTACGCTCTAGATTATTTTGTTGGTGCAAAATTTTACGTAAGTTTTTGAAAACTAGGCATTATTTTAAAGGTTATAAACTAAAAATATCCAGAGAAATTATTACCTGCTGTACGAATAAAAATAATATGCATTTATTCTATGGATTTTTCTCTATGAAGACACGACATCGTGTAACATCAATTTAATGTTCTCAGTGAAATAACAAAGTTCAAGATCATATCAATTTTGATTTTTTATTGGTCTCCTAAGCCGAGTGCCGGATTTTGTTGTGATCACTGGCCAATGTGTCAAAATCCCGAATGAACACATTTATAAAAATATTTTTCAATTTATGGATTTTTGATATTTTTGCCAAGCATCCTCTTATTTTTTAAAAAATAAAACACAATTCATTTGTACTACTTCCACATATTTATAATGATCAGGACCGGTTTCGCTCATCGCGAGCATTATCAACTGATAAAAATACAAACATAACTAGCTTATTTATATAAAATTGAGTGTAAAAATGAAGGTATATAAAACTGATGGTTCATGAACTAAGACAAGAAAATACTGATTATCAAACAAATTACACATGAATCAAATAAAAGATTCTACAAATAAAATGTTATGGACCTCTTACAAATCAATAAATACTAATCTGAAATCACAAATATAGCTACATTAAAAGTCCACTTGCTGAGCAAAATTTTGTAATGACATTACTAATGCAATTAGCAATAATGAATCAGGAAAATTATAAGAAAAAATTAATGAACCATTTAAAAACAATCAAATATTAAGTATGTAATTAATATTAACAATAAACAGCCATCTTAAGTGGGGAAAGCAGAGCAGCTATGAGTATTCATTGAATTTTTTTTATATTCTCTTATTTGACTATGTAAACGGCGGATAGAGAAAGTGACTAAATAACTGTTACCTAGTATTTTCTTTATTCATAGCATCACTTTCTGAGTGACTTATTTACAACGAAGTCTCGTTAAACGTCTTCATTTGCTCCATATTAAAAGCTGACATCTGATATGCATGGAAATTGGAAATCAACTTTCCACATTGTATTATCCAATATAATCAAAAGCACCATATATTAATTTATGCTTTAAAAATAAAGTACACTTTGTTATGTAGTACTCACACATTTTTATAATGATCAGGACCGGCTAAGCTCATCACGTCCATCATAGTAAAAAACAAATTGTGTTTTATTTTAAAACTATGATGCCTTCCCACTCAGACATGACAGTTAACACATGATCAATGTATGTATTTGTTTTACTGCTGATTTCTTTTAAACTGAATATACGAGGATAAGATGAACTGTGGATTATAGCACTTTAAGTCCGCGCCTCGCCCCAAATTAGGCGAAACTATCACGTGTACCAAACTTATTTTAAAAGTACTATGACTATGAAATTATTTAGAAAGATAAAATGAAACTTCTTATGATTATTTTAAAGACTGCAATACTCTTTATATGATACTATTGTCAGTTTTTCACATTTGTGAAGAGCCATATGGCAATTATCACATGTATCGAGTTTAATACAATTTGTTTTGTTGAAATGACTTATTGAATAACTGTTTTAGAATGATTTGATTATCTGAATTATGGCTACCATGTATTTTTGCCAAAAGCCAATATTTTGACTCTATTTGAATGGCTGGAACATTATGCAAAAACACGTTTCCGGGTTTAAACGAATAGTTAATTTATCACGTGCAATCACGGATCTGGGAATCAAGGTGTTCTGTTTGAAGAAACTTTCTCCACAGGTGTCTAGTATAGTATCCATTGAAATACAAAATTTCGTGACTCTGTTTTATATAGATGTAAAAAGCTGCTATCAGTCAAAGTCATAGCTCAAAGAAACTGTCTCATTAAGCGGAGTTATTAACATCTTATTACGAACAATGACGAACAATTTTTTTTTTTGTTGACACTTGAATTAAGACCTGGCCACAATATTAAAGATCAAAGAGTTTACGTGAAAAAATCGTAACTTTACAGAATAGAGAGTAGCTTATAATTAATTACACGCTGATTAACGTTTAATCATCAGTCTGTTTGCGCCCTAATTCTAATTATTTTTGATCGTGCTTACTTTCTACTAATGTCTAGTGTTTAGTAGTGAGAATTTATTTACTAGAAAATACTGGCAGAATTATTTATCCGCCACTTAAGAGTATTTTGAGTATTCTTCAAAATAGTTTGAGAGAATTATCTAAAAACCATGATATTTATCAAAATTTAAAATATATAAGTTTTCTTTTTGTACGCAGTTGCACAGAACTAAACAGTTGGCAAAAAAGAACAATTGATTCTCGACTTGTATTAAAATTTCATTTCAATAAACTTGGTTGCAGAAAATTGTCATGATTACGCATTTTATTTGCAATGTTTGTAAATTTGATATTTCAGACAGGTTATAAGATATACAATGTTTTTTTAGGCGAGTTGCAAGTCTATGCTTTAGACCAGAGTTTCCTAAAGTATCTTCCGCGAAAAATTGGAATGGTTTTATTTGCTGTAACGACTGCAACAAAATTTTATTGATATTTATACAAATCCTTTATAGTTGATACGTCTTGCGTTTCGGTCAGATATGTTTATTGGGATGAGTTAACTTATCAGTACAAAGAAACAGTATTGCGATTTTTAATACAAAAGATATTCATCTTTTGATTTTTGAAGTTACAATTTTGTACTTTTGCAGTTGGACGGAATAATTTTGCATTGACCATTAAATGATTTCCATTTATCAGAAGAGTATCTCCCCCCCGCCAGTGTATCAGTAGAAGCATTTATTATTTTACTTCCACTTATATAAAGTAATAAAAACGTAAAAACTGGTATAAATAACCTTTAAATGAAACGGGACTGCAGAAATTGCAGTCAAATAGCGGAAAAACGTGTATTCCGGGCACAAGAGTTGCATATGCTGTGGTAGTCCAGGGATAATGTTGGGTCATACTCGGACACATATTGCACAGACATATGGCCGCAACAGTATTGACAGAAATGTCACCGGATCGCAAATTCCACAATCTTACCAGTCATCCACAATTTTTGATGTTCGTTAATGGTGTGTCCACATCCATATCTGAGCATTTGTGCGCGCTATGATTCATCATTTGTTCAGATGTGTAGTTTAACGACCTGGATGTGTAGTTTAATGATCGCGCGTGGCCACGGCTCAAGAGTTTGCGCGAACAAGTCACACCCATACCAGACCAAATCATTACTCATGAGTGCGCAAAAATGCTCAGATGTGGACACACCATTATTACAGGTGGCTTTAGTTCATGGTGGCAGCGGTTATATAAAGAATCTCCAACATCATCGCTGACCTTCAGTAGCAGATATCGAATAAGAAGACGACCATTATAATTCTAGACACACATGTATTATTGACCTGAAATAAGTTGCTATTATTTTATAAAACTTTATTGACAGTCATAAAAAAGAAGAAATGTGCTAGAAACCAACGCTTTGGTTTGAATAGCAGTAATGATCTATACAGAAAAGAAAGAATCACTGCTGTTAATAATGAAATGTCTATTTGATAAAATATTCTTTGGATAAAAGATGTTAAGCAGATAGCAGTCAAGAATGAATAAAGAAAATGTGGTGTTTATTTAGAATGACAGATAGAAATTATCTAAGACTAAATCTAGCACAATGTATTACTTTATTTGTATTCCAATAATTTGACCCCGATATATCTTATTCACGCTAAAAAAGCAAAATTGCATATCATGTTCTAATAAATGACAGTTTTCATAGAATTTTTTTTATGATTAATGCAGTTGTATGAAGTACTTGAATTTGTAAGTTGTCAGCTTGGAATTATAAAACGCAATTTAAAAACTTATCTTGAAATAAATTGAATTAACTATATTTTCAATTTGTATTACTAATCTGTAAACCAAATACTGTATTTTTTTCCCCTATCTCAATTATGTACAGAATATATGAAAGCATAAAGAAAAGTTTCCAAGACTTTAAAACCAGTAAAACTATAGTAATTATAGTGATTATTTGTATCGTTGGTCAAAGTTACCTGATTTTACCCACATTGTTTTATCTATATATACATATCAATTATAACAATAAATCTACTTATTTTAATTAAATTTCACCTTTCTATGTAAAACAATACCAAACATAAATGCAATGGTCGAACTATAAAAATAAGAAAACTCTCAAAACTGGGCAAAAGTTATCCAGATTGACTATAAGTATTTTTTTTTGTTAGTGTTTCCAAAATGTATGTTTTAATTGAGTAGTTTTTATTATTATGTTTATACTCTACGATGGTAATTAGAAACAAGAAAATAATATTAATGCATATTCGAAAAAAACTGATTTGTGATGCTTATCATTTTAAAATGAATGTGGCTCTAAGTATATTTTTTAATTGTTAGAACATGATTAGAGTTAATTAGTAGAGAAAGAATATCATGACCGACCAAAGCTGTCATGATTCTAATACGACCCTGACTAGTGAGGGATAGATCATCGGGAGTGTCGACAGATTCAGCTATCTCGGTGTACACATCCAAGAAAGCGGTAACACAAAGAAAGAGCTAGCTATTCGATTAGAAATAGCTGAAGCCACATTTAACTAAATGCATATTGTCTGGGACACGCAGCTGTATACGATTAAAACCAAATATCATTAGTATAACGCTTGTATTATACCTGTGCTGCTACTACGGTAGCGAATCATGGCATCTAGCGAAGACGCGATGCTTGCGTCGGATCCTGGGGCAGAGGTGGTTTGAATTCATGAAGAATTCTGAGATTAGGTAACGTACTCGGCAACACCCTGCTACATCAACGGTCATGGAGAGGTGTTGGTACTGGCTGGGTCACGTGCTGCGGATGCCTCCGGAGAGCTTCAATTCTGTTTTCCCCTTCTTCCAACTTGTGGGATTGTGGCGTCCTGTAAGACTATCTGGTACTATTCAAAGGATGTAGTCGACGGAGCTGAAGAATTTTGGCACGTCACGGGAGGAAGCAAATCATGGGTGGCAGGGAATCATGAAGGCGCCACGTGGTGGCCAGAATCATTTTTTATCTTATGTTTTCAAGATTCCAGCCAATTAGTCAATTTTGAATTGCCAGGACAGTCTGAATATTTTTGAATTAAATACTTCCTGATAAACTACACCGTGTACCTCGGTTTTTTATGTATATACTTTTTTATATTACCTAAATAATAAATATTTGTATTACGGTCTTCCTCTTTCTCTATTTTGAGGACCATATTAAACTAAAAATTTCAATAAACAAGTTTCAAAATTTTGTTATTTGGTGTACTTCACCACTCGAGGACTCAATCAAAGCAACAACGGACATACATTAATTTAAAATATAAATATAACATAAAACATGAAATTCGCTCAATAACCGGGATTGAATACCCCAGTAAGGGCTGTCTATCCGTGGTGGTCGGTGGTGGGTGCAACTTTGAGTGATCTCAATATCCAAAGACAGAGCCACGTAGAAAATAAATACGAATAATCAGTAACAAAACTTTTGTCTCGATAAAAGTTCTATTATGTCCCAAAGTTTCACTTATTTGTTAAAAAATAACGCAGAAAATAAATTGAAAGTATCTGTGAAGTCATTAACGTGAAAATTATCGTTCATGGGCTTCGATAATTGTGGGTGCTGCAAGGTCCTCTATATTAAAACCATATTATTAACTGATCGCTTACCGACAATTATTTACGCAATATAGTAAAATGTACGAAAGCGATTCACGGTCAGGCTTTGGACTGATACTAAAATGGATGATTTATCAAAGAGATTATTTTCACTATTAGTATTATTTATTAGTATTATTCTCGGTCAGGAATAAGGCAGGAATTGTAGAATAAATTATTGAAATTGTTATCCGTTAGATCAGAATTATTACACGATTAACTTATACTTGATTAAAAAAAATATAAGTTGGATTTGCTTATCATATATAATATACAAGAAAATTGTAGTAGTAAGTAGTGTTTCATCCAAACTACGCGCGTGCGCGGCCACGCAGCAACTTTAGAACATTCATGTTTCGAATAAATACGTACATTCAGAATTAAAGCAGTTAAAATAATTAATTATTTTAAAATTGAAATAATTTATAAATTCAGGTAAGTACATAAAATTCTCTCGGTTTGTTAAAGCATTTATTGAGAGTTATAAATATGAAATAATAAATATGCAAGCATTTTTTTATAAAAAGAATATGACGTATTGACATTTGTAAAAAGGTTAAAATTATGCAGCAGATTTATTGGTTTAGCCTGTACGTCTTTTGGATTTTCCGTGCAGAGAATCTCGCTTCTTAGAGCTGACATTGGTAGTAAGTAATATATTAACGTAATATGGTAAAATAGTGTTACTTAATGGTACTTAAAGGTCTTAAGTCGTGGTGTTAGAAGTAGCAGTGAGCTAGGTCACTGTTTTAATAAAATAAATGGTGTCACTTTGACGAAACAATTTTTATTGTCACCAAAACACTGTTGTTAGCAAAGTAGATTGTAATGCAATCAACGCGTGATGACGTCAACAAAGACAACAATGACGACTGTCATTTTTGCTCTTCTTTTACACCTATACTTTTTGAACTATGGTCGTGTTAGGTCGAACTAGGTTCGTGTATTTAATATAAACTGCTAAATCTTATGTAGAAAAATATGTGCCACCTTTTTCAAAATTAGGATGCAAATAAACTATCTAATCTTTTTGAATATATCTATTTTTTTATTTATAGTATAACCTTGGTTATTAAATTAAGACATGTTTCACTTAATTATGTTTCAAGTCGTAAATCGGGAAACGGGGAGTGTGGTTACATGAAAGATTTGTGCATAATTTATGCTTAGTTATGATTATTTTTTGAACTTTAATATAACCTATAGAATTAAAATAAAACATAAAAATAACATAAAATATGAAAAGATTTTAAAAATGTCAAAGCACGTTTTTTTGAAAAAATATTTTATAGTAGGTTGGAGTATTATTTTACGTTTTGGGCACATTACAATTAAAAACTTATTTAAATATTTATATGTATAATATTGTATGTAATTGTTTTTGTAACATTTCTTAGTTGTCAAATTTACAATTTTTTCAAAACCGTGAACATTACCAACAATATGTGTTTATTGAGATGCTAAATTAAAAATTGTATCTTTCCAATACGCAAGAGAAGAAAAAAATGTCATAAACAGATCTGTCTTTAGTTTAAAAAACTGCACAAATTCAAAAATACACGAACCCGACAATTATTGTAACTTAAGACCATGGCGCAAGAAGTATGTATAAGTGAGCTGGATAAAAAATGATCGTCGCCATTTTTGTATTTGTTGACGTCTCGCGCATAGATTGAGCTACAATTTACTTTGTTTTGGTCATAATAAAAATTTAGTTTGTCTAAGTGAATTCACATAGTTTACAAAAAAAAAGTTCCACTTCATCTATAATACTTCTAGCGCCATGACTTAAGACCCTAATGTTCCATAAACCAACACTACTGAAGACAATATCATAATACGTTAATATGTTTTACTACTCGAATTGAAAAAACCTAGAACCCGATTGTTTAGATTACAGTAGGGTACAGAAGCCGAGTATATTGTATAAATATATATATCGACAATCCTTCGGTGAAACTGAGATTTGGAGCGTTAGATAAAACAATTTAAAAGCGATGACTTTTTATAGTGTATAATTTTAAATATAATGAAATTGTCTCATTAATAATTGAAACGAAAAAAGCCCATACTATTTAGGCAAAAAGCGACCTACTCAGTCTTAAATTATAGTGCGGGAAAGATTTATTATTGATTTGTTCTGGTTTAAATATATGGCTCGTGATTTTATCAAGCATGAGACGATACAAATGACACTGAAAAAATTTGATTCAAAGATAACACGTTATAATAATTTCAATTGACTCAATCAATAATTTCTTACACACTTTCAAATCGCAATCAATGTGCCTTTCTCATTTAAAACGATCCGTCTCACTGAAAAAAAGATTTTGTTCAACCGTTTAATTATACTTGTCAAAAAGAATGATTATGAATTGAAAAAAAATGACCGAAATACAGTTAACTGTTGATTAATCGGGTCATACTAAAAGTAAATTTATTTGTGTAAACCATTGAAATAAGACGACGCTAATTTTGTCACAAAATTGTTTACAGGAAGACTTATAGGACAAAATTAAACTGTCAAACTTATAAAATTTCTGCTATTTTAATTTTGTTATGCTTTTTTTCATAAGTGTATTTTACTCACCATAAAATAAATAAACCCTTTTTAAATAATTTCGTGGAAGAGATCATCATGAATAATAGTTTAATTGACAAGTTTCTGGAGATGACAAAGATAATTGAAAAATATTTTTGTAGGGTGTCGCATCTAAGTCAGGGCTGTGTATATATATGTTACCATCCCACCCTCCAGATTGTGTAGCATATAGAATCCCAAAAAGAAGTTGTTTTACCAGAATTGCTTGTTATTCAGTCACTTAACCTGTCTTTTTCAGCGAAGGCAGGGATAGAAGAATGGGGGTAAGAAAGGATTATTGTTTAAGCTTACATCCCCTGTTTTGCATCGGGTGGGTGGGAGATAATTTACGCATCACAAACATCGGATAAAATGAAACAAAAAAACACTGAAAATTAATTGATTGACTGATCAATTTAAGAAATTATTCGTACATAAACTTGAGCCCATTGACACCAACGGAGAACAAAACGAATGTCTTAGAGCATTGACCACTCGGTTACAGAATGGGCTGCGTACAGGATTTCACAATCCTTAAACTCACTCCCCTTTTTGGAAGAATAAGAGTGCGATAACCATGCCAGCATTCTTAATCGCCATAAAAGATAAATCTTAAAGTTTTCTCGACTAAAGTATACATCGGATAACTTTGAACTCCGGCTCTAGGGTGGCGATGATGAAATATTTTTTTACATACATCATATATTTATTTATTTATTACTACATTTATTAATATAAGTAGATATAATTTGATCTAATTTTATACGAGCTAAAAATAAAAACCGCGTAAATAATAATATTTATTATATATTAAAGTTGTTAGTATAACATGATTGACAAATGTTCAATAATTGTTTGCATTTGCTCCTTTTACACCAACGGTCTTTACCTCACGATTTTGGTTGATTAGATGTGGAAAGTATAATTATCATTTTATTTCCACAGCGTATTATAAGCATATCAATATGTATCAGCAATTGAATCATATCGCCATTCTTGGAATTTGATGTTGGCGTAGGATTGTTGATTTTATTGTGGTATGAAGCATTTTCAATGACCACCACAGACCTGGGCTCTATTTTGGAAATAAGTAATGCATGTCGTCATGGTAGTCTCCAGTTTTTTAGTGGCACTTCAGAAATAATGGTCACCGTATTTTTCAATAAATAAACAAGTGTGCGCGCACTTCAAGTGGCAAATACGATCTACGTCTACCCAACCGATTGTCGTCAAACAATCACGGGATCCATACATACGAATATACGGATACATTTGTTGCATGTTGTTAATGATTCATATATAGTCATTCTTGCAAGAGGTTTTTATCCAGAATATTATAGATAGACATTACTTAGCTAGTTTAAACGCAGGAAAGGGGTATAAAGACTTAACCTGTAACCACTCTATCAAGAACTGTAGCCCACTTCATGGACTCCGCAAATTATTTCAGTCAAGGTAGAAAAAGAAAAAACACTTTAATTTCCTAATTTCTTTTTCAAAAACACTGTACCAGTTTGTACAAGATACATTTCTTTTTTGTTTGGTATATCGTTTTATATAACTCTGATTTTTCATTTTTGTTACAGGTTGAAAGCTAACTGATCAAAACTGTCCGTGTTTTTGTTGCCTATATTCAGCAGAATCTAGACCAGTGGTTCCTATGGAGCTTAGGAGTCTCTGTGGCCGCTGAGGGGATCTGTGGCAAATTAAAAATAATTTGAGGGCACCTGGACAATGTCGGGGGTTCCGCGAAAGATTTGATATACAATAATATTTCTGACACATTGTCATTATTATGACAGTTAAAATAAATTCTATAAATAAATTGGTAGTGATATGTTGAGTGTTGGACCTTTTTGTAAGAAGACCCACAAACTCAGATGAATCCATACTAATACAAGAGCAATTTATTGAATTATCAACAAATGAGGAGCGAAACCAATGTTCGAACATGAATTTCTCAAAAACAGATACCAATTTTATGTCCTGCATTATGGGTCACTGTAGAGGGGCTTTTGATTTCCCGTCTTCCTATTTAGTAGAACGTGAATTTTGTGCAGTTATGAACTTCATCATACTTTAGATATTAAAATGATTTATATTTAAAAAAATTTTTTTTAGATCCATGTCCGCTCCCTACGTGGAGCATATAGTCTCCTAATGGAGGTATCTCAACAGAATTTTTCTATGAGAGCTGCTTGTTACTAAGTTGCTCAACCTCTTTTTTAAAAGAGTAGGGATATAAGGATAAGGCCAGGACAGAACTAGTGGTTAGCTAATCGCTCTCGCTACGCACCGTGAGGATTGGATGGGTGTGAGGGAATTTTTTTAGACATCACAAACACTCAGACTACGAACAGAAATCCATAAATCGATTGAAAGATCAATTTATGAAAAACCGTCCGCACCGGGATTTGAACCTGAGACATCCGTAACCGTACCCAACGACGCTACCAACTGCGTCACGGACGCCGACAATGATTATTTTTATACCACCATAAAACTTCACAAAAGACATCAAAATTTAATTTAATAATTTTTGGATTATGTAGTTACTTCAATAAGAGAAGGGGTCCATGTGCATTATAAGTTTGGGAACCACCGATCTAGACTATGGATGATAATACTAATCATTGATGCGATGATAGCTTTGCCTTCAAAGGTCTGATTTTTTTGAAGTCTTTTTCTAAGTATTATTAGACTCTATTGCTGCTAAAAAATACTTTTTGATACTAGAAAACTTGTTCCATGCTTGGAATATGTACCTACTAACTGGTTTAAAATTAAGAAATAGATACACGAAATAAATTGTAGTTGTCTGAAGTAGGCTGAGCTATGATTAATTTATTAGTAGTTATTTTTATTTTCTTTTTTCTACTCAGTGTTTGATGGCTATAAAAATTAAAAATTCAAATTAAGAATTTTAAATAGGACACGATATAATATAAAATTAAAAATGAATTTACATAAAGTTACCGCTGAATTCATTGAACATATTAAAGCACACACGATTAATACTGTCATAAATACAAATACAGTCAAAGGCATAATATTCTGATCGATGATATAATATGTGTGATTTCAGAGAGTGTTTTTATCTTTAAAATTGAAACATCGGAAAAAGTTTTGCAAAAAAATGCTACCGTGAAAATCGCAGTTAATGTTTTTTACTGGATAGAATATTTATTTTGCCAATAGCTGTCTTTTTACTTATGACGGTAGAATGTTGATGACGCATTTTTTTCGTGATGTAAAGAAAACCAATTCGTGCGTTTTTTTACGTTCACCACATTTTGTATGCAATAAATTACATGTTTACTTACTTACGTTACTTGGAAGGTATTCATCATTTTTTTTTTAAATATATAAATAAAAAAATAATTATATTTTGGACCAATATATTATATGTATAGAGTTTTATAGATTTAAATTAATTATTATATATATAATTACGTTTCAATTGATATGTCAAAGATACAAATTATGGCAAATCGAACCACCAAGCAGCATTAAAAGCAAAATAAAATATTTTATTTTCAATATGTTCTAGAAATCGCTCACATATTGTAAAATATATTCTACGCCGAAAAACGCAATGTCGAAGGCGAAAAAAAATCAATAAAGATACGTGATAAAGTTCATGTACTCCAAAGCTTGCATAAGACGAAGAAAGGCTTTACTAAGAAAACATACATTATATTTTATATAATACTAGAAAGAATATTGAAACTATAAGCACTATTAATAACATAAAATAAATTGCAAAAAGATGGTGCAATATTATGTAATAAAATATTTTCCATGGAAAAAAAGTTTTTTTTTCAGCGGTTTTATGTAGGTATTTTTATTGCTTATGAATTGGAGTTTTTTCCCAGTACAATATAAACGTGACAGCTTATTGCCATAGAAATAATCAATGTCTTATACACCATAAAATACACCGCACTCTATTTTATTTTGTGAGACATAATTATTAAAATTTACGTTTTAATTAATTTCGAAAAAATTTTAATGCATTGGAAAAATTAAAATAAAGTTTGAAATTCTTTTAAACAGCAACAAAAGATACAATGAAAATTGCAGGCGCCATTAATAAAGGTTTATAAACTTAAGGCATGTGACCTAAAAACATTCAAAAATGGAATATCACATCGATACCGACGCTATACAGCAGTGACGTTTTCATTACGGGAGTGTCTTAGCAGCAACTGCCAAAGAATTGGTGGCTTGTACTTAAATGTGCAGAAAATCTATCCCTGAAAATAAACGAAAAGCTTGAGCTTTGAGTTGAGGTCTACTCGCTTTTCGTATGATGCCACAATTGTTTTAAAGTCCTGGTAAATTGCCTTAGAAATAAATAACCTTGCGATAAAGTTATTCTGAAGATACTTCTCAAAAAAGCTCAACACTTGTCACATTTAGTAACATAACTACTGGAATAACAATGCTATCAATTTTAATTTTATATTAAAAATGTGCTTCCTAAAGTGACCGCCGAATTTATGGAAAATATGTACCTCTATTTTTTTGTAAAATTGAGAGTTAGAGGTAAACAGTTTCATTTTAGGTTGAAAGATCCGCATTTAATTCATTTATAAAAAAACTGTAATAAATAAATTGTATCGTTTATAATTATTTCATTATTTATTAAGTTGTTTTTTTTTAAATTGACTCATTTAGTAACAAAGCTTATCACTGCCGATCTCCTTCATGAACACCTCTTTTAAGTATTTATTATACCATGATTGTATTATATTCAAGTAATTTTCAAAAACCGGCAATCAAAATTGTTGCTAATATCAGGTAGATACAAAAATGAAGACCCTTGACGACCAAGCCGCTACCTTCGTTTATAAATATAATTACATTTTTGTACTATGTATATACAGAAAACATATTAGAGGTCACTTTGGTCAATGACGTACTTTTATCTGAATGAATCTGACGAGATTTTTTTAAAAAGATTGATGAAAATTACCCCGTTCCCGTATTTTATAAATAAAATCAATTGTTTCAACATTAATATCTTTGTTTTTATTGATTAAAATATTTATTAATGTCATCCACCCTGACGAAATACGTCAATCCGTCAAAAATATCATCGACGGTGTTTTGGCCAATTGATGTAACATTCAAAATTGAAATTATTCAGGACAGAGTAAAAACTGCATTATGAGTGAGTATAAAATTGGTGAGTTGCATTATGAAACTTTGAAATGCACTTCTGTAAATTATCATCTTTGCACATACGAGATAACACGTTGGGAGTGTCGATAGAATAGTGGCTTACATAAAATGGTCGGAATTTTTAAACGAATGTGAAATGGTGTTTCTCTTCCAAAAATTAATCAATTTATTTTTCTAATTTACATCATTTAGCCGAAATCTACTCTGTCGTCTTTAAAATTATATCCAATCCTTAAGTCATTTTTTGAGTTTTACATCGATTGGGTAAAACAACATTTCGTTATGCATTTTCGAAAAAAATTGTAGACTTACTTGCCACATGAACAATACTTCCATGTACTATTTGTTTGTAATAATCGCCAAATTTCTATATCATTTTTGGTTCGCAGAGTGGATAATGTAGGAGGAGACGAGTGCTGTAAAAGACATTATAAGAAAGACTTGATATTTTTGTCAGTTGAGGTAAACACTGTCTGCCAACTGGCGTATGACTATCGAGTCAGCTATTTAGGATGTTCACGTATCGTAGACTTAAAACTTCGATGTAAGGTGATATGCTTCCGCTGTTCTTGTCGCTGCAACACACAGATATTTTAATTCGTATTGCTATGTCCACAATGTTATTATATTTATATTTATAGAAATAAGTTAAAAAATATATTTGGCATTGCAGCCAATTCTTGCTAATGCGCTGAATAAGTGGAAACAACATCACATAGCTTTGATGAGATTTTTAAGTAATTGAAATCAACACGAGAAAAAAAGTCAATACGAACTTCGTCGGGAATGTATCCCGGATCCTCCTGATCACTAGGGCTAAGCTTTTATCGCTAGAATACAGAGACTGACAAATGTGAAAACCATTCGTCTAACTAGGACTAGAATCCAAAGGTACAATGGTCTTATTAAATGCATATTCATTTTATTTTACATTTATTAAAGCATTAAATATTTCACTAATGAGTGACGTAATAGGATGTCGTCAATAAGTATCATTTAGACCTTGAAAATATTTGGCCACTTAGAAGAAACAGCAATTGTCAAATAAGCATTGCATTAAAATTATCCTAGGAACAAAGACGTTTAAATGGCTAATATAATACATCAATATAGCTAATAAGGTAACATGCCATTGCCCGCCCGCACAGCCTTGAATAATAATATATGGAAAAGTGTATTTAATCTAAGTATTCAATAACAGTCATAGGATTCAACGTGTTAACGAATTAGTCAAACAAATTTCTAAAAGCTATTTGAATTTTAAACACTTTATTTGAATATTTCAAATTATCAGTTCAATTTGAAAAATATTTTGACTTGGAATTTTAAAACAAAAAGAAAATTTTACTTCGACAAGTTTTTTGGGTTTTTCGCTTAACCTACCATTGAAGTAATTTCACAATCATAAAACATTGTTTTATATTCTAAGCTCAATTGGTATACAATCTATTTAATTGTTATTTCGTTGGACTGTATTTAGATAAAAATAAAGTACCTATGTTAAAATTAGGCGTACAAATGCATTTTTGCAAAAATGTTTGATTCCTACGATATCACTAGATCAATCCGTAAATATTGAATGAATTTCATTACATAGAACTGTTTTATGGTCGTGCAAGATGGATTTTTATGAACTCTAAAGCGATCAGAGAAATATAAAAATAAAAAAAGTTTTAACACTAAACAGTGCATTATGCAGTGCATCTGTTGAACAACTTGTTTGACTGGTTCCTTTGCATTACGAAATCTCTTTTGGAAGCAACAGCTTCGAAGAGTCTTAATTTTGATCCAAAGATCTCAAAATGAAAAATTTCACCATCCGGACCGTTTGATAGTTTGAGTAATATATTATTATGTTCAACATGAGTGACGAAAACCTTGAGGTGAGGACGAGTTTGTGTTCTTTAAAATTTTCACAAAACGTTGTGTTTGTCGTTAAAGGATTACATCAAATACGATAGAATATAAAATTATCACAATATTATATATTTCTCTTGGTGTATCTGCCTGCCTGTAAAGCAGCACACTCACATACACAACCTTTCTGTGTTTGTCAGAGGGTGCGTATGTCTTGGACAGATTTGTCAACAGGTGTATAATAAAATTTGGATTATTGAGATTTTGTACACTTCTATGTATTTTGTCACTAACGACCCGGGTTTCGCCTTTCAGCATCTTCAGGCATTCGAGCACACGAATGGACTCAAACTGACAGACAGTAAACAGTGTCTAACGTTTATATAGAAGATACAAATACGACAAATAATATTTACGAGGTAAGATGGCAATTCGCCACTCTGCTAATGGGTTGTTTACAAAATAAGGATTAAGGCAATTCTCGAAATGTTCACTCAGGTATCAGTGTGGCTCTCAGACGTATAATATCTTACCTCGTAAATAATATTTGTCGTATTTGTGTCTTCTATATAAACGTTAAACACTGTTTACTGTCTGTCAGTTCGAGTCCATTCGTGTGCTCGAATGCCTGAAGATGCCGAAAGGCGAAACCCGGTTCGTTAGTGACAAAATACATGGAAGTGTACAAAATCTCAATAATCCAAATTTGATATTGAAATTCCATCAAGCACCCTCAGTCGATGACTTAAATTATAGGTGTATAATAGTTAAATAAATAAAGTTAATTAAATAATAGTATTATGACTGATTCTTTAGCCGGGTCTGTGATGCATTGGTCAACGTTGTTGGCTTCGTTTACGAATCTCACGGCCAGCTTGAAAAAACTGATTTTTTAACCAACTTATGGATTTCGGACACCGATTGAATCCTGAATACGAAGCGTAGCGAGAACGATTAGCTCACAATTGTACTGCTCTAGTGGTTACCTAGTTATTAATCTTCTATATATACAATTTTGAAATTCTCTCGAAAAAGACAGGTTGATCAATTGAGTAACACGCAGTTCTTGTAGAAAAACTTTTGTTACGATACCTCCATTAGAAAGCCACATGTTTCACATTAGGAGCGGACATGGTTTTTAAAGTAATTTGTTTGGTTGGAAATGAAAGAAAAACATTTAATTATACCCCGAAAATACCGTATTAATTAGTAATTAGAGTAATAGTCTGAAATTATTGATGGACCGAGAATTATTGTTCCTGTTATCGAGAACCTCAATGACCCGTCAAAGTGAGCCCTGTCTATTCAATGAAAAGCTTGATGAGACAAATAATGAAAAAAAGGTTTGGAAAATTACTAAAAATCTTTTTTTTTATTTTTCGATTTATATTTATAGTTTTATTATATGGCATTGTAAAGGTTTTATACATAGCAAACGAAATGGTTCTGATGTGTCCAAAAATGTATAAATCAAAATATGTACTCCATAAAAACATCCCTAGAAAAAACCCTATAAATAGAGAAATATTATAATAATCAGATGTCTGTGATCACTTTATATTTCTAACTTGTGTGGACTATTTTAGAGTTTGTGAAAAACTTCACTTTATTAAGACTCCGTCGTTGAGTGGAAAAATGGTAAAAGGTAAACAATAGTACAGTATTTAATTTCATAAAAATTATGTTAGTATAAAATTTGAATTATTGAGATTTTGTACACTTCCATGTATTTTGTCACTAGCGAACCGGGTTTCGCCTTTCGGCATCTCAATTCAATCCGAGTCCACTCGTGCGCTCGAATGCCTGAAGATGCTGAAGTGTGCAAAATCTCAATAATTCAAATTTGAAATTGAAATACCATCAAACACCCTCAGTCGATATCTTAAATTACATATTAGTATAGTTGATAACTATTTTGGCGTCACGCCATCATCAGAACTGTGTTTCTCAGTATATGATCCCAGTCCTTCTCTGTGGACCTGTGGTACAGAACTTTACTCTATCAATCAGGTGGGTCTGGAAAGTTCAATATGAAATTAGGATATTTTAAATTAAATCTGAGATCTCGGACATGGGTGTTTGTTTCACCTCGAGTTTATGTTGACTGACATAACAATCTCATGCCATTTATTTTGTTACAAATATCTGAAGCCTTGGCTTATTTATGCCAGATATTATTTTTAAATAAACTTTATAAATAACTGATTCTAAAATAGTTATAAACTATATTTTATTAACTGTGTGAAATTAAATACCTAAATATTCTATCAGCTAATTCAATCAATAAAGTTTGAATTGTTGAAATTTTCTATATTTCCATGTATTTCGTCATTAGTGACCCGGGTTTCGCCTTTCGCTATTTTCAAGAATTCGAGTACACGAATGCCTGTAGTACATGGAAATGTACAAAATTTCAACAATTAATATTTGGACATTTGTCGGCGTCCGTGGCGCAGTTGGTAGCGTCGTTGGCTACTGTTACAGATGTCCCTGGTTCAAATCCCGGTGTGGACGGTTTTCATAAATTAATCTTTCAATCGATTTATGGATTTCTGCTCGTAGTCTGAGTGTTTGTGATGTCTAAAAAAATTCTCTCCCACCCATCCGATCCTCACGGTGCGTAGCGAGAGAGATTAGCTAACCACTAGTCCTGTCCTGGCTATATCCTTCTATCCCTGCTCTCTTAAAAAAAAGAGGTTTAGCAACTTAGTAACATGCAGTTCTCATAGAAAAATTCTGTTAAGATGCTTCCATTTGGAAACCATTTGCTCCACATTGGGAGCGGACATGAAAAATAAATTTGGAATTGAAATTCCATCAAGCACCCTCAGTCGATATCTTAAATTATAAAAAAAATCAATCAATGAAGGTTTATTTTTGTGTCTTGGGGCCAGCGTATGATATCGAATACATCCAAGGTTCGTCATATCGTCCTTAAAAGGGTTAATGACTAAGCCGTCTACCAGAGCTGTTTTCCATTTGCCGTGAATTTGATGTTAAAAAAGACATAAAAATAATAATAATTGCACAATTCAATGTCAATAAAATAATATAGAGCTCTGCGTTACAAGATAATATTAGTCTAATAGTATAAACCGATATGTCCACTCTGCAATGTTAGTAGCAAACCATAAGAAGAATAGGTGAGCAGAATAAAAAATGTTAGTCGACATTTTTAGAGTTGCTGACGTCATTGTGTGCTTATTGAATTAAAATCTACTATGTTTACAACAGTGTTTTGACAATAAAAATTTGATTCGTCAAAGTGACGTCACATATTTAATAAACTCAACAATCCAGCTCACCCATTCTTACATCATGGTGGTAAATCTTCATATTATTAGTTCTATCTTTTAAACCGTATTTTGTTTTCAATTACGAACAATATGCTTATTGTTTGTTATCAGTCAACTGCTGATTTCAATAGATATAAGCATAGTATTAATTAAACATATCGGCATTGAATTTACCGACGTCTCCCTGTATGGCTTTGTCAGGTTTTCCAAGTTATCTATCATTTAATAATATTACAGGTAGTCCTCAACTTACGACGGTTTAAATTACGAGCAAAGTTCAGGAACGTATGTCGGTCGTAAGCCGAAGACAACCTGTATGTGAAGTGACTCACAGTATATGCATGTATTTTTGTTGGATTTCGAAACAATTTGGACTTTGGTTTTTGTATTTAAATATATGCCTGATATAGCGACACTTTTTTTTTTAAACAAATGAAAAGTCTAAAAAAGCAATACTTTTAAGATACTGTCACGAATTTCTTGGAAGCCTTGAGCACCACTGAAAACGTAGGGAGAGTTCTGAGTCGTAATTCTTTAAATCAGAGATTTTTACTATCTTATAACATGTGTGTAGATTAAGATGTAATCTAACCTAACTTATAGAAAAGAATAAAATTAGTATGTTACTTATGACATAAGTGATGTATGTAAAAGTGAAAAACCTATAAAATACCTAGTAATTGAAAAGTCTCCATTCTCTCTTGTGATTTTAACAACCGATTTCCAGAAGTGGTGTTTCAACTGAAAGTTCAATGACAAACAAAACCAGTGTTGACCAAACTATACAATGGTGGAAAAAGTTCTAGAAACTGTGTATTTTAAATATATAAGCATTTCATATGATTTTGAAAATTTACACCATCCAAGAAATAAAAAAATGTTTATATTATATTATACACATTCATAAATTGACATGATACATGATATCAGTACTTATTAGTATCGTCACTGAAAAGACAATAGAAAAATAAAATATTTATTTCATTTTAAGTCCATATAAAAATATTGATTTAATGAATAAAACACTGGGAAATTCTTATGAATCCTAAACATTATCCTTGTTTGCTGAAAATAACAAAACAAATAAACAGTTCTTCTTCATTTCCAAGGGCACTTCATTTACATTATTTTTAAATAAATGCTCAATAGATTATTTATTATGTTTCACTTGTTTGATTGGTATAAAAATTATCACTTATAATATATACCAATAAATGGTGAGATTTCTAATTTTAATGTGTTATTGTGAAATTTTGACCGTTATAAATTTAATATAATAAATTATCCGGGTCATGATTTAGCCATAAGACAGTACTATTCATAACTTAAATACTTTTTTTTACCATCGGTTATGAATATTGTTGAAAATATATAAATAATAACACATATTGTTTGAAAAGTAGAAATGTATTTTTGCATTGAATTGAGCTAAGGAAAATAAATCTGAGCTTCGGCTCAGGCTCGGGTAAGGCTCAAGTGTGATTCCAAGGCCGGGCCTAAAGATGTCGGGCTCGGACCGGGTAATTTTATAAAATTTCAGTCCTTGCAGACTTCTAGTATAGAAACAGAAGATTATTTATTCGAAATAAATGATCATGTATATAATTTAAGTTGTCAATCGAATGTGCTCGATGGAATTTCAATATAAAATTTGTACATTTCCCCGTATTTCGTCACTTACAATCCGGGCTTCGCCATTAGGCATCTTCATGCATTCGAGTACAAGAATGAACTCGAACTGACAGTCGGTATTAGTTCATTCGGGTACTCGAATACCAGAAGGTGACGATAGGTCTAAATTTTTGAAATTAAAGCAAACTGTATCTCATTAGGTAATTTAATTTAATCATCAAAGGTATTAGAGTTTAATTTACAGAGAGAAAGTGTCAAAGGCTTGACATGACAGCTTTCTGTTAAGCCTATTTTGTGTATTTAAATATATGAAAAGTGTTCTATGAAATATCCATCGACTCAAAAGATACATGTACATTGTGAAAAACGAAATCGCCAAAATTAAATATTTCGAAATGTTACCTAAACTTTGATTTTAAATGTAAACATCAGCTTGAATAATCTTGAGAATCAATAATAGGCTTTGTAGTATAAAGCCAAAAATTTAACAAAAAATAATTCAGAAAGAATAAAGGAAATCAAAAAAAAATTGATAGAAAGTAGAGGTCGGAACTAAAACATAAATTGTGAAAAATTCATCTCAAATTGAATCGATATTATTATGTTATCTCCAGACTAATAATGTCTGAATAAATGTCAGTTTAAAACTATTTTATCTATGCTTCTATATGAATACATTACAATGCGCTGTCCACATTTCAAAGTATATTGACATGCTTAACCACATACATTAATTCAGCCATCTTTGATTCTGTATTAAAAGTATATACATGTCATGTTTAATTGATAATATAGGAGCGATTAGTTTATATTTTCTCATTGATCGAATCAGCATTCAATTGGTAAAACTCTATCATAATATCATAGTAATTTAAATCACAAATCATGTCAATTTATTAGTTATATTAAGTAAGTATCCCATAAAACCATTTTTGTATAAAAATTAAAAATAGAATGTATTTTTGAGTTCGACAATTTCATGTTTTGGCGGTATTTTAATTAATAGAACCTTTCTTCCATTTTCGTATGCGCAACATATATTTTTTACACGTTTTTGTTTTGCATTGTTCGTATCCCCGTAAAAGAGAATCGGAAGTACCTCGCCATATATAATATAGGCATAGAAATTTGGTATTTTTAAATGTATAATGAGTGTATAACTTCTTGAATTTAAAGGTTCATTATGGATGACACAATAAACTGTAAGAATTAATTATTGATTAAATAAAAATAAATTTCGTAAATAATCAGTTGGACATTTAAAAAGAATACATTATGCTGCCCAGTTTAAATTTGGGCCAAAGACAGTATGTATTGCAATATATCTATATATGTATATTGAAATCTGAGATTTCGTTAAAATCTTGGAGACATTTTATTGCGTTATGCCCACTAGGGATTGTAATACCGGTACCACCGCAACCAGAATCCCGGTGTGTCGCATGTTTTTTATATACCGAAATACCGGTGCTTCCGTATTACAATTTATATCGATATAATTATTTAATGATTATTTGTTCAGGAATTGTTGAATTTGAGAATCATGTAGTGTTGTTGAAGAAAAGAACTCTTCTCATTCAATTTAGAAAGTCTAGACTCTAGAGCAGTGGTGCACAACCTATTTGAAAGTGGGACCAGTTTATCCGTCTTCTAATCTTTTACGAGCCGCAGAGGGTAAAAGTGTTGGAAAATAATTACTATACTAGATAAATTGTGCATTTTATTATTTTTAATTTAATAGTTACATCATTTTACTGTTTATTACTTGTTATTTTGGGCGGCATGCGGCTATTTTTCTTGAAAATCTTGGGATTCGAGACTATCAAATAACATGAATTTCCTGGGAAATATTGACTCACACATAAATCCCTAGTGCAAGTACATAAATAGTACAGCATTGATAAAATAGACTTTATAATGTCGTACTTATTCAACTAATTGAAAGTATTTATGAAAAACAGTTTTTTATAGTTTTTAGTAGCAGTATTGTGATCCCGATTAGTATGATTATGTTTTGTTAGTTTTAATCTATTTTTATTATACCGGTATTGAAATATTCTTTCGGTATTGTAGTCCCTAATGCCCACCGCACCTGGGCTAGCCATAGTTTGACGGGGTGACCGGCAGGTGAGTGTTCCGAAAGCGATTTCATAAATATACAAAGCGCCGTGGGACAGCATTCATTTCTCTGAAAGTGTGCCGGCCGTACGGTTATCACACGTGATTTGGGGAACGAAGAATAGTCACCAACGACAGTCAGCTCTCCGTCGCGATTCCGTCTTCATCATCACTCGCTTGGTGACTCTGTTCGAACACGGTCTTGAGAGTCGAACGTTGGTGGAGTTCGGTTCAAATAAGTGCATATTGAATTAATACTTGTGATATTTCGGATCGTTTGTGCTAACACGCATCAATTTTTGTGGATATTGAGCTCTCTGAAGAATTTATTTTCTTTGAGCTAACGGTGAGTTTTTAACATTTCCTTTTTAACAATAGCAATATATTTAAATTCTCAAGCATATACGCGAATTGAGTTATACAACAAATACAAGGCCTTAAACATATATTAAAAATACAGATTGTTTCAAGTAAAATAATTATAAATTAACAGTTTTACTTTAAAATTGATGGGTCAAATTTGATTTTCGATACGTTTGGAATGAATATATTTTGTAATATATTCCCATGGTTTTACGAAAATGTTTAAAATAAATTATCAATAATGATAAAAAAAAAACGTAAAACATGTTAAACTAAATAACTATTACCATAACGATGATAAATTAAATTTAAACAATTACAAATAATTTGGCATTATGACAGTTAAAATATATATCTTTTCATTTAGATGTTTAATGTGTAACGGAACTATGTACACAATATGTATAGTTATATAAATACAGTATTTTAACTATCAATGTAAACAAAACTTACGATGCGTATTGAATTAAACACTATGGTTTCCCATAATACATAAATATTAGCATATTAATAGTTGATTTTGAATGTATATATCATTGATAAATAAATTGAATGTTTTTATGTTAATGTTATAAAAGAAGCCGCTTTTATATATTACAGTTTTTTTATTATTATTAAATTCATCAGTGATGTTCATACTCTATGGTATTAACGTTGCAGTAAATCATTACTATTTACGAGTGTTAAAGTTTGTATAATAAAATAATTGTACAATAAACTAACCAAAAGTATTTAAACATTTGCATCAAAGCAAAACGTTCATTGTGTGCTTGAATTTTGCATATAAAATAAAATCAGCAAACTTGTTTACCGAATCGACCCAGTAAAATATTTTTGCCAACGATTTGACATAGCAAGGCACAAAATAAAAGTAGATCATTTTAAAGTATAAATAATATTTGGCCAACGGAAATTGGTTGATTGGTAAGCGCATTGTGGTTTTATCTCCGGCATTTGTGGTTCGATTTCTTAATTAATGTATTTTCCATTCGTACGAGCACGAAAACTATAACCGTAAGATCATCATAGTTTTCACTATTGAAATTGCTTAGGAAAGTCTTTATTACTATACCAGACGTACGGAGAAAGTATCTCATAGTATGCTATACAGATTGCGTGGTACCCTCATTTTAAACATGATAAATATTTACTTAATAGTAACTAATTATTTCAAAAAAGATTTCAAGCGTTGAACAAATGGAGTCTTACATATTACTTACTAAGAATTTTTCTAAAATAAATGTACATATTTATATTAATAAGGTATCAACGGTTATATAAATAAATCTTTTACAACATTTAAACGTATGCGGAACGATTCAATCGTTTAATGCTATGACTCAAACATATTTCAAAACCTGAAAAGAAATAAATTTCCATTCACTATAAAATAATAATTTAAATTCGTTGAAAACTATTGATAATGAATATGAGAAGTAGTTTCATGAAATTCATGAAATATTTGAATAAGGAAACCTCCGAAAATCCAGATATATCAAATTATTGATGTTGAATAATTCATTTTTTTCGTTGTCATTAATTATAAATACAATAAAATTCAATTATGTAAAAAACTCTCACTGAATATATTTACAGTTTTTATGAATCATAATTTAAAATTAAAATTTTACAATTTGAACGATTTTCTATTTTAGTTTTTGAAATTTTCTAATAATAATCAATTTTTTTACGTATATTTTTGAATACAAAAGTAATAAATAATCGGATTACAAAAACTCGATTAGAAAAAAACATGTTTTGATATGATATCGAATAAAAACAATACGACCTGAGCAGATTTTAATCTTATTCATCATTTAGTTTGTATTATACCAAACAAAGTTGTCATTTTGAAAATGATTTTCCTCATGCATATAGGTTTTACAAATATTAATTTAACAGCCGAAAGTCTATGAACTATTTCACAATTAAAATAATGGAATTATACCAATATAATAAAACATAAATATTAGACGTTATTATTATATTTTGGAAAGACCAGATCGGTCAGGTTCAGTGACTCGATACTTTGAAAACATTGCTAGTTTCATTATTAACAATCGTAATACAACATACAATTGATTTTAACTCATATCCCGGTGTTTCTTAAAACTTAAATCCTTACGTTTTAGCACTAAGCAATCCTTACACTCAATTAAGATATCGGAGATTTCGGATGGATGCACATGAAGGAATTTCACTTTTCACAGCAACTATATTGTGTCGGATCCGTCCAGCTGTCAACGTCATTGACTTCGCTTACGGATCTCACGGGCTCGAGTCCCAGAGTGATTAGCCAACCACTATTCATGTCTTATGTCATAAACAACTGAGTAAAAGGCAGTTCTCATAAAAAAACCTTTATTGAGATACCTCAATTAGTAGGTGATATGCTTCACATTGGGAGCAGGCATGGTTTATCAATCTGATGATGCCAGCATCTTATTCGTTATCGAATTAGATTCTTGTGTATGGATCAGAAGTAAAGTTACTTAATTTATTATGGCACATAATTTTATAAGATTGTAAAATTTGCTTACTGGAAATATCAAAATTCCGATAAAATATATTTATAAATAAAATAGAACATGTAATATACATGCGTTATTGCTATATTTTTTCATTAAAATAAACTTAAATTCTGAAGTAAGGTTAACTTATAGTTATATAAATAAAAATCACATATTTTGTTTGAAATATTTCAACGCATGTGTCGTAATGTTTGTATGGAATTATTGCCGTCCAAAGCGAGTGTTTGTTTTTTTGTGCAGAGTAAATTGTGAAGTCTCTAGCGAACACGAAGATGAGCAGGCATGCCCAACATTTCCATAAAAAAGGAATTCAAAATAATCTCTCTCAATATCTAGAACACGCAAGTTTTAAATTTTTGTAATGTCTTCATCAGACTATAAAAGTTTAAAAATGCATTGAAATAAGTCAGTTTAAATGTTAATATTTTGATTAATTTGAAACCTAATTGATGATAATATATTGCCGTCCTAGAACCAGACTGTAATATCTCGAAAAAATGCAATATTAACATGGCAAAAAAATCGTTTGAGATCACCATCTTTTTAAAAACCATATCCGTTTCCAATGTAAACCATATTGACTCTTAATATAGATAGCTCAACATAAGTTTTTCTACGAGAACTGCTTGTTACTCAGTTACTTAACCTCTCTTTTTTTGATATAGTAGGGATGAAAGGATAGGCGTAAGACAGGACTAGTGGTTAGCAAATCGCTCTCGTTTTTTTAGTATTGGATGGGTGTAAGGGAATTCTAAACATCCATGGCTCCGAACAGGACTCCATAAATCGATTTAAAAATAAATTATTGAAACTCTCCGTACTGGTATTTGAGCCCGAGACATCGGTAACCAAAGCTAACGACGATGAACACTGCACCATGGACACGAATATATATATATAACAAAATTTAGTCAAAATTGGAATACTTGTTTTCAAAGGGCTGAAAAGCAATACCCTAATGATCAAATAGACAATATTTTAAAAATTGAAAATCTAAGACTAAGTTTCATATTTTAAATGATTATTTAATAATCTCTACTAAATATTTCTGCACTCAAAAGTGGTTCTTTGAGGTTTAATAAAATCATTATTCAATTAAAAAAATAATACCGATTAGTTTATATTTCTTATAGTCAATATATTTATTTTAAAAAGCTCGTAAACAGTATCGAAATTACCGGTTACATCATGTAATTTTTTTAACTAGAATATTTGATCAATTCGGATATTAACACCGTTGACACTTAAAACCAATAATGGGAAAACCAAAGTAGCTACTCATGAAAGTTTGAAACAGTGGTTTTACAATAACTATAAATTATTCCAAGCATCAACAAAATTATTGTATAAGTAGTTAATATTTATGTAATAAAAATATGACAACTAATCACAGTGGTAAAATGTTTTTTTGTATTAAAAGTAATTTAATTCGATAAAAGTTGTCTTTTATTGACCAGTAAAATTTCCGTGCCTTTTACGGAAAATTTTGGAAAAATTAGTTCATTCACGTGGAAAATGAAAATCGAGTATTTCAAATTTCAATATTTTAATATATCAAGGTTATCGTCAGCATATATTACGATAAAATATTGCTCAAATCAACTATTTATTGTAAACAAAAAATGCATAGTTGAAAATATTAAGTAAACATATTATTGCACACTTCCTTATATATTTTTTTTTTATTGAGACATTTATTCAATGAAAAAGACGTCACGTAAACTCTTTGAAGATTATTCATCTTATAAAAAACAATAGTTTATTTTCTTTGAATGGTTTTTTTAATAATATTAAAATATTTATATAGGAAAGAAAGCAGAGTTTGTCATTAAAACAATAATTGTTTATTCGAAAGTATACAAAAATGTTGAAAAAAAAAACGCATTTTTTGCACACGCAACACGCAAAAAAATTTGCATGTCAATCAGTCGCTCAACGTCTGTTTTTTCGGAGAGTGTAGGGTAGAAGGGTAGAAATAAGGTTACGCTAATCGCTCTCACTAAGCCCAGTTTTAAGAATTGGATGGATGGGAGGGAAATTTAGACATCAAAAACATCCATACCTTTGAACAGAAATCCATGCATCGATTAAGAAATCAATTAATGAAACCGTCCGTAATGGGACTCGAGCCCGCGAGCACCGTAACCGAAGCAAATGACATTAACCATTCCTTTCCTAATATTTTTTATTTTAATTTCCTAAATTACTAAATGCATATAGCATTTTTCTACATAATTAAGTTATTTATATTCCAACTCAGCTCTTGTAAGAACAAATAAATATATTCTCAAAAAAAATTTCTCAATAAAAAGTCGAAGAATATATTTTATTCGTTATTTAAAAATTGTTTAATTTATTTAGTGATTTTTGGTCAAACTGATTTTTTTTAATTTCTCAAACCTCTAATTCCGGAATTTTTGTATCTTGTAAGTCACTATACGTTTGAGTTATGTAATAGAAGTCTTAAATAATACCCGTATATATTATATCAATGAATAAAGCCCTACAATTTATTCAATATAACTTGTTTAAATGAATGTCAATAGCATTACTTAATATTTCGTAACATTATGAAATTATTTGATAAAGCGGAGAAGTCAAGAATCTACACGGTCGTTGGAACATGAGAAAATATCTACGAATTAAAAATGTAAAAATGACAAAATTACAATAAAATTACCGTAAATTTGATGCGTAACGCAATATTAAAATGTTTTCGGTTTTCATAAGAAAATATTTAGGCCACGTGTGATTAGTTTAATAAGACCATAAAATATATTATTAGTCAATCTATTCCAAAATCTCAATATTAAGAAATTATTCACATCAATTAAAAACGAAATTGAATGTAAACACGTATTTTTACTACAAGACATGTCCTCTTCAAAGTAAAATAAACAATTTTTTTATATTAAATAAATACTTTGCCGGATTTTAAGAGTAAATAAATTAAACCGAAGCAAATAGACTTTGTTTGCAGTTATTTTATTAATAATTTGCTCTAATATCATTTCATTTCAATTCAATCAAATCAAAATCGATACCTCAGTTCCAAACTGTAACAAGTGGTCATCTGTGGTAATTTTAGAACAATTATGAAAGTTCTGTGAAAATCTTTGAAAACTCCTATAATTAATATTAGATAAAAATATAGTAACGTTTATAACGTTATAAATATGTTTTTAGGTAATCATAGAATTTATTTAAAATCTACAAAAATTAGATATACAGTAGAAGATTAGACCTGCCCAAAACCTTGTTTCCTAATTGTCAGAACAATGCTTATAGAGTGTTTATACTTTTTAACTGTGGTATATAATGTATTAATTGCATATTTGATTTAAAAAAATATTGTCTTAATAAAGTAAATGTTGAATGAGATAACGGTATTTTTTTATCACTGGTTTAACAGTTTAAATTATACATTAAACAAAATATTATTCATGAGTAAAATAGATGAAGTCATATCATGGCTTTTCTTGCGTTTCTTTTTCTTTATGGATAAATTTATATGTTGATTTTAAAACGATTTTTATATAAGTGTCAAAAAGAAGTAGATTTTTGTGAAGTTTTCATCTCTTTTCAGCCTGTACAATCCTGCAAATGGGAGATAGATAGCGATTAATTTAAACAAAATGTTTTCGTAATCCATCTTTCTTTTGTTTCATTTTCTGAAGAGCTAGTGGTTGATTGACTTACAACATCCAATTCATGTAAAATAACTTTTGTAAATATGTTCATATGCTCCACACTTAAATTGAAAATTTTAATAATAAGGAAATAGTTGAATATTTTTGCATTGAAATCGGTTAGTCAGAAAAAAACACGATTAGTACTTGTATCATCCAGTTCATTACACAGATATCATCAAATAACCCATATTGAGATTATAGGGAAAGCAATTTTTAAATGGTCACCATTAATCAAATATCATTTATTTTTATCCGAGTTTTATACATTTTATAAACACGTGCTTAACAATTACGTACTTTTCGAGTGTAGTCAGTAGAAAGATTTAGAAATATCCCTTTACTGACCCAGAAATATCGACATTTTTGAGTTATTTGAGTACGGAATCAGATAGGGCGCAAACGTTAACTTAAGTAAATGAAACCGGAGTAACAAGAGCTTTTTGGCGATTTGCAATAAAACGTGTACGATAATGAATGATAATTGACTTTGGACAGTATACATATTTGCAAATATGTAGATATTTGGGGATTAAAATATTGTTATGTTATGTCACTGTTAAATTAATTTTCGAGGATTCGAATCGTTGACAGTATATAGCTGGGTTCTGATTTACGTTCTTTTATGAAGAAAAAAAAAACGTGGTATTGCAATACTACGAATAATGTTTTTCCCAAAAAAATATTCATCTTGACAGAACCGTAGATTTTCGGGCGGATTAAAATAACATCACATTGAATACGAAAGAAAATATTTTAATCATATGCGATATGTATCGAAAAGATTGTGAAACGAGGTGGCTGTTTTTACTGCATACGTTGACAACATATTTATTTGAATTGTAAACGTTTCCTAATGGACATCGGCCTCGAAAAATAGAATTTGTCATATTCATCGATTTCATTTCAAATGACGACACTCTAGTGACCTTCCACCAATACGTTAAATATGAGTACTTGTGGACACGTAGTATTGTATGCATAAACTATGTTCTCTCTTCTTATTAGTAAAGAATATTTAAAATCATAGTTAAACAAGGAATGAAAAGATTGTGCAATTGCATTTTTTGTATAAATATATCGTAAATTATAGTATGAACATATACTTTTTATTTAGCTATTCCCTTTCCCATTTTGAAATCAGTGAATGAAATAATTCAAGAACAGGTATTCGACAAGGAACAGCAAAATTCAAACATAAAAAAATACCTCTAACTTTGTTTCGATCAAATAGTACACTCGCATTTGAACACAATGATGTGTTTTATTGATTGACTGAGTTTTTACTGCTCTTTCTTCTAGATTTGTGCTGATAACATTATAATGTTAATTAATCTAGAGACTTAATTGTTACCGTTAAATATTGTTTGTTTTATTATAAGTTAATCTCTGATTAAGCTATCAAATTATACCAGTTAATCATTAATTATAATTTGCTCAGTTAATTGATACTTTATATGAGTGTTTTTTTTGTTTAGTTAAGTTAAAATCTATTAAAAATATGTATATATCTGAAATTATTAATTAATATCAAATTAAATGGTAAGATTTAATGATGAGATGAATATAATAAATTTTGTTTATCGTGTAAATCAATTAAATATTTTGTCTTAGATCGATTGTGAATATATAAGAATAAATCGTTTGAGGTATTGGACTTTTTTACTGTTCAAAATTTGTCTCACAAATGACGTTTACATTTTATCAAAGTTTCAGAAAGTCTTTTTTTTGGAATATGTTTCTATGGAAATGCCAATAATAATGTGTTTGTAAACATATGCACTTAATAACAGGAAATGTTTATCAATTTACTAAATATCATGTATTGAATTGATGTATTTATGAATGATTATGTACTGCTAAAAAATATTAACTACATAATAGATAATGCAAATATAATTAGACTCGTAGCCCTGGTGGATTATTTTAGTACTTCGGCGGGTATTTCTCAATGACGGCCATATATACAAATTAAAACAATCAACACTGGCACATGTAAGCTTAAACAAACGTTGCGGTGAGGTTTGTTGTCGTATTTTAATTCTTATTCCTTAAGTATAGGGATTCCAAATATTCGAATACTCGACTATTTTAGAATAGCATAGTGAATGAATATCATCATATATCATTTAAGACATCAACTGAGGATGTTTGACTGAGATTCAATATCAAATTTGAAATTAAGAATGTATTATAAGAATTGTAATTTGAATATTACTTATGGAGGTAAACAACATTTGAATGATTCTAATTTAAATTGTTTATTAATATTTAGTGAGTATTGTCTCGTTATTATAATTAAACATAAACAAAATACATTATTATATAGAGATACATAGGGAACAGTGTGACAAACGTACACCCTAGTAAGGTTTTGTGGTAGAGTTTGTGGTTAATTTTATCCGTAATTTTGTTTACATTAGAAATGATGGACAAAATTAATTTACTTAATTCAGTAGCAGAATCATTCGTTTACAGAATCTAGACAAAACAAACGTTAAACAATAACGTCTTGGTAAAATTAAGCGAAAACTACACTTAAGTTGAAGTGTCTATTTGTCCATCTATCAAATTTGTATAAAATTAGGAACTTTCACCCAAACAATAAGAATCGTAACTTTTAATATCGCAATAACCATGGAAAATTTTTTTTGATGTTATGGGTGGCTGCTTATATAGGTTTTTTTCATAAATTATTCACTAACTTTATATCCATTGTTGTTCTAGGAATGTTTTCCACAATTATTATGTAAAGAGATAATTAAAAATAGTCATTAATATGACTGCCCGCTTGTTCCTCAAGGCACGTGTCCATCAGCTCCGTTTTAGTGATAAAAACAAAACGCCAGAAATCAAAATAAGTGATCTCCTTACATGTGAAAAAATGTGCGACAGTATGCTGCAAGAACATGTTTACGTTAAAAATTATGTAATTCTACAAGTTTTACCTAAATGTGTTACAAATAAAATATTTTAACTCCGTTTTTCTCATTTACTTGCGCTTAAAAATCATAATCTATAGAGATTTCGATGGATTAAACGGGTTTATTCATTATTTCCATCGAAAGATGTCCAAGCGTCATACGAAAGTACAAAATCAAGAGAAGTGTTCGCTGAATATCTAAAGATCAAATTACTTAGCTTCTGTCTGTTTGCTCCACTGTTATTCTTTAAAAGAGTTTAATTTATATCAATACTATAGACAAATAATTTATCAAATATTCGAATAAACTAATATCAAAATTGAGTCAAATATATTCGAATATTCGATTGGAGTCCCTACTGACTTCTATTTTCTGAATGTGTTAAACATTGCTAAAAATAAATATACTAATATTAAGATAAATAATTTGAGAGACACGACTCTTTAAAACTTATTTGTATTATTCGAATATTTCATTGAAAATTTATCTCGAATGTTTGTTGAAAATAAAATTCAAAATAAGACTCATTTTTGCAATGGTTATAAAAATAAATATGATTGGATACAATATTTATTGTGGTATTGAATGTTAAATTTACAAAGAAATATATGGTTTAATGTGAAATATTACATCTCTCATTTTAAAAATACACATATATATGTAACTAAAGTGTTGTTATAATTTAAGACATCGACTGAGGGTGCTTGATGGAATTTCAATATCAAATTTGGATTATTGAGATTTTGTACACTTCCATGTATTTTGTCACTAATGATCCGGGTTTCGCCTTTCGGCATCTTCAGGCATTCGTGTGCTCGAATGTATGAAGATGCCGAAAGGCGAAACCCGAGTCGTTAGTGACAAAATACATTGAACTGTACAAAATCTCAATAATCCAAATTTAAAGTGTTGTTAATTTAATTTAATTTTAATACATACAATTTTACGTATCTAAAATCATTTTTTTTTTAAATCATAATATACTGCGATAAAAATCTTTTATTCTATTATATTCTAAATACATTGTATACACTACGTTTATTAAACATATAATTAATTATATGGAATGACCAAATAAGCCAATTAAAATATTAATTATCAGTGTCGGCTTAAGCGCATATATGCCTAAATTAAACAATGATACTGTACAGTAAAAACGAATTATTAATGTATGACAAATCGCTTTATTTTATTAAAATCTCATATTACTATTCAAATATCACATTAATGAGTCGTTTAAATTTACTTAAATTTGCTTGATATTGAAAATATTTTACACGAAACATTGCATAATATAAAACTAGCTAATACGCGGTTTGCGAGTGTGAAGAATGCTGTGCTCTTTACACGAAGATATGACTGTCAAGTATTCTTTAATAATTTTTGTAATTATTGCGTATGTGAATAGGCATGGACAGTGACTATTGTGAATTCTGACGTTGAATGTTGCAGAAGTACGTACTTCATTTTATGCAGTCACATTTGGCTATTGATGTCAAAATCGTGAATATGTTTTTACTAAAAACGAATTGCAGAGAATATCAATTATGTAATACGCTGATCTTCACCACAAATTATAGTTAATATACACTGTTATCCTCACAGGAATTAAAACAAATTTTACTTGGTAGATTTCCATTGTAAATCAAATCCACAAAGCATTCAGTTTTACAAAATTTTATTATTTAGTTACTCGCTATTTCGGCTTCATGCAATCGTCATAACTATGCTTAGACTTAATTTAGCTAAGCTATATATACAGTTTTAGAAAAGATAAACACTATTATGTAATCTCACATATTCCAATATAATAACTTTTATTTACAATCAAAATATTGACTAATTGTTTACTTGGAAAAAGGAACACACAAGGTATTATTAATTAATCTTTAAAGTAAATGCATTGAAATTTTATATATTGTAATCATAATACTGTCTACCTCTTTTAAAAAAGTATATATATAGCTAAGCTGAATTAAATTTAAGAATAGTTTTGACAACGACGTGAAGCCGAAATAGCCATCAATTAACTAATATTTTTTTAGAACTACATTTTTTGTTATTTTTATCCTATTCTAATTCTTGTCATTATAAAAAAAAGTGAGACACATCGAAAATGATATTTCAGCAAAATCGTAGTATTTTTTTGTTTGGGCTTATTTTATTGAAATATAAATACGTTGATATTGATTTTTTATCTTCTTACAATGGAGGAATTGGAACTTTAGCTACCATTGATGAAGAAAATATAATACTCAAACGAATTGGAGTAAAAATTAACTAAGCCAGTACTTCTGTGAAAGTGCTGCGTTTGGTCATTCATTGTAGCCTTGAATAAATCACGCCATGTGCCTTGTTAGTTTTGTTTTTACGTAGCCAAATTAGTTCATCGTGTTCCTTCAATTCATAGCTCTAAAATTGCATATTAAACATTTAAAAAATTGACGAATTTATTGTGCATATAAGATAATGTATATATTTTTTTTTTCTAAGAGAACTGCTTGTTAGTCAGTTGCTCAACCTCTCTTTTTTTGAAAAGACTAGCGATAGAAGGATAGGGCTATGACAGGACTAGTGGTTAGCTAATCGCTCTCGATACTCCCCGTGAGGATGGGATGGGTTGGAGGGAGGACTCAGACTACGAACAGAAATCCATAAATCGATTGAAAGATCAATCTATGAAGACCGTCCGCACCGGGAATTGAACCCGAGACATCCGTAACCGTAGCCAGCGACACTACCAACTGCGCCATGGCGCCGACGCCACGGATGTATAATTCCTGTACAAATTAATAACGGAACCAAATTAATGTTTTAAATAAATAAACAATGTGAAAAACTTTTTAAAAAGGTACTCGTACTGAATTCTTAACTAAGATATAGGTTCATTTTTTATATGTTCAAGTTGGAAAATGAGGAACAGATCGTTTCATAAATTATTACGTTTAGTCTTGGCATTGAACAACTTAAAGACAATAAAACGTTTATAAGTTAAATATCATATGTATCACTAATTTTATGAGAGTTGAAATCAAAACTGAATCGGAGAAGCTATGATTTCTCTTTGGAAACCGTGGGCATTTTTTTTTATCACATTGGAGAGAAGAGTTTTAACTGTGGCCTCCCTATTATTGTTGTGAAATCTTCCGAAAAATGTCGCGTACCAAGTTGTCCTTAGCATACATTTCCGTTTCGTTCTCCTTCTTTGTTTTGTATAAATGTACACTATTGAGAAATTTAATGATTAGTATTAAATAAATTATACCTTTTTTGAAACCGAAAAATCACGATAATATTTGGAGGATTTTTCTCAAATTTATAATGCTATTCTTGGGCTTTAATCTGTAGAAAAAATCGTTATGTTTCTTGTACCATCAATCAGGGTAAATTTGCTCATCGGTCTAAGATTGGACCACTACATGGGAGAAGGTTTGAAATTATACTGTTATAATAATATCATTTTTATAATATTGCCATTTGTATATTTTTTAGTTTATTAAAGGTATAGAGAACCCCCCTGTAGTGGTAAAAATATGAATTAATACGTCTCATATTTGATTTATTGATGATTTTGTCAGTTTGGAAGTCTGGATTTTCTCTGTGTTCAATTTGCGAGATCATTAATTTTTAAGTAAAATAAAAGGTAAGCGACACTATATTTAGTTGATTGGTTTTGTTTAATTATTATTAAATAGTTGTATCGGATTATTATCGGGGATGTACATTATGTTAAAGTCATTTTTATTGGGCTCAATCAAATAAGTACTAATACTGGGTTAGTTTAGCCCAGCCTAAACTTATCCAAACTGTTCTTAAATTTTGCCGGTAGACTCTGCTATATTAGACAATGATTTATTATTTATTTACAGTTTAATAATTCTGCATATTTTCTCGTAATTACAAAATACGATCATAATCTAAAAGACTCATCAATTAATAATAATTTTTGTCGAGCGTCTGCGACTCATGCTGTTCGTCCCACTGAATATTTTTATGTTATTTAGAATGTTTTTTCGTACTTATCCATGAAAACCATAAAAACACAAAAAACTCTCAGAGCTGGTCCAAATTTACCCACATTGACCGTACAAGTTGGTAACATAATGATTGGCAACTGTTTCTGAAACATTAATTTTGTTCCTTACTCTTGGCAAGTTATCATTTAACACTCAATCTTTTACCATAAATTGATAATATGAATGGATATCATACGATGTATTATGAATAATTTAGTTGCTAATACTACCATCCGACTGTTCGTTACTCACAATCCCATCCTTATTATTTACTCATTTGTGTTAAAAATAAAACGTCAAAAACATCATGTATATTTTTTGCTAAGCCAAGTGCTACTTTTTTTATATTGTAATTATACAAAGTAAATAACATTTTACTCAAAAAACCTGTAACAGAAGAAGAAACATTTACATATAATTTTTAAAAATCAAACTAAGAAATTTGTAGTAACTTTTGATGTTCAAAAAGTTAGCAATTGTATCAGTTTTCGGCGTTGCAACCTTTTAATATCGATACACAGAGTGAACTGAACTTTTTCATATTTCCATAGAGCTTTAGTAGTCGATACTAATCTTTGATAAAAATCTAATTATATCGTCTTTGAATGAGTCAACCCCTGAAGTTTCGTTTTTAAGCAATCTGGAAAGAAAGCGACACTAAACACTAGTGTGCATTTATACTGTGAAGCTTAATATGATTTAATAAAGCAAAATATAAAACTCTGAAAACTCCTGAGGTAAGATGCTGAACATCCTAAAAAAATATATCTACTGTTCTATCGGCATTAAGAGTTTAAGTAAAAAAATAGTAAAGCAATATTCTGGAAATACTGTATGAAGATTACTCTAAAAATGGTTTTCCATAAAAAACAGCAGCTTCCTGTACATAAAATTGTTGGAAACTGATACACAAAAAATAGCAATTATACTAATATTTGCGACAAAATTTAATGAACGTCTTTTGTTATTTTGCTATATTTTTGCTGAAAGTATTTCCCAGTAAGTAATGTTAGGTTAAGATCAAAATTATTGGCTTAATTGAAAACAATTAAATATAAAAATGATCTTGAATTGATTATTGAAGCTTGAAAAATTTATTAAGGTAATTAATAGTGATTAAATATTACCTGGATGTTTAAATAAACCACCAAATCATATATACGATTTTACAAAAAAATGTCCTAAATGACATTACATACATTTATTTAATGAAAGATTATGTATATTATTATATAATTGGCATGGTAACCGACACATTTTAATTAAAAAAATATATTTATACGGAAGACTATAATTTTTACCGGGCATGTAACCATGTGATTAACGTCGTTGACTTAGGTTGCTTTGTTCACGGGCTCGAAACGCAGTATGGACAGATACATACATTGGTTTTTAAATCGATTTAAGTATTTGTGATCTATAATTTAAGACATCGGCTGAGGGTGCTTGATGGAATTTCAATATCAAATTTGAATTGTTGAGATTTTGTGTTGACCGACCGACCGACTCGAACGGTCAGTTTGAGTCCATTCTTGTACTCGAATGCCTGAAGATGCCGAAAGGTGAAACCCAGGTCGTAGTGACAAAATACATGAAAGTGTACAAAATCTCATCAATTCAAATGTTTTATTTGTGTTTATGTCTAAATAATTTGCCACCAATCCGATCCTAAAAGCGAACCACAGTGAGAGCGATCAGCTGACAATATTCTTATCCTAGCCTGATTCTTTAATCTTTACACTCTACAAAAATCAGTTCTCGTAGAAAACGTTATGTTGAAATAAGCTGCTCTATGAGGCCGTGTCAAATGTTTACAGCAAACCATGAATTAGTAAAAATGTATGCAATGAATTCAAGTGAACAAAAACTTTAAAAAATAACGCTAGTTGATTGTAGCCTAAATAAATATTAAATGAGAGTTTCCGAACACTTCTTTTTGGCAAGCAGTTTTTTTGCCCTACGCTTTTCGTCGAGCGAGTTTCGAATTTTCGGTCAAGGCTGTGCTGAAAGCATTGCGCGAGAATTACTACAGCCTGGGATTTTGAGAGGCAGAACCACGGCCAAACGCCGGGCTGCGTGCTACAGCCGATCTTTCCTACGGAGAGAAACTTTCACCGATATTTCATTTGTAATACATAGTCATAGATAACAGAACTGATCACAAGCGGAACTAAATTACCTATTCGTATCACATTGCAAGTGAATTATCACATGTAGTGGCGACTTTCTTTCGTCTATAAATATTTATTTATTGTATTTTTAATTTCATTTGATTCTTAATGATAATTTTAATAATAGTAATCTATCTTAAAAAACGATTACTATCAATATAAATAGTAAATACATTATCTTTATTTCTTAATTATTATCACCAATAGAGAGTCCAGTCACGAAATTTATATTATAGTGTATCTTGCTGCAACATTTTATGTAAACATAAATAAATTAATACAATTAAAAAATAAATGAATTGAAAAATAACGACTTCTTAATTAATCAGATAAGAAAAGACTTTCAAAGGCGACGCCAATACGCCATGCATTATTGACTAGTTTTATTGTAAGACCACAATATATATTGTTGATAATTGACGATGAAATAGTGATAGACATAAAAATAAAAAAAATCGTCAGTTGTATTTACATTAGAGGTCTGCACGGGCCGAAATTTTATAAAATTACCCAGTCCGAGCCCAATATCTTCAGACCCGAGTCTCAATATCACATTTTTTATCCGAACCCGACCCGAAGCCAATATTTATTTTCCTCAGCCCAACTTTGTTCAATACAGAAATTCATTTATACTTAAACAATACAATATGTTATTTTTTCCATATTTTCAACGATATTCATAATACATAAAATGGTAAAAAAAATATTTAATTTATGACTTATATATGGCTGACCCAAACTTCGTCTGAAATATTTTTCTGTAAATTAAATTTCTTACCCGGACCCGAACCAGTATTGTCTTTACCGGGGCCCGTGTAGACCTCTAATTTACTCAATGAAAAAATGTAAACATGAGTTAATCAAAGTAATTCTTGAGTGAAAAGATTGACGAACGAAATATTATATATAAATAACCATTTGATACGTGAACACAATGATAGTGTGTGTGCTATGCCTATATAGCCTTTGCGTTATATACAGACAGATAATTCAAGACAAATATTGTAATTTACCCAATAAAAATAATTGAATATAAGACAAACGTCATCGCTTATTTTTTTAATTCATTATTAAAACGAATTCAAATTTGACTTGCTTGGAAATTCTGTATTGGCAGGAATAAATTATATTGCTTTATGCCATAAAGTTACTTTAAATACTGAACATTGGTGGAAATAGTTAATGTTTTCAATTTCAAAAAACCAGTCAATGTGCAACGTGTTTATTAATATCATGTGATTTTGATTTTTAGTGGTAAATAATGCAAATTTAAAAATAAAATATATCTTGATAGTGATGACGGAATTTGGTGACGAAAATTAATTAAATCTGCGATATTACACGTTACACAACGATACAGAAAAAAACGTTTGATTTTGTTATGTTACGAGATTCACGTGATGGTAAAACCACTGTTTAAATCTACATAAACCATTGACGTATGAGTTAAAATAATAAATATTCAAAATTTCCTATACAACGATGGCCCCAATAAAATTACCCACACACTTTATCAACGGTACCTGGCTAGTAACAGTTCTTTTATTTTATTGCTGCTAACTTTTTAAAGTAAAAAGTTTTGCTGGAGAAAGTAAAAAAGTCGCATTCACTAATGCTCGAAAAACGAAATTTAATAGAAGAAAATGATGGTAAAACTAATAAGATGGATGATTTCCTTTTTTTAATTTATTGCCATCTGATAAATATTCTACCATTAATGTTTATAGACTATTCAATTAAAAACTACTTAATGATCGATGGATTGAATACATAAATAATCCAGCTCACCATATAATTGAAAATATCTCAGTTGGTTGAGGAGTGTAAAAACAGGTGGTTATTTTTTCACACAATAATTTCTATTTAGTGAAACTGACAGTCTCAAAATAAGTTTGCTTTTATTAGACATTCCCTTCAAATGAAACTTGGTTAAATTTCACAATTAAACTTGTATTTGCGTTGCTAATTTGCGTCATTATTTGATGCCAGGTGGCACTTTCACATCAGTACTGGCTATAGTATTCACTTTAAGTATTCATCGTATATAATAACTCCATCCCACCCATCCGATCCTTAAAAACTGGGAGTAGCGAGAGCGATTAGCTAACCACTAGTCCTGTCCTAGCCGTATCATACTATCCCTGCACTCTTTGAAAAAAGAGAGGTTGAGTAAGAGCAATTTTCATAGAAAACTTCTGTTGAGATACATCCATTAGGAGGCCATATGCTTCATGTTGGGAGCGGATATGGTAAAAAAATGTAAGAGGCTTTTATTTTATCATTTTAATTAAGTTATTAAGGGAAAATGGTTTTCTTGCCTGACACGTTTCTTTGAAATAAATCTTTAAAACTGTAATAATCTAGTTTGAATGATACACATACATTAGTAAGGTTTTAGAATTATGGATGAATTCAATTAAATATCAGTGTATGCATATTTTGTAAATATTTACAATTAAAAAAAGGCATGATATAATTTTAATATGAAGTAAAGGTAATGCACATATATTTATTGCAATGTGATTTTATAATAGAAAATAATAAAATATCCGTTAAGGATAATATCGACTTTACTAACGTCAACGTATGTTTCATTAAAAGCCTCTTGTGTGAAGGACTCGTCGTAATATTTGTACTTAAGATTTTTTGCAAAATAATTGAAAAAAATCTTTATTATTTACATAATCTTCACAAAAGTGGTCGAATAATTTTATTTTACAACATTTTAATAATTTATGACATTGTAAAAATATTAATTTGGGTTTCCCAAACAAAATATAAAACAAAGGTTAACGTACGTCATTAATTATTTTGTGGTTTTATTTTTCCATTTCATTTAATATTTCCAAAATATGGATTCTTTTATTGACATATAATAACAGCCTATTATGAAAACTTGTAATGATTTAATAGATTTTTTTAAAGAAAAGTAGGAAAGTTAATCCCACATTAAATTAAGAGCCGGGTGATTAATTTATCAAAGCATTCAATTAGAATTTATCACCTAAATTTAAAAAATATACCAGTTATGACTGTAATGATTAATGCAGAATTTATTCCCAACAAGATTGTTATCGCATAAACAATTGAATGCCATCTGTTTTTAAATTCAAATTTGCTACTTTATTTTTTAAATTACATTAAAAGTCTTTTGATAACACATTTATAAAAGAATAACTAAATATTCTGTTAAAAAATACTGGTTCAATGTTTAGTATCTGTGGGTTTCTCAATTTTCAATGGAATATTAGAATTAGTAATAAGATATGAAATTTGAATTTTTGACATTTTGTAAATTTCCATGTATTTCGAAATACATGTAAATGTACAAAATTTCAACAATTTAAATTTAATATTGAAATTCCACCAAGGACCCTCAGTCGATATCTTAAATAGGATAAGATACTAGCTGTAACATCAATGATTTTGAAAGAAAATTTGTTATTTCTATTTTACGATAAGTGTAATACATAGTTTAAATGTATCTTTAAGTATCTTATGTTTAAGTCATCTCAAAATGGATATCAAGTAATTTGTTAATTGCTGTGAATTTAAAACCTTTCTATAGTATTTAAAGAAAATACAATTTAATCTAGTAATTTTGATTATCGTCATATTGGTAGAGCCAATGCACAATTAGTGTAATCGAAATCAGGAGATTGAATTGTTTTTGTTAGTTACGAAATATATCATTTATTACGTAACAATTATAGTCCAGTTCATTACTCAGACATCTCCAAATAGCCCATATTGAGACAATGGTAAAAGCAATATTGAAATGGTCACCATAAATCAAATATTATTGATTTATAACCGGGTTGTATACAGTTTATAAACAGATGTTTAACAATTACTTAATATGTACTTTCTGATTTTAGTCAGTAGAAGGATATTTAGAAATACATCAATTAAAGAATATCTTTTAACTGATGTATTTCTAATTATTTCTAATTTCTATTATAACCTAAATATTTTATTTTTTTGGAGTTGCCTTAATATTGACCTGGACGATGGATATGGTTTCAGTTAATAATTATTTTTAATGCTTCATTGTGCTTGAAATGTTTACGGTATGTTTTTAGCTGTTATACGATGTTCAATTAGGACTTTGATTAAATCAGTTATTTGAAAGAATATGAAGATAAAAATACGGTTTTAGAAATTTAAATTAGTAGAATTATAGTTATGCTGAATGGGAAGTGATGAAAACACCACATACATCTATTAATCGATTGAGAATTCAATGTACGAAGTTATTTACTCGTGGATTTGAGTAGGACGTAATTGCTGGTTTTAAAATAATAATAGCCACATCGAAAACGTGCAGTCACTTTGGCAATGAATTTATTTCTTCACGGGCTTCACAGCATCGTCCGTTCGCAGTCTGTGGTGCATGACTTGACACACTTAGTTCCGTTTTTTTGGTTTTTTGGTACTTGTATTCAAGAGGAGAAAGTAATCTCGCCTGGATGGATCTTAGAGTACTAACGGAACATTCCTTCGCACATACACTCGCGTTGAGTTCATTTTTTTTATTTATGATTATATCAGATAGTACAATTGTGTGGGCTGACATAGATATTTGAGAATCAGTTTTCGTTTTGCGATTAAGATTATGAATTAATTAAATAAGAAGGTACACCCAATTCTCTTTTTACACCGGGGATACGTGTCATGCAAAACAGTCTTGAAAAAAAAACCAAATTGTGTTTTATTTTTTAAAATATAATGCCTTTCCACTAATAATTGACAGTTAACACCAAATTGACAAAAAAACACTAACAAAATATGCAGTAACATAGATTGACAACAGATTGGTTTCATTACATTGAACAGTATAAAAATAGTTAGTGCAAAAAGAGGATTTGATGTACTATTTTGTATTATATTTTCGATAAATTCGGCAGTAACTATGTGAAAATCCATTATTAATTAACAGAACTGAAGAGTTTGAATATGTTTCTCAAAGAGGCAAAACAACTGTTACAATTAGTAAGGCAACCAGTGGAATGATAAATTTATCAATTATAATTTTATATTACGATTATGTCCGTTTATTACTTGGTGCATATTGTTAATATTATTATGATTGCTACTGATGTGATCTGCCACTGTATGAAATGGTTGCCTCTTTCATGTTACGGAGTTAGATCCAAAAGTTTCCGGCCCAAACTTGTTAGATCAAGTTAGTTTCAAGGAAATAAAATCAATAAATATTTTTAGTGCTACAGAAAAGTCAGTTTGATGCTCTAAAAATTTATCGAGTTTATCGAGAAATTAAATATTTTTTTATTCTATTTATTTTATGCCTGCTCAGTAATGTAGAGGTCAATGTCGTGGACTTAGGTTACGGATCTCACGGGCTTGAGTACCAGTTTGGACAGTTTCATAAATTGACACAAATTACACTGGAAACATTTGGGCATTCTTTTTATAGTATGTATGCTATTTTGTAATTTATAGTAAAATTAAATTTAAATTTTCACGACAAATGGAATGTGAATCGCAAAAGACGTTTTCACTGCTAATATCATAGCGTGGTCTATGTCTGTACAAATAAATTATGTGAACATTTATATACTGTATAATTAATTATCCTAACTATTTGTCGTTATCAAAATTTGATTTCGTTTTCCATGACAGTAAATATCGATTGATTGAATGTTAATTCGCTCTTTTGTATACTTACAGTAATAAATAAGAATTCATTAAAAAAACAATTATCGCAACGACTGTATCTGATTAGATTAGAAAGTAAAATAACAGACAATTATTATTCACTAACAAAGTTCGATCTGAACAACGTATTGTAAGTGTGCTGCAACAACTCAAGTTTATGGTCAGCTGGTGTTGCTGGCATAAATAAAATTAATAGCAAAAAAATGTACAACTCTCACTTTGCATGTGATGGAAACTTCGCTCATGATTCCGGCTTCTAAAATATCTCGAAGAAATTTCGTTTCGTCAAAACGGAACTTGTTTCTAACAATTGAGGTCGCATTTTGGGCGCAGTGGTAACCGGGCTTCTACAAGTAGGAACAATATCAGATGAATATACTTCATTTTGGTGGTAGCTCGGCTTGCCAAGAAATTGTTCAGAATGCTTTCGAAATGTATATGTAAAAAAATCAACATTAAGCTTATTAGGAACAAATGTCTAATTAAAATTGGAATTGAAAACGTAACAATGTTTTTAACGTGATTGAAAATTTCATTATTGTCGTTAATGACATAGATTATTTTGTTATTTAGTTCATAGATAAGAGGACTCTCATAATATTCGAGATATGACATATAAAATTTGGAACTTAATTTTCAGGGGGAAATTTTTTTATATAAGTATGATATTTTACTATCCCTAAAAACTTAGTAAAAGCGATTGTATATCGACTAGTCGTACCTTTCTTAGTGAATTTAAAAATGAGATAAAGTTACTACTATGAAATAAAATATTATTAAAATATATACACACCCATGAAAAAATCGATACAACTTCAAAATTCAATGCAGGAAAAGAAATCTATAGATATTGTTTTTTAAATACTTTTGAAAAATCTAAAAATTCTTGCTGCCAAAAATATTATATTTGCCTAAGTCACATTTCAGAAAGCATGTATTATAAAATATTTAATAGATCCTTTAATTTTAATGAGACAATATGAATGTAAATTATCATTTTTAAATAATTTATCGTCAATTCTTTTCGTCATTTTTTCATACTAATTCCATTTATTTTTGTTTAGTGTCGGTAATCGCGAGCATTATCACCTGAACATTAGTTGATAAAGCGGTTCTGATCTCTATACAAAATGTGGGATCAGTACAAAATGGTTATATTTTTTAAATATTGCACCCATATTATTCATAGACCATTTATTTAAACAATATTTAAGTAAAATTATTCTTGTTTTTATGTAAATAAGTACAACTGAAATCAACTTAAATGATTTTTAGTTGTAAATTTTTTATGTGCATTCTAGGAACATATAACAACTGACAGATATGTGGTTTTCGCTGTTTAACTTTAATTACGGTTATTTGTTTGCGGTAACAAAAAACGTTTGTATAAGATATGCGAGAAATATATTCGTGTTCATAAATTATATTGTTTTAGGTCATCCGTCTCAATACTGACATATCGAGTTAAATAACTGAATTATTTTAAATCAAAAAATATATTTTTTCAACAAGACACGCTGAAAAAATATTGTTAGTGAGGCAAAGTTTTCTTCAAAACAAAATAAATATACATAATTTTTACTTAGCAACAAAAGAATAAAGCTTCAAAATATAAAATGTCATTTTTTGTAGTAATAATGCTAATTAGATAGAATAATGGTAGTAATTCATATTACAAACTTTCTATTTATGTTGAATTCAACAAATATTTTGAATTAGAAAATATTTTCAAATTAGAAATAAACCTATTTTTTGATATTATCAATCATCAATCAATTGATAGACTCAATTTCGTATAAATAGCCTTGTTAAAATATATATTTTATTTGCTGATAATGCTCGTGATGAACAAAACCGATCCTGATCATTATAAATGTTTGGAAAAAAAATGTTTTATTTCAAAAAAACTGATTATATATTAAAATATTGGAAATAATAATGAATAATTTTATCAATGTTTATGTATATATAATATGTGCATATTATTATGCTGACATTTAAAGTTTAATAAAAATGATAAAACGACAATTTGCAATATATCCTTCCATATAAACTTCAAGTATTTCACAACACCAATTATAAATAAATTATCAAAGAAATATTTTCCTTTTAAAAAACATTGCATTATTTTTATCCAAAATACTAAAACAGCATTCAAATAAATGAAATTTTAATTGCCAAGCCTTGGGTTAAGACCTGACAGCTTTTTAAATTTAAAAAATGTCTGAATAACAGCCAGACCAACTTCCCTTGATATTGTCAATTATGGAGTTTACGTTAAAAACAACTTACAAATGAGTTAACTATATCTACTGACTGTGTGTTTCATTTCTTGCATATTTCATCGAAATGAAACGTTTTGCGAAACAAGTTAAACTTGATATGTGCAAATATCAAGTGCAAGCTGCATATGGATACCTTCTACGTCATTTAATTGCATAAATAATGTACGTATCTACAATGTACAATAAAATTATAAGATACAATTACTCTAAAGTGCTGCAGTTTTTTATCGCGTGAGAATAATGGTTTAAATTGTATCCAAATGAGATAAATTAATCATTATTTACATAAAATTGAACATAAATACATTTAATTATTGTTAGGATATTTATGTAATCTTGATTAACGTAATAATTAATTGTACTATGCATTAATATTCATGCATTCATGTTTTTATTTTCTCATAATTTCAATTTTCATAATACATAGAGATAGTTTGGGTAACACATATGTTTCTTAATTCATAATATTTCATTTCTATGCTTCTTAAGTATGAAGATAATATAGAAAACATATATTTAAACTTTTATATAATTGATCATTTAGTATTAAAGCTAGGAAATAATTAAAACAATCAATATAATACATATTTACGACCCCATCCATGTATGACGTCATGCTATAAGGTGAGAAGGTTTTCTTGAATTTGAATGTGACGATTAATAAAGAAGTAAATGTAAAAATATGATGTCACAAAAACTGTTTTCTGAAAATAAAGTGTGTTGCTAATATCAGGGATTTCGAATATTAAAATCAAACATTCGAATATTAGACATAAAATAGATTTTACCAAGACATAATGCGACACTGACTGACGTTTTGTTATTCCATTGGTTTAATATAGATAATATTCTAATATTTTATTAAATATTCGAATATCCGAATATTAAAAAAAGATCCGAATGCATAAAAGTTTTTTAAAATTTTGTATACCCATGAAAAATAACTGTGATATATCCTAGTTCATTGACATTGAATGTATCTCGCTCAATTTTCCAGGCATATGATTTTTTTCTTAAATGTTATGTGAATTATTTTGATGTTGTTGCAACTCTAGCTTATCTAATAAGCGTCTATGTTTGTCGTGACTTTTGAAAAGTGTACTTCAAGTTCATTCGGCACTTTATCCACCCAACCGTGACGCGTCAACGCAAAATTGCGTTACAGTCTTTTATGACATTGTACTTGTATTTATATCATTTAAATTACCATTAAAGAAATACTTTAAACGCAAATTATTTCATTGCGCAAAGAAACGAAATGTCGAAAAAAAGATTTAAGGCTATAATTATTATAATGTTTTTAAAATGTATCCACTCCAAATGAAGAGCATATGGACTCCTAATGAAGCATCTTAACGGAGGTTTCTTGTTACACAGTTACTTAATCTTTTTTTGTTTTCGAGGGAGTCATAATAGAAGACTACGGCAAGGACAAGAATAGTAATTTATGTTGGAGTTAGACGGTTTATTATTATTTGGTATATTATATTTTTACGTCATGGAGCATTAGCGTTGCACTCTAAGTCAGTTAATTGACGTCTCTTTTCAAATAGGCTAACGATGCAAAGATGGAGTAAGGAAACTGATACTACAATCACTTTTAAAGTGGTAACTTTACTTCTTGATAGAAAGACATTAATTATACTTAAAAAAATTATTGTAAAACTTTCCCATTTGATATTTATGTTAATATTTTTCTCAGATAATTGAGTTTTAATGTGGTTTAATTTTTGATTACAGATAAGTTGTTATTTATTTGTAAGAGGTCATTAACATATTATTTGTAGTCCATTGTATTCAATTTATGTATGATCTGTTAATTCTTGTCATAGTTCTTGAACCAACGATTTTATATACATGATAATTACTAATACTTAATCTCATGTATTGATAATGCTCGCCATGACCGAAATTGAATCAAAACAAATTGTGTTTTATTTTTTTTAATTAAAAGAGAAAATAGTTAGCCAATGACTCTCTGCGTACTATTTTCAGGCTCAGATAAGGTGCTTGGCAAATGATCAAACATCAAAGACTTATTCAACTTATCAATGTTTCCAATCGAGCATTATAACTTAAAACTCTAGATCCATTAAGGAAAAGAGTCAGAGTAAATGTGCTCCCAATATCGAAACGAAAAAACGTGAATATTTTCTTTTAGAGCTCCGTCAGATTATTATTTTAGTTAAAACTGAATTTGAATTGAAAACATTGTGGGGTCATTTTTCTTACATAGCATAATTATTGAAAAAATTACATATTATTTTACAGTATTTCAAGGGTACACAACTAAAACGCTGATTTACATAATTTCAAAATCGTGTAATATAACATAACGCTGAATTATATGATCAGGTTATCAGGTTATGAGAACCTTTTTATACGTCACATTTCCTACCTGAAACACGATCTTGCACGATTTCAAGCGAACCAAGAAGTATAGTCGTGGATTAATGTATTGAGGAAATGACTTAAACTAATTTTTATTCAAATTTTGAAAGATAGATGGTGTATGTGTTTGTTTTTATTGACAGTTATAATGACTTATACCGTTAAGATGACAGTCGACGGTGATTTTTTTATTCAGAAACAGAGAATTATTTACTTATTGTTTTCTTCATGTTTTTCTTATTTTACGCTATACATCGCTTCGTTAACTTTGGAAAAATTTGATGAAATGTGATAAGTCAATTTTCATTTTCATCCTCAATACCTTCTAATCAGATTTTCAAATTTTATGGAAACATAAAATTATTATAGACACTTTTTTTCAGTCTCCTTTGTTACAATTAAATATTAATATTAATTGAAAATTATACCTTACTCTAATATCTGGTAGTTCAAAATTTTTTTATCTAGATATGCAACGGTCAACGTCATTGGCTCCAGTTTTATACATTTATCTTCGAATAGATTTATGGTTTTCTGTTAGAAGGCATGGCTGTTCGTAATGTCTAAAAATTCCCTCCCACCCATCTGATCTTAAAAACGGTGCGTAGCGAGAGCGATCAGTTAACCTCTAGTCTTGTCTTAGTCCTATCCTACTATCACTACGCTCTTCGAAAAGGAGAGTTTGAACAACTGCAGTTATCATAGAAAAACATCGTATTGAGAAATACGATTCATGTTGCAAATGTACGGATCAATTTGATTCTTAAATCCACTCCTATGCATCCTATCTCTAAAAACAAAGCATAGCAAGAGTGATTTGCTAACTAAAATTCTTTTAATCCTACTCTCTTTATTATATTCGAAAAATGTAGAGTGGCTTAAAAATAAAAATTTTTTCTCAATTTTGTTCTTGAGATATCTCCATTAGATGTCCATATCATCAAAGTCCAATTGCAAAGTTACATGTCTGGATATACGTTTTCAACTTTTTGTAATATTAATACTGCAAAAATTGTCCTTAAAAGCATGCAAAATAACACGACAAATTATGGTATAGTATATGAGTACATTGGTATCAAAGACGGACATAAGCCATCTATGAGAATGTACAGCAGAGGTGATTTTTCATTTCATATATATTCCACACTTCATCAAGCCCGGCAGCCACGGCACTTTAAAGTAAATTCTAGCTCTGTGATTGGTCAATGTGTGGATCGAAATCAGTGGACATATGTCCACTGATTTCGCGAAAATGGATGTTTAGTGTCCGCTTTTGAAACTATTTACAATACTTCTCAAATATCAGAAACGTTTGCAAAACACTAAGAAGAGAATAGTCTGTATGACCTACAAAGCCAGTCGATTCATTGAAATGTTATTGGTTCAATAACTCAGCGAAAAATAAAAGCGCAGCTGTTGTATTATTAGCATGTCATCGAGCAAGCTATTTGTTTTGGTTAACCTATAATATTGTGAATGGTCATGCGATAGTAAATAATTATTTTTTAAAAATACCCGAAGCGTTCGATATAGAAATTGAGTATTTAATCATTCATATTTTTAAAATATTCATTATGATACTGCACCTATAAATGGTTAACTTTAATTCAAAATAAAAAGTGAAAGTAGAGCCGTACATAAATATATAAGCTTAGAGGAGGGGTGGTATAATTTGACGTCTCAAAAGCAACAAAATAAAACATTTGTTTTAAAATTTTGCCATCAAAAATTATGTATATAAAAAATGACTAATATTTACTATAATTTTTGAGTTATACATACACGCTTGTTTCAGCCATTTATGAATTGAGCGTAAAATAAAATGTAGAGATGGGTTATCACAATATGACGTACTCCTCATACATGCGCTGTTGAAAAAATATTGAATAGAGATTGAAATATCATAATAATTTTAAAAACGATAATGTTTTTATTTTCAAACATATCCGCTCTCAATGTGCATTCCTAATGGATCATTGTTTTTATTCAGTCGCGTTACTTCTGTTTTTTAAAGATGGTGAGGATATAACGATAGGAGTAGGAAAAGAATAATAGCTCTCTGATCACTCTCTGTAACCACCATTTTCAGGATCAGTTAGTTAGGTTAAAAATAATTTAAAATTATAATAATGACAGTGTGCTTAGAAAAAATATGATTTTAAATTAAAGAACATTAATAGACACCTGAAGATGCTTCTCAAAAAGGCAAAATACGCGTCACAGCCATTAGAATAATAAAGTTATCAATTTTATTTAAATTAAAAAAATGACTGAATATTAAATATAATTAAACATGTTCATTTTGGTATATTAAATTATTCAATTGACTTACATCTTATCTTCGAATAAACATTATCGATTTCAACATAGCTGATGAAGTTTTGTACTGCACAACCACTTGGCTTGTTTTTCAGACACCTAAAAAAATATGCAAGCTGTGCAACACTCAAAGTTGAATAAAAAAATATTCAAAGAAATTTTGTTGTTGTTTTGCAATAATGCATTTTGATACAGGCTTCGAAATGATTACATGTAAATTAACATATGATGCGTTTTAGATTCTGTTTAACGAAGCAGATTTCTTTTTAATTATTCTAGCATTGTACGTTTCATAAAATTGTAAAAACGTCTAACTGAATTGTTTATTTCGAATATCGTGAATATATTTTAGATTATTGCTTTTTTGACTATCACCCAAACTTCTCTTTCAGTAATACTTTTTGGTTTTGATATCTAAGAATAACATGAACCCATGTTCACCATCTAAAATTTAAATCTAAATTTCATACTGACCATGCGGAGACTTGAAGCCAGGCTCACCTGATAGCCCTTACCGCTAGACAATACAGGCCAACCATTTAAAGATATATTTGGGGGGGGGGGGGCGTATGTACAGCTAGTTTAAATAACATTATTTGAAATCTATCTATTGATAGTATAGTATAGTATAGTAACAATCCGAGATGCATGACGTACCGTATGCCACCGTTTTGTTTCAAACGGCACCTGGCCACGTATCGGGCTTGTTTTACTTTGAAGAATTTCGATTCTTGCGTCTTTCGATAATTTTGCATAGTTTGATGATGTGTTTCAGGGTTTACAGACAAAATATGATGTAAAATAATTACTTAACACTACTTAAAACCATATTTCAGTTTTCAAAATTTCGCTTTATAAATGCGTTTGTACGACAAAACCTACACGGTAACGAAATGAGACTGTATGAGATTCGAAGGGATTTGCTTAGTATGAAAACGGGAAGGTTAATATAATATGTATAGTTAATTGTCGGCGTCCGTGGCACAGTTGGTAGCGTCGCTGGCTACGGTTACGGATGTCTCGGGTTCAATTCCCGGTGCGGACGGTTTTCATAGATTGATCTTTCAATCGATTTATGGATTTCTGATCGTAGTTTGAGTCCTCCCTCCCACCCACCCCATCCTCACGGGGCGTAGCGAAAGCAATTAGCTAACTACTAGTCCTGTCCTAGCCCTGTTGAGCAACTGAGTAACAAGCAGTTCTCGTAGAAAAGTTCTGTTAAGATACATTCAATTAGGAGACAATATGCTCCACATTGGGAGAGGACATGGATGAAAAAGAAATAGTTAATTGTTTGTGGCTACGAATATAATATACAATGTGTAGAGAAATTACACCTTCAAATGTGCATCTTAGTTTTGTATTTAAAACTATATGTTTTGATTTATAAATTGGAATAGACAATCATTTAAAATGATGGGTAACTAATGACTATTTCTTCTTTTTTTTTCGAAAGCGGTATATATTCATAATATGTTAGAAATACCACAAAAGTGATAAAAGATTTTCGTTTGCGTATGTATACATATTAAAATTAATTTGTTGACTTTAAATAGTGAAATGGAAATACCCTTACCGACAAAACGTAATAAAAAGAATAACATGTTTTCTCGGAAACCGTTCTTTGGAAATACGAAACAAAGAAGTTTATTATAAGCAGATTTGTAATGTGCTGTTGAAAATATTGTAAAATATGATCACTGCATGTTTTGATTACTCTTATTTTAGCAATATTAAGACTGTTTTTATATAAGAGACTGGTATAAATTTAAAAATATCGATACAGCGCATTGTTTCATGAGATTTAAATATATATTGACAACACAAATAACTTGGATGGTATTTATTTACATTTAGAGCTCTTTTGAATGAATACATTATGAGACTATTTCAATTATGTATTCAAAAAACTATATTTAAGTATGTATTTAATCAGCTAAATAAAATTCGTAGAAATTATATCTGTATCGATATGTGTAGATTTTTAAAAATCTTGCTTATGCAATATAGTGGTTAAGTTTTTTGGGTCCGTGGTGCAGGGGTCAACGTTGTTGGCTTCGGTGACGGATGCTTCGGCCTCAAATTACAACATGTTAGGCCATTTTTCAATCGATTTATGGGTTTCTATTCGTAGGTATGGATGTTTGTGATGACTAGAATTCCCACCTACCCATCATAGCGAGAGTGATTTGATAAATTTTAGTCCTGTCCCAGACCTATCCTTACTCTCTTTGAAAAAGAGAGGTTGAGCTACTGAGTAAACTTATGTTGAAATACCTCCATATGCTTCACATTGGGAGTGGATGTGGTAAAAAAAGATGTATAATAAATGCTTTACTATCAAATCTGATTCCAGTTCAACCGGAATAGACAATTTATCTAAAATCCCTCTTAATTCAAGCATATTAAAAGTAATAAACATATTAAAACTTCTACCGTTTCTTAGTTTTGAATTAAATCATTTTTTGATGAATTTTGTTTCATCATGAAAGGAGCATTTGTTTTATATTTTTAGTACATCTCAGTTAAGAACTAGTCAATTGTAATTCATAAATATAATACAGTCAGCTTCTAGGCTATCATGATAGTACCTCACACCTTTGATACCTACAACAGAGATAATAAATTGTCGAGATATTAATTAGCTCTTAATCTTGGAATTTGATCGATTCAATTTCTTTTTATGCCTATTGTCGAACTGTAAAGATTTATAAACTACTTTTTTAGTTAGAATGGTTTAAATTTGAGTTATTGAGATTTTGTACACTTCCATGTATTTTGTCACAAACGACCCGGGTAATTAGTGACAAGATAAATGGAAGTGTACAAAATCTCAATAACTCAAATTTGATATTGAAATTCCATCAAGCACCCTCAGTCGATGTCTTAAATTAAATTGGTTTATTTTTAAATTCGTTGTTTTCTTTACTTTCATCTAATATGAAACATGCTTTCAATTACATGCGATACTAATTCATGCTGCTTCAATCAACTTTGATAATTATTTACATGCGAATATTATTTTATATGCCTCTAATATTAATGTCATTTTTTAAGTATTTAAATTTACTGTTGACACTAAATATTACCTTGCAATATTTCGCACTCCTTATTGCAGTGAATAACTGTGTCCTTAATACATCATTTCAATTGGTCATTAAGCTAAGTGTATTCATTCTTGTGTTTGACAGATGAGGCAAGACGTTTATTTGTCAGTCAGTAAATTTTCGCAACGCTAATCAAAAAAGCAATATAACGACTCCCATTTTGCTGAGGACAATGTTTGAATATTCTATAATGTACAAAGATACGTGCCACTGTTGGGTGCATTAATTGAGCAGTAGGAATTTAAGATCACACGAGAGAACCTTAGATTACTTAAATACATAACATTGCATTACACTACAAAATTTGTTGGGTGAATTTAGTATAAAAGTATTCTTTTAGTGTTATTTTAATGCGAGAATCATCGCTCATATCGATCGTCCAGTTTATTAGTGAGACAACTCCAAAATTGTGAAATTTCAGTTAAATATGTAGTCATGTATATGTCAAATTTTGCACATTATCTGAATCAGTATTCAGGTAACTCAAAAATGCCACCAAAAAAAATCTTAAGTATATAACCATCTAATAAATTTAACAAATAATAATATTTCGGGGTCAGTAAAAGAATATTTCTTAATATCCTCCAACTGACTATACTCGGAAAGCATCCAATTGTAAACGTTAATACAACTCTGGTTATATTATTTGTTATACAATTAGTTATATTATTTGATTTACGGTGACCAATTGAATATTGCTTTTCTCATTATCTCAATATGGGTTATTTGGAGATATCTGATTAATGAACTGAATGATCGATGTACAATATTGTGCGAACAATTAACAGGTGATAACAAAGTTATAACTGTTTTAGTGCGTGTTGGCCAATGACTTGACAACGCTAAACCACATCCGATCCACGCATAAAAGAATAAAACATTATCACATAATATTTTTAATCTATTTATGGAAACTTTACTGGTGCTATATATAAATTTATATTCTCAATACAACACAAAAACTATTCATTATTAAAGAAGTAGTGACCTTTTTAATCCCTCCGTTTCTATTATCAGTAATTTCGACATTATTTTTCTAACATTTTTTTGAAACAACAAATCGAAACCGATTGATTGATTCATAGCATCTGAATATATTTACACAAAAATAATAGGATGTTAACACATGCTGGAATTGTTGAATATTATTTATAGAAATCATAGTCTTAAATATCTTCACAATGAAGGTTATTATTTCTTATGTAAAATAGCAAATAAAGAGTTTTATATAAGTACTTAAATATCATTTTCAATGTCAAAATTAATTGTCAGTACACGGTAAGATTTCAAAAAAATATTTAAAAACCGCTAATTCATTTAATCGTTACCATCAACAAAAATTGATATGGATATTTATTTTAATCTCTGTTTGGGTAGGTGATATTTCATGTTTGAAAGTCTTAAATAATATATAATTTAAGATATCTATTGTGCCCGCTTGATTGAGTTTCAATATAAAATTTGAATCGTACAATGTTTAGTAACAAGGTGATTGATGGAAATATTCAGTAGATTGAAGCATGAAAAAACACCTAAATTACAAAGTATACTATTTGAACAAATATATGCAATCAAAAACGCATTATTGAGACATTGTCAACTGCCAACTACTGCTGTTGAATTTAAGCATTATACATGTGAATAAAATACTTAATGTTTTAAATATTTCAGATTTAATTTATAGGATTTAATCGGCGGAAATGAGGGATGATGACATGTCAAGAAATTAAAGAGATTTGTGAGTGGAGCGGGTATGGTCTAAAACGGAGAAGTTATGGAAAAATTAATAATGAAAATCTGCGCTTCAAACGAAGTATGAGCGGACAAATTTCACGTAACTGACGGAAAAAAGTCGATTCTGAGCAAGCCGTTTCAAATATTACTTTATTATCTAGATTTAATAATAATTGTATGATGCATATTGAAATCTTGGTTTAGATTGTAGTAAAAAATATATTTCCTTGACATGTTGTTTATTAATTTGCGTCATTGTTTCTTTCGTGCAGTTATATATTTTACGACAGTCATATTTTGCAATAAGCTCGTCAACACAATGTTGTACTGTACATTCGTATAATATGATAGATGCACAAGATGAAAAAGGTGACATTGCCTTGACGAGACAGAGATGAAAATAAATAAACCTTCACATATTATTATTCTATATTTATAGTCTATTAGGGTAGTTTGAAAAGAACGTCATAATAATTACATTGATCAACTTGTTATTCTTTTACTGGTGTAACTAGGTGTAACGCGTGTTTTTCTTCTTTACGAAATATCTTCAGACTAAAAGATGCCACTGTACGAAGCGATATTTGATATTCTGAATGTTCTAGTAGAAGCATTTATAACTTTTTGTTTCACTGCAAGTGAAATGAGTTATTATTTGTCATTATATTTACTAAAAATAAAGGAATAACCTGCGGCGAGGATGAGTACACCCATTTATTCATAAAGTATTAAATTATTTATCATGAAAAATATATCTGTCAAACTGTCAAGTGCTGTCAAGGATTCGAATAATCAAGTAGAACTCTCGAACTTTAATTTTCCGATTGATCTATGGAGTTGTATTGAAAGATATAAATGCTTGTGATTTTTCATCGCTTTTCACACACACTATCCAATCCTAAGTAGGGGCGAGGCGCAGGGGACAAGTCATCTCGCTAATATCCATTCCTTTACCCCCTCGTTTTATTGTTGTAATCTCTGAAAATAAATGTTTGCAAATAGTAAGTTATTTTTAAGGTGTTAACTGTCAATTCTTGGTGGAAAGACATTATATTTTAAAAAATAAAACACAATTTATTTGTACTACTTCTACATATTTATACTGATCAGGACCGGCTTCGCTCATCACGAGCATTATCAACTGATAAAAACACAAACATAACAGGCTTAAATTTGGATTATTGAGACTTAACTTATATAAAAATACATGGAAGTGTACAATAATTAATTATTACTAAAACCCTTTTGTTGAATTGTTTCATAATGAGTCAACGTGCTTCGCATTGGGAGCAAGTATTATTTGAAAGAAATATTTTATATGAAGAATCTTCTCGGGTTTTTATAAAAAGAGATATTCGGTTTGTGATGATAATAATTATGAGTGAAGTATGTACATTGTAATTCTTCAATCGCTTCGAAACTGCTTCTGGCCTAAGGCAAAGAGTGATGCAAGAAATTTAGTATGTATGTGATCGAGTTCATATTTTAGTTACCACTCAATCAAATATTTCACATAACTTGTATCAGTGCAAACAAAAAAATCTAAATCAGCAATTATCACTTATTTATTACGTACATCGTTTGCAACAAGCACATGTTTAGAATAACTAGTTAAAAAACGTTAAAAGCAAAATGGCAATGTGTTCAAATAAGTTATGATTTTATCATTGGTTTTTTCTGTAAAATATATTAAGACGAGTTTAATTTACTTATTAGTCCGAAAAGGCTAACAAATTAAAAATCATTCCAAATTGTTTATTATATTTTATTACATGGATTATGTACAAACTATGAAAACAAATATAACTGAAGTGTAGAAAAATAACGTAACAATGAAAACTGTTTTACATAATAATGATTTATATTATAAATCAACACATATGAAAATCTTTTCAATAGTTTAGATGAATTCGGTGGTAACTTAATGAAAATTCATCATTAATATAAAATTAAAGTTGATAACTTTGTTCACACTGGTTGTGTTAGTAAGTGTGACAAGTGTTTCGCTTCTTTATGAAACATCTTCAGATTAACTCATTGTTTACCTTAGAAGTAAATAACGTTGCGATATAATTAGTCTGAAGAAGCTTCTTAATGAAGTGAGGCACGTGTCATATATCAACATTAATTAAATATACATTATATACTCAAATTCAAAGTTACGCATATTTAAAGACATTACCTATTTGTTTTTTAAGAGTATTTCAATTTCAATGAAGTTTCATGTTTTTTCAGTCGATAGAATTTATAACGAGATAATTTTAGTACGTGAACAATTGTTTGTTGGTTCGGTTGTTTCTATGGAAACGATTTTGCGGGTGACACGCTCATATTATTATAATGTATTGTTAGAAGGACATGAAATATTTCGACGCACGGGTGTACTACAAGCCTGATATGAGAAAGGATACTGAATTTTGCAATAACCGCCGATTCTATAATATTTAAGCATAATTATTTTGGGTAAATAGTGTTTTTTTGCAAATATAATCAATATAAACAGCTACAATATTAATTATGAAAAAAAAACTCTCTTACGTTGTTATTCACAGCTTACAACAAAACAATAAAACGTATTATCGACTATTCGATAATATAATATTTTTATAAAAGTAATATGAAACCATCTCTATTATATAGCAGAAAATACATGTATACTGTCAGTCACAAGAGCCACTCTCAAACGGCGTGCAGTAGCAACGTGAAATTTGCACACAATATTCTGGCTGCCATTTCTAGGTCAACTATGCAATTTTCAGCGTTTAACATTATTATTAATCGAAGTACTATGTTTTTTTCGTGTTACCTGAGGTGCAGTCTGCAGTGATATTTCGACATTCAACCAAATTTCCGTCTAAATTGAAGCCGCATAAAAATACTAGTTATTTATAAAATAGAAGCTCTTATTTATATAAAACAAACATTTAAAATATTGGGATTCTTTATTATTTGATACCTATATTCATGTTGTCTAGTATCGATAAGGTTTTAATACAATCAAGATTTAAGAATAAATTTGTTATGTATGATCTGCTCTGAATAAACTAAGTCAGATCTCTTAAGTATAACCTACATAAAACTGTATTTTAACCGCATGAAAAGGTTAAATACGAAAATAAAACAGAATTCAAGGTAGATTAGGACAGCTAAAATAATTTACTAGAGTTATTACTAGACACCTGCTTGAAAATTATTTCTCAATCCTCCGTGGTACACAATGAAAGTGTTTATTACGAGAAAATGATATTGTGGTCATAATGATATAAGAAAAAAGTGCTCACTAAAGTATTTATATCAGAATATTATAATATTCCTTTATGAAAATCTAATGTGTACTCAAAATCTATATTATAGGGAGTTTCAGAGATTCATGCCTTCGATCATAAATCCATAAATCTGTTGAAAAATCAATTCATGAAACTATTCGTAGTGGGATTCGAACCCGTGATCATGTATGTGCCGGTAAAGTAATAAAGAATTTATAAATACGTTTAAACGTTGTTAATTTCAACAGACATCATAAAGAAATTACATTTTTTATTACTAAATCCGGTAGAAATTTTTAATAGGTAATATTATATTAACATTCTATGAATTGATCAGTTAATTATTCATGTATTGAGTCACTTTATTACGGCGCTACATTTTTTTACGAATTATAATTATATATAATAATAAAACTAAACATGTATTATGATTGACGGGTTGATCTAATACATACGCACTTGATTTTAGAGTACAAGGTTTTCGAACAAAAAATTGTTGAATGAATATTTTTTTGGCGTTATAAAAAAGTTTAATTCATGAATTCACGTTGCCGCTAAGCCACGATCGTATGCTTCTATAACGGAAATGTTTGTAGATAAACTGTGGTGAATTTAATGATTTGATGGAGCCTGTGGAGAAATCTAGTCTGTGATATATATATATCTTACAAATCATATGATCAAATCTTGTTTTATAATTTTAATAGATTTAACAATTTGAGAGCTATTTAATGGTTAACTTGATATGCCGTACACCGAATAGAGTAAAGATAGAAAGATGACGTTAAGTAAAGTGATTAGAATGAAAAGAAAATTATGTATAATATACTATATTGATCGCCCATTTCATTACTCAGACATTTCCAAATAACTCATATTGAGATAATGGAAAAAGTATTATTCAAATGGTTACCCTAAATCAAATATTATTGATTTGTACCAGTGTTTTATACGTTTTATAAAAAAGTGTTCATCATTTACCCAGAAATATCAACATGCTGTTTAATTCTTTAATTAGTTGTCTAAGAATAAGTACACAAATAACTGCATATTTAACTCAAATATTTTTTCAGAGTTGTTTGATCTGAACTGGACGATCGATATTTTATTACAATGCTCATGCAGAGATACCGTTTTCAATTTTCATTGAATTTATCATTTTAAATGCTACTTAGCACGTATATCAAATAGATAAAAGGCAGAAAGATGAATATGATTATGGTAAACAAATATGAAGAGTCATATACACGCAGTTCTTGGAATAAAAAAATAATGATAATAGCCTTTTTCACATGATAGTCATTTTCGGAAAATTTTTTAGCTGAAATTATCTATCAATGATGAGTTTATGTATTTCATACTTCTCGTTAAGGAAAATGTGAACAACACGTAAAGCTTTTTTGTATTTGATGGTCGGCTAAAACTTCGTTTGGCCTTTTGTAGGTAACATGATCATCTTTGTATATTTTTATTATATACCGATAAAGCCAGATATTGAAAATTTCATTCTTTTGATCTGTTTCTTTAATGCTGTGAATGTGCATTCATTTTGACATTATTCAGTATTTAATTTCGTTGTTTATTTTATTGGCAGTACACTTATTGTGTTTTTTCTTTTGTTATAGGAAATATAAAAAAATGGCGCCTAATCTCCTAGGCAACACCAACATGTTCTTGGCGGAAGCCACCATCGCCCAAGATGACCAAAAAGGATCAAAAACCCACGATAAACCTATTCAAACACCTACTAGTACCGTTTCAAAAGAACCTAAATATTCGTAAGTGTTTTTTATTTCTTTCTGTCCAAATAGAAATTATCACGATGCACTATTTTTATGATATGAAAAGTAAATGTGTAAGAACACCAATAGTATAGCTTAACCAATCCCGTAATCCCGGGGTTGTCTAAATATGAAACCCCGGATTTCAGGGTTCACTTTCAATGTTAAAAAATAGTTTATATTTCAAATTAAATACTTCTTAATTAACTACGACGTGTAAGTAGGTTTGTTTATGTATATACTTTTTTCCAATACCTACACAATTAATACATATTTACATGTATAATGGTCTCCCATCCTTCTCATATTTCGTAACTAACACGAATGGATAATTACGACAACAGTATATTTTACTGTTTTTGCATTGTTTCACATAAAAAATTCAATTTCAATTAATTTTCTATAAATAAACTGATCTCGTTAAATTAAAAAAAAAACATTCGCATGCTCAGAAAAATATAAAATCATATATATCCAATCCAATTGGAGCAAAATGAACACAAATTTAATTTTGAATATAAAATTTAAAACATGAAATTACGTTTAATGACGTTCCGGGATCCCAGTTTTGAAAAATTGTGAATCCCAAAACCTCGGGATCATAAAAAAAGGTTTGGGATTGGATGCCCTAGCTAGTTCTATAAACAGGTCATTTCACCCTGACCCATGTTTCGTTGCTTTTGACTATTTTTTGAATAATCCAAAAATTTTCCTTATTTGTAGTGTCACGATTCAATAATAATTTATGCTTTTATGGTATATTGAAAATAAAAGGATATTCTGTTTTTTTCTTTGTATTATTTAAAGTATATCGACGGTGTTTTGGCCAATTAATATTACCCTCAAAAAATAAGTAAATGAGTTAATGATTGGATCTCATTTGAAAGGCGATAGAGCAGGTCTCGGCCAAATGATGTAAATAAGAAAAATAAATTGATCACTTTTTTGGAAAGTAAACATAGTTTGAAATTGGTTTTTGGTTTAAAAATTCTGACCCGGCCAATTGATGTAAGCCACTATTATATTGACACTCCCTACGTATAATCCTGTATCTGAAAACATGAAAATAAACAGGAGTGCATCTCAAAGATTCATAACCCAACTCAACTCATAATTTCTCATAATCTCTCTTGTGAACAATTTCAGAGTGTTACATCAATTGTCCAATATATGTCGATTATGTTTATAAATATTTTTTTATAAAGATAGCGAATATGGTTTCTCAAGAATATTTATCTGTATATTTTAATAAAAAACTATTAAACAAATATATATTTCTTGAAGTACAAGTAATAATATTGTTTTATTTGTTTCAGGTGGAATATAGTATGGAGAAACGTATTTGCTTTTCTATATCTTCATTTAGGGACACTATACGGTTGTTACCTCATCGTCTTTCAAGCCAAACTTTTAACGACAGTATTCGGTAAGTGAAAAAAGTCAATATAATTATATATTCGTTGCTATTATCACGTATCTATAAAAAAATGGTGTTCGTGATGAGTTGGTATTTATTCGGCAAAGACAAAGGATTTTCTTAAATTATTACATATCGTATTGATCTTCTTTCAAAACTTTCTATTATATAGGGTCCGTGGTGCAGTAGTCAACGTCGTCTCGGTTTCAAATCCTAGTACGGACAGTTTCCTAAATTGATTCATTCTATTCGAAGGCATGCATGTTTGTGTTGCCTAGAATTCCCTCCCACCGATCCGATCCTAAAAGGGGTCGAAAGAGAGAGCGATTAGCTAACCACTAATCCTGACCTAGCCTATTCTTCTATCCCTACTCTCTTAGAAAAAGAGAAGTTGAGCAACTGAGTAACAAGCAGGTCTCGTAGAAAAATCCTTATGTAAACATTTATATAAGATGCTCAATAAATTTTAGAAGCGTTGGACAGCCTATGTTTTACATGATCACGTTGCGTAACGGTTTTAAAATATTTTTCATTTTACTTAAAATATTCAAGACGTATTCGATGTTTATCAATTTTTTATTGCATAAATATAGTTCTCTATTTTCCAGTATATTAATAACTTGCTAAAAATCACACAAATAATTACATTTTATTAATATTTTAATCTAAATATTAAAACATTCATTTCAAATCAGTAACAGTTGTGATTATACTAAGCCACAGAGAATATTTTAAGCCAAATAAACTTTTATTATATTATCGCAAATAAAAATGATATTTTAAAAATGATTGCTTACATTTTCTGTTTTCTTTTATAGCAATCCTGTTCGCCGTGTTGTCAGCTTTGGGAGTGACCGCTGGTGCCCACAGATTATGGGCGCATAAGTGCTACAAGGCCAAGTGGCCAATGAGGACTATCCTCGCTGTCTTGCAGACCATGGCCTTCCAGAATCACATATATGAGTGGGTCAGGGATCACAGGTACGTGCGGATAATATTTAATCAAGATTATATTTATTTGTATAAGCATATCGTCAACTCAAAATATATTATTTTTATTAAAAAAGTTCCCGTTAAAAATGACTGATTTGTAATACATAAAGATAGCGAAGAGCACACTGGGAGATAAACTCACAAAAAACAGGTTTTTAGACGAATGCTGAACTCAACTGCTATAAGCAAACTTACGTAATTTTTTTAGTTGTCGTAATATACTTTACAATACTGATGTTTTAAAATATGCATCTTGACATTCATAACCTAACGTGCATAGCTTTAACGAATCTTTATAATTACATGGATATTCAATGTTACACATGTTTTTTAAAACGCGTGTCTTCAGTTTTTTTGAAGAGGTATTTTATAAAATGGTTTCATTTTAATTGATTATTTGTATTTTGTTCTAGATCCAATAAATTTTATGCACAATATTATCAAGTACAATAAATGTTTTTTTTTTAAATTTCTACATTTACATATGCTATAAACCTTTTTAAAATTATAAATGCCAAATAAAAAGTAGCAGATATATAAAAATAAGTGACATCACAATTATTATTGTACAAGTGCACAATTCACCAAATGTGATTTAACCTAATTCTGCATTCAGTTGACGATATATTAAATACTTATTACAAAATGTCCTCCTTATAGACTTATACAATCACATTCTGAAGTAGTGTTTTTGTTCATCAAACAAAGCTTTTTCCGTTCCGGAATTGCTTCAAAAATGGTTGGCTTATCATATCCTTCAACACGATAGCGCAAATATAATTATTATGAAACTTTGATTGTCTCAGGAGTTTTAGCCCATGAATTGATTGTTATGTATATAAATTTACTTTAAGTAATGGTAGATGGCAATAACGAGTGGTATTTCTTAACAAAAAAGAGAGTTTGAGCAACTGAATAACGAGAAGTTCTTGTAGAACACATCTGTAATGCCCCATCAGGAGCCCACCCGACCACATTGCAAGCGAATATAGTTTAAAAAAGAATCAACACAATTCTATGTTTATATGAATATGAAATAACCTAGGATATTTTAACTTACATCATTCAAAATATTAATATATTATATTAATGTTTTCAATAGATGTTTTAATAGACTAAAGCTGACTATAATGGCTTCTTAATTTAAATAGTTTTTAACCTAAAAATGATAAAAACGTCGAGAATAGTAACCGATTTTTTAAAAAATGATGAAAGTTTTCTATTGTTTAATTTAAATTAGATTCATAATGTTTGATACAACAGTGTACAAATTGATTGCAGACAAGTTTGCTTACTTGCAAAATTTCATCTTACTTCTAAAATTTATATAAATAGATGTATATTTAAGTCAATATATATTATGTTAACATCTGTTTATTTACAGTGTTGATTGATTTAATTTTAAGCTACAGAGCTTGTTCGAAATATTTTTCGTCGATCAAAAATATTTTTTGAACTTGCGTCAGTGATCATTTATCAAAGAACCGTTTACAGTTTTAAACCGCTCCGTGAACCGAATATACAGAAGACGAAGACCTCAAAGTGCATTTGCAGTCACAGTGGAGGACGTGTGTATAAATTACAAAAAAACAAAATACATTTTTCTTAGTTATTTATTTTGGTCTGGTATTTTTTTATATCCACTACTTATATTTGAATTTCAGACATTATAGATTCACACCATTGTCATAGCGAGGAAAAAAGATGACGAAAAACGAAAGTCTCTCAGAGTAAATCATAATGTAAAATTAAGATTGGGGAAATAAGATAAACATGACTAATGCAACATGAACAAATAGTGACAAAATTACCATTAGTGTTGTGCCGTATTGTTTGTGACTCGCATACTTACATTTATATTTTAAACATCAACAACCAATTTACTATTAATAAAAAAATCAAAAAAAATAAATATCGTAAAACTTTTATTCTGTCCCATTACGGACGTTCGTGGCTTATTGCGTAAAGCGATTTCATGATTTATGATGCACATTCTATATTCATGCGTTGCACTACCAAATTATTACACTCGCCAACAAACATTAAGAGTCGTTGCATTCTATGAGAGTGTACGTTGAATATTTATAAAATGGCGCCTGTTTTATGTTTATTACTAATACTAAAATATTTTTTTTTAAATTTCTTTTACTGTTCCCATTAACTCAATACGAGTTATTTGAAGACGCCTGTAACAACCAGTTATCATAGAAAAATTCTGTTAAGAAACTTCTATTAGGAGACCATATGCTCCACGTTGGGACCGGACATGAAAAAAAAAGTGATGAACTGGTCGATTGGTACATCAGAAACGAAAAAAAGATGTGAAAACAAACGTCAACTGCGATTTTTACTGTATTTAGTGAAATAGTTATTTAAGTATTTTATAGTAATCTATACTATCGACGATTCATTAATTGAAATGAATAGATTTTTGTTTTTTCTGTGATAGAATTGATCACACAACGAAATCAAAATATCCAATCTAAAATAAATGAAACACACCTCACTCAAATTAATATAATTAATGGAATTTAAAAATATTAAATTTGATATTAAGAACCAAAAATTTTCGTCAAGGTATTTTTTATATTGACCTGAGCTTTTAGATTACATGTTAAAAGTCTTGGATGTGACATAGCTAGCGAATAACACGAATATCATTAAAACCACTATAATTATTTTTTATTCTAGTTGAAAATATTATTCAAATTTTGGTAAAAATATTTTTAAATTTTGTTGTGAAATTTGGATGCAACCTGATGTCGATACATTTTGTGGACCTTATCAACTCTATACATATTTCTTAACTGCAATATACATGATGTGCAACTTTTAATGAACTGAACTTGTTTAACAGACGTGTTGGTATTAATGTTATTTATTTATTTTTAAAACATGCCAAATATAAAACTACTTTCAACTCTATCTACAGAAGTTTCAATACCGTCTGGTTTTTAACTTGAACATTGGGACAATCTTTATGTTACGAAAGTTAAAAAAACTCCCATTCAATAAACTTTTTCCCAATATGTATTAAGCAACAATTATTATTGATAGTTAACAAGATTCACTTTATTAAAATAACTTCTTGTTATTAAGTAATTATGCTGCAGTGACTTTTTTGTCTTCATAGACATATGCAGTTTTTTTAAATGCTTAATCAATTTCGTAAAGTTATTTGCCTTTTGTAGTAAAGATTTGTTACTTCAAATTATTTTTTCGAAAAATTTATTATTATTCTAAACGGTTACTCTATCAAGCATTGAGGATAGACATTTATTGTTCAAATAATATTTTAACTAATTCTAACCCTTTAAAAGCATTAAAAACAGTACGTAAAAAGAGATAGCAACAAATAACATCTTACTATTCTTATGTTTCTTTAATAACGGAAGCTCAGCGATTGTAATTTATTTTAAAACAGTTAACATATTTTATCAATTTTCAAATAAACAAAAATGAATTGCTGATACATGTAAAACTGATTTTTACGTTATACATTAATACTTTTTCGTTTTATTAATAGTAAGTCAGTCTATCCAAATGCACTGTGCCTATTCTGTAGTTTCGTCAATTTCATTATGGGATCACAGGTTCATATCTCAGAATGGATTCATAGGTTGATTTATGGATTTTTTAATCAAGGATTAGGCTGTTTATGACGTTGTCATCCCTCCCATTCGGATGCGGCTTAGCGGGCCAAATATAGAGCGGTAAACTATCTTTTAGTAGATATAATTAAAATATAGTTAAAAGTGTTACTAACTGTGACATAACCAGTGGTATAACAAAGTAATCAATCTTAATTGTTTATTAAAAATTAATTTCCGCATAGTTACCGCCAAATTTATCAAAAATACAATCTGCAACAGTTTTTGAAATTAATTTTATTACTTCGTTTTGTCACAATTAAAAATTTAAAAATAAGAAAAAAGTTCACTGCAATGCTATAACAGATTATATTATATTATAAAGGAACTATTCAACGTTATAATCAAAAAAACACCTGACGGATAATGGTATCGAAGTACCCTTGCGCTAGCGTCAGCGTTAATTGTCAAAACTTAAAGAAACAAAATAGTTTGAATCAAAATTAAATTTTATCGGAAGGCGAAAACAGATGTATGTAACGTTATCTTCATTTAATTATAACATAGAGTCCATCATCATGTGATGATGAAGGCAATATACGACCCTTAAGTTGGTACGGGATATGTTATACCAGGTCGTATGCGTACGGATTAACATGTTTAAATATATTTTATTTGTTTTTCAGAGTTCATCACAAGTTCACAGAAACTGATGCTGATCCTCACAACGCCAAAAGAGGATTCTTCTTCTCACACATCGGATGGTTGATGCTTAGAAAACACAACGATGTCTTCGTCAAAGGAGCGTCCGTCGATATGTCTGACTTAGAGAAAGATCCCATAGTCATGTTTCAAAAGAGGTACGTTTAATCTTTAAATTTTGATTCATATTTATCAACTTAAATGTCACAATATCGTCTTATACATACCTTCAATTCGCATTAATATTTAAATAGTACATAACAGTGGCCCAAAAGAGTAATGGTAAGGCTGTAGTAAAAAAAGTTCTCTTAGAAACTTACTTCTGTTAATATAAGCTACATTGTTATTCCATATGATTTACATTTTAGTAGACATGATTACAAAAGAAATCATTTTTTATCCAGAGAATAAGGCAAATTTTAGTTTTATTATAAATATTAAGGCGTCTAAAAATGACAATCGAACAGTATACACTTTTACAAAATCGAGCAGAAAATTCGTACACATGCTTTCACACAATAAATAACTTACAAAACCGACAAAAGGATACACCAAGAATTGAACGATTCAAATTTGACATTGAAATTTCATATAGCACTCTCAGTTCATATCTTGAATTATACAAATTCTTAATGACATGTCGGCGTCCGTGGCGCAATTGGTAGCGTTGTTGGCTACGGTTACGGATGTCTCGGGTTCAAATCTCGATGCGGATGGTTTTCATAAATTGACCTCTCAATCGATTTCTGTTCGTAGTCTGAGTGTTTGTGATATCTAAAAAATCCCTCCCCCACATACGATCCTCACGAGGCGTAGAGAGAGGGATTAGCTAACCACTAGTCCTCTCCTAGCCCTATCCTTCTATCCCTAGTTTCTTAAAAAAAGAGAGGTTGAGCAACTGAGCAACAAGTAGTTCTCATAGAAAAAATCTGTTGAGATACCTCCATTAGGAAGCCATATGCTCCACGTTAGAAGCGGACATGGATTAAAAAATATATGACACTAGAAATCCGATAAATTCAATTTTATTTAGCTTATATGTGTTGTAATTTGTGATTGACCGGCTACTAAAAATAGGCATACTGCTGTTTGTTAATGCAATACGATGGAAAAAATAAACTATTATTTAAAGTAATAATTTAAGTGTGAAACACAAAAACTTCGTACTACTAACGTTGCAAATTGGTATATTAATTAATATCGGTTTTTGTTATTGGACCTTTCATAAATATAATAGAGAATATAAATAATTGTATACTGTTTTCATTAAGGACTTACTTGGTCTTGATGCCCCTGCTATGCTTCGTTGTACCAACCTGGATCCCTGTCAAGCTCTGGGGAGAGAATGTATGGGTTTCCTGGTACGTCGCCAGTGTCTGGAGGTTCACAGTCTCCCTGAACTTCACCTGGTTGGTGAACAGCGCTGCTCATATCTGGGGAAACAGACCCTATGACAAGTAAGTATATAATATTACGTTAAAATGAATGTGAGTTTTATGTTCAATAAAAAAAAACACTCGCCAAACAACTTTCCGAGTTTTTTTCCGCAAAATTTTACTACTCTATATTCATAAAATGTATAACGTTTAGCGCTATCTAGAATAGTGTTTCCCTATCACTGGCCCACAGATCCGTGCTTGTTCGCAAATATTGGTTCCCCATTTTAAAATGCCTTTGTAGAAAATTTCAACAATATCATCTTTCATACCATTATTATAGTTTTTTGTTGATCCTAGCATGCTGTCACATTATATTTTTGATCTATAAAAAGACGGTAATAGACCATAAACTGTATATCATAATCAGTATGGTATATATAGTTATATCAACTAACAATAGAACTTTTATATTGCATATTTTGTTTAATTGACCTCCGACTATTCTGTTATTATTAAAATGGACAATAAACAAAATACCACATAAACAATAGCTATTTTTCGGTCATTGAAATTTTTCTTCTATTTTTACCGGTCTGCAGACGTAAGAAGATTGGGCAACACTAATCTAGAGCCTACCATTTTGGGATCCGTATAATTTTATGCGATAAATAATTAGCACAAATGCAATTCACGTCATTGTGGAAAATTAAAAAACATTGATGCAGGACCGGCCAAACTTCATGACATTAGAATTTTTAGTGAGGTTACAAAATTTAATGCGTACCCGAAATACTTTTGTATGCCCCTTTTCCCAAATGTCGCATTTTTTAAGATGGGTTATTTAAATGTTGAAAAAACTTGTTTTTATAAATATGCGACTTTCAAAATAATCAACGAAAAGTGGTGGGCAACGAATTATTTGATCAGTAACGTTTGTTTATCGAAACGATCAATAAAAAATCAATTAAGTTTAAAATTTTTCTAATTACTTACAATTTAAGAAATTGTTCAATGCTTTCACGTTTTCACTTTTTATACTACTAAAGACTTTTTATAGTGAAAAAGATTTACAAGCTTTTTTCGTTACATTTATTTAAACCAATTTGAATACTGTTTAAATAAATATTGCATTTAAAAAATATAAGTGCATTTGCTGAATGTAAAAAGAAAAGGCACTCAATATTTTTAGCCCATTTATTTTAAGATGTTTAAATGAATATATGTTGTCGTCAATTTGCCACTCCTTCGATTTTTGCGTCCTAAGGCATTGCTTTATGTGCATTAATTGATTATGTTTGTATCTATTATCAAATGTACAAGTTATATAAAGATATGAAAGAGGACGCTCAAAAATAACGCAGCACGATCTAAGCCATTTTTAACCTCCACCCCTCCGTCGTCACATTTCGTTTACAAAATCTTTAACCCCTATCTGAATGATGTAAACTTTTTGAAATGAACAATAACGACGATATTAGTGATATTTAAAAATACCTATTACGAGCAAAAGTGATTTTTAGAAAAATAAAATGTATTTGTATTATTTCGGTTTTATGACATACGATTTCCTACCACCTCCCTCAACTCTTTTGCCACAAGTTATCACACTTCGTTCTGGACCCCTCCCCCTAGAGCTTGACGTCATATATGGACGGCCAAAAAACAACAAAATTCAAATATAATATTACCTTCTTTACTACTACTATTAAGTAAAGGTGTCATTCTTAGCACAGACCGACAGATAAGTCATTTGGGTAAATATGCTTTACATGTTACTTTGTTTCTATCCGAAAATTTACTAAATGCCACTAATAGCATTGCAGTTTTGTAGGAAATTTAATTACCAAAAGGAAAATACTAAATTATCATACATGAAAATCCGGCAAGTCACGTATTAAATAATTTATTTTTTTGGCTTTCTGTTACGGCTTTCGACTTTTGCACGTTTTACTTTCACTCAAATTCATTAAAAAGATATCCCTCTGAGTTTTTTCAATTATTCAACCTGACGCTCTTAGTTTGCATGAAGATTGGATGAGTTAAATGAGATACAACAAGAAATTATTGAGATACAAAATAAAATTGAAAAGAAGCTGATAAATTTATCATCGAGGACAATTCAAAATATGAATGAAGCTTTCATGCAATGTGATTCCAATGCAGATCGTATATCTCAAGTAGCTAGAGCAATTAATTGACACAACATAATATAGAACTCTTTATCGAGAAAAAAAATAATGAGTGGTAATTTAACTAACCCTAACTATCTCCTAACAAGTAAACACTTGAGCTTATACGCATCGTTAAGTTTATTATACCCATTGATAAATAAATATTTAAAATACACTTTTCGATTTTTTTACTTTGTTGTTTATTTTAGTCGGGGTCCGTTCAGTCAATACGGACCGATGACCAACGTAAGATTTTGTGCGCCTTGGCCCAGATTTGGTGGAAAATTAAAAATTTCCATCGCTAACCCGACGCCGTACACCGTGCTCATATTTGGGTGCATTGGGCAAGAACGAATGTCGCAGCGTGTTATACGTCACAATCTTATGACTGTGTGCACATATTTATTATTTGTTTAATTCGTTTCGCAATATTATCAGTCGTCTTTTTATCGATTGGTCAATAGTTTTTTTATAAAAACGTATGTGAATCCAGTCACAATTTTGTCTACCGTGTAAAAACATTCGTGTAGGTCATTTCACTATTAACTCTAAACAATTTTCATGATTGCACTTTCATTCTAATTAAACACAATACGATTTTGATATAATTTAAGATATCGTCTTTGGGTATTTAATGAAATATCAATTTCAAATCTGAATGGTTAAAATTTTGTATATTTGTCAACGTTTTGTCAATAAGGACCCGGAATTTGACTTTCAACATCTTCATGAATTCGAGTACATTGATGAACTCAAACTGACTCCAAACCCAGGTCTTTAGTGACAAAATGTATGGAAATATACAAAATTTCAACTATTCAAATTTAATACGTATTTGAGAGAAGGAAAAATGATTTTTTTTTTCATTTAAATGAGTCAAATATGTTGCACATTTACTAAAACTATATGATAAAATAGACCCTATGTCTACAATTTATAAAATGTTACGAAATATTGTTATAATATATCCATGCAGTGACAAAACATCACGCTGTATTGTTGAAATCTTAAAAATAAATAAACAGCAATAATGAATGAAATAAAATAAAGGCATTTACTTGAAAACAAATTGATATGATTTATGTTAAATATTCACCACTTTAGACAATGAGTTAATTAACTGAATAGATCTTGCAATTGGCGTGCTGTATGATCGACGCAACTACCAGAATTCAGACACATCAATATCAGTTTAATTTATTATCTCTCTAAAGATAACAACATTTTGAGTACTATTTGTGTAAATTACTCAGAAAAAATTGTATTCGGGGTTTTTAGCAGCAATGAAACGAATTTCAGATCATTTAAATTATTAGATAAAGAAAAATAAAAATATTGATTGAATTGTTAGAACTCTTTTACAATAGTGAAAAATATCAAAGTATTTAGTTCTCCAAAAGCTTATTAGGTAGTTGATAGCTATTTCGACTTCCGTTTAACGCCATCGTCTGAACTCTAGTTCAATGGCGTTAAGCCGAAATAGCTCTCAACTACCTAATTTTTTAGAATTCAATACTTTGATATCTTACCCTATTAATAATAAATATCTGTCGTAGTGAATTGAACGAGTAATTAGTGAGAAACTTTTGTAATATTAACAATTCTTAGCCGAATATGATATTCGATATTATTTTATTCTGGATATACACTCTTTATTTTCTTCGAATTAAAATAAATACAAATTCACATTTCGTTTATTGATGACTAACACACAGGTGTCTGCTCTACAGCTCGAGGCAAATTCAGCCAAACAATAAACTACTTTTACAAAACTCACTCGAAAGTGTACCAGAAAAAACTCCCATTTGTTTCTACTGTAATATATTCTTCCGTTTGATAGTTGATTATCGAGAAGAACAAAAATATTCTGCTCCATGCGGATACGCTTTTATGATATATGTACGAGATATAATTTCCATAGTTTATACTCCGTTCCGAAGTTTTTTTTTAGTTATAAAACATACATTTAAATACAATGGATTCTCTTTTTCAATGTCTAGGAAAACGGACCAATTATTTTTTTACATTGATTTTTTTATAATTTAAGATATAATTTAAGTATAATTTAAGACATCGACTGAGGGTGCTTGATGGAATTTCAATATTAAATTTGGATTATTGAGATTTTGTACATTTCCATGTATTTTGTCACCTAACAGATGTCACTAAATGCGGAATGATTTTCGGCATCTTCAGGCATTCAAAACCACGAAAATTATAATTGAAAGAGTTTCTAAAAGAAGTTGAAAAGCGGCAATCGCCTTCGGCAATTTGCCACTCTGTTAATATGGTGTTTACAAAATAAGGATTAGGACGATTTCCGAAATTTTAACTCAGGTATCGGTGTGGCTCTCAGACGTATAATGTATTGCCTCGTAAATGATATTTGTCGCATTTGTATCTTCTATATAAGCGTTAGAAACTGTTTACTGTCTCTCAGTTCGAGTCCATTCGTGTGCTCGAATGCCTGAAGATGCCGAAAGACGAAACCCAGGTCGTTAGTGACAAAATACATGGAAGTGTACAAAATCTCAATAATCCAAATTGATTTTTTTGTTTTTACACGGTTACAAAAAACGAAAAGTATTATTAAATACTGTATATGTGCATATTTCAAAACACTTTGGCCGGCCCTTTATGAATATGGAAATCGTCATTTTAGCCATTTGACGAATTATAAGATGCAGGTGTTCATGACTCATGCATTACTTGTTATTGTTTTGACACATTTATGTTTCGATTTTATTCCTTCTCTGGTTTTTATTTTTTAATCTCTAATGTGTTATTAAAATCGCAAATCATATTAATTTATAACTTATTATGTAGGTATGTTTCTTATGAAACAATTTTCATATATAAATAAAAAATAAATTCAAATTATTTTTGGGTTCGAGAAATTTATTTTTTGGGAGTACTTTAAGTAACGGAACTTATGTCCCATTTTTATATGGGCAACCTATATTTTTTACACGTTATTTTCTGGAACGTATTCCCTGTGTAAAAAGAGAATCGGGTGTATATAAGTAAGCTTTGGGATTTTCGATCATTTTAACCGATATGTTATAAAAACTTATCATTAAATTGTCAATGGCAGTATTCAATGTCATTGGCTTTGGTTACGGATTTCACGTGTTCGATTCCCAGTTTGAATAGTTTTATTACTTGGTTTTTCAATCGATTTATGGAGTTCTGTTCGAAGACATAGATATTTGTGATGTCTAAAACTCTCTCATAAACATACGATCCTAAAAACGGGGCGAAAGCAAGAGCAGTTAACCAACCACTAGTTTTGTCCTAGACCTGGTTAAAAATTTTAACTAACTTAGTTTCAGGGGTTTCCTTTTATAATGCTGAAATATCTCTAGCGGTAAGAGCTGATAACTAGCCATCAGTTCGTTCGTGGCAATTTCAATATCAAATACCGTTTTTGTTCATTTTTATATTTGAGTTCTTGCTCGTTTTTATCTCGAGTGAGTTAAAAAATTTAATTGAGTTTATCTCAAGTGATATAAAACTTCCAAATATCTTGTGCATTGACTATTAGGTGTTTGTTTCATTAAAAATTGTCGATTAGTGTCTCTTTTCCATTAAGCGTTAATAACAATTGAGTTCTAACTTATCAAAATTATCAAAACAATCACTCCATTCTCTCAATGAATAATTTATCTTTTTCAGGAATATTGGTGCCACTGACAACGTTGGGGTAGCAATCATGGCTATGGGTGAAGGATGGCACAACTATCACCACGTCTTCCCATGGGACTACAAAGCGGCTGAACTTGGAGACTATGGTTCAAATCTCAGCAAAGGTTTTATCGATATCTGCGCATGGTTAGGTAAGGAAATCATGTGTGCTATTTATCGTGTAACGCCATGGCAAGTTCAATGTAACAATGTTAGCGCTGAGCAAGAAGGTTTTATGGCCGGATTGTTCTTGGGCATGTCGGACAGGACGTTTATCACGTTCTGTAAGACTTTGAGGTAAATTCCGAACGAGCAGACTTATTTGCTGTGATCCGTCCTCACACGGATCCAATAGGCCACTCTTACTTGATTGCAACCAAGGCTAACTATACGGTGTTTGAAAAATTTGCTAATTTATTAGCATAACTTTATCAATAAACTCGTCTAAAACAACGGGCTCTCAGTATACGGATTATGCACAGAATAGTCACACAGTTTGTTTAATTTAAGCACACTAGTGTCCGATAAAGAAACAGTCGCGTGCAGCTCTGCTCGAGCCGTGAATGTGAGAGCTAGACTCCTTTTTTCAGTCGATAGCGCTGTGTAAGGAGGCCATAAAATATTGGCTCCAAATGCCCAACGAATCGTAATAAAAAACATACAAGAACCATCATATATAATGAAATTATAAGGGTTATTTCGCGATATATTTTTATAATGTTACATTTATATCACAGCCGAATTACTTGAGTTTTTTCAGTGAAGAGTTTAACTCTATTTTCATTGTTCATCTAACAAAATAATTGACGTCATCTTATGAGCCCCGGCTTATATTATAAGCAATTCGATGCCGTTATTGTATAGTAAATTTCTTTATAACTCTTCTAAAAAATAATAAATAAATATATTGTGTTTCAAACACTGAATATTATACTCAAACGAACATCGATTATATTATTGATGTTTTATTCTTTGAACCTATTGATCTATTCGTTCGATGCAGAGAAATTTGCGATCCCTTTTTTTGCCTATTTGCAAAGCTTTTTCTCTAAATATGAATCCAACAAATGTATGTTTTAAGCTCGCAGCTTTCTTTTATTCACTGACTTGCCACACTTTACGATTGTTTTGCGAATTTCACTCTTCTTAAAAACAATCGATTTCAGAGCTGATGGCGCTAGTCCCAGATGCTTTGCTATGTCAACGCAGATGCAGTCATAATACGAAACATTATGACCACGATCATAAATAATTTTATGAGGCTTGTACGCTTGCATTCTCTGTTCTTTTTAACATACCAGCTGGGTGGGTAGAACGTGCTTGTGAACGAAATGAGAAATATTCAAAAAAAATAGTCAATCGGGATAATATTTGTGACGGGACCATAATGTTTTCACGATAGATCGAGGAAATCGATAAATCGGGAACTCTTAATGCGAGATTATTTAACATTGTTCTTATGGGTGTTTGACTGGACTATGAAGATTGATAGATCCATGTTGGAAAACGATTTATGAGGAGTTCCACTGTATTAGAACAAATAATGATAAGAAGTGGGATGCTGTTTCTTTAGCGCTTTAGGCGACCCGGAATTTCGCTTTTGTAAGCTGGTTCCAGAAACTTACACATCTGTTCAACGAGACTGAAACACATTTATTCTATAACGTAATAAACAAAAGTGTATTGAAAAACAATTTTATAATAAATTCAAAATAATTGAATAAAATGTAAGTGTTTCAAAAACTTGTACAATAAATTAAATTCATGGCAAGGGTTTTTACCACTCGAAATGTCAACCATCAATTTTTTATGCTACCAAATATACTCGTTTTATATGAAATGCTATTTCTTTGCAATATGGAATCACATCTGTAATAAACGAACAAGGATTTAGTTACTCGCTATAATTTTACATATCGCACAGTTTCTCAAATGCTGCTGTGTAAAAATGAATCGATTGATAACTGAAGCTATTTTATGTATGAATGATCATTTTGATATAGGTATTGAAGGAGGAAGATTTGCTTCTATGCAAAAGTTTTCAAATTCAATGCCACTAGCGAGAGCATTTGAATGTAAGGATAGTTTTATGAATACCCGTAGCATGTGTTAAGACAATTTTTAATTTTCCATTAACAAACACGTCTTTAAAGGACACCTGCAGCTATTTATAGGACACCACTTGTAATAACCTTCACTAACAGGCTTCGCTCGAGCTTACCTTTTTTTATTTTACTAACAGACACGACGATATGTTAGGTTATATTTCTATTTATATATATATTTAAATCATGTCCATTCCCAATGTGGTGGATATGGCCGTCTAATGGAGGTATCTCAACGAAAGTTTTTCTACAAAAACTGCTTGTTACTCAGTGGCTCAACCTCTCTTTTCTTCGAATAGAGTATTGGGCTAGGACAGGTCTATTAGTTAACTAATCGCTCTGGCTTTCGCCTCGTTTTTAGGGTGGGAGCGAATTTTAGACATCACAAATATCCACGTCTTAAAACAGAAATTGATTCCTCGAACTCGTGAGACCCGCAACCGAAACCAACAGTGTTGACCACTGCACCATGGACCCAACGCTATAAATATAAATTTATTAGATTTAATATAAATCAGCGATTTCCATATTTTTTTCTTTTTCACAGGATGGGCTTACGACATGAAAACAGTCTCCGCCGAAATGGTAAAGAAACGTGTAGCGAGAACTGGAGACGGTAGTCACAAATACAGCATAGAAGAGAAAGCACTCCACGACCAAGCTGATGCCCATGGTCACGAGCACTCCCATGAGAATTCAGTGTGGGGATGGGATGACAAGGACATGACAGAGGAAGAGCGGTCATGTGCTGAATTTATACATAAGAAGGATAATTGATAAGAGCGTAAAGACGACTGGGGGATGAGGAAAATACCAACCAGCACAATATTTATTTAGTTATAAGATTGCAATGTGGTTTACGAACTAAGGGTGCGTTGAGTATGATTGGACGAATACGTAAGTTGTATTTGTTTTTTAGAATGAATGATCTTAGAAAATAATATTAGGTGATGATATGTCTTTAAATTTAAAATGGATGCACTAATTTTTGTGACTGTCGCATGCGAAATTACTTTTTGTTGAAACGAAAGCTATTAAAAACTTAGGTCAAAATATAATTTCGAAAGCATTATACGTTTGATTAATCTTATAAAAACATAAAACAATACACAATAAAACGTTGTACAGGTGGATTTAGTTGATTAATCGAAAATTGAATTTACAATAAAATATCGTATACATATATGATGAATCAATTTCAGCAGAAATCGATGTTTTGCAGCATTTAAATGAAAATTTAAAATAAATCCATCGATTTTAAACGAATAAAAACTTATTTTTTCAAGTTTTTTACTGCATTTTTAAGATATATATAAAAATTCAATTTTGAAGCTTATTCCGTCCGTATAAACTAGTATTGTTAATATTTGCTCAATAATTTTATTTCTATATTAAAAATAAGATAAAGAAAACTATTTTTAATAGATTAATAAAAATAATATAGTGTTAAATTAAGACTGGTTTTTCTATATACATTTATGTTGTTTCAAACTTTTATACTTCCTAGTAAATTTTACTTAAATAATATAAAACACGTGAAAATCATCTTGTTCAAAATGATTACATTTTACATATTGTTACAGTGTAGGAAATATAAAAAAATACAATACTTATATCATCCCGAATCATTTGTACATGAACATTTATTATCTACTATTGAATGATCTTACTATTATAATTGTAACATGTATAGTTTTGCAATATTTAATTTTAGATAATGCATTATTTTAAAACATACTTAAACAGCATTATAAAACGACATGCATTTTTGATGTCATTTATTTCATTTATATATACTTCATTTATATCATATTAAAAAAAATATTTCCACTCCATTGTTTATTTAGAATTAAATTTTACGCCAGGTCCCAACTTTAATTTTCTTCATGCATTATTCCTGAAACAGAAAAGGGTTATGAATATTTTTAGAAAATAAAGTATTTGAAGGAAATAATTAATACATAGTATAATTAAATAATCTAACAGTGTGACGGGATCAACTTATAGATGAGAGAAGAGTGAAAAGGGTTCATTCCTATTTCTATTACAAATTGTATTCAGTAATAAGATTTAAAGAAATGTTTTTGATTTTGTAAAAAAACAGTTATTTATTAAATAATTTAAAAAATATACGATGTATTTTATTTTTATTACAAATTCACTTAATATGCTAATCTTCTAACTGCGATCATTCATAAAAGCTGTGGTAATAATTACAATTAACATACCAGGATTAAATGTGTTGAATACATCAAGCGCTTGTGATATCATTATTCCCTAGTGTACTAAACGTTTTAAACACCCGCTTCGCATTCACAATTTTCTTACAGGGTGTATTCAGCAGCGTAACAACATTATGCCTGGTTAAAATTTTTGCCAGGAATGTTAGAGGAGAAGTTTATCAAAACTTCATATATAGATAATATTTTCATTTGTTCATAATATGCCCAAGCATAATATATCTTGTAAGCTGTGTCTTTGTTGTAGTTCCGTAGTCAATTTGTTAAAGTCGTAGATTTCAGTTATAGTGGAAGCTGGTTTGAATTCCAGCACGGATAGTGTCATACATATATTTTTCAATCGGTTTATAGACTTCTGTTTGATGGCATGGATGTTTGCGATCTCTGAAATTCCCTTCATCCAATCAGATCATAAAAACACGGCGTAGTGAGAGTAATGAGCTCACGACTAGTCCTGTTCTAGGCCTTTAGTTAAATTTAGAGACTGAGCAACAAGCAGTTTTTTTGAACAACTTCTGTTGAGATTAATTTGATTAAGAGTCCATATACTCCACATTATGAGTGGACATGGTAGATATATATATATATAAAGATATATATATATATATAGTAGTATTTTTTGCCCAGCTTCGCTGTTTCAGGGTGGACCGTACATCTTGTACTAAAACACAAAAAATATAGTCCATCGATTAATAATGATGCTAAAAGTTGAGGGTTGAAAATAGCACAGTTGACTAAGAAGTGACAACTACAAGTAGTATGACATGTGTGAATTTCACGTAGCTACTGTTTACCGTTTGGGAGGAGTTGTTGTGACAGACAGACCGATCGATACATGCATTTTATGTTATGTCGTAATATCGTATATTTCCAAAACCGATAAAAAATTTCGATATTGAATCAGTCGAAATCCGTGTATTTATTCGAAAAATAGAGGTTGAGAAACTGAGTGACAAGCAGTTCTCGAAGAAATTCTTCTTATTTACTAATTTAGAGACTATAACGTCCCATTCTACGGCATAAGTAGCGAAACCGTTTCGCAAGTATAATAGTTTACGATGTTTTAGTGGGAAATAGCCTTACAAAATAAATCGCATGACAGTTTTATGACTATAAACCCCCCCCCCTCGCAAGAAAATTCGATCAGATACTTGGGAGTACACATCACGGGAGATGGTAATCGGAGCAAAGAGCTAGCGATTTGTCATTGACGCCTATTCAACGCATGCATTCTGAGAGTGCTGCTGTACGGTTGCGAGCCATGGCACTCACTAAAGCACCATGTAACCGTATACTATGCTTTGAAAACAAATACTTGCGATGAATACTAGGGGAACGGTGGTTTGACTTTGCCAGGAACTCGGAGGCTAGAGAGCGGAGGGATCAGCCAGTTATTACGGCCAAAATAAAAAAAGGGAAAATGGAGCTGGCTTAATGTGTGCTGCAGGTGTCCCACGGAAGTCTGAATCCTTTCTGTCTCTTCTGCCAACCGTATGAATTCCGTCATCCAGGAAGGCCAATGATGATCACCCATAGAATGTACTCGGCGGAGCTACGAGACGCTGGGATGACCTAAGATAACCTGGGAGGAAGCAAAAAGCCTGGCGGGGACAGAGAATCTTGGAGGCATCGTGTGGTAACCGTATGTTCTGAATAGGGAGCGAATATGGTTAAAAAAGGATATTATATCTTAAGCCCATTAGAATTTTCAAGTTATCTATCGACTAGTAGGTTTAAAAACAATTATATTCACTTTTACTAAAATAACGATTTTTCTGTCGTAGTATAAACATCATATACATATGTAAAGTATGTCAGTTATTGTCATAATAATTTATTTAAATCTGGAAAAATGCAAATTATTATTTGCTTGGAATATTTATCTGACGGCAGATAATAATAATTGTGTATAAATGGTATATAATGCAATTAAGAAAATTATGAATAGAATAATTGAATAAGACATCTAGTGGTAGACGATAAAACTTAGCATCAATAAAAAGCAGGGACCCGAACCGTTACTTTTTTCGTTTTGGCTTTCGTTTTGGTTGGTTAAAAATATATATATCGGCTCAGTTCTGGTTTTCGGTTTTCAGTTCAGCTCGTATTTAAATCACTACTAAGGTGTTAACTGGCAATGCTTGGTCGAAAGGCATTGTATTTTAATATTAAAACACACTACTTTGTACTACTTTAACATGTTTATAATGATCAGGACTGGTTTCACTCATCGAAAGCAATATCAACTGATAATACAATTTATTGATTAAATTAGTTTTTATATACAATGTATAAATTAAATCTCGCAAATTAAAAAACAACCGAAATAAATATCGGTTTGGTTTCTGTTCCCTGATATAAAGTTATCACAATAATACAGTTTATTGGATTTGGTGAATAAATATCTACCAACACAGAGTGATTTACTTAATATGGAGTAACTGTAATAACCTTATGATACACATCCACGAGTGTATTAATGTTAATTCAATTGACAGTAAATTTTATCGATATGCATTTATTCAGGGATTTTTTGCCATGTAACGCGTTGGAACGGCGTTCCGGCATCTTTTTTCACGGTAAAATCAATTTAAGAAGTTAGAAGAAACAGTTTTGCCACTCACATATAATTCGTCGTCACAATAAACTTTACATTTCTAAAAAAAAAAAATGTTTTTTATGTGCTTCGTGGCATAGGAAAAGCTGCCTTAAATTTTGTTTAAATGATATTTGTGTACAACTTTCTTTAGCAAAAAGCTTGACAAGAAGTGAGTTCTGGTATCTTTTCCTGTAAAGTCCTGTATTTACTCAATTTTAACCTACGCCCAATATTTATGATAATGAAGAAAATTATTGCACGTATATTTTGTAATAGAGGCATCTATGATCTGCACATGCAGAGCGTACTGCAATATTGCGTAAATTGACAATCTTCACAATATAAAAACGAAAATTTATTTTAAATATCGATAGAGTTTTTATATCTTACTGTTTTCTTTAATAAATTTTTGCCCTTCTTGTTATCATTTATAAAATTTGCCATTTTTTAATTCATTTAAAGTAGATATTCAATCTATACATGTGTTATATGAGCATAATATGAAACGTTAAATTAAATAAAGGCTTAAACTCCAAAAAAACCAAAACTGAGTTAAGAAGGTCAAGTTATTCTAAAAGCCAATGCCAATGAGGGTTCAAGTCTCAAGAATGATTATTATGGGAGTAGGACGCAAATTAATATTACACTAATTTAATAATATAACGAAAAAATTGGTGTATTTTTTTAAAGACATTTTCCTGAAAATAACGAACTTGGTCCATAGGACTTTATTTATTTCAACTCGTCATATATGTAATACATAGCATATTTATATATACTATATAATATATATCATAATATTTCAATTATCTGTTTTTACTCTGTGGTTAATTATCAATTCTTTGGTAGAAAGGCATTATATTTATAAAAATAAAACATTTTTGTAACTAACTCCACAACTTGGTGTAACGATCAGGACCGGTTTCATATATCGCAACTATATTCAAATGATGAAAAGTTTGTATGTATTGTCTCGTCAAATGTAATGTTATTCAAAATAACTGGCTGTGCGAAGTGAATTGAAAAATAATTGAAAATTTAAAAAGGAACCGAAAGAATGACTTTTCTATAAGACGAATCATTAGATTAGTGTCACTTTGTAGAACGTATATGAAAATTATACGTACTAAAATAAAGCATTCTTGAGATGATGAAGGTGAAATCAATAAATCTCTGAAAGACATTAAGATGATTTAGCTGAATTAAAGTTCGTTCACGTTATGCAGCGCTTAATATGTCATGTTTGGCATTTTCACAGGAAATTATTGCGATCTTTTGACTTCTGAGCAAGTTAAACAGGTTTCGAGATTGTGTTACAGTGCGCTTATTGCGAATGAGGTCAAGTACTGAATCGACCCTGCAGGTTTATTATGCCACTTTACTTAGAAGCAATTAGATTAAATGGAGGATATTAAGAGAATGAATACCAATTGTGACAGTTTTTATATCAATTATGCAGTTTTTTACACTAAACCTATTTCCATAACAGCCGACCGAATTTCAGGCCTTTAGATTACTCCCGGGGACGCTATTTGTTAACTGGATAGGTGGGAGGGATTTTTGGACATTGCAAACATGCATGTATTCAAACAGAAATAAATTCAAGTAATTTAAGACATCGACTGAGGGTGCTTGATGGAATTTCAATATAAAATTTGAATTGTTGAGATTTCGGGTTCTGCCTTTTGGCATCTTCAGGCATTTGAGCATACGAATGAACTCGAATTGACAGGCAGTAAACAGTGCCTAACGTTTATATACAAGACACAAACACGACCAAATATTATTTATAAGATAACATATTAAAAGTCTATGACCCACACTAATACCTGAGTTAAAAATTCCGAGAACAGTCTTAATCCCATGTTGGGAAAACAAACGCATTAACAAAGTAGCGAATTGCCGGCAATTATTATACTTTGGCTTAAAAAAAGTCAAAAATATATATAACGCATTACAATATATATTTGTCTAGCTTTATATATCTGTCTAAAACGCAGCACGTATATATACACACTCTATGTTTAAAAATCGTCCACATCAAGCGCATTGAGAGAATGTTCACATATGACATTTCTAGTTATTCAATATTTACATTTTTTAGTAACTTTTCGCTACTTTTTTAATGCGTTTGTTTTCCCAACATAGGATTAACGCTGTTCTCGGAATTTTTAACTCAAGTATTAGTGCGGGTCATAGACTTTTAATATTTTATCTTATAAATAATCTTTGATCGTATTTGTGTTTTGTGTATAAACGTTAAACACTGTTTACTGTCTGTCAATTCGAGTTCATTCGTGTGCTCGAGTGCCTGAAGATGCCGAAAAGCAAAACCCGGGTCGTTAGTGACAAAATACATGGAAATGTACAAAATCTCAACAATTCAAATTAAAAAAAAATTAATATATCGATGGAAAAATCAATTAATGAAACTGTCCGTACTGGAATTCGAGCCCGTGAGATCCGTGACCGACGCCAGAGACGCAAACCACTGCACTGCGAACCCGACAAAACCCGTCAATACACGGGTTATAGCGAGAGTGAGTAGCTAATCACTTTTCCCGTCCTAGCGCTATCCTTTTATCCCTACTTTCTCCGAGAAAGAGAGGTTGAGCAATTGAATAAGAAACAGTTATCGTGGATGAACTTTTCTTAAGATAACTCCATTATATGAGATCGTATGCTCCACATTGGGAGAGAGCTAAAAAAACTATGATTTAAAAATTAAAGTGATATTATACACCAGCTGTCAGTATCACCTGTCAACAAAGCTGTCCTTAAACAAACAAACGCACAGGTACTCCCTGAGTATGCGAACACAGACAGGGTGTGTGTGTGAGGGTATGCTGCGTCGCAGGCAGACGGTTACATCAAGAAAATATATTATATTGTAATGATTTTATATCCTGTTGGCGTACATAGTTTTAAAAAAATTAATATCAAAATTTCCGATAGCCGATTAAGTCTTAGAATAGATGTTGAATCCATTGTGTTTTCCCATTTATTCTTCCTAGTTGTTAATTTATTTTTATAGCAAACATAAAAAAAACAAGAATAGCCGATCGTGAAAACTGATTAATTGCCCCAAAAACCGATACTGATTAATCGGTGTACCCCTAATTTCGAAATACACTATTCCTATATTCATTCATATCATTAAATGCGTGATTACATGATTATTTGTTTGTCTAACAATTCATATATTAATACGTCATACTAAAATACTTTATGTGTATTCTGTCATACATATGAACAAGTAATCATAAATAACTACAGCAAGTAGCTATTATTTTTTTGAACTTTTATTAAATTGTGTATAAAATAACTTAAAATTTCAGAGGAATATTATTTCATATGCAGCAAACCTTTCAATAAAGGCAAGCTTTTATCACGATTGCAAACAAGATTTCAATAGTAGATACATTTAGTACTAAACAGTTGCACAATTTGAGGAATTGTGAACATGAATTAAATGCTATTCTAAAGTGTATTATTAGCATGCCAATTGGGATGCCATTGAGAAGAGCTTAAACAATGTTCAGCGGTATTGCTTCAGATGTCGAGGTATTCCGCGAGGAAGTGAGTGAGTTCAGACGACCACTATTTTTAAATGTACAGAAGTAGATTTTGTGTGAAGTTACTCGGTATTCTTTTTATTATGTTTTAATAGTTTTTACAAAGTCAATAAACTTATAATTTGTAACATGAACAGGCGATTTTGATAACAATTTGATTTTTTTTTGCATTATTTTATAAAGCAATTAATTGCAATCAATTATCATTTTAGACGTACCACTGATCTTGCTTATGACGTTTCTCTCCCTTAACTGACAGTTATTTTTAATGTAATGATTAAAAAATATTCTTTTTCCCAAAAATATCAATAATGGACACAAATTGAATTTAAAAAATAAAATTATGCATAGTGATAAAAATTTAATCCCGGTAAAATTGATCATAGGAGTGTAGTTTCATTATGTGTAGTAAATGAAAATCAGTTTTTTTTTATTATTCTTATACTTTGGCTTAAAAAAAGTCGAAGATATACAGAACGCATTACAATATATATTTGTCTAGATTTATATATCTGTCTAAAACACAGCACATATGTACACACTCTAGCTTGCAACTCGTCCACATCAAGCTCATTGAGCAAATGCTGACATATGACATTTCTAGTATTTCAATATTGACATTTTTTTTGATAAATTTTGTGATAACTGTCCACGCATTCAGTTTGCCATACTTCTTAAGTCATATCCTGTACTAATATGAATCCTAAATTCATGATTTCAACAGAAGATGTTGATAGATAACTCAGCCACTTAACATCTTTTCTCAGAGAGTGTAATGATAGAATGATGCAGTAGAAATGACTGTAAGTTATTAACTCGCTTTCTCTATGTACCATTTTCAGAAACGTATAAAATGAGTGGGAAAGAATAAAAGCATCGCAGAGTGTTCTATACAAATTCATGAATTATTATATTCGGGGGTGTTTAACCGAATAAACAGAGAATGCTATACCACTCGACTACGGTTTTTATTAAAATATAAATAATAGATAATAATTATGTACATCAATATATAATATTGTTTAAGGTAATTAATTAAAAGTAAGAGATTTCAGTCTTAAAATTGCTATGCATAAAATGCACAAAAAAACAAGAAACAATCTACTACAAATTTTCCGTAATCTAAAAAAATATTAAAAATGGCAAGAATTTAATTAATTATTATTTTGTTTCAACTATCCATACTTTTTAAATTTATTCCCGGGATTCCCTTCTGTTGAATTCTTCTTTGTAATTATTGTTATTATATCTTTCAATTACGTCAAATTCTTCTTCCCTAAAATGTTTCATATGAAAATTTTGGTTTGGAAAATTCGGGGGGAATTTATTATTCTGGTGCTCCGAATAACTGCCGCTAATGTCAAACATATCTCCGTCGTATGTCGGGGTCGTAACATCTGGAAACGCTTTGAAATCGTGTAACGGAGTATGATGGACGTTGGGTATGTTGATGCTCGGTGAGCCTTCGTGATGGGTGTGTGGATGGAAGATGTCGCGGTGGAAAGTTGACGTATGTTTTTTCTCGTTTTTGTACCCGTTGTTGACGTATATTACTTTCTTTTCGTAAGAATCGCTAAACGCGTTGTTTCGCATCAGAGTAAATATTGCGCCCATCAATGCCATCTGATTGAGCATTCCGACACCCATGATCATCATCTTCAAGGCTGGAAGAATGAATGGAAGAATTGCTGACATTATCAGAGGGGGTATTAGCAGCATCGGAAGTATTCGGTAGAAGGCTTTTTTAGGGAATTTCATCCCTCTTGGCAGTTGCATATCCGGATCTAAAAATAAATATATTTTAATAATTATATTATTACAAACAAAACGGTTATATATTTTGACATTAGATTTGATACAAGTTGGAAAACGAACGAGAATAATAATGCCATCTTAGAGTATACAGTGACAATTTTATTATTTAGCATTTTTTTTATGTTGAATTGAAAAATATTGTTAAAATCATAGAAGCTTTTCTATAACAAGCGGTTGCAATATCTGCAAGGTTTTTCAAATTCAATCCATCATTATTAAATTACAAAATATGATTCCAAGAATATTGAATTAAACATGGGCTTAAAAATGCAATGTTCGAGATTTTTTTCCTACCTCTACTTTCTTTCTGAAACTATTATGTGGAGCCCGTGAAGTGGGCTACTAGTTTCCTGACTAAATTTTTTGCTAGAATGGGTACAGAATAAATATTCCTTTCCCGCATGTAAGCTAGCTAGTAATGATATCTAAAAGATTCTGTCAGTTGAAGGCTTTGTGTGAATAAAACACTTAAGAAAAACCCCTTACGAGAATGATTGTCTTTGAATCATTAACAAATTTTCAATTCTTACCAAGAATTGGTCGAAATGTTGGCGTAAACTTGAAGAGTTTATCATTCTTGTCAAGATAGAATGAGGACTATTTATGTTCCAAAGCTTAGGGTATGTGTTTTGGTCAGCCAAATTGAATAGTTTGAAGTCATTAAATTTGGCAAGAAGTTATTTAAAATTTGATGTTGGATCTACTTGTTACACGAAAATCCTTAAATATTTGAGGCATTTTCCGATGGGACATATTGTTCATTTTAAAATAATGTGCGGTAGTAATTCCGAAATACTTAATATCGATTACATAAACAATCCTGGAATTGTAAAGTCTACCCATAATATACTGCAATACCTTTCAGAATGTTTAATGGCATAGCATACCAAATTTTTTGGTAAGCTAAACTTAAAAAACATTTTGTTTAACAATATTTATCTTTTCTGTTTTAAAAAATAGGCGCAGTTAAGCGCAAAATTAAGAATCAATTAACTTTAACACGAACACCTTTCAACTCCGCATTCTTTTAGAATAAAAGATTTTAAAATGCTGAATTGGGAATAAAAAAAATATTAAATTTTTGAATGACTACAAAAATCAACAAGTAATATTTTCTAACCTCTTTTGATATCCAATGTTACCGATCCATTGGTGTCAAATTTTAAATCAACAGCAATTCCTGGATACAGAAACAGTTTCATAGTTTTATCTTTAAATAAATCCTTGTATCCTTTGAACATCATTTTATCCAGATCAGATTCCTTGAATTGTTTATACGTCTCCCATTTAAAATCCCGTTCAATTTCAGACTTCAGATCAAAGTCAATAGACACGTTTTCGGATATTTTCGCACTATTTATTATTCTTTGTATTCGGTCCATCCTTTGTATAAAAAATATCTTCAAACAATCACCCAAACCTCGATTTCCAAGACAGTTAAATATTCGAATAGGCCAAATTTTCTCAATAGAATGGCTGCTATCATTTTCAACTCGTACATTGTTTTCGGTTAATGAAGTAAAATCAACAACGTCTTCTTGCATTTTGTTGTATTTTTTTTGGTATTGCAGTAAAAACTCCAAATTAAAAACTGAATTATCAATAATTGTAGCGTTGTCAATATTATCACGGGTATGTAGTAATTCATCATTCCATTTTTGTAAAAAACTTTCATCGTTATATTTGGAAGAATATTTGATTGATTTAACGTTTGTAATAAAAATGGGGCACATAATAATTATTATTGTGTGTATTTTGGGGGCTTTTCTCTGTCCAAGTGAACTTAGTTGAAACATGATTTTTATCGTCGTTAAATTGTCCGAAAACTGGTCGCTTCTCCAGCTATAACCGAGTCAACATTGTGTTTTTAAAGACGTCGATTTCAGATGGTATTCTTTATCGCGGTTTTTCAAAAACGGTCCACTTTACGGAGATAACTTCACGTCACTGTGTTTGATAACCAACTGGCAACATCGGGATGTTGAACGATTGCTTGGACGCGCGGGTTGAGAAGTTGCAAAGCGCGAATAAGGTAGCGATTTGAAATTGAGAACAGTGGGTATTGAAACAAATGCAAGCGACTATTTCAAGATGAAGTTACAGAGAACGCCTTACATTATTTATATTGTCTGATAAAGCAATAATTTAAGTTTACAATTCCTATTTTTCATTACGTACTAAAATAAGATGTCTTATGAATTGAGAATTAAAATATTTGATGTATTGTGTTTTTGAGTTGTTCTAAGAAAAAGTACTTAGCTGATAATATTAATTAATCGTTAAAGTAAGTGTATTGAAATTTTAATGCTTATGCGTAATTACGAGAGCTTCTTGAATTGGTTTAAAAGTTGTGATGTTTGAGATGTTGTGTTGTCTATTTATTCTAAAGCAGTGCATATATTTAGCTGAGCTAAATTAAGTTTTTGGCATAGTTCTGAGTTATAGCGATAGTACAGCTATCAATAAGCGAATTAATTTTTTGTAGAGCTGTATATTTTGTTATTTTTACTATGCGTTTTTGGATTAAAATATTATTATCGGTATTTTATACGGATTCCATAACTGAAAACACAAACAATTTGATCAAACTAAGATCGTAAAATCCGAATTATTTGAATTTCGATGATACCGTTAAAATATGTTTTTATGAAAGCTTACAAGCCTCCGTTGCATATATAAAACGTTTGTATGGTTCACCCACGCGCCTGAAATATGACCTTCATTGTTCGGATGTCCATACTTCATTTTTTTACCATGTCCGCTCCCAATGTCTAGCATATGGCCTCTTTATGGATGTATCTCAACAGAAATTTTCTACGTGAACTGCTTGTAGCTCAGTTGCTCAACCATCCTTGAAGAGAGTAGGGTTAGGAGTATTGGGTTAGGACAGGACTAGTGGTTAACTAATCTACTGTCCATACCGGGACTTGCAACCGTAGACAACGACGTTGAACAATGCACCACGGACCCGATATACTAGAATACTTCCACGTTAGCAATTTGTGTTTAATTTGATATTATTCTTTAGATTGTGTGTGTGTACAACATTAGAATTAAAATAATACAGCAATAAATAAAATAGTATAAAGTAACTTTGAAAGTATATACATCAACAAACTTATGTAGAAGTATTTTTTGTAAGCTCTATAATCACATAGAGTTTTCTTTATAATTTAAATATTTCATATTTTAATCATATAACTGTTATTATATAAATAAAATAATAATATTCACCATCAGTTATGTGCCTGCGAGCATAATTTTCATTAGGTAGATAGTACCTACACAAGACATATTATAGTCACGCGAAAAATATTGTTTCGAAATTTGAATCACCTTCAGTTGGAAAGCGAGTTTTCGCTTAAATAAAAAGCTATCTAGTTTTATTTTCGCGGGCTGTCCGTGGACAGGTGCGCGTGCAGTCCGCATACAGCTCTCTAATGCACATGTACAGAAATCGTTCAACCATAAAGAAAAATAACTATAATTTACTGTTTGATATATTTATAATAATGTTTTTTTATCAAAAGGGAGAGTGTAAGGAACACTGTTTGCACATGGACTCTGAGAAATCTTGATCACATATTTTATTTGTTTTTTAACCCTTCCACATTTTTATAATCATCTGAACCGGTTTCGACTGGCTGTGTAACTAAATGTGACACGTCTCTTAAAGCTTTGCATGCCTGAAGATGCTTTGTAAAGAAGCCAATGGAATAAAAAAGTTATCAACTATAATTTTATACTTATTAAGGTTATTTATATAAAATTCAGTGCTAATAATTACCAGGTATGTAAAACAATTGGTTCAAGAAATATGCTAAGAATTTACAGATAATCATACAAATTACACATAAATGAAGTTAAAAAATTTTTCCATGTCCGCTCCCAATGTGGAGCATATGGTCTCCTAATGGAGGTATCTTGACAGATTTCTTTCTACGAGAACTGCTTGTCATTCAGTTGCTCAACCTCTCTTTTCTTTTTCGAAGAGAGTAGGGATAGAAGGATAGGGCTATGACAGGACTAGTGGTTAGCTAATCGCTCTCGTTACGCCCCGTGAGGATGGGATTGGTGGGAGGGAGGACTCAGACTACGAACAGAAATCCATAAATCGATTGAAAGATCAATCTATGAAAACCGTCCGCACCGGGAATTGAACCCGAGACATCCGTAACCGTAGCCAGCGACGAAACCAACTGCGCCACGGACGCGACATTAAAAATGTTAAGGACCTTTTACAAATAAATAACTTAATTTAAGACAGTCAGTTCGAGTCCATTCGTGTGCTCGAATGCCTGAAGATGCCGAAAGGTGAAACCCGGGTCGTTAGTGACAAAATACATGGAAGTGTACAAAATCTCAATAAACCAAATTTAAAGAAATAACTACTATTCTTTAATCACAAATTAAAATAAAAAAATTTAAAAGACAATTACGTAAGAAAATATAATGATTTAAAAAAATAAATCATACATTTTCATCACCAGAATAAGCAAATTAAAAAAAAAGTTTATTTTCAAAGAAATGGATGTCAGCAATGATGAATTTTCTCCCATTCGATCCTTGAAACGTAGCGTAAAAAGAGCGATCATTTTACGACTAGTTCTTTTCTAGCCCTATTTTATATTCCTACCCTTTTCAAAAAAGAAAGTTTGAGTAACAGAATAATAACCAAGTCTCTTTAAAACAACTTGTGTAGGTAGTATCTCCCTAATGAAAATTATGCTCGCAGGTACATAGCTGATGGTGAATATTTTTATTTTATTTATATAATTACAGCTATATGATTAAAATATGAACAATCACAAACTTGAAGAAATTTGCAATTTCAGGTGGTCATAAAAACTAATTATCATTAAAATATAATTGGGAAAAAATGTGAAAATGTACAAAATTTTAACGATTCACATTCAATAATGAAATTCCATCGAGCACCCTCAGTCGATATCGCAAAAGAATATCATTTCAATCAATGAACTAACAACTATTTGATAAATTCAAACATGTAGTGTTTCGCTTGAGTAACCGATTTTCGTTGATAAATTGTCAACTCTTCTCACCGAGTTGTTTGAATCTTCGAATTGTTTGTTTTTTATTGTATTGTCTTGTCTTTTGTGCATTTGGGCCGACATTTAACGGATCAGCAAATGTCGGCCAAGCGTTGTTTCAATATTTCATGCTTTATTTGTCGGACGCATGAAATGCGAGCAAGAAAAACAGTCATTCTTTTACAACATCTTTGAATAACTTGGATTCGTTTCACGAACGTCATAGATACATGAATTAAAAATATGCTCTATCAATTTGATTTATATGCTAATGGAGCCAATACCACTGCACTCATATAAGAAATAAATAAAGTTTAGTAAATCAATATGTACATTTGTGCATAAATTTCGTAGCACAGACTTAAAAAACAGAAATCGATAATAATTTTGTATTTATAAAAATAGAACACATTTTTTTGTGTGCTAATTTTGCATTTTTTTAAGGAGAGCGAAACCGGTCCTGATCAGGGCATTCATTTCCGGACCAGTTTTATGATTCCGAGATTTCGAGATTCAGAATTTCTCAATCCCGGGATTCGGGGATTGCTCACTAAATGCAATTTCGTGAGTTAAATTGTATATTTAAAATTCAATTTGAGTACATTATTGCTTCAATAGAATGCACATATGATTTAATATTTTTTTGGGCATTGGAATGGTTTTTTTAGTGATTTAAAATCAGTCATTTACAGAAAAAGTGAAAAAAATGAAAATAATTTTATTTTATTTATTGCATCCATTTAAGAAACGGTCTTAATTTGTCCTCCATTTCAAATTGATTAAAAACGGCTGTTACTAAATGTGAGGAGGGGGTAGACCACAATACATTTATATTATTGATATAAGCATTATAAAAAATACGCATACAAGCAAACCGATGTACATGTTCTAATTCATCTGGAAGTTTTAATTTGGTATGTGAACTATTTTTTAGCGTTTACAGTCCCAAAACTCCTGGATTGTATAAATATCAATACCAGGATTACGGGATTGAATAATTAACCGGGATTTTGGGATCCAGGATCCCGGGATTGGAAGCCCTAGTCCTGATCATTATAAAACAAATTAGTAAAATAAAATTGTGTTTCATTTTAAAAAATATAATGCTTTTCTAAATATTGACGGTAACACCTTAAAAGTGATAGTTTTTTATGTGAAATTACATGAATGATAATAACTTCACTGTCAATTTTGTTGGAAAGGTTTTATAATTATGAATTTAAAAAACAGTTTGATACAGTGCAACGATTTCGGAATGAAATCAGGAACGTTATTTCCTAATCGAAATTTCAACTGAAAATGTAAAATATTTAAAACTTTAATTTATACTTGAATGCTTTGCTTTTAAGGTGTTAACTGTCAATTCTTGGTGGAAAGACATTATATTTTAAAAAATAAAACACAATTTGTTTGTACTACTTCCTCATATTTATAATGATCAGGACCGGTTTCGCTCATCACGAGCATTATCAAATGCTTTGTTTTAGGGATTCTTAATAATATGATAAAACAACTTGAATGTAGGCTTACCACTAAAAATAAATACCGTATTGATTTTGTATGAGTTGTAAATAACCAATAATTGAAAAAAACCGATATGTTTATTGATAATATAAATTGAATCATGTACGCTGTACATGTGTTTTGATTAACCACTGTAATTTTCATTGTTCATAACGCTTGAAATCATATATGTAAAAAACATTTATGGATTACCTATATCGTGTAATAAAAAAATAACTATTTACCATATAAGTCCATCAGTTCATTTTACACACATGGCTGGATTCATGAGACTACCGTGTTCAATTATTTATAAAAGTTATGACAGAAATATGTTTTTGTATTTAAGTATCTTCAGGGGCAATTTATTTGTAATCAATTCTTAAAATAACAATATAAGTGTTTAAGCAACTCTGCCCTCTTAAGCATATTTAATTATATCTTATAAATTTAGATAAAAATACTTTTTCTTGTGAGAGTAAAAACATCAATGCCGTATATTAAATTGTTTTCATATATACTGCGTTTTCGTTTGTTGAATTATGAGAGATTTTATTGCCAAGATGTCACAATCATTTACTTAGGTCATTTGAAGAATAAAAATGAGTAGTCTTGTTAATGATAATGGTAAATTAATATTATAAAATATGTATTTTATGCAGTAATATGAACCATCAAGATTAGTCTAATTTGTATTTAAATAAAACGCAATTTTTTTGTACTACTTCCACACTTGTACAATGATCGCGAGATAATGAGATAATGCGCGATCGGTTGATAATGCTCGCGATGAGCGAAACCGGTCGTGATCATTATAAAAATATCGATGTAGTACACAAAATCGTGTTTTATTTTTAAAATGTAGTGCCTTTCCACCAAGAATAGACATTAACACCTTAAGAGTTTAATTTGTCTTAAAAGCTGATAAATAGCTGTGATAATAACATTTCAATAGCCGTGCTTTGAAAACACATTTTCATATCGTGGACCATATTAAAAAATAGTTTTTTCAGTATTGTCGTGGCAATAATGAGATAGTACAATCAAATGAATAAACTTTGGTATAATGCATAAGTATGAAAGAATCTGTCTGATATAAATTATGACTTATTTTAATCAGTTTATGAAGTGTAAAATTAACTTTTAAATACTAGAAGAAAATATCGATGTAGTTGGCTTTACAAAAATTACAAGATTTGTCGTCGTTACTATTCTAAATGTCGGTTTATTGAATGATTTTTAAAATTTATTATAACTGATTTATATCTAAGGAAATGCTAATTCAATCGATAAACTGTTAAATAAGCTATGACCTGTATTAATTATGATCGATGAAATAAATTCTGGCGTTAAATACAACAAATCTACAAAAAAATGCGCTTATTTTCTTTTCTTAATCATATCATAGCAACTTTATATGTGCTCTCTTCTATTCTTTTTCAGACTTAATTACTTGCTTTTAATTGTATTGTAATAATTTTCATAATTTACTTTGTTATATTGTATATATCTAAAAATATATATATATATATATTTTATCATTTAAATACATAATATGTCCATTTCGCCTATATTTCTCATGCATTTCAAATCTTCAAATTCGATTTTCTCGCAACAAGCAAAACTGAACATAACATATCTTTGCATTAAACCATCAGTATTGTGTCATGAGGATTATAAAAATGCGATCGTTTCACTCTTTTCTTGAAGCTCAAACATCGTTTTCGATTCTAAAGCATTTTTCTCTGTTTCTTCGGGGACGACTTTATAATTATGAAATTCTAAAAACTATTAACTTCCATGCTCTCAATTTTTATCTACGAGGCCGAAACCATAACTAACAGTTTGAAATATGTATTTTTTTAAATTTGTTCTTCGCGTCGGTCATATGAGTCACAAGTTGCAAGGGCCATTCAGCTAATCAATGCATTGCCTAGAGAGGTGGACATTTTCAACAACGAACTCTGGGTATTCTTTTTTTTAATTGTTTTTTCTTGTAAGGATTTATATATTGATATTGTTCTCTTTTCTAAATTTTTCGAAATGTTTGTATTATTATTATTATTGTACTGTATAAATGTAAGGCACAATGGCGTCAGCTGTGATGCTGTGTATTTAAATTTTTAATTTACAAATAAGTAAATATTACAGATTAATTAAATCCAATCAAATAAAAAATGCTCCATCAGTCACCATCGTTGTATCATGACATATAACCACTTTTCGAAATAATTATTGATCGTCTTCAGTGACGTTATGTTAGTATGGCGTGTTTAAAATTGTTACTTGGCTATTAAATAGAAACTTTTATCTAGTGATTCGGACTTGAAGCATGATATCTAGAACAAGTCACTAGAAATTACGTATTTATTATTATAAATTAAATATTATTTTATAGCAATGCGGATATATATATTATGGACAACTCAGGAACGCTTATTCTCACGAATTAAATATTTCTGACACTGAAATGAAAAAGAGTTTTATATTTTTGATAATTTCAATTCATTTTTATGATAAAATTAAAATTGATTAACTTAGTTATTCCACTGGTTATGTTGTTAAATTTGACACCTGTTTCCCTTCTCTAAGAAGCATCTTTACATTGACTGAATCGAAATAAAACCATCCCAAATTTTTAACCAGAGAATTAGAATCATTGTTTACATTAGAAATAAATAACCTTGCGATATAGTTAATCTGAACATGCTTTTTAAAAAAGCGGTGTCTCATTTAGTAACACAGCCGGTGGAATAACTGAGTTATCAATTTAAAGTTTATATTAGAAGTAGTTTACTTTATTTTATAAGTATATATGTACCACAAACTGTGGATTGTTTTTGCTCCTTTCTTGATTTCAAACGGTTTGTAAATGTTATGTAAGAAAATAATTCAGTCACTAGTGTAGAAAGAAGTAATGGCCTTTTTTCCTGCCTATATTTGTTTTTATAACCATTGCACTAGTACTGTCTTACTACCGATTCTGTCCAACGAAAACGAATTAAGGAAAACCCTTCACAAATAATGACTGTGGGTGTTTAGTTAAAACAATGTTCATTTTATTCATGAATTTTTCGTAATGTGATTCTAAACATGAAGAATTTTCTAAAGCTTTCCTAGTTCACAGACGACTTTTAACTCGAAGGTGAGCTTATCGATCTTCTACAGAATTGTTGTGAGCACAATCTATTCATCATTTTCTCTTCTGAAATTTCCTTGTATTCTAACGGTGTTTTGACACAGGATAGTTTTAAACCGATTGGAAACGAGCACGGTTAGAAATACTCATTCAGTTTGATAATATTTTAAGTAAAACAAACAGATAGAACTGCTCCATATTATTTTATTATAATTATTTAATCATTGTGGGTTCGCTTATTAGATACACCTGAGACAGGACCGTAGATCCAACAAAGTATTCTCGGTCAATGGACAGAGTACCAACTGCACATGCATTTCATGGTAGATGCTTCACATCGATAATCAAGCGCGCTGGATCGTGCAAATGAGCTGTTTCTATGAAAGTTGAAGCACCGCCTCTCTTTAAATTACTCTTATATGCAAGCAAAAATCAGTTTTTAATTTTATATTAAAAATGAACTTCCACAAAGTTACCGCCGAATCCATAGGAAATATTCAGTTTTTATTTGATTATAAAACTGACATAACCTATATAATGTATCACACTTCCTTATATATACTTATATATATTACAAATTAGCTACTAACTATTCTGTCTCTGCTCTAACGTCTGCCTCTGTGGTCTAGTGGTAAGAGCTTTGCCCTTGCGATCAGGTGGGTCCTGGTTCAAGTCCCACCAAAAGGTCAATAGCAAATTTAGATTTTTTCAACTGAAATTTGTGATCTTGGACATGAGTGACTTACAATAAGTCTCATCGAATTTCTCTCAAATAATTTTCCAATTTTCCAATAGTTGTCAGCTGTAATGCAAGATATTTTTCTTTCAAATTTAAAAATGTGAAACGTTATTATAATTATCAAGTATAATAAAGCAAAGTATTTAAATTATACATTTTTTCAAATTAAAGCTAGATCCGCATTACGCTGTAGTCAGAACTACTTGGTATATGAACTATAAACTTATTATTGAAAAAAAGGAAACTAGTATAAACTTTCCTTTTAATAACCAGTTTGCTCAGCAAGTGAGAATGTTGAATAAATCTATGAAAAGTTTTGCTGACCACAATCACTTTTTGTCTTTCCCAAAACATTTTTTGAAATTGGTACCAGGAAGTGTGATACATTATATTTCGTTATGGTAAATATGTAATAGAGACGAAATCGGTAAAAAAGTGAGAATTAAAAATATTTGCCACAAGCAAACATATTCATTGAAAAACTTGGAAAGTAATTGACAAAACCAAAAGAAATAATATTATCTCATATATTGTATGCGATAAATTCACAGACTACAAATTAAATAAATCCAGAATATTTGAGCGGGACATTAGGGACCTCGTTGTGTCGTGTGCCCCGAAACTGGCTTCAAGGCACACAGGACTTCCATATTTAGAAAGTAAATAATCTCTAAAATTTCTTGAAAATAAATAATGTGGCGAAGAAGAAGAAAAGGTATTGAAAATATGAAAAAATACTGATACAAACTAAAGTCAATGTAATTTAATTTAAGACATCGACTGAGGGTGCTTGATGGAATTTCAATATCAAATTTGGATTATTGAGATTTTGTACACTTCCATGTATTTTTTCACTAACGACCCGGGTTTCGCCTTTCGGCATCTTCAGGCATTCGAGCACACGGATGGACTCGAACTGAGCAGTTCGAGTCCATCCATGAACTGGAACACTGGATCCAGCGAACTGGACTCAGTTCGAGTCCATCCGTGTGCTCGAATGCCTGAAGATGCTGAAAGGCGAAACCCGGGTCGTTAGTGACAAAATACATGGAAGTGTACAAAATCTCAATAATCCAAATTAAAGTCAATGTATTGTTTCATAATTTTAATACTGGCTGAAAACGATTTTTTTAAATTATGGATTTTATACCCTCAAAAATAACAATCACGCATAACGTCTGAAATATTTTTTTGATATTTCTGTAGCTCAGCTATGGTTTCAAGCCCTACAATAATGTATTTCTTAGTAAAACTGACCTCGGCTACAGCTGATATAACGTGTTATCAATGCATCCTGTATTTAGTAGGCGGAGAAATTGCAGTAAGGGAAATGCATCTTGCATACATATTGTCAATTTATAATGAAGTGTGTTTGAACCACAGTAAGTTCAAGTAAGCCTAAAGGTTGAATTTTGACTATTATATAACTGTGAGAAATATACCAAATTGCGGGACTGTCAGATTCAAAGTTGTGTATTGTAGGAAATAAATATCAGAAATTTTAATATTGGCAACCATGTCCGATTCCAATTCAGACAACATAGTTATACTCCTAAAGGAACATCTCAAGGTAAGTTATTTTACGAAAACTTATATCAATTTCATTTGTTTCATTTGAATATTAAAAATGCCAGATTTGGCCTACTAGGTAAGGGTGTCATTCGTCCCAATAAGTCGGGAAATGTTACCATTATTGACAGTGGTTATACAGCAAATATGTTGATATCTCATTTCATGCAGTGTTATTCAATTTAGGTACAAAGTGAGCTGTTTGATAGGTGTCCAAAGTATTTACCCAAATGTGAGACCCTTTGAAAGAATTCTTAAATGATAAACCAAATGCACCGCATACATTGATTGAGTCTTTTAGATATTATTTGGGGAAAGTTTATTTTTCGTTTACATATTTCCAAGCTTTCCTCATACATTAAAAATTAAAAAAAAACTGAATCGCTATCATCGAAGTCAACTTTCTGATTGGCAATTTGAAAAAAATGTTTCAGGAGAGTGAAGCCTTAAATTTCATTGACTTGATGCCTAAATAATGCATTGATTCAACAAAACAATCCCAGAATTAAAGAAAGTTGTCACAGTATAATGACAGTTGACTTAATTAAAAGTCAAAGAATCTTCTTTCATCAAAGTGTCACAATGGGGTCTAGGGAAAATATGGCAGCCCTATAACTTATGTCAAACAGGTGTTTTTCAACCTTATTAAAACTACACCCTACCCCCCCCCTTTTTTATAAGTATTTAAATATTACCAACATTGAAAATTCATTTGATTGCAGAAGAACTCGGACACAATAACGCAAAAAAAATGAGCGCACTTGTCCCACAAAGATTGGAAGAGATGTCTATTTGTATCGTTGTAATATGCAATGGTACAATTGCCCACTCGGACTTCATCAGTGTTCCTCAAATGTAAATAGCAAATATAAAATTAAGAAGTAAAAAATAAAATCAAAATTAAATGGTTAAACTTAATCCTTCAGTGGTAATGAAATGATTTGAGCGAAGGTTGTGAGTAAAGCGCCTATCTGCGTGAAGTATCAATTATAATAGTGGGCATTTATTACAGCTTATGCTGACATTTCGCGACCCCAGTCAAATGAAAATAGTCTCGGCAGGTTTTCCGGACTGGTTTGCGAACTGGGTTATTGTTTATCCGACAATATTGTCTTTTCATCATAAATTTGTTTAGCATTTTACATAATTTACGGTGTTGCTGTTAGTAGATATTCTTCACATTGAGTAGAATAATAATATCCGAGAATAATCATGTATTTATTCATAACATGCAAGTAATGAGAAACTAGATTGCATCGGACACGATATGAGAAATTCTTCGTATAATTGGTTAAGGATCATTCTGTATGATAGAAGTATTGAAGTTAATAAAAGGAAAAAGTATAAATATTATTACATTGCTGCATAATAATACATCTAGATGATCTGGTTCAGGATAATATCGCTTAGAAAATATAATTGTCAAAGTATCATATTGACAGTGTGAGTATAATTTGCCAATTTTTTAAGAATGAAATTACTTTTAGGAGTTAACTTTTCAGCGAAAAAACAAATTGATGATCTTTTATATAATGTGCTTGTGATAATAAACCATACCTTTGTTTTCATCGAGAAATTTCAACACATTCGTCACATAAATTCGAATCTGTAGCCGAGTTGTCAACGTCGCACGCTTCGGTTGCGGTATCCACTGGTTCGAATCCCAGTACGGGCACTTCCATAAATAATGTTGATTTTTCAAACGATTTATGGATGTTATTAGAGTCATGAGTGATATCCAAAATTCCTTTGAAAGCATGCGATCCCAAAAAACAACCCTAAAATTTCTTTTAAAAATAAGACTCAAATAATTTGTTTTTACCGATTAACTGTTACCTGTCAGTTCTTGATATAATTTCTTTTGTAATAAAACGCAATTTGTTTTTTACTACTTCCATATGTTTATAATGATCAGGGCGAGTTTCGCTCATCACGAGCATTATCAACTGATGGTTGCAACTGATCATCTTCACAAAAACTTTCTCGTGTGATTTTTATTTATATCCTAGACACTGATTCTAATTCTTAACTAGCCGGATATACAATGAGCTCTTAATAATTTATGTAAAATTTTATTGAATACCAAAAATAAGTTTTTTCTCAAAGTGGTATAGGTATAAAGAATCTATTGTAAAAACTGTCAAGCTTCTTATATTGGAGAAACATGTAGAAATTTTAATCACTTTTAAGTTGTTAACTCTCAATTCGTTGAGGAAAGGCATTATATTTTAAAAAATAAAACACGATTTTTTGGTAGTATTTCTACTACACATTTTTTATAATTTAAATCATTTGATAATGCTCACGGTAATTGAAACCAGTTCCACATAAACATGTGCCAGTAGTACAAAGAAAAGATTATCACTAAATGATAAAGAGTTGATTGTATATCCGGCTACTTAAAAATTAGAATTACTGTCTACGTTAAAAATAAATCTTAGAATAGGGTTACTATGGGATTCTCTAGGGAAGGGGGGGGGGGGCAAACACTTGTCATATCTAGTAATACAACCAGTGAAATATGAAAGTTCAATTAAAATTTTACGATAAGTATTTTTATTTGACAATATCTTATAAATATTTCTAAAATTTACTGTTAAACTTTCCATGTAACATTCAATCAGTCAAACAGATATGATTGTTTTGTTTAAATGCATATTTAGTGCAAACTTGTTACGAATTCAGTATGGCAGTATGCTTAAGAAGCAATAGCGCCGCCAAAAGACTTCGTGCAGTTATTTTGATACGTTGTGCGTTTCGTGAATAACAAAATGATACATGTATACATATCGTCATCGTTCAGGCAAAAAACTTTAAATCAGAATACTAGTTTTGGGTAAATCAATGTTGATTTGTGTGTCGACTACATGCAATGCATCAGCGGACATATTAAATACTGCCAAAAGAAAATCTGAACAAAGAATGCATATGAATATAGGTATTAGATACAAAGTTTAAAAAATTTCTAATTATATTCACTTTTACAAGAATTTCAATTTTTATGACTTCGTTTGTTTGAAAACCATTTTGGTATAAATAACGCAAGGAATGACTATTTCGACTTCATGAATTGGAATCGCTTTTATACGGTATCGTGAGGTAACAAACAAAAGATATAAACAATGATAAAAGGTCAGTAACTAATTCAATGAACAGCCAGTAAGAAATAATAAATCGTCAGTTGAAAATTGTCTTTGGCTAGTAAATAATGGCTGGTCTGTATTTATTGGGTCAGTAATTAATTCAATAAATGGTCAGTATACACGTGGTCAGTTCATAAAATAAACGGTCAGTAATTTATATAAAATGGTCAGTTATTAAATTAAACCTAACCAAAACTTTATTTACTTGGTGCATGTTTATTGAAATCATAAATAAAATAAACATTTCTTAATGTACAATTTTAAAACAGTATAATTGTTTACCACTCAAACCTGTTTAATTGTTTCCTACTCAAAATGGTTTAATGAAATTTGCACGTATATAACCGAAATCAGATTTATTATTTTATATTTTTTACTTAATTAACCTAGCCTAACCTAACCAAACCTAAACCAACCTTCCTTTAATATTAACTGACCGTATCTTTAATATTTACTTACCATTTTTATTTTTCTACTGACCGTTTTATGCATTTTTTACTAACCGTTTCTTTAATATTTACTGACCGTTAATTGAATTTGATACTGACCAAATAATTAGTTGGCTAAGGTTTAATTAAAAGTCTGATCGTTTTATATAAATATCTGGCCAATTAATTTAATAATTGAGTATTATAAATAAATGCTGACCGCTTATTTTATTAAGTGACCACGTGTATACTGACCATTTTGATTTATTAATAACCATTTATTAATTCTTACTGACCGAAATATGAAATAACTAATAACCCAATAAATGTATACCATTATTTAATACAAAAATGATAAAAAACGAATCTGAATTATTTAGAACATACTAAACTTTTTATAGTTAGTTCCGGTTAAGTGAAAGAACTATAATTAAAGAGGGAGAGTCAATAATAATTTAACTAATTATTTTGCTTCCTTTTACAGACATCCTCAAAACATGTATCCTTTTTCGAACAATTGTTTTGTCACGCTGTTTTTTAGTTTTTAATTGGGTCGAAGAATTGATTCAGTGTCACGACATGCCTACTAGGTTAGCCATTTGTGTGTGTTGAATGTGATGAGAACCGGACTGAGACTATCCAATGCCTACATTTAAACAGGTTATTTGTTTATCTCTATTGACTGCAGTATTTAAGGAAAACAATTTCACCGTCTTCTAATATAGGTATTTCAATTAAATAAAATTTACCCCTGAAAGCCAAACGTAAAAAACTCACAGAAAGATTGACTGTAAAAAGTTACACAAACTTTCCATTTGTATGTATCTTTACTCTGACACAATACTAGAATAAGTCCATTTTGTTTTTGTTTTATTTTTATAGATTAAATAAATTGTTTGATTAATATTCATACTTGCGTTAATCAAAGCTGGTAATCAGATAATAAATAACCGTTTCATAACCGCACATATTTCCGTTTGATAATTAGTTTTGTACATTTCCATATATTTCTTCACTGGCGACCCGGGTTTCGCCTTTCGGCATCTTCGCCATTCGAGTACACGAATGAACTCGAACTGACAGAGAGTAAACAGTGTCTAACGTTTATATAGAAGACACAAATGCGACCAAATATTATTTATAAGATAAAATATTATAAGTCGTTAATGACGAAATACATAGAAATGTATAAAATTTCAACAATTCAAATTTGATATTGAAATTTCATCAACCATCCTCAGTCGATATCTTAAATAATCGTTTTATTAATTTTCAGTTCATAAAAGCTTAAAGACAATATTATTAAGGCGTAGTCACGAGAGCTGGTAGCGCTGATAAGCAAAAGCTTCCAAATCTTTATAATTTTTATTCAAAATCAATTATTTTTATAGATTAAAAAGCTCTTCCATTGAATTGAATATCATATTTCTATTTTTTTGTTTAATCCTATTCCATTATGATTCCTTGTCGTATAAAAAGATATTGTGATAAATGACTGCTTTCAGTAAAGTATTTACAAATGCTATTATAGATACAACCCATATCTAAGCTTATGAATTGAAACCTAAAACAAGCTGGAAATGTTATTTTATATGGCAATGCTTTCATGGTGTTGGGTTTAAACTAGTATTGAATCAGGATTAAGTGTGTTAGTTTGCCACTGGTGAATGGGCAGTCCGGTAAAGGATGGCCAAGAAATTTTTTCGACTTATGAATTTCGCCTTGTCGTGTAACAGCTGGAGGATTTATGTCAATTAGACTTTATAATGTAACTATATTTCTTTACTTAAGGATTTTTTTTTTTAGTTATTACAAAAAAAATGAATTGAATTATATTGAAGATTTCTAAGGAAGGGTGATTCAATCTAATTAAAAATAAACATCAAACACTTGCATTATTGAGTCCAGAAATCTGCATCGATGTCAAAAATAAACAGTTTCAATAAATTTTTATTGTTTTAACATCAGAATGAAGATATTTTCATTGGTTTTTGCTTAGGAAAAATAATACACTATAAATAGGTCAGTTTATATGTTCATCGATTATAACATTTGATAAAATTCATTATTTTTTATCTTTTTTTCCTCCGGTTGCCGTCTTCTGTCGAAGGTTGAAACCAAATTTCAGTACGTCTCTCTATCCGAAAAAGTAGAATAAACTTATTTATATAATTGATTTCATATATAGATTTATTTTATGTGATTAATGTAGGTATAGTGCACGCGTAACGTACTTGCTGTACTTGCTGTACTGGAAAATCAATTTAATATACGATAAATATAATAACGACCTGATCTGCCGCTCTCTGGTTTCATCGGGGGCACATAGAGACTGAAACCTCTTGGTGTTTGCCGCCAAGATGGAAAAGGTCCGACAGCATTACGATGATCCCCTGAAGAGAGGGGCGATGCATGGTTTTGGATGCCCTTGTTGTGGATTCGATTGCGGCATCTCACTTGAATAAATCCGCCGAGTCTTCGGGCTCGGCGGCTCTCTCGGCTGAAACCAGCATATTCAGAAAATACGACTGTCAGTCGCAAAATTTCACTTTCTGTCCCTTGGGTTTTGAGACGTTCGGTCCCTGGGGACCGTTTACTTTGAAGACGGTGGTGGAAATTGGTCGTAAGATAATGAACAGGACAAGTGAGTACAGCACAAGTGAATACCTTAGACAGCGAATAAGCATAGAAATCGCTGTTTTTTGTACACTCGAGGTATCCATGAAATGGAGTAAGTTTTTTTCATTCTGGCCGACACTTAAAGTTTGTTTAAATGATTTAAAACAATGTCTGTAGATGTGTTGAAATTTAAAACAAAGAACTAAAAACCTGTTTATTTGTATAAAATTTCATTTATATTTAATATGTTATATTTTAGTCATTAAAACGTTGTTCTATTCGAGGCAATTAGTGCAGTTGAAAACAATTAGATGCTGAAAAGCAAAAATTTTGTAGTAAATAATAATACTTGTGGGAACATACTAAAGTCTTTAACATTTTTATATATGTATATGTATGTAGAAATGGTGCAATAGTTTTGATGCACATTGTATAGATGCAAATACTCACGATCAAGGAACAGTGCGCGATTCGCATGCATGATTTAACCCTACGAAGCAAGAGAACAATTTTTGTATTCAAATTTTTATATTAAAAAAATAATTATAATTCAAATGAATTATAACAAACTACAACTGCTCGGTCCTGTTCAACTGATCATTGACGGGCATATGACCGAGTGATCAACGCTCTTGAACGTTCTTGCAATTGAATTGTGGTTTTCACAAGCTCGTACCAAAAATGTTATTACCGTGTTTACTCGGTTTTAAGATGTCAGCGACTATAAAACGCACCCTTATTTTCAAATACCGATAATGATAACTATGAAAAAATACATCTGTAAAATCATGAAAATATATACGTAATGTATATTTATTCTTTCTTTTAAAGAAAACCATTAGACAATGAATGTTCTTTTGATTCAGTGTCTGACATTTTCGACAAAAATTGTAAATACATCCTAAATTCTAAGACACCAAATTAGGAAAAAACACATTAGAGTTTTGTAATCATGGATTCGTTTACAAAGGCATGGCATGTCTGTTATGTAAATATCCTTCAACTTATTCGATCCTAAAAACGGGGCGTAGTGAGAGCGATAAGCTGTCTTAACTACAATACTTGTCTTTTCCTATCCCCATCCTTACCCAAAAAAAATTTAGCGACTAAAGCAAGTGCAGATCTCTTAGAACAACTTTTGTTGAAATGCTCCAATAATAGTCCATATACTTGGACATGGTTATAATAAAATAAAATTGATTATTATCAAATGATGCTAATAAACAAATAAAAACAGGTGTTTTTAGAAAATTGTGTAACTAATTGACAAACCATATGCACCAAAAAAAATATGGAGAGTAAACATAAAAAATGTAATATTCTAAAAATAAAACACAATTTTTTTGTACTTGTAAGTCAACAACGCATATGCGCATTAAAAAATTTGCAATAGAAACGACAGTATGCTCATCATTAGGAACGGAGATGGTAAAAGAAATATTTCGTATTATTCAATAGTTTCATACATAAAATGATGCGAAAAAGGATTGAAAAATACACGATGGGAGGGGTATAAGTTTCGAAGTAAATTTTTTCTGATTGATAGATTTTGGATTGTGGCGGCTTAGTTGTGATAGCTCGACATAGTTACTAATACTCTTAGTTTCCTGGCTAAGGTGGGTACAGACTAAGTCATTATATCCCTTTCCCGCATGTAAGCTAGCTAAGTACTGCTATCTAAAAAGATTCTGTCAACTGAGGGCTTTTGTGTGGGGAAAACACTTGAAAAAAACCCCTTACGAGAATGATTGTCTTTGAATCATTTAAAAAGTTCAATTCTTACCAGGAATTGCTCGTAATATCAGCGTAAGCTTGAAGAGCTCACTATTCTTATTTTAAAAATGGCCAGTCCCTAACTGAAATGTGCAAGCCTGGCTCGTTACTTTAAGATTTATCTCTTAGGGCGACTAATTGAAGACCGGCGTGGCCGTCGGCCTCTTCCGCATCCTCCTCCGCTAAAGAAGAATTTCCTGTAAGAGAGGGGAAGGGGGAGTATAAGGATTTGGACATCGTCTTGACAAGGTTCTTGGAGACTTTTAGTTGTAGTTTAAATTTTTGTATTTTCTCAGCTTTGAGAGTTAGAGCGAGGTGAGGCCCCTGTTTCAATCTCTCCATGAAGCTGGCGCGATGTAGACTTAGGGTCTCTTGAATGTCAGAGCCTTTGTACCAAGCACGGAGGTATTGCGTGTTGGAATTTTTCATACAAATAAACAGTTTATAACGATTATATACAAAATAAAATAAGACAAATCTTATCCCTGAGTCTAACAAATTAACATCTGGACTAGTCAACACATTACGAGTGAACAGAGGGGGTTTTTAAAATGCAATTCGATGAGCTACCCACCCAATTTCAACTAATGGGCTCTGTCAGGGTGACCGTGGAATTCAAATTTAATAAAATTATTATTTTTTGTTGATATTTTTCATTTTCAAAGAACAGCGAACAATAGCACATAATGTACATTCATATTATGTACGTCTATTTTTTGTATTTATAATGTAATATCAATAAAATAAATACAACTTACCTACAAAACACTTTATATAACGTTTTTCTTCGCCAACGTCATCTTCAGACTGCTCCTTAAAGAAGCGAAACGCGTTACATTTAGTAACACAGTCAGTGTAATAACTAGTGACACCGCCTCGTACTTATGGGGCGGATAGGGGTCTTCAAAACCAATCCGCAGACACTTCCTTTTCATGCAAATTTAATATGTAATATCTCTCCTAAGGCATTCAAAAATAATTTGTCATATTTGTTTGGTTACCGTTATTTGTTTACCGTTAGAAGTAAACAAAAAGCTTGCGATACTTAGGGAAGCAGCAGGCATCTCTTGGCCTAAGCGCTTGGCGGTTATTAGCCGACACAGCCACGGCGTGGGTCAAAGAGATTTACGACCTAACATAAAACCACTTGCTGCGCTTTTACATTGTAATTGTGTATTTTAAATCTGTTTGTGTTTATGTAACTGTCTTCGAGGAATTTATAAGTATAAACTAACTACAATTATAGAGAAAGTATACTGAATACGACCGGGTTTTAATGGAAGATGAAGGAAGCTGTGAATTATCCTTTGTCCCCACGCCGGACTCGGGGCTCTCAAAGTGTTTTGACGCTCTCCACCTTCCCCTCGAGTAGCGGAAATTTATTTCTTACTCTCTCACTAGGTTATCATAATTCATTTTATATTAAAAACATATTTCCACTAAGTTACAGCCGAATTCATCAAAAATATTTTTAAAACTCATTATTTATTAAGAAAATCTGTAATTTTAGTTTGTTTACAGGAACACGTGCACGTATAGACGCGTAAACTTGAAAACGAGTTCATGTTTACGAAAGCGAGCATTTTTTTACAAACTAAATTCATGCACGGACAATCCGCAAAACGGATAATCCGCACACGGGTATTTGGTACGCAGGTACTAATAATTGACAGTTAGCACCGTTCAAGTGATTAATATTATAGTTACTGAAAGTGTTGACATCGTGAGACTTTGATGTTGTGAAGCGGAAAGAGAATATCGTCACGGGCAAGTATGGACATCTTTGTTTTCAGCCAATGAGTTTACGCATTTACTCGTATGTATGTTCACAGGCTTAATTCTTGTCAATGTAAAAGGACACGAAAAAAGAAATCATATCATCAAAATTGAGTCAGGATACCACGGCGAATAATTTTAATTAAATTAAATTTTGTTTACTGTTAATCCTTGATAGAAAGATATAACAACTTACAATATACAATAAGATATATTTTTTTTTTAAATAACATGACGGATTTCGCTGAACTAGTGAGATCTACTTGATTATTTGATTTTGAAAATTGTCATTATTTTTTCGAGATAGATAAGATGACTCCTAATCAAGTCAAATATTTTTAGTTAACTGTGAAGTCTTCTCCTTTGTTATATCCGATTCATTAATTTGTATTATACCTGTAAGGTTATTTTTAACTTGTAAGAATTGATTCTGTCTCTGTAATTATTGTTTTTCAGATATTAAAAATTTAATGGATACTCATAGTTGCTCTGCTTTCTTCACTTAAGATGGCTGTTTTTTGTTAATATTAATTACATACTTAATATTTGATTATTTTTAAATGGTTCATTAATTTTTTCTTATAATTTTCCTGATTCATTATTATATTACATTAGTAATGACATTAAAAAATTTTGCTCAGCTAAATAGATTTTTAATGTAGCTATATTTGTGATTTCAGATTAGTATTTAATGATTCCAAGGTCCATAACAATTTAATTGTAGACTCTGTTATTTGATTTATATATAATTTGTTTGCTAATCAGTATTTTCTTGTCTCAGTTCATGAACCATCAGTTTTATATACCTTCATTTTTACACTCAATTTTATACAAATAAGCCTGTTATGTTTGTATTTTTATCTGTTGATAATGCTCGTGATGAGTGAATATTGATCATTATAAATATGTGGAAGTAGTACAAATGAATTGTGTTTTATTTTTTAAAATATAACTGTCAAGTGCTGAAAAAACAAAACCAGATATGTGATTCAAATAATATGGTCAAACAAACAACGTAGCTAGTCGCATTGACATGATCATCATTCAACATGCAACCCATGCTTCTGTGGGAATTGACAGGAATTGAAGGCACCCAACGGACAACAATAAGCGAGGCATTACCATAAATTTCAGAAATGAGAAAAACGTTAGATAAAGAATTTTGCTGGTAAGTCATATTTATTTTATTGATATTACATTATAAAAACGAAAAATAAAAAGTCAATGTTGTTTGTAATTGAAAAATATCAACAAAAACAAATATTTTATTATTCTCAATGAAAGTTTTTCAACTTACGGGTCACTCACATTTTGTTTCAACGTGATTAAATTTCTTCACAATTTATCTTCTGTCAGACATTATTACTAATACACGAGATTGTCCATATGCTTATCATTCTACTTACTTCATTTGGCTCTTGCTTTTCTGGAACTGAGGCTCCCCTTTTGGTAATATACTGTTTCCTGACATCCTCCATTTTTTTTCTTCTGACATCACTCCAATTTTCGATGTTAACCTTCTTTTTCCTGTCTATTTAATCGATTTACACCACTAGGTGTAAAGTTCACACTACTCACATCCACCATCTTTGTTATGCTTATCGTTGTACATGAATAAAGCAGTTTTCAAAACCTTATTGCATCATCTAGGAGTGAAGAACAATCTTTTTTGACACATTACAATTTTCACAAAGACCTAAATACTTAAATGTTCATACAATGTTCTTTACTTAACTGAATTTTCCGAAAATGTGCCCCTTATCGTTTTTCGTACATTTCTCCAACAATCATTATTCAGTATTAAAAAAGGATATACATACATTTGTTGTAATGAGATATCATCACTCGATAAAATTAGAAAAATAAAATGTATCTTGCCTATGCGGTCTAATTAAAAAAATTCTTCATTGTCTTTATGATTTAGAAATGCATTTCAGCAATTGCGTAGCGCCTTTAAATCAGGCAGTATTCTTGGAAAAAGGATCACTTCAATTTTGACGGTCGATGAAGGCTGATTGCTTTTGACAAGTAGCAGCTTTTGAAACTACCCGAAACGTTCTTTGTTCAATTGGAAAAGTGTTAGAAAAATTATCAAGATGGCTTTTCGTGTGTTTGGAAAATTCTTAGTTATGTTTATGCTTCTTGCCGTTTTGTCTGTGAAAAATGGACAGTGTGAGGATGCTGCTAATGTTAAGGATATTCAAGAAAGTGGTGAGTTTTTATAAAAAGACAAATAAACATCACTATTTGTGACATATTTCGGTAAATCATAATACATAAGGCTTGCAATTAGTAGTTTTATAGTGCTAGAATTCCGGTTAACTCAAAAATATTTCTTAATATGTGATTCAGGCCATTAAAGTATATTAATTATATTTTTCAAAATAAAACGCATTTTTTTCTACTCATTAAAATTTTTGTACAATGATCAGGATCGGTTTAGTTCATTGCGAGCATTTCCATCTGACGAAAAATAAATTCAAGCTTATGTCTAGGTATTCAAAATATTTGGTCGAAGAAATGTAAGAAAAATTTATAGGCAATCATAAAATTTTTGTAAGATCTTTTAAATCCTTGTAAATACAGTTTCAAAAATTGTTTTTCGATCCATTTATGGATTTCTTCTGATCGAAGGTATGGATGTTTATGATGTCTAAAATTTTCTCACATCCATCCGATCTTAAAAAACGGGGCGTAGCGAGAGAGATTAGCTAACCACCAGTTCTGTACTATTCCTATCCTTCTATCCCTACTGTCTTCGAAAAAAGTTGTGCAACAGATTAACAAGAAGTTATTGTATAAAAAATTCTGTTGCATTAGTATTCCTTATTCTCCACATTGCGAGAAGTAATAAAAAATCTTGTTATAATTAGTACACGAAAATGTGTTTTATTTTTATAAATATAATACCTTTCCACTAACAATTGACTGCTAAATCCTAAAAGCTGCATGTTAATTAATTGCATAAAATGACGTTTGCACATTCACATTCTGTGAGTATTCGTATGATTTAAAACTGCAACTATTATTAAATTATCAAATATGTTTTTTGATAGTTCGCTGTAAATTTAAAAATGTGTGTACCAAACGTTTCATATAGTTTCATTAAACACCCGATGATTAATAAACATAGTCGATATATATTTTGGAGGCTTCGATAATAATATATAATACAGTTATTTACCTATTTATTTTTATTTATCGATTGATACGAATACAAATCAAACTATAGAGCCGTTTTGAAATTGTTCGTGTGAGAATATTTAATGCTTTAGTGACGAAGTGTAAAGCAATATTTGTACAAATATCAAAACGTCATTAACTTCGGTAGTTGCTTGCATATGTTCAAATAGTTATGGGTGACAGGCTAGCCAAAACATAGAATTATGATATAATATGTGAATACGACCACCATTGACAATTTCATCGTCTAAAAAATGATCGATTATAAATTTAAAAACCACAATAATATCAATATAGATATAATTTGGGAAAAATAATACGTTAAGCTGGACTAAAACTATATTAAAAACATTCGTTCTGCAAAGATGACATGAAAACTCAACTGCGCTGACGAAATTTCTTGGTTTAACTAAGCCCTCGAGCCTTTATTGAAAGTCTTAATTTAATGAACTTAAAATAATTTACACATTATTTTATTTAAATTCTCACATAGTAAAATACTTTTATAGCCTGTAGTTACTTATCTCACTTCACTTTTATGATACTTTATGACATGTAGAATACGAAAACGGACTTAATTAACTCATTTTTTTTTCGAAAATACTAGTTGGCTCACTTCACTTCTTATTGGCTTGACTATTGGGTACTTAATTCAGAATGCCAAAACTGTGGAATCGATATTAATTTGTACTCAACTTTTTTAAGTGTGCTCAAAATGTACTTTAAAACTGCATTCATTTAAGAATGTGACCTAAATACAATTAAGTGTTTCAATTATACGACGTACTTTCATATATCTATGATGGGCAGGACTTATGAGGATAAGTCCGAATTTCAGTAAAATGGTTGTCTTCTCCATAAGGGTATCATTATCACTAATCTTATCGCCAGAAAATATTAATAAATATCAAATATCACATTTTAATTGTTGAGATTTTGTATATTTGTATGTATTTCGTCATTAACTACTTGAGTTTCGCCTTTCGGCATCTTCAGACATTCGAGCACACTCGAGTGAACTCGAACTGACCAGTTGATATCTTATATATATAAAATTAAATATCATATTTATTTCAGGTATAAGTTAGTTGAATAAATACATTAATTTATTATAATTTTGTAGAGCATCTGCGATGAATACTGTTATTCCCACTGAAACGTTCTTATATTTGGAATGTTTTTTATTACCAAAATAAAATTACCAAAAATGGAGTTGCGCTCATAAGTTAGCCGATCAAATATATGCAATAAACAGCGATATTTTATATTTAATATTATGTTTTCATTATCAGAAGGAAGAACATTCGGCCATCACTTTTTGAAGAGGATAAGTTTCGCAATAATACCGATCATATACAAGATGGGAATGATGACCACGCTCCTGATTACTCTGACTGTCATGTCCACCAAGGGTTTGGCCATTGGAGTGCTACTCCTCATCTTGGGTATCAGTCAGGTAACATATTTTCAGTCCATTTAATAAGCCGAAATAATGCAAACGGCTGATAAAATTTAGTTTTATTATTGATTTAAGTAAAGTTTATTGCTTTTGGTAGATCGAGTAAGAAATATATACGAATATACTTGAAAGTAAGTAAATAAATATGTCACTCCAACACTTAATTTTAAAATAAAGTCGATGTAACTTTTAAAGCTATATCCGTTCCAAATGTGCGGCACACGTACGCCATATTGATGCCGTATTTATTTATGTATTCTGTCCTCAAATATCGTTCAATAATCTGTACTATCAGTTAACTAGTAAGTATTTTTTGGTCAGAGGTTGTATTTTAACGATTTTTTTAAAAAGTAACTAATATTAGCTAGATATTTTTATTTTTAAATCATCTGTGAATGACAGTTTTGTGAAACATAAATCGGTGGTTGAGGATCACAAAAATCTATCTCCAAAGCACAGCTATGAGATAAACATAGGTTAAGATTTCGTAGCCATGAAATTCGGCAAATAAAACAGCACTAACATTTATTAAAAATTAATCAAATGGAAAAACAGGTATTATGCATTTGAGCTTCTAATTTGATATTTTCATTTGTAGATAATATTTCCAACCAGCAAGTTTATTCTCAAATTTATTAGAGTCTAGACTCTAGATCCTCAAAGAGCCTAAGCAGTAATAATGCTTAACATCTTTACGCCGAAAGTAATATATTTTTTCTATAAATAAGTTTAATATGTTGGTAGATTTAAATGCTTTATTAGCTTCGACGATGTCGATAGTCAATGGTATGAGTAAATATTTACCTTGACTTTTGCTTATTTTTTCATTTTTAGTCTGATTAGTCCTGTCCACTCGCTATCATATCAGAGGGATCTTTATGATACTTCTTGTGATGAAAAGTTATGTTACCTCATTCCTGTATTACGATGTTGGTTATTTTAAGAACCAACATAATAAAAATATATATTGGATATACAATTTTTTTTACGTTCGGCGTAAAGGTGTTACTTCTATATTAGTTTCTAGTCACTAATCAATTTGAAAATAGGATTGCAGATCTTGTAAACGGCTATATGTTTTTATTCATTAACTGAACACATATTAATTTTTGTAAGAAACATTCATGATGAGCGGTTTATTCTCACCAAGCTTTGTCATTCAATACATTGCTACAAAATTTGGAAGTTTATTGATGCGTTCTGAGATTTATATTAAAAAGAAAACTGTATTTAATTTCCACGTTTTATTTCAAAGGTTATTGCCCGCGGATACGGAAGCGCGCCGCAATTCGCTGCACCATTTGCAGCAGCGCCGCAGCCCGCTGTTTATCCAGTTGTCTACTCTAGAGCGGAAGCCCCCGCCGTTGCTCCAGTGATCCACAAACTCATCCACACTCCGCACCATGCGCATACCTACCAAGCTCAACCAGCACCTGTCTACCAACCTTATGGTGGGGGGTGGGATCGCTCAGCAGCCACCGCTGCATACACCCAAGGTCAATACGGAAGAGAAGGAACCGATTCCATGGAACGTCAATACACAGATGAATAAAAAATACATCCATCCAGTCGCGGCGCAATAGTGTCACAATCCGAAATGAATCAATCAATAATTAAGGAATAAATAATTTACACATTTTTTTGTAAAACAAAAACGTTAAAAATCCACATTTTTCATAAATTTTTACGTTATCATAATCGCATAAAAATGATATATTTTTACTTGGGTCACTATTACATTAGGGATGCAATAAGTGGAAAAGGTAATTACTGGGAATGGAATCGAAACTGTAAATATGACAAATATTATTTAAAGATGGCGCATATAAAAGTTATGTAGATATCTTAATTAATTAGCTTTAATAATTTATTATTCGATGTAGAAAACGTAGGTTATTTACAAATAAAAAAATGAAAATTTGACAATTGTTGTTATTATTATAATTTAAGACATCGACTGAGAGTGCTTGATGGAATTTCAATATCAAATTTGGATTATTGAGATTTTGTACACTTCCATGTAAATACATGGAAGTGTACAAAATCTCAATAATCCAAAGTTGTTATTATTGTATTTACCGTCGATGTATGAGTAAAGATTATTATTAAGTCCGGTATTAAGTCATATAGTTTATTTATGCTGCCAGAAAGCATGATATGCCTATATAGCTCATCGATACCAAATCTTATGATTTGTATACCAGAAGATAATTTTTAATAATGCACAAAAAAAATTAGAGTAATATTTTGAAAAAGTATTTTGAGAGAGTATTTTGTAGAAAAAAAAAATGCTGTAAATATGATTATTTCAGAACAGGTTTTTATAACATAATGCATAAGTAACTGCAAAATAATAGCGTTATAATTAAATTTATGCATATTATTCTAGAATTTCTAGAAAGCTACGGCTAAAAAGTTTCCAATATGTCTTGACATGATTACTTATTCCTTAGTTGTAATAATATAGTGAATTTAGTCATATCACGCAAGAATATAGAAAACTTTATAATATGTGGATATATTGATAGAAATAATTGATTATCATTTTAATGATAGTTTACTAATTTCAAGAAAAGAATCATAATAATCATTCCACATTACATTTTGATTACATCAGCTGCGTTATGCGAAAAGTCATTCGTTAGTCATTAAATATGTTTTGAATGGTCTTATTTTAAATCATTTAACCACCAGCTCTACATTTATACCTGTGAAACGTATTCAGTAGTACAATTAATTTGCTACAAATCAAAATTATAATTTGTATCGATTGAATGGCATTTACTTTTTAAATAAAAAAGTATTCAGTTCCACAAGAATTTCATCAGTTTTTTGATAGCTATGTCGGTTTCAGAACTTCTCTATATATGAAAATATTTTGTAGGTGCTAAATTTGACATCGTTACTGTTCACCGTTTGGGAGGAGTTTTTATGACAGACCGACAGATTAAGACATGTGTTTTCTGCTATATTGTATAAATAGGAGTCTCTCTAGAACTTTATATCAAAATCATATGATTACTCACTTTTAAGGTGTTAACTGTCAATTATTGGTGGAAAAACATTATATTTAAAAAAAAAATTATCATATGATTACAATATTAATTATCATATATTATCATATATATAACGGAGAAGGCGGTTGCTGTAATGGGTGTATCCAACACACATCGTGATAATGTTACCTCGTCCAACTTACTGACAATATAATATGGCAACATTACTCAACAATGCAGTATACCACTTTTCGAAATATTTACTCACGCAATTAATAATTATGAAGTGAATATTTTAGGAAAATAAATTGATCATCTTATATATAATAGCTCAGAGATGAGCCTCATGACTTAAGCGTCTCGGTTCGTGAAATGTTATGCAATGGACACACAGTTCCGATGTACTAGCTACTTTAGTCACTGAGTATTTAAATTTCAATACCGTCATTTATGAAGGGTGCGGTTACTTTAGACACTTGAGTGTTTCAATTTCACCGTCATCCATGACGGGTACGGTTATCTATCTATACATATAAAACTGAAGATTTGTTTGTTTGTTTGTCCTCTATGCATTCCTTTACCATTCATCCGATTTCAACCAAACTTTTGTGAGTTGTTGGACACACAACTGTGAAGGCTTATGAAGAAAAAAAATCTAAAAAAAATCAAAAAAAAGAATCAAATACGTACAACTAGCGACATCTTCGAACCAGACGGAAAAACAAAAAATATTTTACCCATATCCAAAATAGAGATAATCTTGGCTTCACTTCGGGTTCTGGTAACAAGTGTGATATTGAGACTCGGACTCGAGTAATTTCGAACCGTGCAGATTTCTAATCCAAAAGCACTTCAATAAACAGAATTAAAACACTAAACCTCTATTTTTTTGAGTGGCATTGCAGCGCATGCCGGGTACTCACTAGTACTAATATAAAGCATATTAGTCTATGTAGAATTATACTTTTACCGCTGTTAGTGAAATACGGAAGAGAACTGAACCCAAGATAACAAAATATGAGAAAGAGACATTAATGTGAATGTTGCATATTTTCCTGTTTTTCGGGATTCTTTTGACTAGCCGATTGTATTGTGCAAACTTTTTCTGCTGTTTTTCCGTTGTCTCATGGTGTTGTCATATTAAGACGTAATACAAAATTGTTATTTAGAAAAATATTCAAAACTTACTGCGTCAATGTGACATTTTGAAAATCAATCAAACGGCTACGAAATGTTGCAGCATTGTGTTTTTTCTATGGCGGTTTATTATTTGAAATGCGACATATTTTCTGTTCACGAGAAATAGTGCTTTTTTTTAGGTACGACTTCTAATAACTTTTACTTAAAAAATCACATAAAGTGATAATCACTGTCGTCTGTCATCAATCGGCCTCATTTTACTTTTGTATGAAGGCCACCGCAATATACTTTCAATATTCGTTTTTTTGACATTTACGCGTGATAACAGATCATTTCACTCTTTTCTGTACTAAACTTTGACGAAATGACACGCTACTAAAATAATGCCTATGCCATTACTTTATATTACATTCATTTGGTTTTTATTTGCCAAATTTCTTGTGCTCATTTAGAGACGCAGATTTGGCCGGTATACTGTCAAATTGGACTACAATAAATAGTCTGTAGCAGTGTTTGAGAACCATTTTACACCTGAGGATTTTTATAAATAGATAAAATATTTTTCAGACCACCAGCAAAAGAATAAAAAATATGATTTAAATAGTAATAGTTGGATTGCCCAACGTTGCTCGGATGAATAAAATTAAATATTGAAAAATACATTACCTATTTAAAATCTATGTTAATATTTCTTTTCTGTGATCAATAAAAAATAATTTATTTATTTATTACTCACTGAGTGAAACCGGTTCGGGACACTTTTTAATTTTTTGAGTAAGAACTAAAAATCGTGTATTACTTATATAGATGTAACCGTACCCGTCTTAGATGACGGTATTAAAATGTTTAAAGTAGATAATACGTCTGAATTGTGTGTGTATTACATAAAGTTTTATTTTATATACACCGCGGATGCTTAGGTCATGAGAAAATTTCATACCTACATGTGGTATGTGACAATAATAAAATGTCTACAGAGCGGTCTTAGCTTTATATAATTTAAGATATTGACTGAGGGTGCTTGATGGAAATTCAATATCAAATTTGAATTGTTGAGATTTTGTACATTTCGATGCATTTAATAATACGTGGAAATGTGCAAAATCTTAACAATTCAATTTTATTATTATATATAAGATACAACCAAGTATTGATAATTATTAGCACCATTCGTGTGATTTCAGTTTAAGGATTATCTGGAAGGTTTTGTGTGAAAATGATCCGGAAAACTGCTAAGAAATATTTTTTCAATATTTAAATAAATTGTGACGTATGAAAGATTTATTATTAATAAGGAAAAAGTATTCAGTTGCTCATTGAGTGGTGTATCATGTAATAGCACAGTTTTTAAATTGATTGTCGATAGAATTGTTAATGAAAACTTGATTCTGTTTTTAGAATAATTTTCGCAGTGTTGCAGTTTAATATGAGTTCCAGACTATCATCTTGCATCTCTCTTGATTCGCGCTCTGTAAGTCCAAGTCAAAGACATGGTTGACCATTTAGTTCAGCGCGCGTTAGTAGACATTCATCTGCTACGGTGAAACGTTGCCGGACCTACAACACAGATAATGAAATCTAAATAACTCGTTAATAACAAACAAATAAAAATGCCGAGAAAACTGACAGTTAACTTTCCGTATTTGATAATGTTTTTGGTATATTGTAGTTCAGTTGGTTGTATACATCAAAGTATGAAAAAATCCGATCCTGAGGATGAAAGTACTGAATGGCAGGATTTTTCTATTGATAATAATTCTAGCGGTAACTTCGAGACTTGGGAAATTTCTGACGGTATTTTTATGAGTTTTCCAACTGTGAACGACGCAAATGGAGAGAGTGTTGTGAATTTTAGTATAAGTCAAATGAGGGGCCATTCTGGATCTGGTGGCGGGGGAGGAGGTGGCGGAGGTACATAATTATTGTTTTATTATTTCAATTTGTATTATAAAATTTTTATGAAATGAGAGCAAACATTGCAAATTATTTTATAATTACAGTAGAACACCGATCTATTGTTATTCGTGTTGATAAATTCATTTATTCTATTACGAATATATTATTTAAATTTATCCGGTTCAATTATTAAAAATTCGTTATGCTTCAGCGAAAAATCTCTCGGTGTACAATAACTGCAATAAACATACTTTTTAAACTCGTAACTAACTCTGGCAAAAATAATTAGTTTTATTAATACTTCATGTGTATGACTTTTTAATGGATAAAATATTTTTTAAAAATCTGCTGTTGACGGGATAGTGTTACCGAGATAAAAAAAGCATATGTTTATTCAAAAATTACTGCGATTGTCGTATTAATTTGTTCTAAAAAAATATTTGTTAGTAATGTTTCAAATTGGATTAATTACATAAACTTTCACATAAAAATCATCAATTATCACTTACAAAATGAATTAATTCATCCATAAACATGAATTAATTTATAAAATAAAGTTTTAAAGTCATAGTCCAAGCTGAAGTGATATGAAATGGTTAAAAGTAGGTTATCAGAACAAAGGCTTTTCTCTTAGAAAATATGTAGTACAGGTTATTTCAATGACATTATTTCATACAAAAATTTATTTTATTTTATTTAAAGAAGCTTAGATTCTGAAAGGGTGCCCCTTAGTAATTTAAGCTTCGATTTTTTTTTGTTTTTTTTGATTTCCCAATTGGGATTGCAATATATCATACAATATATATCTATCATGTGTAAAAGTTTGATTTTCAAAAATATCTTAAATTTATTGTTTGAAATATGAGAACGGCGTTATAAGGGATCAATCGTGATAGGCGGATTCGTTGTGCAGAGGTCAATGTTGTTGGTTTCGGTTACGGATCTCACGGGTTCGAATGCCAGTTAGGACAGTTTCATAATATGATTTTTCAATCGATTTATAGATTTCCGTTCGTGGTATGGATGGATGTGATATCTAAAAATTCCCTCACCCCAAACCAATCCTTAAAATGGGGCTTAGTGAGTGACATTAGCTAACCACTTGTTCTGTTCTTATCTCTATTCTTATATCCTTACTCTCTTCGAAAAAGGGATAATGAAGAACTGAGTAACAAACTGTTTTCTCTGACAAATTTCTCTTGAGATACTTCCATTAGAAGTTGACATGGATTATAAAACAAACTTGATCGGATCTTCGCGCAAAGTCGAGCTGCAGAAAATCCTTCGCAGTTTCAATGCTTGTTGAATGGGCAGTCATTAAGTAACTGTACATTAAATTGTTAAGCCGGTATTTCAGTATTAAAAAAAACTGAAACTCCGGGATCCAGGGTCTCGGTAATACCGGTATTGCAATCCCTCGCTGTAAACAGTTATCTAAACTTTTTCTTTATAAAATTTTACAGGCGGACATAACAAAAAGCTACTCCAGAGGATTTTGCCCATGTTCCTTATACCATTTTTAATCCAGTCTGCAATACTCCCGATGTTTTTGAGCACCTTGAAGATGATGTTGGTAAAATCTTTGTTGGTCGGAAAAGTGGCGCTGCTCTTAATAGCTTTGAACGCCCTCAAGTCCAGCAACGCTTTCAAGAGTAGGAGCGAAGAGAAGATTGCTGACGTTCACTATGGATACCATGGATCAGGGATGGAGGAGTATGGCGCTTATGTGAACAGAAGAAGTATTGAGCCACTGACGCGACTATGATCAAAATTTCATTATAATCAATATTATTTATTTACTAAAAGACTGAATATTATACTTTAATGAACGATGATATTAACTGTAAATGTATAACTACACATTTCCAATTATTATGTTCGATGAATTCGGCGACAAATATGTATAATTTCATTTTTAATACAAAATTATCGTTGTGTTATTTCACTGGTGGTGTTACTAGGTGTGACAAGTGCTTCGCTTCTTTGAGAAGTATCGATCAATTATCGGGATTTCGGTCAATTGGTCAACCCTGTACCGGGATTGTCTAAATATCAATTCCGGGATTTCGTAATTCACTGTAAATGTTAAATTGAATACTTTATGATTAACTAAAATATGCACTTCGGTTAACTTTGATATACTTTGCAATAGAGCTTCCAATCCGGCTTAAACCGAAACCGGTTAACCGGTATACTGAGTGTTTTGAAAAAAACCGAAACCCTGTTTATTTCACGTGGTTAACTGCGTTTTTTAAAAATATTTTTGAAATTCTTTTATTTATACTATTTTAAAAACTCAATGTGTTTCAGAGGGAAAAATATACATATTGTTGAATAATCCATCACCTATGTCACAAAGTTGTCGAAATTATGAACAGAAATGATTTCATACGAACAATTACACGACATTATCAAAAGACACTAAGATTCTTAAACTATTTGTGATAAATAAGGCACATGTTTCACAATAGCTATTATTGTATTCCATTTAATTATAAACCGATTATAAATTTTGCTTTTCAAACTATGACTTAAACGCATTAAGTAATGTTGAATGATTATAATATAACTTAAACAAAATAAATTAAAATCGATCCGATTCTCTACGAAACATCTTCTATCTTAATTTATTGAAAATATAAATAATTATGTAGTGTAGGTATTATTTCTAATTACTTAACTATTGAGCGTAATCGAAAAAATAGGGATCGGTAGGGATTTTACACGAGCAGGGGAGGGACTTTGAATATGGGAATTGAGAGTGCAATAAATTGAAACTAATAAATATATAAATAATTGTCATGTTTCGCAAAACATATTCCTAAACGTAAAATATTAGACTATAAAAATTCTAAAGGAATTAAATGATTTCACAACTTTTTCCAAAAGTTTTTCAGATGTAAATATATAGTTTATTATTATGATTATTTGTTTTTAGATTTTTTGTTAATCTGTCTTGAAGTTCAAGCTTTAAAATCATACTAACAACTGCTTAAAACATTTCTTGAAATTCTGTAAATTAGAATGATATTTTAAAGTCCAGCAATAATATTATGAAAATTGAAAATGTGGCTGTAGTAGTCTTTTCTGATCTGACCAACTGATCGGATCGGAGGAGATTTCACTTCAAAAAAATAATTGGAAACATTAGAATAACTGTAACCTTTTATCAAAGGTAAGGAAGCAACATACTTCGTTTCTAAATTTTTTGGAAAATATTTCCTCCAATCATCAGGGGGTGGAAAGGTGGTCTGAAATATGAAGCCCAGGATAAGGATTATTATGAGACTTTTGGTAATCTACTGCATTAGATTAAGGAACTGTATAAATGTTACTAATGATTTTTTAACCATAAAAATGTCTTAAATAATGAATGAATCTTGCCAATAAATTATTATTTCTTATTTATATTTGTTTTAATTTTAATAAAGAATCATTGATAATTATTGTGATACTCATGTATTCTGAACTTTATCTAAATATTGTATTATGTATATAATTTGGAAAAGAGATAAAAATATGATGATAAATTAAAATACACATTAAAGAAATCCAAGATGCCTAAAGAAATGGTATATTTAGAAAAATTACATTCTTATACAAAAACTCGAGAGTTTCTTCTAAAACGATTAATTTGTATTTAAAAAAATAAAAACACAATTCATTTGTACTATTTTCACATGTTCATTTAGAACAAATGAATTGTGGTTTATTTTTATTTTTTTAAATATACTGTCTTTCCATCAATAATTGACAGTTAACTTCTTAAAAGTGACTAATTTACACATCAGTCGATTCCTGTAGTTGTGATATACAATAGAATAAAACAATGAACATATTCTTTAGACCTGTGATTTTTTTTATGCCATGCAAGGCTTTGTGTATTACTAATGAAAGCCTTGACACAAAACCACTGAAGTTCCGAGCCGTTGATTATATTATATTAAAATCCTCCCGCATAACATGGAGACATTCTTCAATAATAGATTAGAGTCATTTTACTTTATGACATGTGCCGTAGGACTATCTGCAACATCATCAAAGTCCAAATATACACAGTAATGGATTTTCGTAATAATTTAAGATAGTTAATATTTGTAATTTTATAACTCTTCAAGAGTTCATCTATGAACTGTTTCTCGAATTCAACCATATCTACCGTTACTTAAATAGAAATAATAAACATAATTATTTTTCAACACTCCTCATTAACGAACTGAACGACCGATTAGAACGATATTACCAGATATGATGAAAAAAGATTTGAAATGTAATTAAGTACAATCAGTATATTTATTATCAACGTAGTAAAAATAAACAAATAAAAGTATTGAGTTCCACAAGGAATCATAAGATAAAGTATATAGCTGATTCGAAATCGCACGACAGAAATGAATGATATTTCATTTTCCAGAGTTATTTGGGACACCTAAGATACAACCTGTAATGATTTTGAAACGTCGACTGCCAGAAACCATAACACTGTGTCTTCCTTATATGATATTAATAAAAATAAAAATAAACATTTGGCATTAAAATTGAGAAAAGGGTTTAGTCACTCAAGGACAAAGGACACCACAGACATTCATTCTGAAGATCACAAATATAAAACTGGAAAAAATGACAGTTGCCTTTTCGTGACTGGAATTAGGACTCATTTGATACTCAATACGACTATGCTGTATAAGGAACTGAGCAAAACCAGTCCTGACAAGTTTAGTAAACTAATGAATTTTTAAATAAGTATTTTAATTTTAATATTAATTTTGAGACTAAATCTCTAAATACAATCATGAATAATTCTCAATCGCATATGTTTTAGACCTGGGGTTCCCAAGCAGTCGGAGTTCCAATTGATGTCGTTTATTCAATATTTTCATTATGACATTTATTTACTTAATATATATTACTTTTGAGTTAGAGTAAGATTATTTTGAGAATGGGGAATTGTATTCTGAACATTGGGGAAAGGAAGAATGGAGTAATAAGGTTGGGAGCCCCGGTATCAGGCTTAAGAGTACAGCGATGACCTTGTGTTCATATGGGCTCAGTACATTTATTTGTAAAAATAGCAATAAATTCCTGTGATATTTTAACGTTACAAATATTTTTGTCACGATTGCTATGTTACATTTCTTATAGAATATAATTTAAAACTAGGTTTTCTTAAAATCAACAATGCACTTATATCCTTTATGCAGTGGGTCATCGACATCTAGTATATCTATTTTGTTATACGGCGCTTAAGACACTACCCATTGATGTAAGATTGTAAGGTGAACTGTTAACATTAGTTTACTTTATGAACACACGCACAATTGACGTGTTGGTCGTTAAATGAAGCATGCTAATCTGCGCCATAACGATTGAGTGGCCTAAATATTAAAGTACGTACGCTCCTATAACGAATTAAAACAAATTATGAACGTGGGTGTCAATTTAACACTTAACTAAGTAAATACTTGTTTATCTTTTTAAGCAATGACATAAAACTGCAGTAGTCGAGTGTTAGCTATTTAGACCTGTTCTCGCCAATTCAAAATAAGAACTAATAATACATCATAGATTAAAAGAGAGTGTGTTCGAATATGCGATACACCGAGTTATGGCGCTCTTTGCGTTCTCCATATCGCGTATAAGATATTTGTGATGTTGTGATAATGGTTTATTCCTTTTATTTGGATCTAAAATATTAACTACGTGATAATATGTGTTTTTTTACTGTTTCCTGTTTTAATTATCAAAGTTTGTAATTATGTAAGTTGTTAAGTAACGTACCTATAATAATAGTGAAGTGCCACATTTTTAATCTTAAGGGTGAGTGCAATGGTTCAGAGTGACATCTATAGATAAAAAAATGGATAGAATGCATATGGTGCCAGTGGCCTGCTTCAACAGTAGCTTCTTATTTTCTTTCAGTAAATTTGTTCATCTCAACCAAAAGACCCTGCTTAATTCAAAAAATATCTATTAAATACTAACGAACAGAAATAGGTAAATGTCATCTGTCCTTTCTTTCTTAATTTGACAGAGCTCCTCTTAACGGTTGCTATTTAAAAACCTAATTAGCTATTAATTTCTAATGAAAGATTATACAAAATAAAAAGATGTGGTGGTATAAATCTTTTTCTACTTGGCAATGTTTGGTATATTTATTTTAAAAATATTGCATTTTGGATGAGATGAATGAATTTATTGAAAACAAAAATAGGTATCTGCTTAAGCACGCCACTGGTCTATTCGCGATATAAACTAAAAATTTAGTTGAAAAAATACTAAGGAATGCTTTGATCAACTGAGATGTTTTTTTTTAAATTTTGGTTAACTAGCTGCTACATAAAAATGAATTATATGAATGTTTCTAAAAAATATATTTAGTATTTATTTTCATACATAGATGTCACTCTGAACCACTACCTTTTAATAAAAATAGTTCACAGATATTCTCAATAGATGGTATCAGTTTACTGAAAATTAAAAATATTTATAATATACATATTTGTATATTATATGGATGACGTGCAGTGATCAATTTAATGGGCAACAACTATTATTGATGGTAAATTTGTCATTAAATACCTCAATGTCCAAATACATCACTGACTTTTTAAAAAGCACTTCTCGGTCCAACAGCAAAGGTTGTATAATGCATTATTATATTTTAGTTGTTAAAAAAATATCTTGATGCTTTATTAAACTTAATAGTATATCTTAATGCTGTTATTATAATTTACTTTAACATAGATAGATGGTAACCAAGTTCATGTCAGAAGGCCGCATTCATTTATCTATAATCTAATAAGGCCGCATTAAAGAAACTTCAATTGGATAAACTTGAATATTATATGATTATTTTCTAAATTAATAAAATCAAACGTATTAATATTTTGTATATAAAGAAAAAAATTCAAAGTCTGTTGTATGTGTTGAGTAGAGTGGAAAATTTAAATTTTGAAAACCAATACTTGTAGAAACAAGTAGAAAAGATTTATGTTACTTTAGTTTACGAATCTACTTAAATCTTCAGGCATTCAAGCACACGAGATTCGAGTCAGTTGGAGTTCATTCTTGTGCTCGAATGCATGAAGATGCCGAAAGGCGAAACCCGGCTCGTTAGTAACGAAAAACATGGAAATGTACAAAATCTCAACAATGCAAATTTAAGAAAAAAGAACTATTTTTAAAAATATCCCATTCCTTGTTATACTCTTCCTCTATCCCAAGGGTGCCCAACCTTCTTTTGTCTTGAGAGCTACTTTTCAATTAAAATTTTTCTCGGTATCGACTTCTAATATGATTCTCATAGGAAATTTTATTTAGGGTTTTTTCCTTTCTTCAAACTTAAAAATGTTTATTTTAAAAGCAAAATATTATTAGATAAGTATGTGCTTACAAAATATTTAAATTAATTATTGATATTTATTATTATTTCTGTTGTATATAATAGTTGCATATATTTCATTTATATAAAACAACATATTTTTTTTCAAAATTCACGGAAGTTTTCGGGATAGACCAAATTTTGCTTTGGGATCGACCGGTCCTGGCATTCTTCTTCTAGCCTGTAACCTAGGGCCTCCCAACCAGTGGGAAATTTCCCCCTAACGGTGAATTTTAGAGTTCCAGAGGGGGATGTTCAATATTACGTATATGTATATTTGGAAAACATCTTTTGAGTTAGAGTTAGATTATCTTGGGAAGGGGTTATAATATAATTTAAGCATTTGTGAAAGATGGAATGGAGCAATAAAGGTTGGGAGACCCCTGCTCTAACCGTTTACTGTATTGGGCGTAACGAGGGCCAGCGGAGTGCTTAAACAGTGGCCTATTATTTTATTTCTGTTAATTTATTTATTATATGTGTAATTCAATTTTAAGAAAAATGTAAAATACCCACGAATAGAAATAGAAAAATTAATGTCACCGTTTTTTTCAATGAATTTAACAATACCTTAGTTTAAGAAATGCTCGCGATGAGCGAAAGCGGTGCTGATCTTTTGATATATTTGTGAAATAATTCTGTTTTTATTTTCATAAAATACAAAATCTAGCTTGTTAGAGTTTTGAAAATGATTAAGATAATCTTTTAAAATAGTTTTTCAGTAACCATTTTGTTGTAAAGTGTGCCAGTGGCGTGACGGTGATCTATTAAAAAAACAAATACATACAATTATACATCACTGTCTTCTTTTCAACTAAAACGTAATGTATTATATTAATACTAAATCAAACATTAAAAAAAAAATAATGCTAAGCTAGTAAAATATTCATTAAAAAAAAAAATTCGCAGTGAAACGTAATTTAATTTAATTTCTATTTTAATTTGAATTTTTCAGATGTTGTACATTTTCATGTATTTCGTCACTATTATGGGTTTCGCCTTTCGCCATCTTCAGGCATTCGAGTACACGAATGAACTCGAACTGACTGACAGTGAATAGTGTCTATCGTTAATATATAAGATATAAATACGACAAAATGTTATAAGTCTAGGACCCACACTGATACCTGAATTAATAACAAAAAACCGACAATACCCTTAATCCTTGTTGGGAAAACAAACGAATTAACAAGTCTTCAGGCATTCGAGTTCATTCGTGTACTCCAATAAGCACCCTCAGTCGATGTCTTAAATTAATTTCTATTTGAATTTGTTTACATGAAAAACACTTATATTTTGACAAAATGTATTGGGTTAAAAACCGGAATAAATATTAAAAAATCAAAACTAAGTATTGCCATGAAATAAAATGAGTCCTATCGATCAATATCGAACGTTATGGAGGGCTTTATAAACACTAACAGCACAAAATTGCTCCTACAATATTATGACCTCATGCAATTATAAAAATATTATGAGGTATCATATTATTAAAACATCTGTATGCTGTAGAGAGTGTAGAGGTCTGTACACATCTGGACATAAAGCCATCCGTAGGTAATGATAAATGGGACGTCCCAGTACTTGCGTTGCTTACTACCTGCTGCTCTCTGCCAGAATATCACCGGCTATTGTACCTCTTGTTTATAAATATATATATTAATATAATTCTACAAACAGGCTAAGTGAAGTAGTGCTGATAAAATATTCGGTATTATTTTCTAAAATTGAAACAGGCAATTAACGGATTAAAAGAGCAAACAAAACGTTGATAGCTAATCTTACACCGAAGATAACAATGTCAAAATAACTATCACGTAATAATTATATTGTACAACTGGAGCGGATTGGTTGTTTGGGTTCGGCCTAATATATATAAAAAAATTATACATTATTCTCCGTTAATAAATTTATACAGTGATAAATGCTACCCAGATCTATTTTTCTCAAATTCATCGTTTTCCTGGATTTATTGTTGATTTGGAGACATTCCCATATTCATCGTTGTTTTGGATGCCTGTAAAAACGATGAATCGAGGTTCCGCCGTAGCTAGCTCTAGGCAAGGATCGAATTGGACGGACGCGTTTCGGTGCACCGCTCTGTATTGTGAAATCTACAGAGAATATCGCACGGTTTCGTGAAAAAAGTAAATTCCATTTTGACTCGAAAAATGTTCCATTTCGAACCCTGTTCTCCGGTCGTATAAATATACGTGGGGGTGGTGGTGTAGTGTTTTCAGGATCGATATTGATTTCGGGAAAAACTCGGATACTAGAGTACGGACTAGACAGCGCCCTGTTGCGTCGGTGGTCTTGATGTTGGCATTGGCTGAGTCACCAGTTGCAGATGCATCCAGGGAGTCTCAACTCTGCTTACGTCTTCTTCCGACCGGTGGGATTCCGGCATCTTGAAAGATCATCAGGTACAATCCATAGGATGTGCTCGATGGAACTGAAGGATGCTGATATATCATGAGAGGAAGCAGAGCGGTTGGTGGGTGATTTAACATATAGGCGAATAAGAATGAATTAGTATATAGGTGTCATAAAAAATGTCATCAGGCAACTGGGATATTTCTCGGTGTTCGGCTGGGCCGCCCCTGTGTAAAAACAATTAAATTTACACTAACATCATGGAATATTTTGTGTGAGGAGCATGCAGGTCGTAAAACAATATCGCAACAATATGCAACAGACACGTAAATAAAAGGCAACACGTAATACTAGGAATGCGTATGGAAACAAACATCATGCGTCCAGTGTGGTTTTAACCTTTATATCGACTGTGTTTTGGCTAATTGATGTAACCCTCAAAAAGTCGAGGCCAAATGATGTAAGTTAGAAAAATAAATTGACCACTTTTTGGAAGGGAAAGATCATTTTACATGGGTTTTAGGTTAAAAAATTATTATCTGGCCACTTGATGTAAGCCACTAGTATATCGACACTTCCTACGTATACTCCCGTATCTGAAAACATGAGAATTTACAAGAGTGCATTTCAAAGATTCATAACGCAACTCACCATATAATGTTTTCGATAAAAACAGTTTTTACTCTCTCCTGAACAATTTCAATTTTAAGGGTTACATCAATTGGTCAAAATTCCGTCGATATCATGAGTGGCCATTATGGGCATAGGCGCAAACATGGGGGTGGTCAAGTAGGTCTGGATCGCCACTAGGATTTAAAAATATTTTTATCCATCCCAAAAACGGTCAAAATATTGTGGTTTTGCTTAGTTTTCATTGACTTTTGGTACTGATATAATTTAAGACATTGACTGTGGGTGCTTGATGGAATTTCAATATCAAATTTGAATTGTTGAGGTTTTGTACATTTCCATGTATTTTGTCACTAACGACCCGGGTTTTGCCTTTCGGCATCTTCTGGCAAGAAGATCACACGAATGAACTCGAATTGACAGTAAACATTGTCTAGCGTTTATATACGAGATACAAATACTACAAGATATTATTTATAAGATAAAATATGATCAGTCTAGTAACCGCACTGATACCTGAGTTAAAATAATTCCGACAATAGCCTTAATCTTTGTTGGGAAAACAAACCCAGTGACAAAGTGGCGAATTGCCGGTGGCCAATCAATGTCAGAATTACCAATGAATTCACACTTATAATTGCATTGTGGGTTTTAAAATGCAATTCGAAGAAAGGATAAATATATACAATCATTCCAAATTTTGCGTGTTCTGTTGGGTGACTATGAGATGAATTTATTAAAATGGGAATATGAATATTTTCCGATTGTTAATTTATGTTTCTTACGAAATCATCCACGTAGAGGATACAGCAACGAGGAGCTTGGAAGATTCAGCTATTCGTTCAGAATTGGTAAGGAATTTTACTGACTCCTTTGATTTCCGAAATTTCTTGATAAAATAATTTGTGATCCCCCGTGTTTTGATGCATTCTTTTAACCCCATCATCCGCATTGAACATACGGTGCTCCAATAACAAGTGATTTGCAAATGTCAAAGTATCCTTTTTTAATCAAAAGCAGCTAAATGTTCTGATACTCTTATATCTAATGTACGTGTGGTTTTATACACATAGAAATGGTTGGCAATCGCTGCATTGTAATTTATAAATGCCAGATTTTTTCTTAAAGTGCACTCTATCTTTATTGTAAATAACTAATTCTCCTAACGAATTTTTGTAATAGAAGGCCGGTCTAATACTATCAGCGATTTGTTTTTTTAAATTTTAAAGCTTGTACAACCTAAATAACTAATCTACGCCAGTTCATAAGTTTATCTATGTCTTTAGGTAATTTCACGAAATATTTTTTCAATTTTAAAATTAAATTTAAAAAAATTCGATGTATTCTCTCTCATCACAGCAGGTATCAGTGTGGGGTTCTAGACTTATAATATTTTATCTTATAGATAATATTTTGTCGTATTTATATCTTGCATATAAACGTTAGACACTGTTTACTGTCTGTCAATTCGAGTCCATTCGTGTGCTCGAATGCCGAAAGGCGAAACCCGGGTCGTTAGTGACGAAATAATGGAAATGTACAAAAACTTAACAATTCAAATTTTGGTTCTGAAATCGTAGGTGACTCGTTTCCTTGGATACTGTTTATTTGACAATGTTGGTCCCAAACCATGGGTTGCAACCCCAAACCATGCTGTGAACAGCAAAGGGTATAATGTGTACAGTTAACTTGATTTTTTTTTAACTTAATGTAATGACACACCCTGGTTTTGTTTGTTAAGTTTAAGTTTTATTAGGGTTCATAACTGACAGTGGCAATGGTTTTTGGTAGTCAAACCGAGCTATTGTCGTTAAAAGCAATCGGGCGCTTTAGAGCTATAGCTAATAATTAGAAAGCGTCCAGCGGACAAGCCTATTATTGACAACAAGGGGAGGAACCTACAGTGGTTGAAGTTTAATTTTTATTTTGGCGGGGAGTTCGGCTCTTGGAGGCCTTCAGCTAAAGAGCCGGCCGGTATTACGAGTAATTATAAATTGTTTTTGTTTGTTAAATTGAACTTAATTTGAATTTAAAATCGTTTGTTGTGTGAATTGCATTATAACTTAAAGGTAAATTATGTGTTAAGTAAATGTAGACTCAATTTTATGTGTTACTGATATTTTGTGTAATAAACCACTGCATCTTCGTTAATTAAATAAGAGATGAACTGGATTTGAAATGGTGTTTGCTTGAGATCCCAGACCTCCCGGACGTTGATAATCAAACATTCGCCTCTCATTGATTCGGATCTTCTTAGTTATTTTTACTTATAGTCATTATCTTTATTAGGGGTGGAACTTATGATAGGAAATATAAAGGAAGCTTTAATGTATTTAGATAGATTTGAGATTATGTGATAAACGTAGCGCTTCGTTCAATTCGTAAAAACACTGAAATGTTTTTCCTGCCGCGCAATTTATTTGTGTTTACCCATAAATTTTAATTCAAGAAACTTTATTCTAAATTTCAGCCAGTGGCGTACCTATAACTTGTATTGACAGGCTTTCTCATTTAAGAGTAGGCTACTTTGGTTAACATTGTGTTTTGAATATGTAGAATAAGACTTAGAAATAAATTTATTTCTTATTATAAGAAGAACCAACAAAATTTGAAGTTCCGTCGCTGATTTTAATGTTTTAATGTTTTAATCATATAATAATTTTAATCGTCGTATACAAACTATCGAGTAAGTAAGTAAATAATAAAAAAATAAATGCGGATTTACTTTAGACACAAAATTTTATTTTATAAATATAAATTGATGTAAAAAGTAAGTGTTCATATTTCATTACACCAGCCGAAACGCAGAATATCGCTATATTCGTTATAGACGGCTATATTTCGTCGTCTACCAGTATAAAAATTTTACGCTTTAGATTTTTTTTCCATGTCCGCTCTCAATGTGGGAATTGAAATACCGAATGTATGAAGTAGCTACAAATAAATAAATGTATTGTTGTGTGTGTGCATTTCATAACATACCTACATGTGATATGTGATAATAGTAAAACGCCCACAGACTGGTCTGGGCTATTATATGTCGTCGCTATTCTGGAAGAAAACACTAAATCTAAAAAATGACATATTGAGCTAGTTATAACAAAACGTTTCTTATTTCAATCTCTATGGTATGAAAGAACACTTTTACTTAAAAACAGCTTTGTACAAACTAAATGAAAAATGTATAGCATGCCTAACATTTGACAAACTCTAAAGTCGAATTACTCAAAACAAGTATTTTTCAGTTTGTATCTTCTTTTAGAACAACAACGATATAAGACTAGTAAATAGACCGATATTGCAAAACTCGCACTTAAATGTGAATTTCATAGTATTATTTCAAGGTTTCATTTTATTTAAAAAAATCTTTTTAACTAATTCATTTTCGCTAAAACATGAGTCAGATTAGAATAATGTTTTATGATGATTAAATCAATCTCGCTGAATTGTCATTTTATGATGGATTGAATTTCGTTTGGCGCAATGAGAATTGATCCACGCTTATGAGCTGATTACCTTTTATCTGAGACTACGATAACAATGTATCTTTATAAATATTCGTTTAGTTATAGATTTATTATCATGAATAACTATTTATTATTCATCATATGTTCAAGGTTTACGTTATTTGCTGCGCAATTAAAAAGTTATATTGTTCATATAATAGAACAGTGTTCCCTATTATACAAACATAAACTTCTAAATATAATATAATAATTTTGGCATAACAGTATTCCATTTTCAAATTATTTATTATGTTAATAATTATCATTGTACAAAGCACATCATATTAATTGTGCAATAATTGAACACGGGTTTATAAGAGCCAAGTAACATGTGACTAGGGATTTCAAAAGAACATTTGAATATATTCGGCACTTTTTTATTACTCGGATATCCAAATATTATTCGTTCATGGTAAGTATTAATGAATAACTAGGTTAACAAAAAATGTCATTTTTCGTCACTTTTTATCTTGAAATAGTCTATTTTGTTTATTTAATATACAAAATAAACTACATCAATATTATGTATTCGAATACTATATGATTTTGGTAATCGAATACTTTTTAAATTTAAGACGCTTGATGGAATTTTAATATAAAATTTGAATCGTTCAAACTTTACACATTTCCATGCGTTTTGTCATTAACGACCCGGGTTTCGCCTTTCGACATCTTCAGGCATTCAAGTACACGGATGAACTTGGACTGCCCGTAATAAATGGTTGATGTAGTATAGTTTGAATTAAATCATAGTCTGGAGATGATTAGAAGAGTCAAAATACGTGTCACACATAGTTACACAATCAGTAAAATAGCAAGTTTATTAATTTTATTTCAAAATTAAAAATCAATCTTCACAACATTATCGCGGAATGTATCGATAAAAAAATATTTAGTAATAAGTGACTCTCCAGAAATCACTCCTACTATTTGACAGTCGCTATACTCGCTACCCACATGTTGAGATTCGTCGTCGGACGTTCTGAGTTTCAGAAAATTATTGTTTGACGTTATTTAAAATAAAAAATCTGATTTTAAGATTTCTTCAGGCTGAAAACTCATGAAAAGATTAGAAGTATTTTAAATGTGAATACTCCTTTTTCTACTCTGTGTGCGGTTTTTTCCTGTACGGTTTTTTCTTAGAACCAATATATTTGCTAACCTACTAATAATAACAGTTTATTACCCAGAAAGCCATAAATCACTAATCATCATAAATGCAAACGTTTCATTGCTAAATGAACATTTTATTTGATAATTTTAATTTGGTGCAATATGTTTTGACGTTTTGTAGATGACTAATTCGATAATTTATACAATATAAGTACCTATAAAATGTATGTAAAAGACAATCTAGCATTAGATTTTTTATTGAGATAACATTTATCGGGGACAGTCAAAGTATCAATCGAGGTTTATCAGTTTAAAAAAGAAATAGTTTACCGATAACTGTAATAATTTCATTACATACATTGATGTGACACTATTTTCGTTTTTTCATCTTTTTAACTCCTACATTACAAAACAGTATAAATTGGTTTATTATTTTTAATTCTAGAAAGACTAAAGCCAGAATAATGCATCATTTTGATCAAAATAGTTCAATACGGAATCTTATAATTAGAGGGGTCTTACTACAAAAATCCATGTTTGTATCTTGTACAAAAATCGTTTACAAGATTTTGAACATATATTATTATCTGCAAATGAATTTGGAAACACAAAGTGATATCACCTTTTTTCCTTTTGATTACTTTGATACATCGATGGTGTCTTGGCGAATTGATGTAACCCACAAAAAATTCGAAAATGAGTTAATGATTGGATCTCATTTTAAAAACGACAGAGCAGGTTACTTTTAAGGTGTTAACTGTCAATTCTTGGTGGAAAGACATTATATTTTAAAAAATAAAACACAATTTGTTTGTACTACTTCCACATATTTATAATGATCAGGACCGGTTTCGCTCATCACGAGCATTATCAACTGATAAAAATACAAACATAACAGGCGTATTTATATAAAATTGAGTGAAAAAATGAAGGTATATAAAACTGATGGTTCATGAACTGAGACAAGAAAATATTGATTAACAAACAAATTATACATAAATCAAATAAAAGAGTCTATAATTAAAATGTTATGGACCTCTTGCAAAACATTAAATACTAATCTACAATCACAAATATAGCTACATTAAAAGTCCATTTAGCTGAACAAAATTATTAATGACGATAATAATATAAAATGATGACTCAGGAAAATTATAAGTAAAAATTAATGAACCATTTAAAAATAATCAAATATTAAGTATGTAATTAATATGAATAATAAACAGTCATCTTAAGTGGAGAAAGCAGAGCAGCTATGAGTACCCAATAAATTTTAATATCTGAAAAACAAAAATTACAGAGACAGAATCAATTCTTAAAAGTTAAAAATGAAAGTTAAAAATAATCTTACAGGTATAATACAAATTAATGAATCGGATATAACAAAGGAGAAGATGCAAAGACGGTTTGCTGGTTGTTTGATTGAAATTTATTGAATGAGCAAACCGTCTTGCCGAAAATCCAAGTAAAGAAGCAAAAAAAATATAATCATACAAGCCTAGCATAAAACTAAATTGATTTTATAAATTTCTACGTTAATAGACACATTATCAGTTTACCATTTTTTTTCTCTTTTTGTGGAAATGACGTTGGCTCGTATATATTATATAAAACAAGGAACATGTTTTTTTTAAATAGTAGAAAAAAACAACACCGAAAAGTTTCGAGAATGTGAGACATTTTAACCAACCAAAATATTTCAGCCCTTTATGAGAACGTTTAATATATATATTATACCTTTAGTATACATAATATATATACACAGTCCAGTATTATTTTAAATAGTGTGAATGTTCAGTTTGTCATTATTTTCTATTATCATTATTGGTTACTGATAATACGGAAATCTCAAGAATTTTGATTTTGATACAGGTAGAATTTGTACTTAATCTATTCTACTCAACCTTAACGTTACATATATTATATAAGATTATATATAATTTAACGTTTGTGTGCAGTGGCGGATTAGGCATTTGGGAGGATAATTTCGAGGCCGTGTTTTTCAGACAAGAAAAAAGCGTCGTAAAATGTATTTGTGATTTTCATTTTCATTGCGTATATAAAATAAATAAAAAAATATCTATTTGTAAACTCTTCTTATCACTAATATCTTATTATTATTGTCGAAGCCGTTCGATTGAAAAGATAAATTGAAAAATATTACGAAGTTAAGTTGAAAAATAATTTATTTTTTAAAAAATATTTTTAGGCCCCTGAGATTTGGGGGCTCTAGGCGCTCGCTTTATGCGCTTATGGGGTAATCCGCCCTACTTGTGTGTAAAATTTCGTTAATCTTTACAAGAATAGCGTTGAGACATCAAAATCAAATCGAATTTGTATGGTATCGTATCTATCAGAAACGCCCAGAACGTTGTCCTTGGTCTACCGGTCGCCGCTGAGTGTATTATAATCGATAAATATTTGATATTTAACGACAACAATAAATAAATATTATTTAAATATTTTTCCTCCCAATGTGGAGAATATGGACTTCTGATAAAGCATAAAAGTTGTCATTAGGTGAACTGCCTGTTATTCAGTCACTTTACCTCACTTTTTCGTAGATGATAGTGATCGAAAAATGGAACTATGAAAAGACAGTATTTTTTTTTCTTGCTGTCCCGTTTTTTAGGATCGAATGGGTGGGAAGAAATGTAAACATTGCAGTCTTCCTTGATTGAAAAATCAATTTCCGAAACTGCTCATTGACACAGAAACGAATGGGTCGAACGTAAAGAGCGTTCACTACTTTACTAGAAGACCGGCAATTAACATATACCTTGCGATATATGTTATGTCATGAGACAGTAAACAATTCAATATCTGAGCTGGGTTAAAAGTTAAACTGTTTTGTAATTTAATAATATACTGATTTGGTGGCGAATAAGGCCAATTACCAGGCCTTGTGAAGTCATGCGGAGACCGAGTTAGTCTTAACTTTTTTTTTTAATTTTATGAACTTGCTTGTATCACACCAATGATCATGTCTCCTCAATGATACATTTAGTTAGCCTTAACTCATAGAAGCTTTTCGTTTATCTGGAGGGATTGATTTTCTGCACACGTAAGTGCACGTCACCAAGTCTTGGGCTCCTAAGACACTCCCAATAAAAGAAAAAAATTGTATATGAGGTTAAAGTTTTTTGTGCTACTGGATACTGCCGCATACAATTAACGGATGGGAAAGCAGTGGTGGGTGGAGGAAGGCAAGTGAGTCTCAAAGCATGGAAGAGTATGAGCATTTTTTCTTAACAAATTTTTGCTTAATCCATGTTTTTGACTTTGTATTTTTGCATACTGTATGTGAATAATTGTCATGACCTTTGATACACTCAGTTGGGTGAAAGTGGAGGTAAACAGTCCTCTTCTGTAGACGTCGGCAAGTGATAAACACCATTCAAGACCATTCAACATCGAAAAACTCACGTGTCGTTCCATATCAATAGCGTTTAATGCATTTGGTTGTACAATGTTGAATGCAGTTATCGAAGTTAGTAACAGTTTAAACTAGTTTCAAGTTTAAAAACATAAATAGGTTCTACGACCGGCAATTACGTTGAGGGTGGAATTTCAACCCTCAACTGCTAAGTGCTCCACTCGGCCCCGAACCCGTGATACAATAGGCTATGCTTAATAATGAATAGCGTTTACACTTGGTGTAGGATTCCCGGGCTAGGCCCTATTTCTCCTTTCATCTCTGGGAATTTTTGTGTTTATAAGTGTAGGTCTCAGTGGGTGGTGAAAATCTTGATGGTGGTGACATTGATCGTTGATTCAATAACCTCGAGCTGATCGTGTGTGAGAGAATTGGGCTTATATATATATATATTTTTTTTTTTAATATATATGTTGTCAAAAAAAAATTTTTTTTTTTGGGGGTTGCACATATTTGTGCAACGCTGACATATTCTTTTGGCCTCTTAATTTTTTATTATTTATCCTCGAGAGGAGGTCGAGCGATCAATGTCCCAGACGGTCTGGATGTTCTCTCTTCGGAGTCGTGGAGTCATCTTCTTCTTTCTTCTGCTGGTTCCGGTCCAAGCTGCACGTCAGTCAGATGAGCTGTAGGGGGGAAAGAGAGGACTCAGGGGGGCTTAAGTAAAAGGACCATGCGGGGTCTGACAAAATCTGTCGGAACGTTAACGTCATAATCTAGAAGAGATTTGATGGTCGGGTTATTGTGGCCTTTCATGTCGCTGTAGAATTTCTTCGACAGCTTCACTATGTGGTCCACGAGGAGGTCTATTTTTAGGTCGCTATGTAGTGTCGTGTTACGCACAAACCACGGCGCGTTCGCGATTGTGCGCAACGTTTTGTTTTGAATCGTTTGCAGGATTTTAATCCGACTGGCGGTCGTGTGGCCCCATATGGGGGCCCCGTACGTCATAATCGGCCTAGTGATCGCGGTGTAGAGGAGCAGCTTGCTTGTTATGGCGAGTTTGCTCCTCTTGCCTATCATCGGGTACAGTCTGCCCGTGACTTGTGCGGCTTGCTTCCGCTTAGCATTTATGTGCTTGTGGAAGTTAAGCCGCTTGTCCAGCGTGAGACCTAGGTATTTTACCGTCTTGGTCCACGGGACTACCGTGTCATGGACGCGGATTGATTTAAGGTTACGGATGTGGCGATTATTTCGGCGGCTGAACGTAATCGCCGCACTCTTCTCTGGGTGGAGTTTTATCCGCCAGTTATCGCACCACAGAGAAATCTTATTGCTCATACCTTGTACGTGTGCAGAGGCTCTGTTTCTGTTGGCTGATCTGGCTAGGATCGCCGTATCGTCTGCGTATTGCGCTACGATTGTGTGCGCGCCGCTTTCCGGTAGCGGGATGTCGTGCGTGTACAGATTGTACAACAGCGGCGACAAGGCCGACCCCTGCGGTACGCCGGCCGTGGGGGTGCGGATGGATGATTTAATCCCGTTGAATTTAACGCGGAACCGTCTGTCGGTTAGGAATGAGTTTAATAGTTTCAGCATGGGCGTATCGAGGCCGGCCTCGTCCAGCTTCACTATCAAACCTTCCGTCCATACCTTATCGAAGGCTTTCGCGATGTCGAGAAAAAGGCCTGTGATGAAGTGACGGCGGTTAAAACCGTCCGTGATATATTCGGTTACTCTAAGTAACTGGTGATTCGTCGAATGAGCTGCGCGGAATCCGTGCTGCTCGTCCGGGATGAGTTTAAGGTTATTCGCGGTTGCTTCTAATCGGGTTTTAATAACTCTTTCCAACAGCTTGCCCATTGACGGGAGCAAGCTGATCGGCCGGTGATTTTCCGGTTTCGAGTGATCTTTGCCGGGTTTGGGCAAGAGGATTACATCCGCCACTTTCCATTTTGCGGGAAAGTATTGGAGCTCTAGGCACGCATTGATAATCTTTGTTAATGCCTCCACACCGTTCGCGGGTAGGTGTTTGAGCGCATTGTGGCTGATCTCGTCATTTCCGGGCGCTTTCCGGTTTGCGAGTCGTTTGATGCGTTTTTCGATCTCGTCCGTGGTGGCGGGGTCGATCGGAGCGGGTGGTTGGGAAGCCGTGTTAAGGGGTTCCGTCCTCGCGTCCGCGATCTCACAGCAAAATAGCGCGTATTGAAAATTAATTCTCTCGATGTGAGTTTGAATTTTTCTATTCGTCGCGTCGAAGTCGTTCGGCGAAAATTGACGTTCGAGCGAGTCCGCGAATAGTTCGGATTTGTCTTCTGCCGTATATACCAGACCGTTCTGGCCAAGAAGCGGGCGGTTTGCGGGTTTATTTGACCGTAGCAATTTACTGAGGGATAAGGGACGTGGCCGAGGCAGTCGCGGCGCGAATATGATCCGTTATAGCTTCTACAGCGGAATCGATATCGCGCGTATTCGATAATTGATTTGGGGTCGTTAAATTATCTACGATGTGTGTTTCGTAGTTTTCCCAGTTCACTCGTGTTCGGGCGGTGTTTGGGGTGATTGCGAGAGGATCGAGCGGATCGCAAAGATAGAGAAGTAACGGTCGATGGTCAGAGTTAAGCTCTTGCGAGACCGTTATGTCCGTGATATATATCGTATCGATTAATATCGCGAAGTCTATGATGTGACCCGCGCCCGTGGGCGCGTGATAGTGAGTTGGCTCATGCGGAGCCGCGATGACTGCGTGTCTATCTAATGCGAATTTGCTAATTAGATTACCGCGTGCGTCTGTTAGGTGACTGTTCCAGTCCGAGTGTTTTGCGTTAAAGTCCCCGGCGAGGATAGTCGAGGGGATGTTCGGGTCTAGCAGATTGTCTGAATCTGCTGCCGTTAGGAGTCGCTGATGGCGTGCGTAGATCGAGACGAAGTTTACGAGACCCCCGTTTTTGGTCTTTATTACTATCGCGGTTGCTTCTATCTGAGACGGAAGATTACTCGGACGTGGTTGCGCTTCGCAGTGTTCTATGCATGATTTTACAAAGATAGCGGTTCCGCCGCCGCGTCCCGTAGTACGATCATTGCGGTATGTCGTGTACCCGGGGAAATTAATCTTATCCGCGGGCTTTAGAAAGGTCTCACAGACAAGGAAAATGTCGATGTTGTGAGCCTGGAGAAATTGACGCGTTTCTAAACGGTCGTGACGTATCGTTCCGGCGGCGTTCCAGAACGATATCTGTAGTGACGTGGGATTGATTTTACGGTTATTGGCCATTGTGGGCCGCAAACGGAGTCTGGAGCTCAGCGCTTGCTCTCGCGAGCACTGCATTCATGCCCGAGTGGGCAGAATGGAACGTTGAGAGAGCGTTCTGAACATCCCGGATGAGGTTGTCCAGGACCTGCTCTCGGAGTGAGATCTGGGGGGTGGGAGGGAGAGGGAGGGAAGGTTGGCTCACCCGACTGTAGTGCTGCGTGGTTGGTCGCAGCTGGATGTCCATCAGGGGTTGTGGCCGTGGTTGCCACGCTCCCTGACTCTGGTGTTGGGTCTGGGCGGTCGTCTGGAGTTTCTGGTTGTGTCTGCGGTTGCGGCGGCGACGTCTGGCTGGCTGGGTTTGGGGGTGCTGAGCCGGTGCGCCTTGTTGCGCTTGGACGGTAGCGCCTTGTTTGCCCGTCTGTGGTCGCTGTTGCTGTTGTTGGTGCTGTTGGTGCTGGGGGGCTGCTGCCAGTTGGTTGTTGTTGTTGTTGGCGGCGGCCGGAGTCCATGGAGGGAGAGGCCAGTCCCTGGCTCTGCGGACCGGTTTGCCGAACTCCGGGTGTTCCGGGCAGCCTCTATAGTTGGCCGGGTGTGCGCCTCCACAGTTGGCGCGGGTGGCGGGGCCGTCTTCTCGGGAGCGGGTGCAGTCCGAGGACTTATGGTCATTTCCACAGTGGATGCATTTGGGCGGGGCATGACATCCGCTGCTAGAGTGGCCGAAGGTCTGGCAGTTGTGACACTGTCCCAGTGTCACCTTCCTGCGGAGGGTCTCAACTTTGACGTTGAGACCCATCAGACGTGTCACATCGTATATCTCTCGTCCTTTGATGGTTTTTTCCACGTCCACCAGCATCATCGGTATCGGGGTTCGCGCCTGCCCCTTGTGCATCCGCTGCACCGTGATGACCGGGTAGTTTCTGGCCAGGAGGTCCGCCATCATGTCCGCCTCCGAGACCGTGTCAGAGACTCCTCGGAAAACTACCTTGAGTAGTTTTTCCTCCGGTAGGGCGTAGCAGTGGAAGGGGATATTTCTGCCATCCAGGAATGCTATGGCCTTTCTATAGTCGGGAATAGAGAGGGAATATGCTTAGGTAAAACACGGCTCTTTTATCGCAACGGATAACGGGAAAGGGAACCAAAATAAAGAGAAATCTATACCGACGGTCGGTGCTGGGTTATTATTCCAACAAATATTTGTGAACGGTAAACATGACTATTTGATGAGAATTATTTACAATTAATAACAACAAAGAATTTAATGCACAAAAATTAATTCACAGGATGAATGAATATTTTCATTGCCACTGCCTGAGTTTTCCACTAATTGTGCAGTGAGAGGTGATTCGAAGAAAATTATGGGCACGTTTGTAGAACGTGGATTTGTCACCTTATATTATTTTTTGTTGTTTTATATTTAAATTGTATGTACATAAGCATTATGCGTAAACCTAAGAAATATGGAGAATTTATTGAAACTTATGTCTTAAGTCTTATAAACATAGATACTACAATTAAACATTTAAAACGCTAAAATTGTTAAAAATACACTATCCAAATACGTGAATCTAGTAATGAGCGATGGCAACCTCAAAAATCAATAAAGGTTCCCAAAAAACTACCAAGCTTACCATCCATAAAGCTAATCAATTAAAATATAATACATTTTATCTTTGTATTATTCTTATCGTTTATTATCAGCTATCAGAATTGATCTAAGTCAACGAATGTGTGAACACGGGAAAAATTTCGTGCCACGGCACTCTAACCACTTGTGAAACATTTGCGTATAAGGATAGTTGAGTGAGTAAATTGTGATATTTTAAATGGATTAATAATAATATGTAAATCAAAATACACATTTAAGGTGAATCAACCACCGCTCATAACTTTTAACATTTCTAGTATGTGAAATAAACTATTTTTTAATTGGTAAATCATGCTTTATACCACGGTGTTTGTTATAGTTTCAATGGGTCAGAGGATGGGAACTGGGGATGTAAAGAAATTAGCCTATAGAGTCCTTTGTATAATTTATACTCTTTAAATACTCCATTATGTGTCCACATAGAAGCGGATGATATTTTCGATAAATTCGGCGGCAACTTTGATTTTATAGCTTGAAAATAAGTGCGTATAAAATTAAACTTTTTAATGTAACCTGAAGATGTATCTTGTAAATCCAAAACACGTGTGCCACCTAGTTTCTCAACCAGTATAATATCATAGTCATTAATAATTTTATTGTTAAATGAATGCGTCTTTGCTATTCGAGAGTATGACAAAGTTATTTATATTATTAATAAAAAATAAATTAAAATTTTGGCGATTCTAAATAGCGGCCAAAACGTTCCAGGTTCAATTTTAGGCAAGGTCAAAATGTAATAACCAATTACAACCATTTTTGTTGATAAAATATTCTTGTGATCTCGATAATTTTTTTTTAATATGTAATAGTGTCCATCTTAACTGATTTTTATTTTATGAAAGAAGAATTTGTGAGTTGTAGTTGAGTTTGGAATGATAAAAATTTCTTGAAATAAATTGGATTAGCCTTATTTTAAATTTGTATTACTAATCTGTGAACCAAATGCTGTTTATTTTTTCCCATCTCAACTATGTACAGAAAGACTTAACAATCACTGAATTTATAGTAATTGTAGTGATTATTTGTATCGTGTGGCAAAGTTACCCCATTTGGAATGCAAACTTTGGTCCACCTTGTATCTATATTTGTAAATCAACTATAACAATAAAACTATTTATATTATTTAAATTTCATCATAAGACATTATTACATTTCTGTGTAGAACAATACCACACATAAATGCAATGGCGAACCATAAAAATACAAAATAACCTTCAGAATTGGACCAAAGTTACCCAGATTGACTGTGTAGGTTATTCTTATAATGTCGGAAATAGTCTTTTTAAGTGAATATGCGTTACAATTATATACAATAATTGAAAGGAATATTTTTATATCCTACAAATAAAAGTTGTGCTGTTGAGCAAAAGAATGTTGGTGTTTGAATAAGATGCAAATTTAAAAACGTTGACCAACGAATAGAGCGGTAACTCAATATTAATCATTTTGCAGGAGAGCGAAGTTTAATTTTGAATGTTATCGACTACAAATTAGATTAAATTAGATTTTAGTTGTTAACATTTTGCACATTTTCACTATTTCGTCTCATACGACTCGGGTTCCGCCATTCGGCATCTACAGGCATTCGAGTACACGAATTAACTCTTACTGACAGCTAGTAAACAGTTTTTGATTTTAAGAATTGATTTAAGAATTGATTTAAGAATTAATTTTAGTACTGATTTGATAATAATGAATTGTATCCTTAATTGGAAAAATAGTCGCATAAACAATTACAAACTCATAGGACTTAGCAATTGTAGGCGACAACATTAAAAAGCAATAAAAAGCATTTCAAAACAAAGCGAAAAATATAGCATATTATATTACGCTTTATTTTTGAATGCAATATTAAACAATATGCATACATGTAAACTATTAATAATAGTCAAATAATTTATATTAAGGGTATATTAGTAAATATCTTTATTACTGAAAAGAGCTCTCAAACGGTGCCATAGGATTTAAACATTTTATTGTGCTTGACAAATAGGGATAAGTCTAACTACTTTGGCGCTCACAACGTTTTTCACTTCCCGATTTATGTCAGAATGTATTAGCCTGCGGATTAACACTCACATGGCCATGGAGTAACAATTCGTCTTTTAATATCTCGTGTAATTTGAGTTATTGAGATTTTGTACACTTCCATGTATTTTGTCACTAACGACCCGGGTTTCGCCGTTCGAGTTCATTCGTGCGCTCGAATGCCTGAAGATGCCGAAACGCGAATCCCGGGTCGTTAGTGACAAAATACATGGAAGTGTACAAAATCTCAATAACTCAAATTTTATATTGAAATTCCATCAAGCACCCTCAGTCGATGTTTTAAATTATCTCATGTAATTGTTTATTTACTATAATGTTTATCAATTATTTGTTTATTATAATGTATTAAATTTTAGAGCAACTTCATAGTATGAACATATCACCTACCCAATGCAAAATCACCGTAAGTATAAGTGTTAAAATCGTGATTGGCGGTTTTAAATGCAAAAATATCTATAGGATTCACATATGTAATTGTAGTGTAATACACTAGAAGTCTTTCCCATTCGGTTTTACGGCTTTGTATAATTCAAATGCGATTTTCTTAAAACTTTGAAATAGCAGTTATGATGCTTTTGCATTGGAGGGGTTATGAAATATTATTTCAACAGTTTTATGCATGTTGTAGTTACATTACATACAATATTTTTTTACTTATTTTAGCGAACATTATTGGGTAAAATCATGCTGCGGATATGTTTAAAAAAAATTCACGTACGAAAATATCAAAATACTGATTTGGATTATTGAGACTTTGTACACTTCCATGTATTTTGCGGGTCGTTAGTGACAAAATACATGGAAGTGTACAAAGTCTCAATAATCCAAATTTGATATTGAAATTCCATCAAGCACCCTCAGTCGATGTCTTAAATTATATCAAAATACTGAGTTAGTAAGATTGATTTCTTTTCGCTTATCACTTTTTTAGATTTTTCAGGGTATGTAAACATAATTTAATAATCAAGTCTAAGTCACAGACTAAGACGGGAATAATGCCTTGCTGGCGCTTCAACGAATAGAGATAATGGTCGATTTTCTCATGGATAATAATATTTCCAAATTTTGTTTTCCTTCATATATAATACTGGCCATTGCTTAAAAAATGAGGTTGGGTATATTCGAAGATCTATCGCTGTCCATCTATAAGTCCATATTTAAAAAATTTTTGAAGATTGCAGCCAATTATTAACGCATTTTTTAGAAGTCTCGTCGTGTCCATCTAGTTCTTAGTATCGATGTTCCTTAAGCTTTCAGCCCAGCTGGAGATTGTATTCAAATTTTGGTGAACATACCTTATTATTATTTAATTTTTCAAAAGTAGTGCGCAGTTAAATTGGGATTTTTTTATGAGACTTATTGCAACATTCTTTTTTTAAAAGTCATGCATGTGATCATATATGACGGAAACTATGAGAAAATTCGGTTTTTATTTTTTTTTTCGTTTTTTTTTGTACGTTTAGTTTTCATAAGGCATTTTATATTATTATTGGGACCGCTTTTGCTTAACGATGGAGAATTTTCAGCTCATGATTTTGGGGGGAATATGGGCGTATATGTGTGTCAGTGTTGTATTGTCTCTTATCTCTGGCCATTTGCGTATTTTTATAAAAATATCATTATCTCTTAACATATGAATATTATACATATCTATCAGTGATTTTTGGCAGTCACATTATTTTTATTGTTTATTTCAAATGGGGAAAAAATGCATTCATATATTGGAAACAATCTGTAATTCTATAATATTGAGCGTAAAAAGCTATTTATTTTATATATGATTCTTTTCCTGAAATCAAATTCAATAGTACCTACGCTAGAATTGGAATAAAAGACAATTATTGACAAAATAAATTATCAGATAAAAAAATTAACCATGATTGTGACTGCATTGTGGCAGCAATAACAATAGAAAGTCACGTTTTAGTAACATTAGTTATAGAAATACTTACGGTCTAGGACAGGGGTCCGAAATATGCCGATCGCGAACCGCATGCGGTTCTTTGTACGGAAGGTCACGACTTACTGAATATTTATTTCAATAACGTAAATATTCGAACATGCGAAAAAAATATCGAACACCAGGAATTGGAAGAAGACATACTAAGATTACTTCACATATTAATGATTTAAATATATTATTACAAGGAAAAGGAAACATCGCATATACATCATTGGACGAAGCAGAGTGTTTTGAAAATAAATTACAAGTTCTCATTGAAGATATGGAAAGAAGTGAATTACTTCACTTCAAAATTTTAAAACAGTATATTGACGAAAAAAGCACTTGTTTTGATGCAACTTATTTCTGCAGCGTATTGGGGTAAATGAAGAATAGTTTTAGTAAACGTTTGAAACAATTTAGAGCAAATAAGAGTACACTAGCTTTCATCTTGACTTGAAACCGTTCGGTACTGATGCTGGTTGAATCCAAATGCAATTAATAGATTTAAAAGCAAGAAACAATGGAGAAAAAAATCACAGATCGCTTGGAAGAACTCGAAATAAAAAAATCCAAGTTGAATTCTCAACACAGGCGGACAGATATGAAACAACTTCCTAAAAAAGAAAGAATTATATTTGATGCATGGAATAGTTTGCTTGGCACATACATATGACGATGTTAAAAAAAACTAGCCTTTGGAATTTCAACAATCTTTGGCACTACATATTATATATGCGAGCAACTTTCTCGCATATGAGTCAAATCGAAAATATACCCAGAAGCAGATTATCTGATGAAAATTTACAATTAAATATTGTATTAAAAACTCGTAGCTATTTGCCAGATATTGTAGAGTTATCAAACGCGATACATGGACGTCGTTCTAAATAAAATGTTGAATAAACTTTTTTATATAAATCCAAATCCATTTTGATATGTTTTGAGAAGACCCCTGATCGAAGAGAGGCAAATGGTCGGTTATCGACGTCCTGGAAGGTCTGGGATCTCAAACAAACACCATTTCAAATCCGGTTCAAACTCTTATTTATTTTTAAATCGAAGATGCAGTGGTTTAAAATACACAAAATAATTCTAACACATAAAATTGAGTCTACGTTTACACATGAATTTACTTTAAGTTATAATGCAAGTAACACGATAAACGATTTTAAATAAAGTCCAATTTCAAAACAAACACAGACAATCCACAACGTCAACGGTGCCGGCCACGGGGGCCTGCGGCTCTCCCGGCTCGAAGGCTGGCAATCGAATTTTCGCAAAAATCAAAAATCGGAATCCCGCATCGTCGGAGCCACCCCTTTCCGTCAGAAATGGATTTGTTCAACGAACGTGTCCGCCGGCTATTGACGTTCACCCTTCACGACAAGAGTCGGATCGACTTCTACGAATCATTATCATTAACGCGGTGCGTTCTCAGTTATGGGCCCTAATAAAACTTAAACTTAACAAAAAACCAGGGTGTGTCAGATTATTACATATGTATATGCGGTTCTCTGGTATCCTTATTGTCTGTTTTTTTGACAATTTGGTTCTTCTAACTTGACAAACTGCCTACACCTGGCTTAGGGCATCCAATTCCAGACCCTTTTTACGATCCCGGGATTGCTGGATTCAGAATTTCTCAATCCCAGGATCCCGGGATTGGTCATAATGTGTTATTTCATATGTCAAATTCTTCATTTAAAATTTAGTTTGTGTCCATTATTGCTTCAATTGGAATTTATATATGATTAAATATTTTTTTTGGGAATAGTTATTTTGTTGATTTAAAATCACAGTCATTTACAAAAAAAGAGAAAAATATTTAAAAAAAAAACAATGTGCTCAAAATATGTTCGGTTTTACCAAATGGTATCGTAAAAAGTTGACATATCCTTCAATTTGACATTAAAATATTTTAATCCATACATTTAAGAAGTGGTCCTAATTTGTCTTCCATTTCAAATTGGTTAAGAACGGTTGTTACGAAATATGAGAAGGAAGGAGACTACAATACATGTATATTAGTTTTATAGGAATCCTGAAACTCTGGTATTGTCTGGATATCAATCCTGGGATTACGAGATTGAATAATTGAAGCTCTATTTCGGTCCCCTTGGTCAAGAATTCAAATATCTCCTATTTTACAGAACAATAAGCAAGGATGCTTCAGAGGATACTTCAGTGGGTATCTGATAATAAGCTGCTGACATTTATCTATGTCGCGTTATTCACTTTCACCGTGGCAACGATTGCGTTGGCAGTCGAATCTAGCAATCGCTTACAAAGGCTAGATACTTGTGAGCAGACATTGAAAAACATCACTTCAATGACTACAACGGTGACTCCAATAATCACAACTCCAACGACCACAACTCCAACGACCACAACTCCAACGACCACAACTTTACCTCCAGAAACAAGTATGTAAGACAATACAAAACATCCTAGCAATAATTGAATGAGTCACCTCAAAAAAGTTGCAACAAACAAAACAGTCTAAGCTAACTGTTCAACGGAAAATCGTTTCACTCGAGCGTTGTTTAAAGTTTATCTATTGACCGTCTAACTTTCAGTGACAATGATGCCATGAATAACAATCCCAGAGTAACTTTTTATGGCTCAAACTGTCCGCAAGCCACAGTGAAAAGATTTTTCGTTGAATAATCAACTCAGACCCCTTTTGTGGCCAGAACATTTTCCAGGTGACTCAATCGATTGACACGTATTTTGAGAATCTATTTTTATCAATTTGATTATTTAAAATGTCTAATTTTAGCATCTATTTTTATTATAAATAAATTTCAATACATTATGGCGCTGGCAAATCGTTAACTGTATTGTCGGGCGGGGCGTGGAGATTCCCGCACATGTTTGCGGATGGAACCTGTTTGCCAAGGAATTTCAAAAAGGGTAGGCTTTTTTTGTAAAACTCTCCAGTACCTGAAGGGGTCGGTTAATTTCCATCGGCCCATATAAAACTGGCCGCTTTCGAAATACTCGTAACTAGGGTTGTTATTATCATTGAATTTGAAATGAACGACTTGAAGCAACGTTGCAATTTATTATCATTGCCTACCCTTTGAGAAGACCCGAATCGAAGGGAGGCGAATGGTCGGTTATCGACGTCCTAGAAAGTTTGGGATCTCAAACAAACACCATTTCAAATCCATTTCAAAACACTTATTTATTTTAATCGAAGATGCAGTGGTTTAACAAAAACAAAATAATATTCTTACACATAAAATTGAGTTTTCATTTACATTTACTTAACACATGAATTTACTTTTAAGTTATATTGCAAGTGACAAGACAAACGATTTTAAATTAAGTCCAATTTCAAAACAAACACAAACAATCCACAACGTCAACATAAACAAAATAATATTCTTAGCACATAAAATTGAGTTTTCATTTACATTTACTTAACACATGAATTTACTTTTAAGTTATATTCCAAGTGACAAGACAAACGATTTTAAATTAAGTCCAATTTCAAAACAAACACAAACAATCCACAACGTCAACGGTGCCGGCCACGGGGCCGTTCGCTCACCTTAGCTCGAAGGCTGGCAAAACCGTGGTAAAAATCAGAAATCGAACTACCGCACCGTCGGAGCCACCCCTTTCCGTCAAAAATGGACTCGTCCAGTGAACGTGTCCATCGGCGATGCCAACACCCTTCACGACAGAGTCGAGTCGATTTCTCCGAATCACTTTCATTAAACGCAGTGCGTTTTCAGTTATGGACCCTAATAAAATTTAAACTTAGCAAAAAAAGCCAGGGTGTGTCATCTTCTTGCTGATTGTCTTGGTGAGAGATGATTCGAGGAGAGCTCTGGGCTGGCGTTCGCGGCTGGGTCAAACCAATTACGACTAAGCCATGTCATTTTCAATACATTAAGCCTCTGTTAATGACGTAAATGATAATAATTTTTGATAAAAAAAACAGTTTATTTCTCATTCATATTACATTTTGTGCCCGCTACAAATGTATTGAATTAAAGTTCAGTTAATGACTCATAATACAAATTCGTCTCATTCAACATTGATTATCTGACATAATTTAAAAAAAATAATTAATTTTACATTCATATCTGATTTTAGCATCTACTCACATATTGTACAATTTTCGCAAAAATTATAGTGTATTGTTAATTTTAGCATCTATCGCAAAATGCTCAAAAAACGTGTTATTAACTTTTGTACCATAAATAAGCGTGAAATGCAAAAATATTTTTTATTCAAATATTGTTACACTTTTTATTTATTTTACTTATACGGTTTTATATTTCTGAGAGACATTTTTTAAGTACGCAGTACCACAGATTTTCAAATCCGTTTACAGTTTTTTTATATTTTCAAATCGACCATGCATGCCGGCATGCCTTTATATCTCTCTTGCACCCTTCACGTTACATGTGATTGAGTGAGAAGAAAAAAATTTACTGCACTGGCCTACTGTGTGCGTTAAAAAAATGTTAGTGAATCAAAAATTGTGACCTTAGTGGTTCGTGGGGTACGAAAGGTTGAGACCGCTGCTCTACGCTTATAGTGGAATAGTATTAAGAATGCATTAGTAAATGGAGACGTTTTCAAAAGTATAACTAGATAGATTTTATCAATAACATTTGTAGAAAAAAACATTTATCATTTTTTCTCATTAAAAGATATCACTAACAGAAGCTGGAGCTGTTTCCTCACAAGAAGGAGTCTATCCTAATACCAGGGACCCGAACCGGAACCGAACCGAAAACCGAAAAAACCGTTATTTTTGCCAAAATGAAACCTAAGCCAAACCGACATTTATTTCGGTTTTTTTTCGATTTACGAGAAAATTTTTCTCTGATAAAAGCCAGATTTAATTAATAAATTGTATTTTATCAGTCGATAATGTTCGCGATAAGCAAAAACGGTCCTGATCATTATACATAACATGTGGAAGTAATACAAACAAATTGTGTTGTTAAAGTATGATGCCTTCCGTCAAGAATTGACAGTTAACACCTTAAAAGTGGGTTAAATACGAGCTGAACCGAAAACCGATAACCAAATATCGGAACGAAAACAATAGCGGTTCGGGTCCCTGCCTAATACCCTGTTGTGGTTTTGTTTGCAGCAAAAGTTTATCGTTTGCCATCTAACGTGAAGCCGCTGCATTACACAATACGATTAGACCCTAACTTTTTGACAGAGATGTTTGATGGCGAAGTAACAATAAAGATACAAGTCAACGAGAAAACTGATAAGGTACGTTGTCAAAAAATATTACATACTTATTATTAAACCATGTGGGCACCACACGATTCCTTTTCTTTCTCTGTCTCTGTCCCCCGCCAGTCTTCTTGCTTCCTCCCAGGTCATCCCAGCGTTCCATAGCTCCGCTAAATACATGCTGGTTCTAGGAAAGAACTGTACAGGAAAAAAGAGGATATGGAAAATAGTAGACATGGAAAAAACCGCACAAAGAGTAGAAAAAGAAGTATTCACATTTAAAATACTTCTTATCGTTTCATGAGTTTTTCAGCTTGAAAAAATGTTAAAATCAGATTTTTAATTTTACATTTAAAGTTAGTCTGAAGATGCTTCTTAAAGAAGCGAAACGCCTTATATTTAGCAAAAACAACCAGTGGAATAACTAAGTTATCAGGTTTAATTTGATATTAGGAGTAAAGTTGTTTATTTACTTTGAAAGAGTATAATTGTAAGTTATAAGTCCTAATCGTTATCAACTATTGTTATTAATCGACAATTTAAAGTGTGTATTTTGCGGTAAATTATGATTCTAATAAATCTACACTTCCACACATCGCATTTCGTGTCATTCATACATATATTATGACATCTGTACGATATAATTTATTGCGACAATTTAGTTATTACCGAACATACATACAGGTTGGTATTCGATGAATCATAAATTATATGATTATAGTAAAGAAACACTGAATAAACTAAGAAGAAATCTTTTCAAATATATGTTATATTCGACGAAAAACGGAGTTGAGCGACGATCTCCGTACAACCACCATACAATTTGTTCGTAGAGACTGGAACTCCCAGGACTACATGTAAATTGTAAATTTTCTTATAGCACTGCTTGTAGTAGCTTAAGGTTGTTTCTTCCGGGATCTCGGGATCGTCCTACTGGGATTTCAGGACTGTCCGTGAAATTTTAAAAGAAAATTTATATATTAAATGAAGATACTTCCCGATTAATTATTTACTAATAAAAAGGATTACCCTGGTGTTTCAAAGTTTGTTTGTTTATACTTTTTATAATACATACTAATTAATACATGTATTTTAGTTTCTCGATCCGTCTCTTATTGCGTAGATTACAGCTGTACATAGAAATAGACAATTTTGACAGCAATTTTATTGTTTTTTGTGTATTACATATATTTTACGGTGAACGGATGAAACCGTATAGGAAAAAACCGAACAGGAAAAAAGCGGACATGGAAAAAAGCGGACACAGATAAGAAAAAGTTTCACATTTAAAATACTCCCTATCGTTTCATGAGTTTTTCAGTTTGAAAAAATGTTGAAATCAGATTTTTAATTTTGAATAACGTCAAATAATAATTTTCAGAAACTCAGAACGTCCGACGACGAAAGATTCATTTTTTGCGGTCTATCTTTGTTTGAAAGGTTGAGTTGTTGATAAATTGTATCAAGACATGTATATAGGTTATCATTAGTATTATTAGGTTATTATCTCAATTTTTAATGCAGTGCGGGAGTATGATCAGACAGATGATAAGATAAAGTAGTTAGCTAACTTACAATAATTTTCTCCAACTTTTTTGTATGGGAAGTTGTATGTGATTTTTTTATATGTAAACTTGTCATGTGACTTTTTTTGTATTTTATTTGTACCTATTTGTATGTGAAGTTTGATAGAAATACATTTTCTATATCCTTCTGTTACTTTTTTGTTCGTGAACTTTTATGTGATTTTTTTTATGTAATTTTTTCTGTCCTCTTTTGTATGTGACCTTTTTTATAAATAAATTTTCTACAATATACAGTACATAATACGTATATGCATTTTATTCAACTCTTTCACTTATAATAAAACCGCTGACACAATATAGAAACGATCTTATTTGTATACAAATGTACATTTATAATGTGTATCAATTATTCACTTCCTCCGTTGTTTTTACAAATAAAACTATGAAATAAACAGTATTATAAAACGGTAATCGCACTACCCTGGGTATTATTTTAATCTTCTCACCGTTTGCTACTTCCACGAATCCCGAATTATGGATTGTTAATAACAAACATACCTCTTTCCTATCCTACCACTTCATGACACATGTCTTACCGCGTACTAATAATAACATATATAAATGTCTCGATACAATTTATCAACAACTCTACACTTTCAAACAAAGATAGAACGCAACAATTGAATTTCGTCGTCGGACGTTCTGAGTTTTTGAAAATTATTATTTGACGTTATTGAAAATTAAAAATCTGATTTCTACATTTTTTCAAGCTGCAAAACTCATGAAACTATAGGGAGTATTTTAAATGTGAAACTTTTTTTACCCTGTGTTTGGTTTTTTCCTGTACGGTTTTAGACGTACTGCTGACCTCGCTTGCGAAGATTTTTTATTCAAATGATTAAAACTCCCCTTAACATGGCTCAAATGAATAAAAAGTCTAAAACTCTTTTGATTATGAAAGGACTATTTGGCTTTTTTTTGCAATTATATCTAATTCTTAAAAAGTAAAAAAAAAAACATTCCAATGCACCAAAAAATATTCTCGTAAAAAGTTTTCCGACATTCGTTGATTTTCTGAGGCCCTTAAAAAACTATTATATTTTTCTTTTGTACCCAGTCAATGCCCATGCAATCAATACCCTTCATCGCGTGATTTTATCAAATGTGTTATTTCCAGGTGCTTCTCCATAGCTTTGAGCTCTTAATCAAAAGTATTGAGATTATCGCTGATACAGAAAAAATTTCCGCGCACTTCAAGCTTTCCACCGACGATACCGAGATTCTGTCGATTTCCCCCGATAAGGAACTACAGCCAGGAGAATATTCCATTAAGATTATCTACATGGGAAGCTTGGGTGGTATTGTTGGATTCTACAGCAGTGACGTGAGCAAAGATGTGTAAGTGTTACTTTTTTTATTCTAAAGAGTAATTTTACTGCAGCGTCCGAAGTGCAGTGCACCGGAGCGGCGCACCGGTTCTTGAGATCCGCGTAATACATTATCAGAAAATTGATTTATTTCTATACTTTATGTTATATATGTTGGGAGATAAATATTTTCATACTAAATAATAAATAGGTAGGCATATAAAAAGAATTAAAATTTCTTTCTGCGAAATTGCATCAAGTATAATCTGTTCCTTCTTTTTGTATGTTTGCACTCTTACAAAATCAGTGCAGATTACCTTTCTGTATAAAACAATGCTGTAGCCGGGCTTTTTCTCTCTCCTGGTTAGTCAAAGGCATAGGTGGATGATCATCATCATCGTCTTCTTCATCTAATATAATGTGTTAAATGTCCAACAGGTCCTGATCATTATACAAATTTAGAAGTAGCACAAAACAATTTGTGTTTTATTTTAGTAACACAATGCCTTTCGACCAAGAATTGACAGTTAACTCCTAAAAAGTGATTAATTAAGCTTGTAAGGTGTTATATTTATGAATTTTGGTGATGATTGTAAACTTAAATTAACTGTCCAAATTAGGCGATGAAAAAATGGCTTATGTTTTTCGTTGGATTTCCGTTACTTGAGATTTGGCCCAAATAAACCACCGCTCCAATTGACCGGTGGCCCAATTAATTTTAATCGTCTGATTGTTTAATGGTCTATCTGATTAAAATGTCTTTTTAAAGGTGTTAACTGTCAATTCTTGGTGGAAAGAAATTATATTTTAAAAAATAAAACACAATTCATGTGTACTACTTTCACATATTTATAATGATCAGGACCGGTTTCGCTCATCACGAGCATTATCAACTGATGATCAGTTGATAATGCTTAAAATGTAAACACCAAAAAAAAATTGCGTATTCCGTCATTCTTTTACAATATCGGAAAATTATTATACTTATTGATAATTCACAGATAATTTGTTTTTAAAAATTTATAGATTTATGGAGGAGGTATTTTTTTCCTTTTTGAAAAATACTTATAAATCAAAAAAGTTGTAAGAAATGTTTTGTATGAAGACTCTGAAGTGAGTTGCTAATTTGATTTGTTAGACTCCTAGGAATGTCATTTTCAATTATTAGTAGTTAAGAGAATTGGTAGAAGGTTTTCAATAATATCTTAATATATGTTATTATATGATGGAAATAATAAATATGAAAGTTCCACATAGTATAAATTAGTTTAAAGATATCAAATATGAAAAATAACATTTTTTATTTAGGGCACTTTGAAAACATTTTAAGGTCAGTGTTTCCAATATAATCATAAAATTCGCTTTTTTTTTGAGTCAGCATTGTCTTATTTGGTGCTGAATAGAATTTTGTTTTGTGCAATCAGGTGCTTAAACTCTGTTTATTTAATGGCCGGAAAGAATGATAGCGATTGTAGCGTTTTTTATTCAAAGTTACCGGAAAAAAAGAATATTTGTCAATCGGTTGGCACATGCCTTGACTAATAATTAGTAAATATTGATACAGAAATAACGAATGTATGTGGAATGTACATTGATTACTATACAACTGTTTTTATTAAAAATATAATTGTAATTATTCGGTTAGTTGTTAAAGCTGTGATAATCTTCATCCCTTTTATTTGTCTTGGTACGTATAGTAACGGAAACTGATAATTCTAATGAATTAAAATTCGTCTTATACTTAATCAAAGAATTAAAGCTTTCAATTATAAGAATAAAGCAATTCATTTATTTTCGCTGCTACACGTTTCAATATAAAATTAGTTAATTTACCCTAGATGGTCTAGATGCGTCTGACAGTACATTATATTAAATAGTTTGTTTTTTGTACTACTTTCACATTTTTATAATGATCAGCACTGGTTTGGACAGGACACAACTACTAGTCGAAATAAAATGCTAAGAGCCTCTCACAAACCAATAACTACGTTACAATACGAAATCAAAAGTTAAACCAAAATTATGTGTGACAAATATAATGAGTTCAGTAATAATATTTTTAAAATATATTATTCCTTTGAGTTTTTTTGGTAGAACAAAATATTTTCTTAATTTTCTATCCAACGGGGGTGGGGGGAGGGTTGGATAAAGAGATTAGTTCTTTGCCCGAATGTAGTTTTTAAAGAACATAATAGTATTCTCAGATCAAATCAGTACCTAACTATAATTTGTGTAGATGGTTTAAATGTATCATGAAACATAAGACTATGTTGCCTTTTGAAATTTATCGTTAAATACATTTGTTCGGGTGCATAATAAAAGAAACCTAGTGAGTTTTTGTCTATATCCTAACAATGCTTAAAAATGTCGATGTTTGCAATATATTGCTTCAAAATGTTCATAGATGTTCAACGCAACAATTTTGTGAACGATTATCCTTCATATTTCACACTTTTACATTTTTTCCTACATCCTTTGATTGTGTTCAGTTTTGAGGAATACTAATTTTTTTTTCTCAACATCGAGAATAGCTATGAGATTAAGGGAATCCTTTGTTAACGTTTTGGCAGCCTACCAATGTCCAAACCCATTCTTATGTCGTTGCTCTTTCCGAAAAGGCTCAATAACAACTTGTGTAACAACTTCTCTTGAAATTTTCTACCGAGTTCGTTAAAAAATCTGGACGAATGTGACTTCTTTCCGCTCGCTTTGTACATTAGAAAAAAAAACATTATCTGAATTTCAAGTGTAACAGGGTGATTGACCTCAATAGAATGACGCTGCGTTATTGCTTAACAAATCCGATTCGGTTTTCAAACTGATGTCAAACAGATTGGGCAATATTGACAATTCTACTATTGTCATAACATCTGACAAAATCACAAATGGATTTCACTATACATTGACACCGATTATCGCAAGTGAAGTAGGTGCACATAAAAAAATGCATTCTCACATTTTAACGTTTCATTTAAAAAAAAAACTGAAGTAGGTATACCAATCTTAAAACATGAGTTAATTAATTAACTCTCGCATAGATTTTCCTATAGACATTAGAAATTAGTCTGTCACAAAAGTTCAAAATGTATCTTTGTCTTGAGTATATTAATAAAACAGTTTGTATGAAACTGCTATGTTTACATCTCATGAAGCAGGTCTTTATTGCGTCAACTTTGATTTAAGAAATAATATAACCCTCCATTTTAACCCTACAATGATTGCACAACTTATATTTTACGAAATACTTTTATTTTTACGAAATAAATGTTTTGCTATAGAAAAGGTGTTGTAAAATACAGCAAAAGTATTAATAAAACATTTTTTTTTTATTAAAAGTCACGCAAATTTGCGTCATCATGCATTCAGGCCAAAAAAAAACAAAATAAAATTTATTTCTAATCAAATTTGTGAATAATTTTTTATCTTTTGTGGAACAAAACATTTTCTCACGACATATTATGCGAATGACAGGCGTTAAAAATCCATTCATACATAGTTGTGACAATAGTATGGCACCGAAGAAGCTAGGGTCATTTCGCCAGTGGTCGGCCTGCTAAAGGACAGGTGTACTTTCAAAAGGGATTTTGAGCCAATGAATGATAAATAAATATTTTTTTCGCTGTTATTCCATTATACAGCGATTAAGTAATGAACCCAACTAAAAATAAAATAGTTAATATTGTACAAAGCATAAAATAATAGTAGTTAACAAAAAATTTCCCAAGTGGTCGGCCCCCAAAATCCAATGGTCGGCCTTTCGTTGCCCAGTGTTCGGCCATCACTATGAAACTTCATAAATATCGCGAACGAATTTACTGAGGGTAGACAGAACAATAAAAAACATAATGATGCAAAGCATGACAATATAAAGTATATTTTGTTAGTAATCCCCATACAACATGAAACTTGCAAAGTAAAAATGTGCTTTTTTTAAATTGCGTATTGCATCATATAGGTGAGTATAGTGCAGATATACATTGGCAAGTGGCAAGACTACCCACATGAATTTAAAAAAAAATGTTTTTTTAAATGTATCCACTATTATTTAAGCTATAAGCGCAAAGGCTGACCACTGGCGACGGCTGACTTTAGGAACACTCACCCTATCTACTATATTTTATAATTCTATGGAACCCAGATTCTTAGATTTTCAAGGGCGCCTAAAAAATAAACGTTAAATGCGGGAAAGTCTTGAATATTTTGAGCCTCTTCGCCAAAGTCCTAAATTTCTTCGTAAGGGTCATTTTAGATGGAAATCAGAAAAAAATACATGCCAGAAATGAATACATTGAAGACTGACCGACTTGGCGAGGCGATATAAATAGATGCTCAGTAAATGAGTCATCAGCGGAAACAACAATAAGATACAATAAGACGACGCGGTCTGGGGAGATCAGAAAAATTTGTGTCTGGGGAGATCAAAAAACACCTCCTCGTCACCGACTAACAGGCGTCTTACTGTATTGGCACGAACGCGATCGCTAAGCGTGCTTATTAAATTATTGTTTGCTGCAATATAAAGAATTATGGAGAACACGTGGGGGATTTAAATAAAGTGAATTGGTATACTAATTATGTCCGAGTATCGTTTATTAATGGAATATGTACATGGGAGTATATTGCACTCTTTGCTCCTTTACAAGAGCCGTTCCTGGCCGGGACTGTCCAAAATTAACGATATACGCGGGAAAATGATAAATGCAAAAACTGTAAATCGGGGTTCCACTGTGCTGTTTTATTGTTACCTTATAATAATGTAATTTTATCAATAAAATCAATATGTAGTCGAGATCGAAATTCGCCTACGATAAAATAAATATATTAAGTTGTTTATGTCACAAAGTAGAAAGTCGTCTAACTCAACCGCGATACATTTTACATGTTTTATTACATTATGACACGAGGTTGTTGATCGAGCGTGTCGAAATATTTTTGGCAAAATTACATTTATTTATTATCAGTAACGTTAAGCAGCAGAGAAACTATTTAACTTAAAATAATCTGAGATATTTGAAATAAGGCAGACATTTACCATTTTCCTCGATTATATGCATGTATTATACGCATGTTTTTACTTATTTTGGAATCTTTGAGTTTAGAGTGTGTCTTATAATCAATGACATCTTACAATCACTGTCAAACATGCAAAAGAAGATATTTTCTGGGAAGAGTGTGAAAACAATGATTTAGAATAATCAAACACTGAATCCTCTTGATGAAGCCTCAGGCTGATGGTAAGAAACTACGTTTCTAATATATAATACCTACTTTAAATGCGTTATATTGTCATCATACAACTTTGTAGTTAAAGCAAAATGAGTGCGTTTTATAATCTATGGCGTCTTATAGTCGAGGATATACGGTAATTATGGTAAAGATGTACCTGTATTAACATATTGTTTTTTTTGATTAAGTCACAAAACAACAATGAAAAGGCCCACTGCTACTTTAGTATCGAAAATAAACATTGGTTTTATTTTTAAATGGTGAATTCGAGCCCGATTTGCCTACAAAAGTGAATAGGTACCTACTGAATTTTTGTTCTGGGCGTTACTGGCGATATTTCTCATTTGAGCAAATATAACGGGCTTAAAATAAGGGCAAATATCAATACTTATTTATAGAGGCTGCTGTGGCTTTATTCTTGTTGTGGAAATTTAAGGAAAAATATTTATGGTAGGGACAGGCTTAAAAAAATGCTGGAAAAATTCGCTTGCAGGTCATACTTCCTCATGTTTTAATACCAATATATTATTCATTAGAGGCTAAAAATGTGGACTTCCTATTTGGCACCTTGCTTTACATGAATATCGAAACAATTTACAACATAGAGCCCATTGCGCTTTCATTAAAACGATATTTTTAAATGAACAATTTTAAAAATTAAAAGCTAAAAACAGTATTTAATCTTGGCTTAGAGCTTTTGCTGACTTTAATATTGATTTTCTTATAATAATACCATCTCAAATCATTTTTTTAAACAAAATTTACTTTTATAATGACTATGAATGCTACAAATTTTATCAGAATAATTTTATTATTTCTTTTTGCAATAATTCTGATAAGACAAAAAAATGATTACTCTTGCATGTTTGAAACTGCATCGAGGAATGCGGCATGATGTAAATTTCATACTTCAATTATTAAGCGATAAAAATACCTATTACAAAAATGATCGTCGACATAAAAACCTTCTTGTTAATATTATTTAACTTTGCGCGTTTTGGTTATACATAACACCCATATCACATTTCTAATCAACCCGACAATCAGGTGGAAATATATTGATTATTTTGTTTATCCGGCCAAAGATAACTTATTGAATATAGACTTAAATGATTAATATTTGATAGAAAAAATGAGCATAAAAAACCTTTTTTATTTGAATTTAACCTACGATTCAACATTCATTTACAGAAATAAATATTCGAAATTCTTTGTTGCTATGTTACTTTACCGTACATCTTATAAAACGGAATGCATTTAAAATGAAAGAATTGTAAATGTAGTTAGTATAAACATAGCTTAGTAGTTATTAGGTTGTGTTTGAGCACATTATATTTCACGTTGTTAACATCTTATGCAAACAATAAAAAATAAATTATTATGATTGCGGTCGTAATGACCATATTTTATCGAATATTATTACGGAATTTATACTTCAAAAGTTTAAAAGACATGGCGCGAATGATGATAATATTTCAGATAATATTCTTATCTTGTCTTTGTCAAAACTCTTTCTCGGTGAATGGGTTGTCTCTGGTGACCGGCAAAACTGCTAATGTCACGAATGTTATTGGCGGTAGCAGTAAAGATTTGAAGGTTCCTATCGTGAAAAGTGATTTTAATACATCTTTAAGACACAGTGACTCGAGGTGTAACCAAAATATATTGGAACACGGAATTTCGTTGTCAGACACAATGTCGCTTCGTACTTCGGATAGAAAAATAAACTTCAGACTTTCGAAAAGTGTCGTACCGGACAAGTACCATATTCATCTGAATCCTCGTTTGGATACTGGATTATTTGATGGCATCGTTTCAATTAATATTGAAGTGCGTGAACCGACAGACATCGTCACATTGCATTGTATGAAATTGAATATTTCCCAATCGTCTTTCGTACGTGTGACCGATAAAGAAACCGTCCCAATTTCTATAAAAAATGTCGAAACAGACGATCACAACGAAGTTTGCATGATTAACTTTGCCGATAATATTACTCCAGGGTCATATATGTTAACTTTGCATTATAATGGCGACATGAGGAATAGGATTATCGGTCTATATGAAAGTGTTTACAAGAACTCTGCTGGAAAAGATAGGTATGTTGGTAATTATTATAATAAAACAATTTGGACTGTATGGATACCCAATTTAATCAGATTAATGACTTGTACATAAATGTATTAATAATGTAAAGTGAAACCCCGATTCTTCGTTTTTCAAGGGACCCTGAAAACAAATGATGAATGTTGGAAATTTTCTGAGTCTCTAAGCTAGAGTCCTAACTTTCTTCATAGGGGGCAGTTTAGTTGCAAGTTAAATATACGAGGCCAAAAATGATCATAGAACGACTTAGCGAGAAGACTGAACACTCTGTACATAGGTGTTCAGTAAGTGAGTCGTCGGCGGAAACATGAGCTGACATCATAATAACACAATGACACCTACGGAAATGCTGTCTCGGTCTTTTTAACAATGTTAGTTGAATGGGGTCCCATATGCTTATGAGCGAGATGACAAATGTTTGACAAAAACGATTAATCAGGGTAATATTTGTGTAGGACTATAATATTGAACCGATAAATAGAAGAAAACAATATCCTGAACGATGAATGCGAAATTATTTTATGATAAAATAATAAATATTGGAAAACTTTCCCAAGACCACCACGTGTGTTTTTCTGTAGAAAACCTTACGAAACACCCCAACAAAGAATGTCATTCACAAAGAAACTCAATGTTTATGAATGGGAAGTACAAATAATCATACAAACTGTTGAAACGCGATAAAACGGTACCGTTAACACTGTTTTCACCATCAAATTCAATGCTTCAAAACTATTTGACAAGTGTAAATACACTGAAACCTGTTCTATTCTATCATCATTCAACTTACTACAAAAGTTAAATGATCTAAATGCCATGTAGAGTGTTGACGTGTTTGATAAGCCATAAATAACGAAAAAGGTGGTCGATTATTATTTCAGATGGTGAAATGACAAATGATCTTAAAAAAATACACTTTCCCTTTTATATTCGTTTGTATCGCTCAAAAAAATAATGTGCTTCTTATTGAAATTAAAATGATTCCGCCTTCGATAATTCAGCATTGTAGATGCATAGGGATTGCAATACGGAACTTATATATTTATACCAATATTTAAAAAAAAATAATTATGAATATAAATCATGATTTTGATAAATACCTTAAATCTTGTGTTTCTTTGAATTAAAATAAAACATTAAAAACCTAATTCATCAATGCTCAAATATGTAAATCTTCCAGGAAAATAAATGGAAGTTCAAAAAATATTAAAAGGTATGCCCGCCGCCATAGCTGCCATTCAAGTTTAGCGACAAAATAAATGGCATTGAATTTCTTCAATTTGTTATGCCTGTTGCAGATTTCTGAGAAGTTGAAGCACTCGACAGTTTCTTCGTTGAGTATTGTTTTCAACAAATTGATTTTATGCACTGTACCTAGATGTGTATGTACACCCTCCCACCCAAAGTTTTTATTATTTTTTTTCATTTTTTGGATTTTGCAATTTATTTTTATTGTCCTGTTAGAAATAATGCCAAATTCGATCCTTCTCACTTTTTGTTCGATAAAATTATACCTTTCCATGGTGTTTAATATGTTTAATATAAATTAAACAATATTAAATGATGACAAAATATTTAAACAATGAACTTATAACTTTTGTCATGGACTGTAGAATAGGTACATCGTGTGCCAAATTAGGTATAAAACAACAAAACGTTATAAAAAATAAGATCGGTGTCAACTACAAGAACAATTATAGTAACACAAGCAGTTAATAACTTTCGGAATGTGGTCGTCTGTTAAATCAGCTTATCGTAAAATCGACTATAGGTGGAGTGCTTATTAAAATCAATCCATATCACAACATGAGAAATGAAGTAACAATGTGTCTGTGCGATTAAGATTTTGCGCCACACGGTTATTAAACTGGCGCTCTTTAAACTTTTGTTATCAAAAAAAAATAATGTTTTCATTTTTCCTAATTTTCAGCAATGAATTACGAGTATTTAACATTTTCAAAACCGGTATTTTGTTATTAAAGAAACAGGCAAAATACCAGGATCCCGATTGAGATTTTGCAATTCCTGTGAATGCATATTACAATATATTATTTCAGTCAGCAATTTGTCAACTGATTGTAAAATGATAAAATTCAAGTTAAGAACTCAGTTGAATGACAGAAATATAACTATGTTTTAAATTTATGACCGCGTGTTTTATGGATAATGGCACAAGTAATCGATTTTTGTTTTTAATTAACACTAAGTAAAATTCTTCCCAGATTTTTGTGTCTAATTTAATAAAAAATGACACTAACCACATGGTTAATTAAGTAATTTACTTATAATATTATGAATGTGAAACGATTATCTTTTCAGTAAAATTGCAACATCTAAATTTGAGCCCACTTACGCCAGGCAGGCTTTCCCATGTTTCGATGAGCCAGCGCTGAAGGCATTATACACTGTTGAATTAGTAACTCCCAAGGACTACATTGCTCTGTCAAACATGGACGTAAGTTTATTGTACTTCTAGTATATGTATTCAAATATACAACAAATTGAAATCATTGGAGGTTCCTTGAAGTATATGTAAATTTTCTCATTTTAATTATAATTTTAAATTAACAATGAACTTTAAATATATGCACTTCTACTAAATGTCATGTTGAATCCAATGTCATGTATAAAATTTATTCCCAGAATAAACTCAAAATTTATTATTAATGATAAATTTTGTGAAGAATCCTTAAAACATGATGAAAATATCAAAACAATGGATTTATAGAATGCAAAATCTTGCTTTTACAAAAGACACATTGATAAGGTCAAAAATTTCACATGATGTGAATCTTCTAGAAATGCGTTGTTCGTGAATGAACAAATCAAATGAACGATAATAAATCATGTCACTTAAAAATTAAGTTTTGTAGCGTTTTTCGCGCTTTAACAATAATTCTAAATTATTTTAAATCTTATAGTTTTTTACCGTGTTTCACAATTAATCCAAGTTATATACGGTGCATCTAAATCAATGTATTTTCCAAATAATATGTAAGATTTAATTCTCATTAAATTATGAAGTGTTTAATTTATAATTTACTGCAACTTTTTTGTAATAGATTTATAGCATTTACCAAACTAAATCCATGTTCCCATTCAGCTCATGCTTGAAACGTTGAACAAATATCTTTTTTTTTTTTTTTTTTCCCATGTCCGCTTCCAATGTGGAGCATATGGTCTCCTAATGGAGGTATCTTGACAGAACTGCTTGTCACTCAGTTGCTCAACCTCTCTTTTCTTTTTCGAAGAGAGTAGGGATAGAAGGATAGGGCTATGACAGAACTAGTGGTTAGCTAATCGCTCTCGTTACACCCCGTGAGGATGGGATTGGTGGAAGGGAGGACTCAGACTACGAACAGAAATCCATAAATCGATTGAAAGATCAATCTATGAAAACCTTCCGCACCGGGAATTGAACCCGAGATATCCGTAACCGTAGCCAGCGACTAAACCAACTGCGCCACGGACGCCGACAAATATCTTACCAAGCCGAAAGTTCCTTAAAATATTCGTCTTTTCGGGCATACAATTACTACATCATTCAATGTATCAATAAACAGTTTCATATTTTTCATCAACTCCGTTTTTTGAGTTTTTGAGTTAAAAACACTATCTTATGCAGGATAAAATACTCCATCTTCCTATAAGACAGTCGTTACTGTAACTTATTTAGATTTGCTATAAATTCAATTTACAAATTTGTTTAATTTGAAAAAACACTCAACACGACATATTTTTTTATGGTTTTTTTAATTTTAAAGCCCAAAAATTAACTTGCTCCCGGAATGTGCAATCAATATTAACTCACTAGTCACTTTTTGTCATATTTTTTTGATAAATTGGTCAATATATTGATGTTCTTTTTAATAAAAATATAATTTTTTATCAATCAGTCGTTTAAAATTATTCAAAAATTTATTAGGCAATAAAGAAGTAACTCAACATACTGCCATTGATTTTTTTTGTTTTCTCCGAGGAAAATGGCATTCGGTCATAATGCACACATAAATAATGTCAATGAAAGAAAAATACTTAACTAAGAAATACAACGATTAAAAATAAGGCAGATATCAAAAAAAATATTTTGAAATTTCCATACAGGAGAAGCGGAATAATTTTTCAAAAATAAAAATCTCTGTCCTGCAAAATGCGAATTTCGGACTTGTGTCTGTCTTCGATGGGGCAGTCGATATGGTTCTCATACTTTCAAAAAGCCAAAAAGAATTATGTACCTGAATTACACTGATTCCATATTTTTATTTTTAATTAAATTAATTGGTTAAGACTGCATTAGTTGTGAATATGATATGTATAACTGTAATGCCATGCATTTAAATTTATGATTAGTAAAAAAAAAAAAAATAGTTCTTCAAAAAATAAATTTGATTAGTTTGTATCGGAGTGCGCGTCAACCCCGAAATGAGGGCAAGGGGGTTTTAAAACTGCTGCGTGGCCTCGCACGCGCGCAGCTTAAGGGAACACTGCATAGTATTTAACAAAAATATAATAAGCTTTTGTAATAAATATCTGAGAAATTGCATGTTAAAAGCACTTTTGCAGGCACAGTGGGCTCGTGACTGATACCATCATTGTGCGACAAGGGCAGTGATAGGTTGCTAAGATCGTTATAGCGAAAAGTTCTTCAAAGACAAGTTGTATCCTTACATCCTATAGAATTGGCTACTTCTTACAAAGTTATATGACTATATTAAAAAAATTCAATTGTCTTTACAGCAAGTGAGTAGTAAACTGCAGCCTGACGGAACTTCCATTGTGACGTTCAAAGAAAGCGTGAAAATGTCTACATACCTGGTGTGTTTCATTATTTGCAACTTTGAGTTTGAAGAAGCCACTATAACCACCAATGGGATCGGACCCGACTTTGATATGAAAGTTTATGCCGCTCCGGACCAAACCAAGAAAGTTAAATTCTCTCTGGATGTTGGAAAAAACGTTACTGAATATTATATTGATTACTTCAAACTGGCCTACCCCCTTCCAAAACTTGGTAAGCTTACATATACAGTGACAACTTCTAAGACACGCATTTCTATAACATGTTTTTACCTATATACGAGTAGTAAGTGACCCAAACAAAAAATTACATACAGCAGGTAAAAAAATGTATGTACGTTGTCATTAGAAAATGTTCATAAATGAGATTTTTAAGACTTTATTATTTATATATTGTCTACAATTACAAATAGTGAACACAAGTTGGTTGTTCTATGTATAAATTTGGCAGGAAAATGTTTGGTTTCTTGTTTTTGTGTAATTTGAATAAAATTTACTAGGATTTATTAAATTAATAACAACAAGAAACTCCAAATTTTGTATGGAACTCTATACTTCCATAACATGAAGATAGGTTTCATGGATGGCTGACTGTGACAATGTCAAAACATAAAGGTCCAGGTGCACAGATATGTGCGTCTCATTACCAATGCCCAGGGGTCATGGTGCACATACATGTGCATTCCGCCTAGCGCTACTTCATAACTCGGTGCACTTAAAGAAATATATTTAAAATAATAATTGTAAAGTATGAAGAAAAAAGAATATTTATAAAAATAAACCACAATTTACGAAATGACCAGGACCATTTTTATCAGTTGAAAATGCTCGCGATAAGTGAAACCGGTTCTGATCATTCCATTAAATTGTGAAATTAATGTAATAAATTTATGATTTATTTTTATAAAAATACTGTCTTTTCACCAAGAATTGACAGTAAGCATTTAAGAAGTGTTTAATAAAACATAATCACCGTTGCAATCAGCATTGGATTGTTAACCCGTCCTCTACATCAGAATTTGTATTTAAAAAATTACAGTTTTAGAAAATTGCTGGCTAATGACTGTAAATTAATATAAATCAATAGATTTAGGAAAGGTATTTCTATTCATTATTTCAGATTCATCAGTCATTTTATTGATTGAATAGACAATAATTGGTAAAAGTCCATTATAAAATGGTTAGCTTTTTCGGCATCTAACCTTCCTCAGAACAAAACTGAATGGTTTTAATATATTTCACAGATATGATCGCGATTCCCGATTTTGTTTCTGGTGCTATGGAGCACTGGGGACTGGTGACCTTCAAAGAGACCAACCTCCTCTACGATAAGGCGACCACTTCAACGGCTAATATGCAAAACATTGCCAGGGTGGTCGCCCATGAAGTGTCTCATATGTGGTTCGGCAATTTGGGTATTGATTCTATTTATTCTAAAATATTACCCATACATCTTTTAATATGGTAAAATATAGTGGCATCTATTAACGAATTATTGTATTACCGCAATCGATTTGGAAAATCAATTTATGAAAGTATCCTTACTGGGATTCTCACCCTCAAACATCACAACTTAAATCAACCTCTCGGCTACAGACCTGGCTTTTACATAGTTTTAATATTATAAAGTAATAATGGTTGAATAGAATATTCCTGAAACAATTTTGAAGCTCCAGTTCAAATTTGTTTCGTTATTGTTGGTGTCTAATTCTCTCCCCGCGCCAGGTGGAAAAAAAATTCCCACTATTCATTATGGCATTTATAAGTTAAGAATTATAATCGATGTCTACGCTATAAATGAAAATCTTGCCGTAGAGTTAGTTTAAAGATGCTTTTCAAAGAGGCGAAACACGTGTCACTAACACAGCCAGTGGAATAGCAAAGTTACTGATTTTATTTTATATTCGGAATGATTTTCCACAAAGTTATCACCGAATACAAATTAAGTTACGCATTAAATGTGTAACTGTGTTGATTTCAGTTACCATGCAATGGTGGGACGAGCTATGGCTGAATGAAGGTTTTGCTTCTTATATGCAGTACAAGGCCCTCGATAAACTATATGGAGATTGGAAAATGGTAAATATGTAGTTCAATACATTCATCAATAAAGTGTATTATATAAATAACAAACAGGGTCATTTCGCCAGTGGTCAGCCAGTTAAGCGACAGGTGTACTTTCAAAAGGGATTTTGAGTCATAAATGATAAATACATATTTTTTTCACTGTTATTCCATTAAACAGGGATTAAGTAATGTAACCAACTAAAAATAAAATAGTTAATATTTTACCAGGCATAAAATAATAGATGTTTACAAAAAAATGCAAATTCTCCCAGTGGTCGGCCCCCAAAATTCAATAGTCGGACTTTCGTTGCCCAGTGTTCGGCCATCACTATGAAACTTTATAAATATCAAGAACGTATTTACTGAGAGTAGACAGAACAATAAAAAACATAATGATGCAAAGCATGGCAATATAAAGTATATTTTGTTAGCGATCCCCATACAACATGAAACTTGCAAAGTAAAAATGTGCTTTTTTTAAATTGCGTATTGCATCATATAGGTGGGTATAGTGCAGATATACATTGGCAAGTGGCAAGACTACCCACATGAATTTAAAAAAAAAGGGTTTTTTAAATGTATCCACTATTATTTAAGTTTTACGCTCAAAAGGCCGACTACTGGCGACAGCTGACTTTAGGAACACCCGCCCTAGTTGTCGATATGTCCACAACATCAGTCAAATGTTCATAAATACCATTTTTAGAATAAATAAATAAAGTGCGTTTTTTAACGTGCTTACCCACATTCAATTGGCTCGAGAGTCACTCTATTCCAATCTTTGTTAAATGCACTAATTCAAACTACCGTCAAAAACTTGAAGTCAAGAGTTTTAGAACCTTGAATTATGTTTTAAAATGTCAAAAGTTTTACGCCCAAACAGCTCTTGATCACTCAATGTTGCATATTGATTGTCATTATGTTAAATCTCCACTCCAAATGTGGAGCATGTGGACTACTAATGGAGCTCATCTCAACAGAAGTATTTCTACGACAGAGAGTGTTGATAGCAGGTTAGAGCTAGGACAGGCCTCGTGGTTAACCAGTTGCTCTTGCTGCGCCCCATTCTTAGGATCAGATGGGTAGGAGGGAATTTTACACATCATTCGCACTGGAACAGAATTATTTCAGAACTGTGCGTTTTAAGTTGTTAATCTTTTGAACTGAGTTATCAATACAAACAGCAGGGGAATCCTGCATTTACTTGAAATATATATTTATTTTGCACTGTACAACTTCAAATTTTTGTATGTATGGTGTTTTTATACAAATTACGTCTAATGAATTAATCGTGTCAATTTGGATTGACCGATACTCAATTACAGTCTCCTATATTACCTACCAGGTAATGAGGGTGTGACACAGATCCTAAAGCGCGATGCTGCACACTCTTCTCGAATGATGCCAAGTAGTTGAGTCAAAAATTCCTCAAAATAATGTATTTATTTGTATCAATTTCAGCTGGATCAATTCCTGACTTCGAACTCGCATAGCATTTACGCATTGGACGGTACCCTGTCATCTCATCCTATTGTGCAGACGGTAAATTCGCCGGATGAAATAACCACCATATTTGATGGAATAACTTACAATAAGGTAAATTATACAATTCATTAATTTTTTTTGTAGCCCGTCCACTACTAATGTGGACAAGTATATTATATTTGTGAAATTATATTTGTGAATTTATTACATGAATTATTGATAGACACGTGTTTTGAACATTTTCGATGGATGATAAAATTGACAATAGATATGCGAAAATAGTAAAATACACGAGTAGATGCTAAAATCAGATATGAATGTAAAATTAATTCATCTTTTTAAAGAAATAATAAAATGTTATTATAAATTGGACTCCGTCCTTTCTCAGGGTGCAGCCGTTATTCGAATGCTGGAAGGGTTCGTTACACCGGACACTTTCCAAAAAGGTGTTCAAACCTATATGGATAAACATAAATTTGGCAATACAGTCACTCAAGACTTACTCACAGAGATTGCTGCAATATTTGAAGTCGGAAATCCCAGTCTTAATCTCACGTAAGTGCCAAAGCTGAATTTTTTAAAAAAAAAATTACCACCCTTCTACCTCATGGAATGGACACCCTAATTTTAAAATGTCAACTTTTCAGGAGATTAAAATAACCATTGAAAGAAATGTATAGCAAAAACCATTTGATGGGTGCAAATTAAATTATAAATTACGGATCATGTAAGCAAAACGATCATTACTCAGATGTCTCCAAATAACTTATATTGAGATAATGAAAAAAGCAATATATTTTAAAATAAAACACAATTTCCTTGTACTACTTCCTCATGTTTTTAATGATCAGGACCGGTTTCGCTCATTGCAAGCGTTACAAGACAAGAATTTACCAGTCATTAAACAAATTTTATATAAACGAAGTTTAACAGCCAAAAATTTAAATGTTGTGGACCTCTCACAAATCAATAAATACTAATCTTAAATTAAAAATAAAGCTACATTACAAATCCGAGCAAAATTTTTAATGACTAACTAATGTTTAAATATTCATTAGCAGAATAGCAGATTGGGCAATTTTTAAAAGAAATTAGTAAACTAAAACACAATTTGTTTGTACTACTTCCACATATTTATAATGATCAGGACCGGTTTCGCTCATCACGAGCATTATCAACTGATGTTCATCAGTTGATAATGCTCGTGATGAGCGAAACCGGTCCTGATCATTATAAATATGTTGAAGTAGTACAAACAAATTGTGTTTTATTTTTTAAAATATAATATCTTTCCACCAAGAATTGACAGTTAACTCCTTAAAAGAAATTAGTAAACCATTTAGAAATAATGAATGAAACATTATGAGCTGGAATTATAACAAGTTTTTGTGGTCTCAGTCTTTTTTATGATAGTGGTTGAATGGGGTCACATGGGTAATATTTGTGACGGGACTGGTATAGGCCGTGAGGATGGATACGATCAGGAAAGTAAATATATTTCTTTGTCAACAGGAAAATCATGGATTCTTGGACGCGGCAAACCGGACTGCCTCTGGTCACCGTAGAGATGGTTAATAGTAAAACTTTCGTCTTGACGCAGAAGAGATTCCTTGTGGATCCTGATGCTAAACCGGAATCTGAAGGAAAGTAAGTCGCATCGAAACACTGCCTATGATAATAGACACCTTTTTTTGTAAGAGTTGTAATTCAAGTTATATAAGATTTCTTAATGATGAGGTTCCAATTACTAACGTATATTTTATCCTACCAATACCACCAATGAACAAAGTGGAAACTCGCTTTTCATCATTTTAATAGAAATTACTAAAAGTCAATACTAATAAATAGCATTTTCCCTCCCACCACCCATCCCATTTGCTAACCACTAGTCTTGTCCTAACCCTATCCTTCTATCTCCCTACTCTCTCTGACAAAGTGAGGTTGAGCAACTGAGTAACAAGCAGTACTTTTAATTCGAATTTGCCCGTATATCTTTTTTGCATTCATTTGTGGACATGCGGTTCTCTATTGACGTTGATTCCAGAAAAGGAGTCGAGCTAATAAAAAAAATTGCGGTCAATATTATGTTACGAAATTCTTTTGTTCATTTGGAACAAGTAATAAAAATAATGTGACTGCCAAAAATCACCGATATATATGAGTAGTGTCCATATCTGAAGCTATAATAATAATTTATTATAAAACATGAGAATGGCAATAGATAATAGACAGCTGTACTACTTAAACGGTAAATAAGAAACAAATCACGCGATAGGAATATAGTAACCCGTATACAATTTGTGTTTCAGTTACCGTTGGCATATTCCCATCACGTACACGACAGATAAGGAGACACTTGATAAAGTTATATGGTTGACAGATGAACCAGAAGCAAAATGTGAGCATACACATACGGTTAATTTATAGATTTTTTTATGTGATAAGGACTCAATCAATTGGTCGGCTCCGTGGTGCAGTGGTCAACGTCGCTGGCTACGGTTACGAATGTCACGGGTTCAAGTCCCGGTACGGTCTCATAAATTGATCAATTTATGGATTTCTGTTAGTAGACATGAATGTTTGTGGTGCCTAAAATTCCCCTCCCACCTATCTGATCCTAGTGACGGGGCGTAGCGAGAGCGATAAGTTAACTGCTAGTCCTGTCCCCTATCTTTCTATCCCTACTCTCATCGAAAAAAGAGAGGTTGAGCAACTGAGTAATGAGCAGTTTTCGTAGAAAACTTCTGTTGAGATACCTCCATTAGGAGGCCATATGCTCCACGTTGGGAGCGGACATGGTAAAAAAAAGAATAACTTAAGATATCGACCGAGGGTGCTTGATGGAATTTCAATATCAAATTTGAAGTCAGTCCGTTTGAGTTCATTCGTGTACTCGAATGCCTGAAGATGCCGAAAGACGAAACTCTGGTCGTAAGTGACGAAATACATGGAAATGTACAAAATCTCAACAATTCAAAAAAGAAGAATAACCTGTTTTTCCACCAGTTGCGTCACAGCTCATTAAAAGACCAGTAGAATAACAAAGTTTTTCAATTTGATTTTATATTTTGAATGATCTGAAAACACAATTATTCGTTCTGGAAATGGGGCTTGGAGAATGATTAGCTAATGACTAGTCCTGTCCTAGTCCCGTCCTTCTATTCTTAATTTCCCAAAAAAGAGAGTTTAAGCGACTGAGTAATAAGCAGGTTTCGGAAAACAACTTTTGTTGAGATAAGCTCCACCAGGAGTTCAAATGCTCGTCTTTAAAATAAGAAAAAATCTCTTAAAAAATAAAACACAATTTGATTTGTATTACTTCCATATTTTTCATAACGGTCAGGACCGGTTCTGGTTGTTATAAAAATGTGGAAGTAGTACAAATCAAATTCTGCTTCATTTCTTAAAATATTATTCTTTTCCACCAAGAATTGAAAGTTAAGAAATTTAAAAAACAATACACAGAGTTCATTGCTGAATCTCTCAAGGCAATGCATCGATCAGCTGAACAGCTCTTGCAACTAGCATCTCATATGACTGACAGGAAGTACAAGTTTAAGAAAATTAATATTTTGGTTTTGGTTTCTGCCATGTAGCTAAAAATCAGGATCATATGTAGGAAATTTCATATGGATTCCCAGTAATCAATCTATATTCAAGCGCAGTCAGAAAATAATACATGTAAATAGTGCAAAACACAGTTGGGTTTTCAATGGCGTTACATTATCTTTCTATAAACCCAAGAAATTTGAGGAGCAATAAACGTAATATGCAAACGAAACGTGACAAAAACTTCAATGGAAGAGCATTTTGAAATGTTGTGTTCTAAAATTGTACAATCTCTTATATTTCTGAATGTTGAAAATAGTTTTAAATTGTGAGCAAAAAGCATATATTCCAATCACACTTTTAACAAATTAGTAAAAATAAGAAATAAAATTGGACCAAGATTTGATCCCTGAGGCACCCCAGATCATGTTGGTGGCGATTAGAGAAATGACAATGATTTTTTTATGAAGTTGAGCCTATTTTGTGTGCTATCTTATCATTACAGTGACTATCAATCTGAAGGATGAAGCCGAGTACATTAAAGTGAACAATGATCAAGTTGGATATTATAGGGTTAATTATCCTGCTGCAATGTGGAATAAGTTGAAAACAGAACTCTCCGTGAATAACACTAAATTGGTATGTACCACAACTTGTCATTAACCCAATAACTGCACAATACGTTGAGCGGTATGTATCTTGACAGATCGTAGCTTTCAATTAATAGAAGACTTTAACCTACTCGACGTATTGTGTCATCTATTGTCTATTGGCATTCTCATATTTTTTATTTTATTGAATTATTATTATTTCTTTAGATATGCAGTTGAATTATTTTGATTATTTGTATCAAATGAACAAAAGAATTTTGTAAAAAGGTTAGCATTTGGAAACAAATCTATAGCCATAAAATATTGAGCGTAAAAAATCATTTTGGTCTAACCCCTCATCCGGAATCAACTGCAATAGAAAACCACATGCCGACAGATGAACGCAATAAAGATCTAGGGGCGAGCGAATCCAAACTAAAAAAATTCAAGATAATTACTTGAAAGTATAGTAATAATGAATTATTTCATTAACATTTTTAAATATGCGTTTCAACATTCTAAAAGACTATTCACTAATTGAAATAATTTTGAAATTTTTCTGTGTAATAATAGTAAAAATAATCAAAGTATACAAAACAAACTAATTTAATAAAAAAATAACTAAATAAGGTTTAATCTGTGTACAAGTTTGATAGCTGAAAATTTTTAATAAGGTATATGTAAATTTTCCCCTAAATAAAATTAGAGGGAAATTCAAAAATGTGGCATCATTTTTCAGAAATAGGGGTCAAAGTTCTTGTGCGGAAGGGCGGGGTTAAAAAAATGACTAAAATCGTGTAACGTCAGTTATGGACAAAAGTGATTTTCATAAACACTAGAAGGGTGGAAAGGCTATTTTTAAATAATTTTTACTTTTCACTTTTAATCGGTTGATAATGCTCGTGATGAGCGAAACCGGTCCTGATCATTATAAATATGTGGAAGTAGTACATAGGAATTGTGTTTTATTTAAAAAAAAAAAAAAATTGTTACTTTGTTATTCCAGACTGTATCTGACAAAACGCATCTGTTGAACGACGCATTTAGCTTGGCTGAAGCTAATGTTATTGACTTTAAAGTAGCACTGGACTTGACAAAGTACCTGGTGACTGAAGAAAACTATACTCCGTGGGTAGTGGCATCTTCAGAAATGTCAGCACTCAAAAGGATGATGTCCGAGTCGATCGGATTTATTGATTTCAAGGTGAAGTATTCCAAAACAAAGAGTTGCCTTTTGAATTCAGATTTTTGTTTGATGTTTACTGATACGATTGTCTTTTTTCTGTTTAACCCTTGCTTTACTGAAAAAAAATCACTCGATCCCGGCATTGAAGAGTAAGCATAGTTTCAAAATTCACTTACTTAAACCATTATAAGAAGCTCACGTAATTTCGCATAATCAATACAATTTCAATGCATTTACTTTAATGATTTATTAATAATACCAGGAACGCTCCTTTTCAAAAAACACAATTAGTATGTTAAATATTTTAAATAAAAGTTATGATGTTGGAATAAGTGAGATGATATAATATACTATATCTCTTCTAAAACAGTATATCGATGTCCTAATGTTATAATCCCGTAACTGACGTTTTACAAATTTTGCAGGAGGCTTAAAGAAAGTGAATATTTACGTTAATATGTATATTAAACTTTTTTTTTCTTCTGAATATTAAATGAATATTATGTTAAGGTACTTGTAAATCATTAAAAAGTTTAAATACTTTGTATTATTTTAAATAAACGAGATACGGTTTACAAGGTAATTTTCGTCAAAATATCAGATACGGGTTAATAACATTAGGCCATTAATATATAGTTAAGTTGAAGTGGGTTTATGCATAGTTTTGACGATGGCATGAAGTTGAAATAGCAATCAACTAACATATAGTTTTGTAGAACTAAATATTTCGTTTTATTATAATGGAGTTCTACCAAGTAAATGCCAATTTAATATTTTTTACAGATATATGTAAGAAAGCTCGTAGAAGACATATACAAAAAATTAACTTGGACAGCACCAGTTGAAGAAAAACACGATAAGCGGTAAGTATATACACTTGGTGTTAACTTTCAATTCTTGGTGGAAAGGCATTAAAATTACTAAAAAAAATTAAACACAAATTATTTTGTAGTGTCCAACCGCTCTATCTATACTTATACGTCATAGCGCTACGAACGCCGAGATCATTACGTCAAATGCTTTTTTCGCTCCGCCGGTGTTGTCAGTATTCAATCCCAAAAATAATATGTGTTAAATAATACTTAAAAATAATTATAGTAATATATTATAAAAAAAATGTTACAATATAATTAAAGTAATACATTATAAAAAATACTTAAAAATAATTATAGCTATATATTATATATAATACAAATAATACTTCTAAATAAAATATTCTTAAACAATATTATTTTAAAAATATGTCTTAAAAAAGGATTGTACTTCTTAACCATATTCGCTCACTATGTGAAGTATATGGCCACCACACAGTGTCTCCATGATTCCCCATGATCTGTCAATTGGTTTGCTTTCTTTGATGACCAGCATCCGTCTGTTGTAGTGTTTGAATTTTTTATTTTAAGGAAGCATGTATTTTTCAGGAAGCTGTTATTTTTGATTAAGTTAAGGAATCTTTTTCGCCATGCTATGATATCATACCTTTCCATTAAATAAGTCCTCTTTGAGCGTGATTTTTTAAACTCAATGTCTATCGTATGTATGAATTTTCTCAAATGCTCTCTCCCCCCTTGATAATCCATACCGGCTTTTAAGGTCAGTAAAATGGTATTGAGTGTTGGGATTTCTTTCTTCGTTTCGTAAAAAACCGAAAGTGTACACAGACACACAGGCACACAGATCAAAATAATCTAAAATTTTATTTTTGGCCTGTTTTTTGTTTTCTTGGGCGATTGAACCTTCCCATCACCAGTACTTATTTCTATACAAATACGTTGAATGGTGCTTAGTGATACATTTGTATCCCAAAATAAATAAAAACTAAGGACTAATAGAATGTTAAATATTATTGATCCCCAAATAAGTTTTATTTAAACTCATTTTTTCTCATTTTTCATTGATGAACACTGTACAAGCTTACTGTAAATGTTGTGAGTACATATCTTCATTGTTCTGCAAGAAGACACTAACTGAAAAATACTAGTTTTGAGTAATTTGATTTGAAGTTTGTCAAATGTCTGAAATGCTTTACCTTTTTCATTTTGTTTGTACTAAACTGTTTTTTAGAAAAAGTATAATTTGTAAAAATTAGTATGTTCTTGCATATTGTAGAGTTTGAAATAAGGAAGATTTTGGCATAACTAACTAATGGCATTTTAATGTAAAAAAAACCGCACCGATAATGAGCACGGAATGACTGACAAGGCGCGGGGAATGTAGTAGCGGGGCGAGTAGATGGGAGGGGTGGGCATTACTTCCAGGAACGACCGTGATGACGTGCATGTCTTGCTATAATGGTGGCACTGTACATATTACTTTAACATTTTTTATAATACTACTATAGGACTACACCAAAACCCTGATTTATGCGGTAGATAGTTTCCAAATAAAACCGCATACATGGAAACTATATAAATTGAATTATTTGATTCACACATAGATAGGTTCCAGAATATCCAAAATTGTATTATTAATTGAGTCTTACAACTCATAGAAAATGTGTTCCAGAAAAACTGCATAAAAATAATAGATAAAAATAGATTTGTAGGAAATTTGTATATACTATATTTATTAAAACAAGCGACATTAAAAAAAACAAATCATTTTATTAGTAATTTTCACTATTGTCTCCTAAAGTAAACCTTTTCCCCCCCAATTGGTTCAATATTGGTTCACCCTTCACTGTTTAGACATCGCAATTTTCAGTTCATGCACATTATTTGTCCAACACTGGTAATCTTTATTAAAAAAAACGAGTATAAATCGGGACTGTCCCCACTCATACATGTGTTCAGGTCAAGATCGAAACCACATCAAAACATATGATTCCGATTTATTCCATTTTTTTTATGTACCTATAAGTTCTTCGAACGCTTTTAGTTTACCTAAGTGACCACCCTCTTTGACTTTCGAAAGATTTTTGGCTACATAAATTAGAAAAAATCGCCACAAGCCAAGCCGTAAAATATCCAACCCGAAAGTGTTGTGTTGTGAAAGTGCACATAAAAAACGCGGGGAAACAAGATACATTAGTGACTTTGGTAAAGTTCCACTTCATAAAGGGGGGGAGTGTTTTTCACGGTATCACTCTAGTAAAATATTGATTTTTACAACATATTATTAGTGTATATACTTTTAGTTTACATTTAAAAACTATTAAGTGCGCATGAGAGACTAATTCGCGAATAATTACATAAGCGGATACGCCAGCGTCGCTCATTAACTTACGCTCAATTCGCGCTGCCAGAGATGTTTTAATATAAAATTAAAATTAATAACTTTGTTATTACACTGGTTTTATCACTAACGTGGCGCGTTTCGCCTCTTTAAGAAACATCTTCAGACTAACTCGAGATTTTTTAGGATAATCAGATACATGATATTGATGTAGATTTCGGTTTCAGACTTCTTCGTTCTGTTATTTTAAACATGGCCTGTTCGTTTGGTAACAAAGACTGCATGATGGAAGCTTCCAAACGATTTTTAGATTGGCTCGATAAAAGGACAGATATCGATCCCGATTTGAAAAGCACTGTTTATTATTACGGTAAGTTATTTTAATTTTGTTTGATTAACTGATTTAATTGATTTTCTGGGAATGTAGTCTAGTGGTCAACGTATTTGGCCATTGGTTCTATTCAAATGCGGTGATGACGGGCTCGAATCTCAATACGGACCACTTTGTAAATTGGTTTTTCAAGGTTGGTTATATTAATGCCATTCATTTCCAATTATTGAATGACTTAAATAATCATCGAAACAATCTTTTTAAATATGGTAATGCAGTCACAAAATTAATTAAAGTATTTGATGACAGATCTTATACATCAGGACCCATCACAAAACATCTATCAATGAAAAAACACGATTGGATCCAAAAAGTTAGTGAGACTAGTTGACTGGGATTACGGGATCCCAGTTGGGTTGGAATCCCCAGTCAAACATGTATGAGAAAGTGTTCAATATATTTTCATCTCCATTTAACATGGAAGTGGAATCAGCGCCTCCAAATTTACAAATGGAACGTAATTAATCTACAATCAAGCAAGCTAAAATGCATATTCGAAGAGAACAAACTTGAGTTGTATCAAATTTATTATCCTCGACGATAAATTGTCAAAATTGATACAATTGGTAATGTGCATTGCAGCTACATGTGGGTCCACATACGGCTGCAAATCGATCTTTTTTTTTTAGAAAAAAAATAAGACGCGCTGTTGATAATTCAACTAAGTGACATCATTTAATGGAATTAGCTTTATTTGTTTATATAAAAACGGGGTGTAATTAGAACTAGAGCAATCAGCTAACCACTAGTCCTGTCTTAGCCCATGTTCTTACTCTCTCCTAAAAGGAAAGTTGAGCGACTGAGTAACGAGCAGCTCTCTTAGAACAACTTCTCGTGAGATAAGCTCCATTAAGAGTCCATACGCTCCACATTGAGAGCGTTCGTGGTTACAAAAAAAAAATTAAATCAGTAATATTCTATTTGGTTCACCGAATAATTTCAGTCGGAGATTACTGTACTATACCTTCAGGGCAGCCAAATATTACAGTTTACTCAGCTACATACTACCCGGAAACGGAAGGTAAAAGTGATAAATAAAATTAATAAACTGTTACAGGAATTGAGGCGAGCGGAGAAAATGAATGGTTGAAGATGTGGGAAATATTTGTGGCCGAAAAAGATGCCCAAGAAAAGTCCAAACTGATGCAGGCAATGGCTGCGTCGACAAACCCTGCCTTACTGAAACGGTAATTGACATCTCATGTCATTCTTTACTTTTGTATCCTCGCTGTAAAAGTAATACGTTTTTCAACGTAACTTTCCTGCCTGACCTATAGTCGAGAGCTCAACGCAGTCCTTTCAACACTTTCATAATTTTTTTCGCAATATAGATTTGTGATCGAAGGCATGAATGTCTGTGACTCCCTCCCGACGATTCAATACAAAAACAGGCCTTCCAGTCCATCTGTTCTTACTTTCTCCACAAAAACACAGATTGAGTGATTAAATTAAAACCAGTTCTCATAAAACAATATCTGTTGTAGTGCTCAATTAGGAGTTATATTGATGGACTAATGTTGATATTCTATTAGTGACTACAAATTTTGCAGGAAGCTAATAATCATTTATCGAATTACAATTTTGCAATGAAAACGACATAATATTGAATATTTTCAAAAAATACTAGTAATTCATTTAATGTTTTAATGATCTGTATATTTCAATTTATTCTACCAGATATGACTGTGAACAGTTTTTCATAATTATTTTCGTAAGATAGGGGCATTTATTGCACCAAAAAGTAACGTTATAATGTTTATGAAACAGGGTATTAACATTAGACCATCATTATCCTTCATACTGAGAGTGGGCACGGTTCAAAAAAACTTTTAGTGTGCAATAATTATTCAGAGATATCCCTATCTATTTTTAATATTATATATTTATAATACTCTGTATCTTATTAAAAAGCTTACAAACAATGTACATGCCCTTTGCTTCAATTAGTACTCAGTTCTAAACATTTAATTGCAGTAGAAATGTATCTATCACTATACGAGGTTTACCCTCCATTCGGAGCTAGAGCGGCAATTGCTATTGAGGATTGTCGGAAAGAACTGGTCATCTCAGCGAATCTAGCTAAGAATCCTTAACCGCACCTGTTCTCTAGCTTTTGTCTGTGAACACTTTTTGCTAACTTCATTCGACTCTATAGAGTCTGCTATTTGAACTATAATTGTAACAATTTGACTGACAGCTTGTTTTTCATTGTCAGATTAGTTTGCGATTGCTACAGAGGATAATCTGAGCTACGAAGGTAATCCTATACAGAAAGACCTTCTGAGACTATATCGTTTCCTTCAATATTTTTGTGTGCTTAATTCTCAGATCAAACCTACTACAAATTGTGTTATATGTGAAAAAATTGCAATAAACTGTTAATATTTGAATCCTGGTAAGTATTATAACTGCCACATAATCTTTTAAACTGAAATTGTGAAGTGTCCATTTTTCGGTGTGTCCTTTTTATTAATAATTGTTTAAATCTGAATGACTTGCACAGCATTCGAATCGATTGTGCTTAAAATCTATGCTGCACTTTTTCATAACGAAAGCTTATCTTAGGATGAAATAACAGTGTATTTAGTTCTACAAGATTTTATAAGGTAGTTAACAGCTATTTCGGCTTGACGCCATCAACACAAGTGATGATGGCGTCAAGCCGAAATAGCTATCGACTACCTAATAAAATTTTGTAGAACTAAATACACTGTTATTTCATCCTATTATAATGGAGTTCTACCAAGTAAATGCCAATTCAATCAATAAAGCTTATCTTGTTGTGACTTTTAGGTACCTCCTTTTGGCTTGGGATATAAATCTGATAAGGTCTCAGGACCATCTGACTATTATCCAGTACATTTCTTCGAATCCTGTGGGAACATCTCTGGTTTGGGATCACGTTAGAGAGAATTGGTTGCGTTTTGTCGAAAAGTTTTCCATCAACAACCGCGTGCTCGGGACAACTGTTTCAGCTATCACCAGATCATTTTCTTCAGAGCTTAAACTGAGTGAAGTAAGTTAACACTATGAAATATATTAACTTTAAATAAATTAAAATTCAAAACTGTTTATAATCTTCAAGAAAGAAATGAAACTCGCGTCACACCTAGTTAAACAACCATTTGACTTACAAAGTTTTCAATTTCAATTTTATAGCACTTTCGTATAATCGCCAAGTCGTTATGACATAAGTAACTTAGAAGGGGGATATGAAATAAAATAAAAAACTCTCTTAACAAGTATATGTCCAGTGTTGAAACTTGATAATTTCAGATGGTGGCATTCTTTGACAAATATCCTGATGCAGGAGCCGGTACGGTGCCGCGCGAGCAGGCGAAGGAGAATGTCAAAAACAACATCAAGTGGTTGAAGAATCACGATAAGGATGTCACCGCCTGGCTTATAACAGAAAATAAGCCTAGCGAATAACTCACTAAGGAGTTATATTCAATTTTTATTTATCCGGTTAGCTCTTTGTCACTGAGGTATTAACACACTATGCACGGGAAAGGCATTAATACTCTTAATGCGACTGATTGATATATACAGGAAGAATATTTTTAGTCTGCTATATTTCGATTTAAGTTATTTTCATCAATAGTCAGAAGAAAAATTACTTCATTATTTGATAACAGTGCTATTTTCAATTCTATTAGTGACCGATCAGTAAAGCTCAACACTTTTACGCCAAACGTAATGATTTTTGTATTTGCTCTATACATATTAATTAGGTTGGTCCTAGACATGGCCGATTTCGTAATACAGGATGATCAGATATTGGCTATGTTTAGTATCAACGTAATAAACATCTATAGAGAAAATCCAAAATCATTACGTTTGGCGTAAAGGTGTTGAACCTTAGTGCCCAGACAATAATAGAACTGAAAAAAGACAGAGAAGGGGACTGCGACAGGCGACGGAGACTCGCGTCTTCAAATGAACTTGTATAGGAAGCAGATTGGTAGTGACCGGTCTCAGTCCCTGTCTCTGTCAAATGGTACCTAAATGCACAAGAATTCAGCGGACACATATTTTTATAAATTTGTTGAAAGATAATGTGACGAAATGTGACAATGGAGGGACTAAAACTTGCCACAATTCTGTTAGTCATCTATGTACAACCCTTCAGCGATGTACCTGATTCTCCGCATCGGAGCACTGTATGATCTTTCTCAAAGCTGTCATCCAATTAGGTATTTTAGTCATTTTATGTGAAGCAAAGAGCTAATGAGATTTTATTTGTGTACAGTCGTTTTTTTGTAATTTTGTGTGAATTAATCAAATAAATAAACTAATTTGATATTTTTAATTATTTTTTTTTCCTTTGGAGACAATGTAAAAAGATCTCTGTTGTATTCAGTGACAAGTAAGTGTCTTATTCACATGTGTTGGGACTCTAAAAACAACCGAACATTATGTTCAATACCTTCATGATGAACATAATAATTTCATACCTATTTAACAAAAGCATATATCGTTACATAATATCCAGGGTATACTGACAGAAGTCATGAAAAGAAGTTCTGAGATAATCGTATTTAAGCAATTATTTATTTTTCAATGTTTCTCCTCTTCCAAGTACAATGGTTTGTTTTTTAAGGAATAATCTTATTGGTATACAAATCATAAGATTTGCTATCAATGAGTTATAGTCATATCATGCCTTTTGCCCGAATAAAAAAATAACAATATTACTTAACAAAGTTCTTTTTCCGAAGGCATTATATCCTATGACTTAACACGTTCTGTCAGTAGTTAGAGGGTTACATTGTATAAATTTTGACATTTAAAACGTAAAATCAACAAAACCTGTGTTCTGTCAGTATACCCTCGATATTATCTTCACAATCAAGAATCATAGATAACAATATGACTTAATGTCAGCAAGTGGTGTAAACACAGTAAAACATCATTAGCAATCTTAAGAATGTATTTATGTTAATAGTATCATCTTCAGGCATTCGAGCCCACGAATGGACTCGAATCAAATTGTCAGTTCGACTCCATTCGTGCGCTCGAATGCCTGAAGATTCCGAAAGGCGAAACCCGGGTCGTTAGTGAAAAAATACATGGAAGTGTACAAAATCTCAATAATTCAAATTTGATGATTTTCAGTTGAAAATGCTCACGATCATTGATGGAAATATTACGAAAAATTGTTTTTCATTTTATATAAATATAATACATTATCAACAAGAATTGTCAGTTAGCACATTAAACGAAATATTCAATACTGGATGGAACTAAAAATATGACAAAATAGTCGACTTTGAGAAATCATACTTTAATGATTATTCTTCAAGTGAGATATTGCTCATAACGGAATATATCTATATAAATGTATGAATGCATATTTTGAAAATATATAGAAAATTTGGACATTGCCTTAAAATTATCATTAATAATAATGACATTTTTTTTATTCTTCTGCAAATAAACTTTGGGAAGACGTTGGTGATTTTATAAAAACCATATGCAGAGATTTCTGGCTTTAGGCGCCTTTGTAAATGTGCCGCCTCTATGTGATATTATGATTTTAGTTTTATTAATTTAATATTGCTGATTTAAAATATATCTAGCAATTCCACATATCAAACATTGTTAGTTACTTTTAAGAGCTTCCAGTAGATTTGCATGACTTCAATTCAACCTTCAGAAGAAATTTATAAGTGGCCGAAATCGATAGGCAACCACCAAATGCATTATTTCAATATCAAAACTGGCAAAACATTTTTATCTTTCAATAGATATGTAGCAATACCACCTAACAAATGAATATATATTTTGAGACTTTAATACGGCTTCTTCATATTGAACGATATTAAGTGGCAGAAATCAGTGAGTATTTTGGTATCTTCATACAATCTTATGTAATTCTTAAAATATTAATTATGAAAGCTATATAGAGTCGTTTCGCCGGTCCTTGGCCAGTTAAGCGACAGGTGTACTTTCAAAAGGGATTTTGAGTCAATGAATGATAAATACATATTTTTTTCGCTGTTATTTCATTAAACAGGGATTAAGCAATGTAACCAACTCGTAATAAAATAGTTAATATTGTACCAAGCATAAAATAATAGAAGTTTACAAAAAAATGCCATTTCTCCCAGTGCTCGGCCCTCTAAGTCTAGTGCCCAGCCCCCTATGTCGCCAGTTCTCGGCACTCAAAAGGAATATCGCGGTAACGGATATCATGCATTTTTCTCTTTCTCTCTCGTTCTGCTTTGATGTGAGCAAAAGAGAGAAAAAATAAGATGTTCTCGTTCTCCTCTACATATGTACGGTTGTGTCACTTCGCATACTTCCAAACAGGGCCGAGTCGAAAACCAATGTATCTACATATTTTCAAAAGTTTTTTTAACTGACAAATTTTCGTAATATCGATACAATGTGCAAACACTTTATCAACACTTATTTTTTTATTGGTTATCATTATTTATATTTATTTAAAACCATGATTACCAACGGAAATAAACGAACATTTACAAGGAAAGTAATTTCCTTAGAGAAACGTCAAAAATTCTGGATCGATTTGAACTCGGCGAGAAAGTCTTATGAATTTCAAAGTAATCTAATTTATTCGTAAATTATGCCGGAGAGCTATTTCAAGACATAAATTTTCTATATCTCTATCAGAAATACTTCGTTTCAATAGTGAAAATCAATCGAAACATTAAAATTATAATGAAACACTTTTGACACATAAATTATCACCTAATCTTAAAAATAGTTAAAAATAGCTAGTTAACATAGTTCTGCATTCAACTGACGATTTATCCCTGCTTTTTCGAAAATAAAAATGGTCGAATACCTTTCTATTTCGTGCAAACGAAATAACGAAAATATATCAGTTAAAAAGAATCTGTTAAAGATTCGTAAATAAATCACCAACCAACCAACAAATAAAACCAATTCGATCCTGGTAGAACGGATGTCAAGAGCGAACATCTTATATATACTTAGACCTACTGTCGATCAGATAATTTAATAATGCTCAGCCGAGGGGCTGGATACAGGGCATTTAGCGCATTTCATTATGCCAGTATTCGGCCGTCTAATATCTAATTAAATATTGAGGTTATTCCATATTTCTATCTCAATACCCCTGTAAAATACTATATTATGTATAACAAAAGCATTTAACACGCAGAATTCAAGAAATGGTAGATCAAACATGCCTTTTCAAGTTGACCACAGCGGTTATTTTTTTGTTAGCGATCTCCATACAACATGAATTTGTCGAAACTTGCAAAGTAAAAATGTGCTTTTTTAAAATTGCGTATTGCATCATATAGTATAGTGCTGATATACATTGGCAAGTGGCAAGACTACCTACACGAATTAAAAAAATGTTTTTTTAAATATATCCGCTTTTATTTAAGTTTTAAGCTCAAAGGGACGATTACTGGCGACGGCCGACTTTAGGAAGAAGCACCCTATAACAACTGAAAAAATAGCGTTTTTAAAAATAGAAGGATAGGGCTATGCAGGACTACTGGTTAGCTAATCGCCCTCGCTACGCCCCGTGAGGATGGGATGGGTGGGAGGGAGGACTCAGACTACGAACAGAAATTCATAAATCGATTGAAAGATCAATCTATGAAAACCGTCCGCACCGGGAATTCAACCCGAGACGTCCGTAACCGTAGCCAGCGACGCTACCAACTATGCCACGGACGCCGACATCGTATTTAATTACAGATAATAAAATCGACTGATTACTAATTAAATATAAATAGAGGAAATAAGGGACATCCCCTGGCTTTGGTTTCAACCTCAGACTGAGTTGAAGTTTAGACAAAGATGGCTAGAAAAACATATCTCCGAAAGATGGTTTCTATGTATACATTCTTATTCATTTTTTTTAAGCGATAGATAAAACAATGTCATGTCTTATTTTTTTAGAAGCACATCTAGTGTAATTCTACATTAAATATCAGTCAGAAAAAGTGACAGAAAATGTCCTTTTTGGATATTTCAAACGGTTCTAAAATCGGTATATTCAATAAATTGCAAATTTCACATCGATCACTTTATTACACAAACTTTTTTCTACGATTTTCCTTTAGACGTCAAATCTCGATAACGTACAATTAACTCTAATCTAGTCAAGGTGTAAAGCACTTAAAAGTTTATCGGAAAACAGGTGTTAACTCTTTGCTAAACAGGCTTGAAAACTTTACTATTTCCATGTAAATAAAAGTGCAATAGTGTAAACAAATACTCTGAGAGTCCAATTATAAAAAAAATTGAACGTTTCATGACATTTAAGCGACGGCTAACGATAAACGATTCTCGCCAAATGGGAGAAATAACTCCTTATTCGTCTTAAGGAAGCACAATATAACGACTATTATATTTAAGTTTATTTACAATGTACGCCAAAAAACCATCGATAGCATGTTACGAAAGTGAGTTCATGTTTGGATTTCATTTTAAAAACAGGGTCTCGACCAAATCATGTAGATTAGAAAAATAAATTGACCACTTTTTAGAAGGAAAACACCATTTTACATAGGTTTTAGGTTTACAAATTCTGACCCAGCCGTTTGATGTGAGCCACTATCATATCGACACTCCCTTAATTCCCATAACTCAATTCGCCATATAAAGTTTTCGATAAAAATAGTTTTTACTCTCTCCTCAACAATTTCAATTGTGAGGGTTACATCAATTGGCAAAACACCGTCGATTTATTATTTATTTAAATTAAATAAGATTTCTTAGTCATTTTGAAAATCAGATGTTTGTTAATGCATTTTTATTATTTAGTGTAAAAAAACTTTAGTAAACACTAGAAATGATCAGCCGCTTGTTAAGTATTATTACTATATAGTCTAGGGGTAACGAATCAAGGGCACGCGTCCCAGAGTTGGCACGTACGAAAATTTTGCTGGCATGTCAACGGTTTACAAATTCAATGTTTATTTCTTAATAACTCATGCATACAATTTTCGGACTCATCGTTTTATATCTCATCTTGTTACACTTTGGAACTGAAGTATTGGTATGCTTGCGAGTAATTATTTTCCGATAAGAATTTTATAAAATGTACGTGGTGAGTCCAGTCGGGCTTGTATATTACTGAAAGTGACGAAATATAAACCTGATATAAAGCATTTAGCATCGAATATATTACAGCAAAAACCTAATTGATAAATAACTTCTATGAGTTTTTGTTGGTTATAAGTTCATTTTCATAAAATGATTGTAGTTTTTAAACGTTTTCAATAAAATTCTGAAAATCCTTTATTCCATCAAATACTGCTCAGCAGGTTAGACGCTCGATTATATTTGGGAATTTTTGGCACGTGAACGTAAAAAGGTTCGCCGTCCCTGATATAGTCAATGAAATATAAATAAACTTGGCATATTTTGTTACTATAATTCTGAGAATTGAACTTGGTCACCATTTTCTGTCCTCATACATATTTCTTCTCATGTTCAAATATAAAACATTTATTTGTAATGAAGCTCAGATTATCAACGTGACATGAGTTACTCTGCAGCCTGTCAATTCGTCGCCTCAGAGGTTCTATCTGTCTTTTTTTTTACAAAATTACTTTTAAATGCAGTTTTATTCGCATTAAAAATACGGTTCTATCTGCATTTAAAAAACCTTACAACTGAATTAAAATACATCTTTTGTCTTCATCAACATCTTTTATAGTATCTGATGGCATTATTATTTGAATTTGTAATTCGAATAAGACACTATCTCAAAACGCTGCAATATTTCACATTCTAATTGAAGACATATCAAATCACTTCCTTATGTGTTGCCCTCTAGTGCAGTGCTTCCCAACTTTTTCATGCCACGGCTCCCAAAATCTGAAAAAATAATCCGCAGACCTCCGAAAAAAAACATATTTTAGTTGTCAAAATTTTTATTTGACATTACTTGTTACTATTAATACATGTTCATATTTTATGACAAAAAAGAGTAACTTACTTACTAACAATATTTAAAAATAAAATAAGGAAAACTGTACATAGCATGAAGGTTACAAAAAAATTTAATGAGATAGATGCGGTAGCAAGTTTTTACTCAACAAATCAATATAATATGTGATCAAGTATAACCTTTTTATTGGGGTCGAGAGTGATATGTCATTTATTCTAAGAAACTTATTCAAACATGAAAACATCTCCGTGCATCCTTGACTAATACCTCTTGACCATGAAGTAAGCTTTTGTTGGAAAACCTGAAATCTTATATTCATGATCATAATGTTGCTTTCTTTTTCCTGAAGTTCCCTTCAAGAAAGAGCTCTGGTTTTTTGTCGTAAAGAAAAAGTGTCTATAAATAAATATTTGTACTTTCTAACTGAAAATTTTCACGGACCCTCGCGTCAAACCTGCAGACTCCAGTTTGAGAATTACTGCTCTAGTGCTTGACCTCCTTCACTAGCGCACTGCTACCGTGTATATTAAATACTGTTACAAAGATTGACGACATTAGCTGTAGTTCTTTGTATTCGGGAGTGGCTCAGAACCAACTGGCCAGTACTTATTGTCTTTAACATAAATATACTGAAACGATTCTCCTGGGCTTGTTTATGTATTTTCAATGCACAAAAAAACAAAGTTTTTTATAAATAACTGGTATCTTTTACATGTTTCGTCAAAGAATAAAAACACTTAATTATTTCATTTAGATGTCGGTTAGCTAATGTTCAAATTTGGTTAAAAAAAGTTGTAAATAGCAATAGTTAAAGGTAAAAATTACCCCACCTTCACACTTGTTATAATACCGTAGAGCTTCTCGATAGATAGCTTGTTGATCTGCATTTAACAATGGCTTCTGCAGCGCCACTAAATTAAACATTAGCTGCCGTGTTTAGTGGATTGGCCATACGATTCCAAATGCACATCAAGATGTACGAATTTACCAAGTTCACTTTCAAGCAAATCACAAACTCTTAATATTTAATACAAATATTTGCGTTAGTATCATCTCAACTGTCACATACGGAATATTTTAGTCCGAAGCGGTTGCTAAGTGAGCATCTTTTATTATTATTTTTTCATTCCGCATTGACATAAAAAATACAATGTTTTCAAGTTTAAGTTTAAAAGTTACAAGTTGAAAATAGCACAGTTCATCTAGAAATGGCAGCCAGAATGACATGTGTAGATTTTACGTTGCTGCTGTACACCATTTGGGATTGGTTTTTGTGACCAACAGACATACAGAATGACAGACAGATTTATACATGTATTTTCTGCTATATAATAGACTATAGTATATATTTTGATACTTCTCGAAAATTGACTAAATACCGCTTATAACAATGCAGTCCTGTAGGAGATTTAATTTTGAATAGGAAAATGTCAAATTATAACACATAGGAATCGGGTAAACCAATAATTTCCTCGAAATATGTATACAATATCAGTATGAAGGTCAAAATAGTAATTATGTCAAATGGTTTGTTCTTACAACTAATATTAGAGCAAATTCTCATAAATGAAATATATTTAACATTCGTTGTAAACACAAAGTTATGGTGAAAGCTCGTCCAAGTATCTTCGTTGGTGATGTATAATTTTTTGGGGTGTTCATTCTTTATTTGTAACTATCTCGACACACTTTTTATCCTCTTCTGTCATGTCCTTGTCTCCCCACCCCCAGAATTCTCCTTCGTGAGAGTGCTCTTCACTGACAGGATGAGATCCGTCTCCCGTTCTTAAGACTCTTTTCTTTATCACATTGTGAGGAACCGTTTTCAAATCATAGGCCCAACCTGTGAATTATAATTATAAAAACTGTTTAAGTAAATAATTCACTAAGCGCGTTGTCAGTATTGATTGTGTCAAATAAATATTTAAACTTAATTAACTCGAGAAAAGGAGTGTTTTCAGTAAATTAATATATGAAACTTTCCTCTATACCCAATCCATCTTTAATCAAATTACAAATAGTTTAACCTTTGACTTTCCATTCCATGTGAAGTCCACGCCAGAGTCAATGAGTTTATCAGCTTCTTGTTCACTTTCATTTTATAAATTAATTAAATATTCATTTGACTAAGGTTCTGAGTGACATTAAATTAGCTCATACACATTTTCGTTATTAAATTTGGATTATTGAGATTTTGTACACTTCCATGTATTTTGTCACTAACGACCCGGGTTTCGCCTTTCGGCATCTTCAGGCATTCGAGCACACGAACTGACGTTCGAGTCCATTCGTGTGCTCGAATGCCTGAAGATGTCGAAAGGCGAAACCTGGGTCGTTAGTGACAAAATACATTTAAGTGTACAAAATCTCAATAATCCAAATTTGATATTGAAATTCCATCAAGCACCCTCAGTCTTAAATTTTAGTTATTGATGTGGATGTGTTTACTTACATTCATTAGGTATACTAAGTTAGTTTTGTCCAGGACTTCAAACTGTTATTTTTTTTTCCATTATATATCGGTTCAGTTCCGGATTTCATTCCGAAAAAAATAACGATTTTTAAAGTTTTCGATTTTAAGCTCAAAAAAAAGATATTATTTTTCGGTCCCGTTTTGGTTTTTGTTCCAAAAAAATAACAGGTTTTCCGGTTTTCGGTTCAGTTCCAGTTTGAAGCCCTGGTTGTGACAGTTTCCCGAGTCTCTTCAGAATCTTCAAAATCACTCATTATTTGTGGGCATTATCGACAAAAATCTAAATTTAAATATGTGTACGAAATTGGGCGAAAGTATTTATGAAAGTTGAGAACTCTCTGTATAAGCTATCTGTTGTTAATAATTATTTTTATCTTACCAATAAGTGAAAAGAAATCAATGAAAGCGGTCGTCACATTCCCTCCGTAGTTGCCAAGTTCTCCCGCTTTATAGTCCCATGGAAAAACGTGATGGTAGTTATGCCAGCCTTCTCCCAATACTGTCCAAGATACCATAATATTATCGCGTGCTCCAATATTCCTAGAACACATATAGTTTAATAGTTTTATAAAAATTACATTTTTTTATGTAAACGACTTGAATGTTAAACTTAATGAATAAACATATGAAAATAAATTAATATTTTAGCTCGACAGGTTACCCGACATTTCCCCGTGATTTAAGGTCAATTATTTAATATGCCCTAAAAAAAACTCAAGCAATGATACTCAATAGGGAAAGAAAAAAGCGACAGAATAACTACAGTGTGACTTTGATTCTTGATTTTTCAAGGAACCCTAAAATAGCAACAATTTAGGAAAACGATGATGCAGAAAAGCCTTGAATTATTCTCAATCTGTCAGCTACAATCCTAACATTCTTAATAGGGGCATTTTAGCTGCATGTTAGAATAAATCACATTCAGTGCAAAATATGCGGCAAAAATGAACACTGAATCGTATATTAAGTCACTCGTCAGCTGAAACTTTTTAAATTTTACAAACAATTTTTTTTCATTCTGATATTAATTAATATGAATTTTACCATTATCATTTACATTCTGGAACTGGTATTGTAATCATTTGATAATACTTAATTCAAAACTGCAAATTTCGGAACTGCCGTATTTTTATAACAGTACATAATTATAAAATCATTGAAATATTTAGGTTGCTAGCAATTTTTTCGTAGACGAAATAATTATCATGATCCTTTTATAATGAAATATTTTTGATTTAATTAAGATATATTTATACTGAAATCTCACAGATTTTCAAAAAATGCAAGCATTAATAATAATTGTTAATAATATAAGTAAGATAAATTATTTACTTGTCATATGGTTTGGTTCCCCAAATGTGAGCTGCACTGTTCACCAGCCAAGTCATGTTTAAAGAAATAGTAAAACGTAATACTCCCGCCACATACCATGAATTATGTAATGTCTCATTAAAAAAATACCATGGTATGAATGTTGGTACGATGAAGCAGAGGATTGGCATGATGAAGAAGTAATTCCTGGAAACAAATAAGTAATATTGCATTTGACAAATATATTCCAACATGCTACTCTTTTTCTGCTTGAGAAATTGTTTAATACTGTTTCAAATAATGCCATTCTCTAGGAAATCTGATTGTTGATAGAAAGTTAACCGATGGAATTACGAAAATTAATAAATTATGTGAAATAAAAATTACTATTACAAAAATTCGTCTCCATATACTATATATGAAAAAAAATCTATGGTGTATTTCTTCTATTCTTTGCCTTAACTTTGCATAAAGCAATTATTTTCTATTCATTGATTGAATTAACGTTTACTTACATTACATTACTACTATTGGTAGAACTCGATTATTCACAGTATGAAATAACTGAATAGAAAATAATAAGGTAAAAATAATAGTATTCACTTCTAGAAGAATTTTATCAGTTTGTTGATAGCTGTCAGAATACATCGCGTGAAGTCGAAATAGCTGCTAACAAATTGATTAATTTCTTTTGAAACTGAATACTTTGTTATTTTATACCTTTTATTTTCTATTCAGTTATTTCATACTACGAATAAAGTATATCTCAATGATTGATTTAGTTCAGTTATTGTGGGCACACAAGAACGCAGTAAATAGACGCACGAGTCAAAAATAGTAATATATTTATGTTTCATAATTGCTCATATTTACATCATAATATTACGATACATTCAAGAAATAAAATTTTAATTTGGTATTAAAACATACAATTTCCATAAATATATTTCCAGTCTTTGTCGATGTAATGGATTTGGATAGTTACCTTTTTTGAAACATGACGATGGGGTCTCTTTCTAAGTCGCTCATGTCAACCGTTTTGCCTTTAAGCTTGACATCGGAATGTTTCCGCACCATCAGCCAACCTATGTGGGAGAAGAAGAAGCCTCTTTTGGCATTGTGCGGGTCGGCATCAGTCTCAGCAAATTTATGATGTACTCTGAAAAAAAAAAATATAATTCATTCAGTAAAATGAAATCCAACTCTCGCTAAATAAATTTTCCGTCTGTCTGTCCATCTTCAGTAGACCATCTGACTTGATTGTAACGGAGGCTAACTTCGCAGCATTTAAAAAAATTGCTTATTTATTTGGAGATTTCCGTATCCTTGATTACCAGGCTCAAAATTATCCATAAATGCGAGGAGCAGACTGTTTTTTTCCCGTTGATAGCATTGTGGTAGACGGCCTCAAAACACCAATTGCATGTATCCAACTGGTGGGAAATCTACTTGTCAGAGAGGTTAACGATTTATGTATGGAGTTAGAAAAGGATTAGTAGTGATCGATTTTCCTATCACTAATTTTAATAATTAGATCGTACACTACCAAATCCGTCATTCATTATTAATTCTATGTTAATGAGAAAAGGTGGCCAACTCATATCATTAATTCATGAGTTTAAGTTTACAACAACTGCTTGTATGATTGGTAAAATATGTTGCAACAGGTCTTTTGTTCTCGATGGATGTTTGAAAGTCACTCCAAACGTTCAGGCAGACATGCTAATTTCCCTGATCGTCTTGATTGTTATCCGAACTACTACAGATATCACATTGAATTTAACAAAATTGCTCCCTAATTTCTGCAGGGAGAGTATCAGTAGGGAATTAAAATACGAGTAGCTATACAGAGAGCACTAAAAGAAAGCATAGACACAGTGCTACTTTACGATACAAATATACGTCAATAGTCTGTCACACACGATCAAACGAACACGTCCGTGTATACTTCAAGACTGGTTAGCGACCGCTCCAGCTTTAAGATCAGTCTCTGTCTACAAGTTAGAAACACAATTCTTAAGCATCCAATACCAAAAATAGGGCGTAGCGAGAGCGACAAGTTAATTACCAATACTGTGCTAGTTCCATCCTTCTATCCTAACTCTCTGCAAAAAAGAGAGGTCGTGCGACTGGATGGCAAGCAGAACAACAATTTCTGCTGAGATACCTCCATTAGAAGTTATCAACTGCTTAATCTGCAAACCGGCTAACTCCACTTCGGCATATTTTTCAGGACATAGAATAAACTTAATAAATCAACCATCAAGCGAAATTTAACAAAGTGAAATGAAACTAAGTGTATTTTTGGATTTGTCACATTTCGCTTGATATTAAAATAATTATGATTTTCGTATGTCCTGAGCTGGTTCGCAGATTAATCAATCAATATGCTACATGTTGAGAGTGGATATTGTTAAAACAATATATACTTATTATATTCAGCAGATGATCAGTAAGCTGTTTTCTCGGGCTTTAAAAGTAAATGATTTTTTTTAAATACAAGAAAACATTTAACATTCAGTTAATTATGTTGACAATTACTATATTATTCCTTTTGTTCAAGAATTTATCTTTTAAATCTTACCTGTGATCTCTGGCCCATTCGTAGATATGGTTTTGAAAGGCTGTCGTTTGCAAAATACATAGAAGGATTCTTAAAGGCCATTTGGCTGAATAAGATCGATGCGTCCATAACCTGTGGGCTCCAGCTGTTATTCCAAGCCCAGCGAAAGATCCGTAGACAAATGCTGAAAAGTTATATTACCTTTTACAAATGTATCATTTTTTTTAAAAAATTTTGGCTATGCAATAAATATTATGTATTATTTAATAAGTTCAATTTAATATAAAGATCTTACCGAAGGGAAATGTGATCAATTGAGCTCTAAATATAACTAAGTATACTCCATATAGTGATCCTAAGTGTAAATATGTAAATGCTAACACATTTATCCACATAATCTGCCACCTGTAAGAGAAATAATAATCTGTTAAATCAAAAATTTCATTAAATATTCTAGTACAACTGAATGAAATTTTATTCCTATATAAACTGTATGTTTTCAATGAATTGGTAGAATATCATAGGTTTTGAAAAATTATTATGTCGATAGGCTTTTAGATTGCCGTTTGTAATAAAAAATGTTTTTTTTCGTCACATTGCAATGTCTTTTATGCTGGGAATACACGAGCAGCATCTTGTTGCTGCTATCGCATCTCGGAAATCCTCAATTTTTAAGCATACACTGGCAGCACTATTAGCAACAACCCTTCCTATCTCTCTCCTTCTATTTTCGCACACGACCATTCCGATACGAGTATTTTGCTAAAGATGGACTACGATTATTTTGACACATTCGCTTTTATAAGTAACATAAAAAACTTTAAGTGCATTTGGAATCAAAAATGTTAATCTGAAAGCCCCCTCGCACGCTGACACGTTTGCTGCTAATCACAGCAGCATGAGCTGCCATCATGCTGCCATCATGCTGCCGCAGTCAGCAGCTCGTTTCCCGTCGAAGGAAGAAGCACGAGCAACTGTTATCGGCTGCTCGTTTGCTGTCAGCATTAGCAGCAAAGTGCCGCCCGTGTATTCTCACCCGTAAATTAAAATAGATTCATGCAATAATGAAGTGGTCTAAGTGTCTATTGATAAAAAAAAATACGAATGGATATACGTAAATTCTATATATTAAAAAGTTTGACAAAAGAAACATCCCTACAGCTATAATGGCATTCCTTGAATTATCACTTAATCAGCAATAACTTGGCCTCTTTTTTTATTGAAAGAGGAGTGAAAAGCTTCCAATTCCGAAAAAGTGACATCTATTAATGAGAAAAATTGTTAAATGGTTATTTTAAAATCATTCGTGTCAATGATTTGTGTAACTAGAATTTTGTAGGCGGCTCAGTTGATTGAGGCATACCTTGTTTTAATATTTCACTTTCCATCTGCTGTATAGGAGGTATACGGCAGGGTGTGGCATGTGTAATTTTGAAAAGGAATGGCTTTATCAGCTGAGACCTTTTCAAAATCAGAGCCAGCTGTATTTTACCATATCGCCGGCTTCGTGGTGCAGTGGTCAATTTAGCTGGCTACGGTTACGGTGCTCACGGGCTCGAATCCCACAACAAATAGTTGCATAAATTGATTTTTCAATCGATTTATGGATTTCAGTTCGAAACCATGGATGTCCGATCCTAAAAACAGAGAGCTATTAGCTAACCACTTGTCCTGTTCTAGCCCATGCTATATATGCCTTCTCTCTTTGAAAAAGATAGATTCAGCAACTGAGTAACAAAGCAGTTATCGTAGAAAAACTTCTGATCAGATACCACCATTAGGAGTCCATAACGCTCCACATTAGCAGCGGACCGATGGTTAAAAAAAAACATTTTACCAAGTACACAAATGTTTCTAAAAAATCTTTAAACATTTTTTTCTCGTTGAAAGATGTCGGTGTCATAGAATCTGAAACATTTCAATCACTCTTAATGACTAACTTGTTAAAATAAAATTACTTTAGACTTGATTCCCTCTTCAGCTCCCTCTCCACAAAATATCAATAACAATGAAAAAATTATATTAATTGTGTTCTTACTTGTACAGATTCTTATGAGATTTTGAAGAATTCATTTCATTTTGGGTTCCATCTTTTTCTTTATAAGCCGGACTGTCGTATGTTGCCTCAGATAAAATGAAAGAACTGTTTCTTAATTCATCAGGCGCCATCTTAAGCTTAAAATATAACAACATTTTGGAAATTAATAAAATATATGTTATAAACAATAACAAGCAAAAAAGGAAATAAAGCGCAATTTCGATTTGTCATTTTTAAAGACCTCACAAAAAACGTCATCGTGCGAGGAAGTATAAAAACCCATAATATTTTTAAAGAAAAACCGCTAACCCAAAGATATCGTTCTTCTTCAACAGAGTTGCGGCTGGAACAGTGGTCGGCAACAGTTTGGTAACTAGGTAAAAATTTAAATTTTGGAAAATTTATTTCGTTAGTAAAACTATTTTATTTTTATAAAATAATATACATATATATATATATATATATTACGTATATTTGCATATGTGTAAATAAAAATTTATTTTATAAAAACATACCTACACATAATATAATATTTTTATAAGTGGCTTCCTCGGTTTTAATTTTTTTTTGAAAGTTTTTTAATATCTGGCAAATATGTAGTTGGCTTAAATCGAGCATAGGAATCAAGATTTTCTGGTGTTGGTTTATTTTGCAAAGTATTCTGGACACATTTCATTTGAGAAAATGTTGACTCGCAAGAGTATGTTGAACCTAATACTGATAATAGAGAAAATGCAATTTTTTTAGGCATGAAAATTTTTGTGGTAATGACGTGAAGTGACGTGTTTTGAAGATGCTGGCGATTATCTGAAGATTTATTTGTCAATAGAACTGAACATTTGAATTTTATGTATTTATGGAACTGTCCTGGACGTGGACCCGTGACATCCGTAACCGTAGCCAACGACGTTGACCACTGCACCACGCAGCCGAAGTTTTCATTATAATTAAAAAAAAAAAATATAATAAATTAGTAATTAATAAAGTGATGTATATGAAATTATTTTTAATAAATGTAGAGTGGTAAAATTTAACATCGATTAAATGATATAACAGTTGTTGGTACTTTGATACTAACCACTGAAACATCAAGTTCTTTTCCAGAATAAATGTTGAGTAAATATTTTTATTCATTTGATTTTATTCATTCATATAAGGGTATAAAAAATATATGGGGTAAGTTGAGCCACCTGTTGCATATTCGGGGCGTTGAGAATGAAATGGTTTTTTTTTAAATTATAAATACTATGAATATGCGTTCATTTCTCATGGTCCCGCCGAAATCACTTCGCGCAGTTTGAGAACCAATGGTATATATTTTGGTCTATAGTAGATTATTTTTGTTATTGCTTTACGTTCCTGACTTCTTTCTGATGACAATTCATAAGAAATAGACGGTCGTCCATTTTTGTTTCTGATGATGTAGATATGTTGCGTCTTCAAATTAAATCTGTCACATATTGAATTCAGGAAACTTTGCTTCTGAAAAAATGTCATATTTTACTGGAATGTAGTTCAGATAAGAGTTGTTGGGAGTAGAAAGCTGAATACCCATTTCTTATCCTTGATATATTATATGACACCGCACACAACTAATTGGGCGGACCTGGGCCTTCAAAAAAGTCCAGAACCGCCTATAACCGTCCCTAACATTGCAAATATCATAATGTGTGATGTAAAGGTAAAGCGATTGGTTGATTGATGATTAAACTTATCCATTAAATTCATTTAGTATCAAAAGTTTCAAAGCCGTTATCCACCTTGTAATTTAAAAATGAAAAAGTCAATTTCAAATTGTGTACGAAGCTATAATATTTACGAATCAATTTGTCGCTGGTAATGAGGGTTTTCATACCTGCCCATTTTTTTTCATTGTGTTTTCGATATATTCCGGGTGACGTGGTAGAAAATTTATCAGAAAATAATTTCAGTCGTTCGTAGTTCTGGAACTGGGGAAGTCGATAATAATTTCTGAACCGGTAAAACATTGTTCCAAGCACCAAACTGCAATAAAGCAAATATTTCTCTTGAGCTCGGGGTGTTATTATTACGCTTGGGGCAGTTTATTTCGACTTGTAGTCTGCTTTGCTTCTCTACATAATATTAAATCAAAGAGCATTGTACCGTGTGAAAATTATGGTGTAATAATAATATGCATCCAAAAATATCTTGTATATAATAGCCCAGATAACTCTATAGAAGCTTAAGTGTTCGGCCAGAGTCAACGCATGACGGCGGGGCGGGCGCGGCGTTTGAAACTGATATGCTAAACCGCGCAAGACAAGACGCGCGAAAAACATTCAGTATTTCAAATTCACCGTCATTTATGACGGGTACGGTTATATTAGTTAACATCTATTTTTGCTGTGTGAACTGATTCTATTGCGCAGTTTGGTCAGGCAATTGAAAATTGAAAAATAGCCGTTTAAAATAACAAAAAAGTATAGTTCACATCTAAAACCACTAATTGATTTAAAATAATCACTTTTATTACCATTTCCGCTCCCAACGTGGAGCATATGGCTTCCTAATGGAGGTATCTTAATAGAAGTTGTTCTATGATAACTGCTTGTTTGGTTGAATTCAGTCGCTCAATTTCTCTTTTTTCGAAGAGAGTACGGATAGAAAGATAGGGTTAAAGACTAGTGGTTTGCTAATCGCTCTTGCTATGCCCGGTTTTTTAGGATCGGATGGGTGGGAGGGAGGAGTTTTAGACGTTACAAACTACGAATTGACTACGAACGGAAATCCAGAAATCGAGAAACTGTCCGCACCGAAACCATAGCCAACGACTCTACCAACTGACTGCGCCACGGAGCCGACAAAATAACCACTTTTGGTGCCATTTAAACTGATGACATACCGTTATGCAAATGACTGATTCGCCTTTACTGTCGTACTGCGCCAAGTCTGCGCACAAAAAGCGAAAAAAACAAGATGTTTTTGACTGACGTAAATAATGAATATATTTCCCATTTATTGGCATAATTGTATTTCCCGGCTAAAACCTGATGACATTTAAAACTCTACGCGAAGTTTAAGTTCATAACCATTATATAAACATCTTTCAAAAAAAAATGTATGGATTTGAATGATGATAATTTAAATATTTTGTAAAGGAATAGTTAAATGTATTTTATTTTGGTGTACGCAAAATTAATATATAGTTGATAGTTTTAAACATAATCTCAATTGAATTCACTGCTCTGAGATTGTCATATTTGCATTTCTTACTTACGGTTGACTTTGAGCTTCATTTTGTAAAATAGTTTTATTATATTTATATTAATATTTCACGTAATTGCATTTCACGAAAAGGATTTTTGGCATAAAAATCGATGCTCCAGTCCATAGTGACCGTACGCCTAGTATTCGCAGGCAAGCACAGTATACGATGACTCCTTAATTTAGTGAGGAGACATGCACGCAACCGTAAAGCAGCACTATCAGAATGCATGCGTTCAATTGGTGGCACTTTTTTCTGACCGAGAACAACAGTGATTCCCTATGACGCCCATTGTGTTAAATTAAACATATACACCCGATTCTCTTTTTTCGTGGTTTTTTTTAAAGTTTGTTTTCGCACGGTGTCAGAAAACGGTCCAGCTATTTTTTTTTTTTACTGATTTTTAGCTTTACGCGGTTACGAACAACGAAAAGTATTAAAGAATACAGTATATGTATACAATTAAAAACACCTTGACGATTTAGGAATGTCGGAATTATCATTTTTGCCATTTGGAGAATTTGAACGTGCGTGTTCATGAATTATGCATGATTCTTTATTTTTTGACACATTTATGTTGATCTTCTATGTTTTAATTTTATTCCCTCTTTGGTTTTGATTTTTTAATATCTAATGTTGACACTTTAAATCATGTCAATTTACATATAATGTAAAAATGCGTGAAAATATTTTTAAATGTAATTAAAAAATAAAACCGAACTAGTTTTGAGTTCGGAATTTTATATTTTGGGGTTATTTTAAGTAATGGAACCTATCTCTCATGTTCGTATGTGCGCCTTATCTTTTTTTATTTTTCACGGTAGTCTCTTGAACGTATCCCCCCGTGAAAATAGAGAATTTAGCATTTTTTTAATGTGAAATCTCTCTAACTTGAAATAAACTTAAAAATGATCTTTCACTGCAAAGCAATCTTCGCCACATTCAAAAAAAGTTACTTACGAAAGTATTTGATGAATTAAAAAATAATAGAACCATTTTATTTCTGAAGGACGCTTCGTGAGCTTGGCATATCACTCGAAAAGGGCGTAAGGAGCCTCCTTAAGAAGTACAGGATATTTAGAATAATATTCTTCTTGCAAGGTTCATGTATTGTTGAAATTCTTATCTAGACGAATAACAGTTCTTCGTGAAATTAGAGCTATGATGGTGCTTTGAATTTTTTTGAATTGTTAATTTAATACAATGGGCGTCATAAGTCATAACTCATAGTTAATTAAACACATGCGTCATTGTAGCATTCATAAAATTGCTGAAAATATACTCAATTTTGTTATTAAAATATATAGTATTAACATAATTATGGTTATGGCGATTACGCGGAGACTTAATGTATTATAATTTGGTGATAGACTTGTATTAATATGTCAACGATCCTCAAAGTTTCATTTCAATCATGGATTAAAAAATACTCTGCTTTTGGTTGTATAATAGCAACCCTATTACCAATTATACATAAAAGCAAACGGGATAATTGTAACAGTCTTAATTGGTGCAAACGATCCCGTTTGCTTCGCTGTATAATTGGTAATAGGGTTGCTATTATACAACCGGCTCAGTATTTTTTAAACCATGATTGGAATGAAACTTTGAGGATCGTTGAAATATTAACGCAAGTTCGTCACTAAGTTATAAAACAGTACGTCACTAGTTATAGCCATAAAAATAAATATGTAAATACTTAAATTATGTAGAGTTAGTAAAAACTAAGTTCGAAAATGTGGATTTTAAGTTGATAATCAAAAATTGCTTTTTTTATTTAAAATTTTTTAAATTTAAATTTAAAAATTTACAACATTTTTGCATTTATTTTTAATTAGGAATTTATTATTAAAAATCTAAAAATAAGATACAGCATAATATAATTACAGACTTCTTTGAGTGAACTTAAAATGTAAATATTTTAGCGATCACTGATTGTAAGTAACATAAACTATATTTTCATGATAAAAGATTGGAGGAGAGAATTGGCTGTTAGCCAATCGATGTATTTTTTTATATATTTAAGGGTGAATGAAAAGGTTTAGATTTTTTTACTTATGAAGATAAAAAATTTTTAAATGATTTTTTACTAACGTTCATGTAATGTAATTGATAAATCTGGCTAGATAGAATGTTGTAAACGTTTCAGTTGATGAAATGATTTCTTACATTACTACTTTACTAAGAGATTATTTGTAAAGAGGGATCAACAGGTGTCCTTAAAAATTGATATATTATTTTTTATTAATACAAAATTCATCTCAAATATGTACCCTTACCCTTAATTAATTTTCCCAGAGCAGTTGTTTTCCATTTTCTCAAGTATATGTTTGTGAACTGTCTTTATCAAGTATCATTATGATAAAAAAATATATCACCACCCTTAAAATATCATCGATAAAGCTATATGCCGGGAAAGGAAGTACAGGAGTATAAAAAAGCGAGAGACAGCTTTGAGGTTAAGCTGACATGTACAAACAACACAACAAGATTTGTTAAATTTCTTTTTTTTTTTTTTTAAATAAAACACAATTCATTTGTACTACTTCCACATATTTATAATGATCAGGACCGGTTTCTATAATGTCTTTCCACCAAGAATTGACAGTTAACACCTTAAAAGTGATTGTTAAATTTCCTTTTAAAATCAACTGCGACAAGCCCGTTGTCTTTTTTATACAATTAACATAATTTTACATAATGTTTAATTGTCCATAAAAATCATTTAAGGTGAGTTGATCATTAATTACACATTTTTTTACTATCGGGAAAGGTTTGCTCGCGACGAACAGAACCGGTACTAATCATTACATAAGGTTCTGGCATTAATACTGTGTAAAAAATGTGTTATATTTAAAAAAATAATGGAAGTTCGTTTTTAATATAAAGTTAATCGTTTTTAAAAAGTAATCAAGTGTAAATAACTTTTTAAATAGAACAGGCGGTTTACCACTATTAAATTTATTTACCTTGTGATTTTTACCTCCAAACACTAGTATTTAGTAGTGTTATGGTAATTAGTCTATCAGTGTTTATGTCTTACCCTCCCTCCCCGTGTCCAGTAGAATGGAATAAAACCCATCCTACCCTCTATTTTTAATGTAAGAATTAGAATCATTGTTTATCTTTGAAATAAATAACTTTGCGATATGGTTAGTCTGAAGATGCTTCTTAAAGAGCCGAAACGCGTCACATTAGTAATAAAACCAGTGGAATTACTAAGTTATCAATTTTAATTTTATATTGTATACACTCGTCGCAAAAATGATGTTTTACTTTTAGGACAGTATTTTTTAACAAAAAATGGAAATTTTGAATAATGCGGAAAGATCTCAATCTTAGAAACAAGTTTTTTTTGGTAATGACTCGAGGACAGATTTGTAGATTTTTCACATTATATTTAAATAATAGTATACAAGATTTCAATGAACTTTTCCAGCTGCCTTGACTCATTTTATCTAGAGTTTGTGTTTGATCGTGAAGAATCCTTTTTCATTTTTGACCACGAGCCACAATTGTTCAAAACCGTGTCGAACAAAGTTTGTGAGAATAAAATGGTAATCACAAAATATTGAATTCAAGCCGAAATGCGAAATATAAAATAATATTTTTGGTCCTCTCTCCGCAGTCTTAATACCCGTACTAATTTGCCCACAAAATACAATAAATAATAACATTTGGCAATTTCGACAAACCAATTCGATAGTGCAATAATCAATACTGACAAAACGCATTAAGTCCGTTTTTGATAATTTTCTGTTTTAAATGTTAAAATCAATGCAATTTAATGCTGTAAGTACTGGTAGAACGCATTAAGTCATAGGATATGATGACTTAAAAAAAACAAAACAGTATTAAGTCATATTGATATTTTCTTTTCATGATAATTATGACTATATTATTCATTGATACCAAATCTTATCATTTGTATGCCAAAAGATAATTTAATATCGGAAAATATTTTTAAATCACAAGCAATTGTACTTGGGAGTGAGTATTTACTTTGAAAAAATTTTTTTTTAAATGCGATTATCTCAGATCTAGTTTTTATGACTTAATGCCTTCTGTCATACCTCGATATAAATAAAAATTGGTGTACTTACAGAATACTGAAGGTAAATTTAATCAAATATAGGCACAAATGTTAACTACGATGGTCACTTAAAATAAATGGCAAGTTCTTAAACTGTGAAACATATTCATTCAGTCATTACGTATTTGTCACGACCGCGCTTTACCCTTCGACGTTTTTGTCTGTTACCGCCACGAATATGTTCAAACTGAACACAGACTTTATATTTTTCTGTTTAAATACGAAGACGGATAAATCTAAAATAAACTAGAAATTTCCATATGTGGAGAAGTATGTGTGCGTAATATCACATTAAAAAGACGCTAATATTTTAATTCAGAAAATAATGCATACTGATTACATACCGTGTTAGTATTTTAATTGCAATATGAATCTAAAATGAGCTTTAATTTGTAACGGGTTTTTTCTTTTACTCAATTATTGAATTGATGTGTTTATTTTTGTTAATGCACTTGAGACTCTCAGTTTCCAAGTCCGTTTATTTAAAATTGTTATTGGTTTTTTTCCCATGTTCACTCCTAATGTGGAGCATATGGTCTCCTAATGGAGGTATCTTAACAGAATTTTTTCTATGAGAACAGCTTGTTACTCAGTTGCTCAACATCTCTTTTTTCGAAGAGAGTAGGGATAGAAGGATAGGGGACAGGACTAGCAGTTAACTTATCGCTCTCGCTACGCCCCGTGAGCATTAATTCTCCTTTGTAAAATTATATTGCTTTTTTTCATCATTCACCATTACTATAGCATTTAAACTGATTGTTTTTAACGTCACTGAAACCCTTTTTCAGTATTTAACTATCGCTCAAAGAAGTGTGGTGGATTGGAATTAATATAGAAATCCACGAATCGATTGAAAAATCATCGGGTGAAAATGTGCATTCAAAGAATCCTGATCATGTGTCTACGCAGCATATTCAAGGTAACTACGAAACTAACACAATCTTTTAATTATTTCGAAACACGGTGTTCTGCCAGAGAATCCATGTTTTAAAAAAGAGTAGTGTGTTTTGATTCGAACATAAGATCTCAGCTCCGCCATCCAGCAAAATAAGATACAGTAAACCCTTCTATAACACCAAAATCGGGACCGCACTATAGAAGCCTGCGCTATAGAAGATTAGGCATTTTATCTTTGTTGTACATACGCACATCTTTTAAATGACTACATTTTTTGTTAGTTTGGTTACCTGTCTCATATTTTATTTTTTCGCAACCAAGTTCATTGACGCAGTTGGCGGCGGGATAGGGGAGTTAAACTTGACAGATTATTATTTTATTTTGAAAAATGCCTATGATGAATAAATATTCGCATAGTAAACGTAAATATAAATTATCAAAATTTGTCGGTAGTGAATTTTATTTTATGATATTTATTGGAAAATAAAAAGAAAAAATTAATGAAGGATTCTTTTATTTTATATAAAATAAACAAAAGCTGTAGGAAGCAAAAATAATTGTTGAGCATTTTAAATGGACGGATTAAGCATTTAATTAATGTTAGTATCATCTGCTATCACATTATTATTGCAAGAAAGCTTGCATTTAAATTTTCAAAAGAAAAGTAAATTTAGAATGATTCCGTATTAATTCAAATGCATTAAAAATATGAGCAGTGGATAAAAATTTTACATATATGTATATATATATATATATATAAACATAATATTACTTCTGAAGATTTATAATAGGTATTACAGATATTAAAAAGTTTTATTAAAAAAAAAAAGTTGATTTGCTTGACACAATTGTTCCATAACTGGACAAGAAAGTAGTATTTTTATGGCTGTATTATGATTGTATGCACTTGGCGTGTTGTTTGTGATGATTTAACAGACTGCAGAAGCGCGCTATAGCAGGGAACGCTATGGAAGGGGCTGCCATGGGTGCTATAGAAAATCGTTCTATAGCAGGGAGTGCTAGAGCAGGGTTTACTTTTCCCACTGCCATCCGTTGTGTAGGTATGTGTAGCCAATGTTTCATGGCTGCCTTTCTAAACACTATCGGCAGAAAAAAGGATTCTACACTCTACACCTCAGATTAGTGGCCCGTGCAGAGCTGATTTTTTTACCATATACTAGTGTGTTTGAAAAAGTAGGAAAAACGATCATATGCACATGGCTTGTTTTTCAAAAACAAAAATCTGTAGCCTCTCGAAAATAAAAAAAAAACCGAGAAAACAATCGGCTAACAGCGCAGATTGTCCAGCGATACAATACACGGCAATGTAAAAGAGGAGTCAATCAGACTACAAAACAAGATACTGTTTCCTTTGTAATAAACCTGTTCCTGTCATTGTGAAAAGGTTACCGACCGCTGGCGTAAAGATGAGTACACCGGTTTTTTTTTTTTTTTGCAGAACTTTGTTTACCATTGCACTTCCGGGGCAAAAATTTAAAGCAATGAGAAAAGAATCCTTGAACACCAGATATATTATATTTGAGTATTATTCGGTGTATGAAATAACTAAAAATATCTTCGTTTCAGTTCCAAAAACCGCTATTTGAATTGTATACTAATTCTATCCTTGCCCTATCTGAAGTGACAGCAGCGACGGCTTACTGTTAAGATTCTTGATAATAAGTACATAATATATAATAATATATGCTGCCCTGAGCGGATATATTTGAAAAAGATGTTATAAAAATTTTATAAAATTAATGTTTCTTTTAAACTAAATAAATAAAATTTAACGCTTTTTGCGTATATCTGCCTCATTTTAAGTAGAAGTTTACAACATTTTGGTTTTTGAGCATGTTTGTTGGCTGTGTAAATATTTTGAATGCATAATTCGTAACTTCATAATTGCTGTCAACAAATGACGTCACAAAGTATTGACGTCAAATTAAAAGTTTATTGTGGTTTAGTTTTATGTTTACTCCCAATATGGTGTATTTAAATAGCTTATGTAGAATCTCAAGGAGTGACGATTTTTACGAGAACTGGTTGTTATCCAGTTACTCAACATGTAATATTTCGGAGGCGGTTAGGATAGAGAGATGGGTAGAGGAAAGGAATAATTACTTTTCCTGCAATTATTGTATTTAGCCAATCGCTCTTCCTATACCCCGTTTTTAAGATTAGGTAATAAATCAATGTACGATAGTCCTCGATCTTGATTTTGAAGTCGTGATCACTCTCCTAAAGAAACGGCATTGGATAATAGATATTTGATGGTTTTTTCCAGAAGGTTGGACTTCCACTGTTAGGTAGAAAAGACATGCAGGTGTCAATGACCGCCTAATAATAATGCTTGGCCCGGGATCGGGGCGCGATTTTCCACCCTGCCTTGCTATCGACAAAGCGTGAGTGTTGAAACATCAATGTCATATTTTCGATCGATTCAGAGCTAACTTTTTGAAATTCAGTTTTAATATACAATTAAACATTTGAATGCATTTTGTACTGTATCATTCGTTTGGTCACTAACGGGTTAAGTTTCGTCTTTCGACATTAGAATACAAATTCTCACAGTTCTGTTTTTGTCACTTAGACCAGATGTGCTGCAGTTTTACTGAATCCAGCACCATTAATTTGAGTAAGTTTGCCCATCGGTCTAAGATTGGCCGACTACATGGAAAAAGTAGCTGTTATAATATTAATGTCATATGAATATTTTTTAGATAAGTAAAAATATCGAGTAACCCCTGGTGGTAAAAATATTAATTAATGCTCAACATAATTTGTTATATTGTTGAATTTGTAAACTGTCAGCTTGGAATGATAAAACGCAATTTAAAAACCTTTCTTGAAATGAATTGGATGAGCCATATTTTCAATTTGTATTACTAATCTATAAACCGAATGATGTATATTTGTTCCCATCTCACTTATGTAAAGAATATATGAAAGCACAAAGAAAAGTTGCCAAGACTTTAAAATCACTGAATTTATAGTAATTACAGTGATTATTTGTATCGTGGGCCAAAGTTACCCGATTTGGATGAAAATTTTTCCCACCTTGTTTTATCTATATTTATATATCAACTATAACAAAAAATCTATTTATATTGATTACATTTCATCTCAAGACATTAGTTCATTTCTATGTAGAACAATACCACACATAAATGCAATGGCGAACCATAAAAATACAAAAACCCTCAGAATTGGCTCAAAGTTACACAAATTGACCGTATTATGAAAGAATATAAATATATTACGATATATACTGAAGTGTCTTGAATATGAATATGTTTGTGATGTCTCTTCTCCTCGAGTTGATCTTGAGAAACTTTAAAAAATCTAGTTTTGAATTGATCTCATGTGTTTCAAAAAATAAAAAATATCTGGCGCCATAGCTGTTGGATGTAATGCTAGGTTTAATCGTTGTATTAATTCACCATAAACTGTTTTCAAATCGGACTAAAGTGACTTCAGTGTTAAGTGAATTTAGTGTTATAATATATTTTTTTAAGCACTTGGCTGAAATCAGTACCGTCTGTAATTCCGTGTCATAATTTATCTGAATATTTGAGTGTAAATTGGTCAATGAGAGATAGTTTCTATTACGGAAAAATGCGACGACATTGAATTCGCGGGGCGAATTTGATACGTGGAACATATTTTTCAAAATGGGTATAACATTCTTACAATTATGATTGAATTATAAATAATTATTAATAATCTTTTTTAAGACGTTAATATATGGACTACCCTGCACAACGCAATTAAAGCAAATAAGTGCCGGATTTTTTGAAGTGAATCCGTGAAGGTGAATATTAAATATTTTTTAGGTGCTGTGAAATATGATTACCCTTTTATTATTTTCATATTGATCCAATGGTTATTAAAATATAATAGTGAAATCAATTCTTAGCTATGATATATAAAATTAATATCTATTGACGGTAAGTACACTTTTTGGAATTTTGGTTGACTTAGACTGCAGGGCGTTATTGATCACGGGGGTATCAAAGTGGACAATGCTCAATATATAGAAGATTATTTGTTTGTACCACTTCCACGTGTTTATAATGATCAGGATCGATTACGATCATCATGAGGTTTATCAAAAAATTCTTCATTCACATTCCTATTCTTATAAAAACATACTGTGCTAAAAATGAACATGTATTAAAATCAATAACATTGGTATTGATTGATGCGTAAAACTTGGTAATTTTGCATTATAGTAAAAAATATAAAAAAATATTGTAGCTGCTTATAATAAATTCAATTTAAATTATAGACTTAAAAATGCATATATGTAATTAAGTGGTCGTGAATACGGTGTAAAGTCCAAAACTTGTGGCTTAGAATATTTCTGCGGTGTATTTTGAAGTATCGGGAAATCCACAGAATCGCTTGCATTTAATTGAACCACTGGGGAAAATCATTTTTGGTATATATTAGCTTCCTTGACACCTAGGACCTTTCCTGTCGTGGTGGTGTTTTTTGATGTGTGTGTATAAAGAGAGTAAAAGGATATGGGGTTATATGTATAATTGGAACTTGTTTTAACCTTTATCCGTCCATTATTTTTGCGCAATTATTGTGTGACGCCAAGCTGTCATTAAAATAACTATATCTCTTAAACTAGTCAACTTATTTGGTTAAAGTATTAGGTAAAGTAAAATCATTATCAAAAAAAGGATCGTTTAAATTGTATAAAAGCTTTATTCACAATTTATGTAATTTTTAATTAAAGTTAAAGAACCAAAACTATAAAAATTACTCCAAAACCATATTAAAAACTGTAAAATTACAATGAAAACCTTAAACTTACACAAAGATTTTTTTCTTTTTCATATGCCAATTTATAAAACATTTGTTGTATATGACAATCTTTAAACTTTTGGCATGTGAGTATCGACGACCCCGAAACACAGATGTTTGCATTACTTATTATGACAAAAATGTTTATTGGAATGCTAAAATATGATTCGGTATCTCAAAGTCATTATTTATTTATGTAATGTAATATTTATATTTTGAATAATTACCCTAGCGATCAGGTTGGTCTGTTCTCAAGTCATGGGTGTTTGTGATGTCTCTTTTCTCCGATTTGATCTAGAGTGCTTAAAAAAAGTCTCATGTGATGAAAGCATCTGGTGCATTGTCTGTTAGATAATGTCAGATATTTTTTTTTAATAATTTACACTTCTTTAACAAAACATATTTGTTGAGCAAATAAATTAGAATATTTGATTTTAAGCACGTCAGTTTGAAGAAAATGATCTTAATATTGTATTTTGAAATATTTTTAAATAGCAATCCTTTTATAATTTAAGACATCGACTGAGGGTACTTGATGGAATTTCAATATCAAATTTAAAATATTGAGATTTTGTACACTTCCATGTATTTTGTCACTAACGACCGGGGCTTCGCCTTTCGGCATCTTTAGGCATTCGAACGCACGAATGCCTGAAGATGCCGAAAGGCGAAGCCCCGGTCGTTAGTGACAAAATACATGGAAGTGTACGAAACCTCAATAATTCAAAAGCAATCCTTTTGTACAACTGAGAAGTGCCTTGATCACCCAAACAATCTAAAGGTTTTTAAGTTAATAAGATTTCTTTATCCAATGTCATCGACACCATTTTTTGGCGACGCCTTTTTAATACTTTTTAAAAACAAAAACTAGTAAAAAAGTAAATATATTCAGAAAAAATAAACCACTTGATAGCACTCTATCTAGTATAGTTTCAGAGGACGTTGGGAGTTGGAAGCGTCTTTTGTCAGGAGACTATCGCTAGATGTTGGTTATATTCTGGATACCTAAACCCTTGCAGTCCCGGTCATAAGTTTTTTGTATAGCAAGTATTGATTGATGGTAATTATAAATTTACTACATGTGATTATCGTTTAATAAAAATAACCACAAAAGAATAATAATGTAATAATTATGCTGCTTCAAAATACATTTTTAATATTGAGATTTTGGAGCGAATTAATAAATTGTAACGAAATGTGGAATAACCTACATTTGTTTCAACGAATTACGGAAAACTGAATGACAAACTAAAAAATTGCTTTCAATGAATTCTGCGGTAAGTAAATAACATTTATTTGAAGATTCTTCTCAAACAACGTTTTACAACTAGAAACAAAGCCGTGCAACTGCAATGTTAATAAAATTCTTCGAAATAATTATATTTGCTTAATTTTTATTATAAATTAGCGAGTACCCGGCATGTGATGCAATGCCACCCAAAGAAAGAAAGTGTTTTTAGTCTGTTTATTGAAGTGCTTTTGGATACACAATATTTTTTGTTTCCGTTTGGGGCGTACACGAATAAATCAGGTTTTCCAATGCATGAGCAGGCCACATACGGTGTCCATGTGCGAAGCATGGATTTTCCAAATTTAGACCACACACTTGTAGCGTTTGTTTCTATACTTTGTTGATGGTCATTGCAAATACGACTCACACCGGAAACCGCAGACGTTTGAATACGACTGGCATATCTGCCGGAAATAGTGGGATGCATGGCAACAGTAAATCTTCTCCTTTAAATTTTCCAATTAAGACTGGAAATTACAATTTAACAATTAACACCACTTGTGATTTCACACACGAACTGTAATGTCGCTGTTTGTACCTATTTGATTCTTTATATTGTTTTGTTTTCTTTTCAGAAACCTTCTCGGGTGTGCGAACAACAATTCACACAGATTCATCGCAATCGGATGAATAGTATAAGAGCGCATACGTGATAAACAAACAACCAAAAGACCAAACAAACATTCATTTTCATATGTAAAGATATTAGTATTTTTTTTTGAGAACCAAGATTTATAGATGATTGTAGAGAAAAAATTCAATTTGACATATTTCAAACTCTGTCCAAGTAGGATTGTGATTTAATGTCACTGTCAGAGTTTTTTAACGACTCCATAACCCCAAATAAATCACTGTCAATTCTTGGTGGAAAGGCATTATATTTTAGAAATAAAACAATTTGTTTGTACTACTACCACATATTTATAATGATCAGAAGTTGATAATGTGCGTGATGAGCGAAATCTGTCCAGATCATCAGCCTCAATAAACATTCATTGTAATATTTTTAAGGCAACCCTGGTAAAATGCGTAAAATTAAATATAACAAGGAACCCAGATGCGTCAGCCGTACTTTGTGGAGAAAATAAAAAATAACTTTACCCTAAAATAGAAAATACATGTGTCTGTCTGTCACTAGAACTCCTCCCAAGCGGTGAATAGAAGATACCAATTTTTGCTCATGTCATTCTGTCTATCATTTATAGATCAACAGTACTAATTTCAACTTTTAACATAATTATTAATTGATGGACTTAATTTTGTGACTACTATGATATATGAGAAACGGTCCATGAAGATATTTTCGCCTTTCAACATTAGCTAGTACCATAATAACGCAAATGAAAATATATGTTTTTCCAGTGTCTGCGATTAGAGGTTCAATAAACCATGGCGAAGGCGAATAGAACACCTGTCTATTCTATTTATAGGACACAAAAAATCTATTTATATAAGCTGTCGTATTCCATTAAATTGTTACATGTTTGTGATAAGGTAGAAAGTAGGCAATCCAATTTTTGGTATTGTATTCGGTAACGAATAGCAAAACTGAAAATCTTTGAATAGTTTCTGAAGAATGAAAATAATATTAAGAAATCGATTTCAATAATTAATAATATAACATTATATTATTTACCATAATAATAATTTTATAGTACATTAAAAATTGTAAGAAAACAAGCTCACTTATAATAAACACACATTTCAAATTTTAAATCATTGATGTACGTATAATATTTTCTTGAGAATGAGATGCATACATTTTATAATAATTTACGACAAAATCTTTTCTCACTTATGTTAAATATCAGATAGAGACAATATAAATACACATTCGAATGCAGTTCCATTGTATTACAAAATAACAATATTTAAAATTTGCATCTGTGTCGGATTACTCTAGCATTATTTTTTCAATTACTGAAATTATAGCATGTTTAAATAGTTTTTTTAGCCCCGAGTCATTCGTCAAACTCAAGTATTATGATTTATGATAAGATACTGAAAGCGCTCAAGTTCAATGAAAACAAAAAATATCACCAACTGGAGTATTCATCATTTTTTTTGAAATCTGGAGAAATGTGATGTGATCTTTCATCGGTTTTGTAAAATAGTTCATTAAAAATTATTATGAATAGTATTCGAACAGTTGCCCAGATATTCGAATATCGAATAGTTAAAAAAAGGCCCAATATATTCGGGTATAGAAAATTTCAATGTTCAAGTTGGAATACTTAGTAGAAATGAGCGTGGAATGTACTCTTAATGAATAATGAATGAGTTTGAATCCATCCCGGGCGAAGCTGGGTAGTAAATACTAGTATATACATATATATTTATTATTAACATTACATTATAAAGAAAAGACGTGTTTTGCCTTGAACAATTTTTTTTTCTATGTCCGCCCCCAATGTGGAGCATATGGTCTCCTAATGGAGGTATCTTTACAGACTTTATCTACGAGAACTGCTTGTTACTCAGTTGCTCAACCTCTCCTTTTTTTTCAAAGAGAGTAGAGATAGAAGGATAGGGCCATGAGAGAACTAGTGGTTAGCTTATCGCTCTCGCTACGCCCCGTGAGGATGGGATGGGTGGGAGGGAGGATTCAGACTACGAACAGAAATCCATAAATCGATTCTAAGATCAATCTATGAAAACCGTCCGCACTGGGAATCGAACCCGAGACATCCGTAACCGTAGCCAGCGACGCTACCAACTGCGCCACGGACGCCGACAACGGACACGGACGCTGAACAAATAGTCAGCTTCTATCTGATGGCATTATTATTTTAATTTGTAATTAGAATAGTATATCATCTTAACCTTTCCTTTACTATGTAAAATAAATCCGCGAGCTACGATGGAATGTATTCAATACACATCATGCATTTATGACTGATTATAAGTGATTGATAGCCAGAAAAATAAGAATATTCACGGGCACCGCTTCGATTTATTAAAGTTGAAGAAGACATAAAGTAATAATTAAAATTTTATCCCTGAAAACATGAAAAAACATCAAACGACGGCACGGCTTAGTAGACTACCTCAAACGGAGGCTCGAAAGCTACTGGCTTGCGTTCGACACTCTTCATCACGCGCAATCTTGAAAGAAACGACGCGACTGGGCCTCTCTGTTTCGCGTGTTTACATTCATATGTGATTTAATGTAAAAATGCACGGTGTTCCCCGTTGGCTGTTGTATCCACTTGCACAACTCTTTCATTTTCGACAAAATATTTCCGCTCCGCCCAATGGCAAGTTATTCTTATTACTATACGTTATTGAATGCGTAAATGTACAACGGAGGAATACCTCAAATCTAAACGCAGTGTTTATTATATGTATTGATATTTTAATTACTACACATCACTGAAAAGGAAAAGTTATTCAGACTTTGTAATGGTTCAAGTTCTAATGTAAGAAATATTAATTCAGATTCTTCTTTATGAGTTTTCTTCTAGTACCTTACTTGCACACTGCCACAGAGAAAACTTCTACGGAGTATATTAAACATTGTTACAAAGATTAACGATGCCTGTAATTCTTTGTGCTCAAAAGTGCCTCAGGACCAGTTGACCAATATTTATTGTCTTTAACATAAATATTCTGAATCAATTCCCTGGGTTTGTATGTGTGTTTTAAACGGATACAAAAATAATTTAAACAAGGCTTTTTATACCCCGAGAAGTTCATTTCTTGCTTAGTGATAAAAAACGTTACTTTTTTTAGTTTGGTTATTTTTATTGTTTGCACAAGTTTTGGTAAATATGCTTTACAACATCCAATTCTTTTTCGCTCCGAACATTTACTGAATGTCACCAATAACAATGCAGTTCTGTAAGAAATTTAATTAAAAAAAGGAAAGTAACAAACTATCATGTAAAGAAATCGGGAAACCATAAATTTACGCGTAATATATGTAAGATATTAGTATGAAATAGTCACATGTGCATCCAATCCAGGACCGTTTTTATGATCCCGGGATTTTGGGATTCAGAATTTCTCAATCCCAGGATTGCTCATTAAATATAATTTCATGTGTTAAATTGTATATTTAAAATTTGATTTGTGTCCGTTATTGCTTTAAATGGAATGTATATATGATTTAATATATTATTTTGTCATTTGAATGGTTTTTGTCATTTACAAAAAAAGAGAAAAAAAAAATCAAAAAAACATAACCATCGAAACAGTTTTATATTTTATTTTATTTATTGCAATTTTAAGATATGTTTTACCAGATAATATTCAAAAAAGGGACATAATATGTAAGGATATTAACCATTCAATTAGATTTTAAAATATTGTCCTCCATCCATTTAAGAGACGATCCTAATCGAAGTATTATAAAAAAATACGTACATGAACAAAACATTGAGTTAGTCATGAAGTTTTAATTTGATATAGGTATGAATTAATTTTTACAATTTTCAGTGAATCTCGAAATACCGGGATTCACTGAAAAGGATTAGGGGATTAAATAATTGATCGGGATTCCGGGATTGGAAACCCTAATAGTCACCATAAGTCAAATGGTTCGTTCTTAGAACAAACCGTTGGGCTAATTCGCATAAATTACCCGTCTACTTGAACTAATTGTTTGGTTTTTGATAATCTGTTTGCACTGAAATTTCCTAGATTATAACATTATTTTTTGTGGCATTTAGTACATTTTTGCGTAGAACAAGAGAAGCGTGGTGTGAAGCATATTTAGCGTTGTTTTAAAATTCTTGTCATTATAAGCATTATAATTTTATAAAAAGCATTGTTTCAAATGTCAATACATTGATTGAAAATGCTTGCTCGCTAAGCGAAAGTTTATTGATTTGTTCGAAGCAGCAAAGCAACACTGAGCTGATAATGTTTGTACAGCAACCAAGGCTGCACCGTCTGGTCTTATTTTCCTCTACATGCGTTTTACGGCACCACTATTTGGTTATCAAATTGTCATTCTGGAAGACTGTTTAAGTATATTTCATATTAGTTGTAAACACAACATTATAGTGAATGTTATTCCACGCTCTTTCGTCCGTGAAATGCAATTTTAGCGGTGTTAGTTTTCTTTATTTGTAACAATCTCCGCACAATTTTTATCCTCTTCTGTCATGTCCCCGTCTCCCCACCCCCAAAATTGTCCTTCGTGAGAGTGCTCTTTGCTGATAGAATGAGAACCGTCTCCCGTTCTTAAGATTCTCTTTTTAATCACATTGTGAGGAACCGTCTTCAAATCATAGGCCCAACCTGTGAATAACAATTAGAAAAAACTGAATAAATTTTAAACCTCTCACTTTAAGAGTATATTGAGGATGCACTAAAGTGTGCTAAGAAACTGGTAAAGATGAAGAAAAGATCTGTGCTCAAGGCTTATAAGACACAATGCATAGTTATTTCGTGAGACAGCAATTGCAACAGGCGAGAAAACTTATATTATTAACAGATAAATGGCTAGGCGCGTTTTCAGCACTGAATGTGTCAAATAAACATTCAAACTAAAAAAACATAATAACAGCAGTGTTGTCAATAAAATAATATATGAAACTTTATACTCCAATCGATCTATAAATAAATTATAAATAGTTTAAGCTTTGACTTTAAACTTTAAGCCATTCCATGTGGTATATTGCTTTAAGTGTCTTCAAATTCTCGGTCTTTAGGAGTCACTTTGTTTAATGTTTCAATTGATAATTTCTCTTCCAAATAACATTTTAAGCAACCAGTCTTTAAAACTGAAACCTAAGTTAATCTAAATAGTTATACAGATAACTTTTAAGGTGTTAACTGTCAATTCTTGGTGGAAAGACATTATATTTTAAAAAATAAAACACAATTCGTTTGTACTACTTCCACATATTTATAATGATCAGGACCAGTTTCGCTCATCACGAGCATTATCAAATGATCAGTTGATAATGCTCGTGATGAGCGAAACCGGTCCTGATCATTGTAAATATGTGGAAGTAGTACAAACGAATTGTGTTTTATTTTTTAAAATAGTTATATAGATAACTACAAGAAAAGCATTATTTATGATTACCATTATTTTTCTTCATAAAAAATTACTTTCTTATGAAAATCACAGTAAAAAAAATACAAATATAAATGCCAGATTAATAAATGTTTAAAAGATTGAATTTCAAGGGCTTTGGATTATTTTATTTATTATAATTTCAGACGATTCTCGACTCTCGCACTTAATTGGTTTCTGAAAATGTGTACGAATGTTGATCTAAATGTAGAGTGTAAAATACAAACATATTAATAACAGTGGCATGCGACGACGTTTTATACATGGTCTGCTGTGGGGGTGGAAATTAAGAAAACGTTGTTTTTATTTAAAGCGTTATCGACAAAAATCTATATACGAAATAGGGAATTGGGCAAAAGTAGAATTCATAAAATTCGATGACTGTCTGTGTGAAGTAAAAGGTTATTTTTATCTTACCAATACGTGAAAAAAAATCGATGAAAGCTGTCGTCAGATTCGCATTATAGCTGCCTAATTCTCCCGCTTTATAGTCCCATGGAAAAACGTGATGGTAATTATGAAAACCTTCTCCCAACGCTGTCCAAGACACCATAATATTATTGGATGCTCCAATATTCCTGTATAAAAGCAATATTGTTTATAAGGTATCTCATCATTATGATTTTTATATAAGAATGTCTTGAATGTTTAATTTATTTAATATAAATATTTCAATAATTATATACCTACTACCCGATATTACTCGTGATTTAAAATCAGTTATTTTATATGATCAAAGAAACTTAAAAAAAAGATCTCAATAGGGAATGACCAAAAGCAATATAACAAATACTGTGAAATACCGATTCTTCATTTCTCAAGGTAAGCTTTTGGGCGGGATTACAAATTTTCAACCAAAACGAGCAGTGAGGGTAATATTTGTAACGGAACCATAATACTAAATCTCGGAAAACGATGAATGCGATATCCATAAGTCAGGACTCTGCTGTAATAAAAATAAAGAACTCCAGCAAAGAGACTGTTCCCGTATGATCCTATAATATTCTGTGCGTATGGCTAGAAATTAAAAACTTATTCAAATATAGCTAGAAACGAGAATGCAGAAACGACTTGAAATTTGGGTTATAAAAAAATATGTATGTATTGTTGTATTGTTGTATTTTATTACAGTACAGAATTATAAAATTGAAATACGTAGGTTGCTAGGAATTTTTTCGTAGACAAAATATTATGATCCTTAAAAAATATTTTTGATTGAACATCAACTTAATGTGTATATTGAAATCTTACAGATTGTCACAAAAACGCATGAATTAATTATTGTAAAAAAAATAGCAGCAGTTTGAGGCTACTATTTGCAATCTTGATTGATTTTAATATTGTTGAAAAATGAACCTTCTAGAGAAAATGCATTCTTTTAGTATTTAAGTGTATCAAACCTGGCTAGGTACCGTACAAAACATCATTTCAAAAAAACTAAAAATTTCGAACGTGGTTTATTCCATATCCTAGGATAGCCAAACCGTGGCGCGTTGCATCCTTACGCCTACTCATTCTTTTGAATTAGGTGCCATAACCGAATCCATCTACATATTTTGATTGCTGTCACATCAGTGCTCTCAATTCAATTCATGCAGCTTTCTTACTCATCAGTTCATCCTGTTTATTTGACAGTTTTCAATTGTTGTATGTGAACAATATGTGTGCATATATGAAAGAGAGTGATACGCTGTATGATTGACACGCGTAGCCTGAGTAGATTTTTGAAATTGAAAAATGCTGTTTCTAATTTTTTAGAACAGTAAAATAAACTACCTCATGAAAACCTCTATTATTTGACAACAACTGGCTTTTTGATTTGGCATTTTTCGTTGATGTCACTTTGAAGCGACATTCAGTTGTGAACAAGCATTTTCATCCGTGAAATTGATTAGAAGCAAAACAAGGTCGTGAATAACTGGTTTAAATTTGAAGAATTCTCTGCTGCTCTCAGTAACAAATTAATCACCAAATATTGAAAGACTAGCGAAATCCAAACAGACTCAAAATATTCATTAATAGTAAGAAAAGATTATATGGTGTAATAGATATTGTTTTACTTACAATAATTAAATCATTTAAAAATGTTAATTATGTATGTAAACGTACTTGTATTAAAAAGGTTATTAAGCCAGGACTCCCTCTAGCGAGCAGAGAGAACAGACAACTGCAAGTTCCAAGCTGATCTCGCTCTCAGTGCTCCATTTTGCTCAGAGTTCTCTTCTTTTTTCTTTCTCTCTCATCACATCCAACAACTGTGGTTCAGAGTTATCTTCACCAAACGAGACTCTCCGGCAGCTGTAGCACCATCAACGGGTCTACGACAGTGATCAACCTCTCGTACAAGAGATCATTTCTAACTATTGTAGATTGGTGCTCCAATAAACGTGTATTTTGAACGGGCAAAAATATATATATTTAATTTAGTGATTGAGTTTTTGAGTGATCCTAACCCTATCGCTTTTTTCTAACGCCGACCGTGAACGTAAGAAGGTGAAAGAGTGTGAGTTGTATGGCGCATCTGAACTCGTCAGTGAAAAAAATTGGCGCAAAAATGAATTGGTTTCCCTTTTTTTCTATTTTAAATATGACACACTAAAACTTAACTAAAAATATAGCAACCAATTCATAAATTACATAATTTATTCGTCGTAGATTTTATTTTTCATAAAGCTTATTTTATTTTACCGCAAAACATGTTTTTTGTAATAAGCCGTTCTTGCAAATAGTAGTTCAGCTAATCTTACTTCTAAGAATATTACTCTTTGCTCCTTTTAGATTTGGCATGGTTTTACTGACAAGGTCTGTATTTTTTAAAAAATCTGTAATACAAATATTTAATAATAAAATTTTTCAAAAATTACTTGTCATATGGTTTGTTTCCCCAAAAGTGAGCTGCGCTGTTCACCAACCAAGTGACGTTTAAAGAAAAAGTAAAACGGAGCACTCCTGCCACATACCATGAATTATGTAATGTCTCATTAAAAAAATAACATGGTATGAATGTTGGTACGATGAAGCAGAGGATTGGCATGACGAAAAGATAACACCTGGAAACAAACAAGTAATATTGCATTTGGTTAATACGCTTTCCAACATGCTATACTTTTTCAGTTTGAAAAATTACAATGCTGTTAAGAATAATGCTATTCTTTAGGAAATTTTATTGTGTATAGGAAATTGACCAAAAATAAATTATCAGAATCAAGGACATCAAAAAATTATATGAAATACGAAACATTATTAGGAAATCGACATGCTTCAAATTACCTCTATGGTTTGTTCCAAGAAATTCCATTTGACATGTTATGGTGACTTTTTCACACTGATATTTTATTAGTTTTTTGCGTAAATTATCATTTCTAATGATACCTATGAATGTAAATTTGGTATTTTCCTATTTTCAATGAAGTTTCCTACAGAACTGAGTTGATATTAGTGGAACTTAGTTAATTTTAGAGAAAAAGAGTAACATGTTGTAAAGCATATTTTACCTCGAGTTTAAAAGACAAATTTGTAGTATTGTCGCTCAAAAAGGACAGAAAGTTGTTTTCAATCTGCACTTTTATAGAAATGAGGTTAAATATTTTTATTACTTGTACTTATAAAAAATTGAATTTGAATTTGAATATCGGCTTTTTAGTGTAAATTTTGCTAATGAAAAAAATTTATCAGAATGAAATTGGGCAGATGTTTTTTTTTCTGAAAATATTATTATATGAAAGAAAATTTACCAAGCTGCCTGTCATTGTCTTTATAATTAAAAAGTAGACATTGAAAATAAATAAGAATATCCTTTATTACTATTGCTATGTAGATGACATCTTGATTTGTTTGAAAGGCACTGACAGATAGTTTGATAAATTTCTTCATAAAGCTAACTGTTTACATGATAAAGTTAAATTCACATTAGAAGTAGAGATAGACAAAAGTATCAATTTTCTAGTCCCAACAATAGCTAGAGTAAAAATTACGAAGTCTTAAATTTTGCAGGAAACCAACGTTTTGTTAGGCTACTATTGACGCACAATCTCCTCACTCATGGAACCATTGACTTTCGGCTTACAACTCCATGGTACACAGATTAGTCAGTGTACCCATGAATAAAACAGATTATTACAACGAGCATAGAACTATTGAACAAATACCGCTTAGTATTGGTTACGATTCTGCGGTAATTCATAAATTACTTTATAAAAAAACGATTTAAACTCTCTAGACAAATTATTTACCCTAAATTACTCTTAAAGAATCGCTTATATAAACCAATTAACTACAAATGGAGAATTAGTGAAAATATTCTTTCAAGAAAATAAAAAATCCAGTAGTAATATTGACACTAATATAAAAATAGCAAATATACGATTGATAAACTAGACGGGCAGGATTTAAAAAATGGACGGAGATGTGTCATTAGATTTGTATTGCACAGACGGGAAAGAGTATTTCAACTAGATTTAAAGAAAATAGGCAGATATTTCACAATAAAAAAAAATCTTAATTAGAGGATCTCTTAAAAGAATCACAAATCATAACTTTTAATTCATGCCAGGTATGCCTGCATTTGTGTAACAAAAGCCTTAGACTTAATTTATTAGAATAGATGGAAGTCAATAGACGTAATCAACGCAATAGTCTCCTTAATTAATAAACAAACATTAATTCAACACCTTCACTCAAACCATTATGAGAAGCTCACGTATTTCACAAATTCAATAAAATTGCATGCAATTACCAAAATTTCAACGATTAAATAATAATACCATGCAAGTTCCTTTTTCAAAAATACAATTAGTGTGTTAAATATTTTTGTTTTATCTAAATGTTATAATGTTAGAGTAATTGGGATGGCATAACATTCTCTATCTGTTCTAAAAGATTTGGATAGTTACTTTTTTTGAAACATGACGATGGGGTCTCTTTCTAAGTCGCTCATGTCAACCGTTTTGCCTTTAAGCTTGACATCGGAATGTTTCCGCACCATTAGCCATCCTATGTGAGAGAAGAAGAAGCCTCTTTTGGCATTGTGCGGGTCGGCATCAGTTTCAGAAAATTTATGATGTACTCTGAAAAAAAAATAATATAATTACTTCAGCAAAATGAAATCCAACTCTTGCTAAATAAATTATCCGTCTGTCCGTCAATCCTCAATCGACCACCTGACTTGATTATAACTGTGACTAACTTCACAAGATTTGAAAAAATTGTTAATTTATTGGAGGATAACAATTTCCTAGATTCCCAAGCTGTTGCAAGGCTCAAATTAAGCCCCGCTCAGCCCTGTTGGAGGTATAAATGATAGGGGTACTTCTTTTTTCTGTCGATAGCATTGCGGGAGACGGCCTCAAAACATCGGCTGGATATACACAATGGATACTGGTGGGAAATTAATTTGTTAGAGAGGGTATCGATAGATGTATGGAGTAAGAAAAGGATTAATAATACTTATTTTCAGAATTAGATAGATGTGTCAGATACTACCGAATTTTTTTCCCATGTCCGCTCCCAAAGTGGAGAATATGGTCTCCTAATGGAGGTATCTTAACAGAATTTTTCTACGAGAACTGCTTGTTACTCAGTTTTTCAACCTCTCTCTAGTTCGAAGAAAGTAGGGATAGAAGGATAGGGTTAGGACAGGACTAGTGGTTAGCTAATCGCTCTCGCTACGGCTCGTGAGGATGAGATGGGTGGGAGGGAGGACTCAGACTAGAAAGACTATCTATGATTTAATTTTTTGGGCATTGAAATGGTTTTTTTTATTGACTGAGCGATTTTTTTAATGGCATGAATTCTCTATTATACGCGATCACATCTACAAATTCCAAATCAAATTTGGTGTGTGAAATATATTTATTGAATTCGTTTAAAGAACACGTTTATATCATAAATCTAATGCAGCAGCAGAAAAATAAATTTTAAAATTGCTAAATTAATACAATCACTTTTAAGGTGTTAACTGTCAATTCTTGGTGGAAAAACATTATATTTTAAAAAATAAAACACAATTCATTTGTACTACTTCCACATATTTATAATGATCAGGACCGGTTTCGCTCATCACGAGATCAGTTGATAATGCTCGTGATGAGCGAAACCGGTCCTGATTATTATAAATATGTGGAAGTAGTACAAATGAATTGTGTTTTATTTTTTAAAATTAATACAAGCTGAGCGTGACCGTGAGTGTGTTAATATGAGTGAAGATATTGATGAGATTTTACTCAACGAAATGCTATGTGATGATGACTCAGATGATGATGTGGAGGTAGAAGAACTGCCATTTAGAGTAGAAATTATTAAAGAAGGATTGAAAATGTCAACACAGATGGGAATCTATTTTCTGGTGCTCGGAAATTTCAAAATAAATTGAGACTGCATGATGAATTGCACAGAACTTTATAAAGAATTACAGCGACCAGAAGAGCAGGGATCTAATCAAAAATTTATAACGGATTTTACTGGGCGAACAAATGAATCATCATCGGAGCAACAAAATAAATCTGAAATAATAATAATCGATTCAGATGAAGAATCTCGGATATGCAAGATTTCAATTAATGAATCGGAGCTGGATTCAAGCTCAAGCGAGATTTATCAATTCCGCTCAAAAATTCTAAAACAAATGAATCTCACTATCGATAGTGACGATATCAAATAACATCTTATTTTGATATTTTATTAAAGTTTGTAGCTATATTTTTATATTAAATTACAAAATTAATTAAAAGTTTATATATGTAAATATACGTTTTTTTTTTGCGTGATTTTAAAGAACCCGTTTTAATGTTTCCTTACATTCTTGTAAGATGTTTGATTCTTGGAGCCAGTATATTAAATTGTATAGAAAAATGCATTTTTTTAAGTGTTTTATTTTTACGCGTCAATTTCGGGAACCAATGTATCGCGTAAAAAAAGGACTGGGTGTATATGGTAATGAAATATTAATTATATTCACAAATCGATCGGTAAGCTGTCTTTGCATGCTTTTAAAATCAATGACAGGTTTTTTAATAACAAGAAAACATTTATCTTTCTGTTTTGAAAAAATAAAACACAATTGATTTGTACGACCTCCACATATTTATAGTAATCAGGACCGGTTTCCGGTTCTGATCATTATAAACATGTGGAAGTAGTAAAAATCAATTGTGTTTTATTTTTTTGAAATATAATGTCTTTCCACCAAGAACAACTAACTCTTTGACAATTAACACCTAAAAAGTGATTTAACTTTTTGTTTATCTTGTTGAAAATTGCAAAATTATTTCTTTTGATCAATAAATAATCTTTTGAATTCTACCTGTGATCTCTGGACCATTCATAGATATGGTTTTGAAAGGCCATTGTTTGAAAGATACATAAAATGATCTTCAAAGGCCATTTAGCGGAATAAGCTCGATGAGTCCATAACCGGTGGGCTCCAGCTGTTATTCCAATCCCACTACAGGTTGCGAAGAAATATGCTGAAAAGATATATTATTACACAGATGTCTAAGGTTTTTTGCAACAATCCGTTCAAAAATATAGAATTATTTTCATTTTTATTTATTTTTAGTCATTAATTTAAGGTTCGTTATCAACAAAATATGACTGAGGTAATTTATCAAATGAAGTTAATATTTGCAATCCAGGCTCATTTCAGTATAATTTAATATTTTTTAAATTATTTTAAAAGCAATCCTGACTTGGTAACACACAAAATATTAATCTAAAATAAAGTAGCAGCTAGTAGTCTATGAAGGTGATGTCTAAAAAGAATTACGTGGTTTTGCGTAAAAAATAAAAAAAAACTATTTAATATTTTTTAATTATTTTTCCTGTAATCAAAAGTATTTATTGCATATGAATATGTTTATTTTATTTAAAACTAAAAGATAATACATTTAAAGGGTAAACAGAAATACATTCAATACATTTATGACGAAACAGGGTTCCAAGTAGACATGGAACATATTAATATAATTTATTTCAATGTTCATAAGTACAAATTAAAATGAATGGAATCCATTTCGAAGTCCAAGCAATTAAAATTAGTTTGTGGTGCTTTGAGAAAAGAATCTTTTTCTAAGTGAAAACTATTAAAGACAATTTTGAGTGTACTGACAAAAACCTATCGAATTCAAAGTGCAAACTATCGAAAATAGTTCAAGTGTACCAAGTGAATACTATCTAATACAAAATGCAATTATATATATACCTATAACTAGTATGAAACAACCTTCAAACATAATATTGGGTGATGAGTGTTGACATTGAATATGTATCGTTTTATATAAAAAAAGGTTGAAGATCTTACCGAAGGCAGTTGTGATGACTTTAGCTCTAAATAGAACTAAATAAAGTCCATATAGTGCTCCTAAATGTAAATATATAAATGCAATCACATTTATCCACATAATCTGCCACCTGTAAGAGAAAAAAGTAAGTTTTAATACAAAAATGTTATTACATAATCTGCCACAACTAAATTAAGTTTCACTCAAATGTTTGCTGCATATTTTTAATGGATAAGTCTATCATAGGCTTAAAACAATTTAAAAATTATCAGGAAAATTTATCAAAAATGAATATGTTGATTTTACACTGACTTTTGACAAACAAGAATACTATTTTTTCATCACATTGCAGTACACTTAAATTAAAACAGAATAATGCAATAATGAAGTAATCTAAGAATTTATTGATAAGAAAAATAGGAAAAGGTATAAGTGAACTCTTTATTCTCTCCTGTCCATAAAATATCAACATCAATGAAAAAAATAAAATAGTTGTGTTTTTACTTGTATGTGTTATTCTGTATATTTCCTTTTGATGTATCATTATGCCGTTTAGTCAAATTTATTTCATTTTCAGTTCCATCTTCTTCTTTATAAGCCGGACTGTCATAAGTTGCCTGAGATAAAATTGATGAACTGCTTCCTAATACGCCAGGGGCCATTTCCATCTTAAAAAATAAAAAAAATAGTCGACAAAAATAAGTAAAAAAGGAAATACGAAACCCACAAAAAAACGATGACGCCGAGAAAGTATCAAAACCTATGATGTTTTTTAAGAAAAACTTATTTTATCATCAGAAATTTTTTCTGGTTTTCGATGAAAAAAAGGTGGTTGAAATTTCTAACTCACCCTAAGATCTCGTTCTACTAAGCAACACTAGAGTTGAAATTTGATGATATTTAGTACCATCAACTATCAACTCAACCAAGACGTTTTCCTATCTCAACATGCTATTCTCCTGTATTTTTTCATTATTTTCACTCAATAATCTAGACTACTAACTTTATTCGTTAAAGGTATTTTAGTTGTGAGTTAAATTAACTCACGTTTCAAGTGATAACACCAGTCAATAGTGTGCTTGGTGAGTGAGTCAGCGGCGGAAACGGTTATTGTGCAAACAGAATAGCTATAGCGGTTATATGGGTTGCACGCGTTTGTAGGTTAATTTTTTTTTATAAAAACCATCAATCGTGGTAGGTAATACTTGTGACGGCATCATAGTATTTAAAGGATTGATGGAGTTGGGTTTTATTGTAATAAAATATTTATTCAATAGGTCCTAAAAAGTGTTGTCATCTATACCAGTCTTTCCCAAACTTGAGTCCGCGAAAATTTTCAGTGGAAAGTACAAATATTTATTTATGAAAATATTTTCCAAGCATGTATGAGTATCGAAAGTGCAATTGGATCAGTACGTCATTTGCTAAATCCTTTAAATATGATCACAGTACGTGGGCAGGTCGAGAAGAGTTAATCAATATCATATCAGAAAATTTGCTTGAAGTAGAATTTAATGAAAAAAGTATTTCAGAAGTTTGGATAAGGCGACAGCAAGAATATCCTTCTATTGCAAAATAAGCCTTGGTAATACTAATTCCTTTTGCGATTACATACCTATCTGAAACAGTATCTTTTTTATTTTTTTTTAATAAAAAATAAGCACAGATCAAGCCTTTCCACAGAGACTTCCTGAAAGATTCCTTGTGAGTTAGCATTTCTCACATTGAAACAGATATTGATTTGTTGTGTAAAAACATGCAATCGCATCCATATCATTAAACTGTTTTGTAAGCTTCATGCTTTGTAGAGTTTTTCTTATTTAATTAAAAAAAAATTATAAGCAAGATACATTTTTTTGTAATAAAAAATAAACATTTATGTTAAATTTGGATTATTGAGATTTTGTACACTTCCATGTATTTTGTCACTAATGACCCGGGTTTCGCCTTTCGGCATCTTCAGGCATTCGAGCACACGAATGGACTCGAACTGAGAGACAGTAAACAGTGTCTAACGCTTATATAGAAGATACAAATGCGACAAATATCATTTACGAGGCAATACATTATACGTCTGAGAGCCACACCGATACCTGAGTTAAAATTTCGGAAATCGCCCTAATCCTTATTTTGTAAACACCATATTAACAGAGTGGCGAATTGCCGAAGGCGAATTGCCGCTTTTCAACTTCTTTTAGAAATACCAGTGATTTTACAATTATAATAGTATTGTGGGTTTTGACGGTGCATTGTAATTTATAAATACCAGTTTTGTTCTTAAAGTTAAAAAAACTCTCTAGGCAAATTACTTATTAACAATAAAGATAGAGTAAACTTTAAGAACAAAACTGGTATTTATAAATTACAATGCAATGATTTCCAACATTTCTATGTGGGTAAAACCACACGTACATTAGATATAAGGGTATCAGAACATTTAGCTGCCTTTAGATTAAAAAAAGAAACTTCGACATTCGCAAATCACTTGCTAATGGAGAACCATACGTTTAATGCGGATGATGGGGTTAAACTGTTGCATAAAAACATGGGGGATCATAAATTATTTTATCAGGAAATTTTAGAAATTAATAGAGCCCAGTTAAACTCCTTACCAATCTTCAATGAGCAGCTGAACTTCCTAATTCTCCGCTATTATATCCGATACTTTACCGGTATTTCTAAAAGAAGTTGAAAAGCGGCAATTCGCCTTCGGCAATCGCCACTCTGTTAATAAGGTGTTTACAAAATAAGGATTAGGGCGATTTCCGAAATTTTAACTCAGGTATTGGTGTGGCTCTCAGACGTATAATGTATTGTCTCGTAAATGATATTTGTCGCATTTGTATCTTCTATATAAGCGTTAGACACTGTTTACTGTCTCTCAGTTCGAGTCCATTCGTGTGCTCGAATGCCTGAAGACGCCGAAAGGCGAAACCCGGGTCGTTAGTGACAAAATACATGGAAGTGTACAAAATCTCAATAATCCAAATTTAATATTGAAATTCCATCAAGCACCCTCAGTCGATGTCTTAAATTAAACATTTATGTATTGAGAGTAATAATTAATGTTAAATAAAAACATTTAACGACTAAAATTCAGGTCTGCGGGCTACTTTTAAGATTGAGGGGGCCGTAGCATTAAAAAGTTTCGGAACCACTAATCTCTACTACATATAGTACATATTTAATTTCATAAAACTTCTATGCTTACAAATAAACATATTAGGTTTTTTTCATATGTTTGAAATTTATACATACTTAAGTAATATTATGTTAATGTTTATAATATATATGTACTGGAATCTGTTACATCTACGTCATTATATATTAATAGTCGTAAAAAAAGTGGATAATATTTTTTTATAATATAATTGTTTTATTAAAATTTGAAAGAATAATTTAATTGTATTTTATACTTCACTAAAAATAAGTCTCTCTTTTGCATTATAATATAATTATTATGATAATGTCATACATCTTCGCATTACACACCTGTCACCCCTGAATGTTATAAGTGTTGTTTATTTTATAAATAAAAAACGTTAATAACTAAAATAATTTATTTCACATTCGCTATGAATATATTTGAAAAGATTGAATGGACAATAACAACTTTTGTTTGATGACCTATTGGCGTCATCAAAAATCTTGAACTCAATTCGTAAAGAAATAATTTTACCGGCTCGGGCCCGAGTCTCAATATCGCATTTGTTACCCGAACCCGACCGAAAGCCCGTTTGTTTTTTAACGATTAAATTCATTTTTTACGAATTGGGCTGTATTACAAATTTTGATGACGCATAGAGGTCATCAAAAATGTCCATTCCATCTTTTCAACGATATTCATAACAAATGTGACATAAATTATTTAAGTTATTAACGTTTTGTTATGAAAAGTATTACCATATGGCTTACTCATGGCCATGAACATAGCCCAAATTATTTTTCTAAAAATTAAATGCCAGCCCTAACCCGAATCCGAATTGCTTTTATCCCCCTGAACCCAGCCCACGGCCCGAGCCGGGTACACACCCGTGGGCCAAGCTCGGGCCCGTGCAGGCCTTTAATATAAATAAAAATATTTCTTAACTAAGCTTTAACTGGCGGAAGCGCTCCAGTTAGTTTTTCTGTATAATTAGTAATCGCATTACTACTATACAAGCTTAAGCTCTATATTTTTTAATCCATGATTTGAGTGAAGCTTTGAAGATCGTTTATCGTTTGCATATTAATTAATGCAACTATATTACCAAATTGCAAAACAGTACGTCAGTGGTTATCACCTTAGCCATAATTATGTAAATACTATTTTTTTATACCGCAACAACATTTTTGAGAATATTTTCAAGAAAATTTATAATGCATCTTTGGAACTTATTTTTCACCAACTCAATTACACGTGAAAAAACAAGTTTAAAAAATTGGAACTTTGAGTTTATAACCAAAAGTATTTTCGTATTTATTATTAAGAATCCACCAAATGTACATATTTAAGCGAACACTGATTTTTGCCTGAACTAAATTTTCATGATAAAATATTTAAGGAGAGAATTGGCTGTTGGCCAATCGATGTATTTTTATATAGTTAAGGCTGAGTGAAAAGGCTCAGATTTTGTTAATTATGATGAAAAAATATTAAATGATTTTTTAATAACGTTCATGTAATTGATAAAATCTGGCTAGATTGAACACGTTTCAGTCGATGAAGGCATTTTTTACTATTTCACATTGACGTCAATGGCAAAAAGTGATCTAATATTTTTTATTAATAAATGAATAATTCAAACATTTTATAAATCTTTTTTTTGCACTCACCTTAATCAATATTCCGAAAGAGGTTTTTTCCATTTTCCTGAATATTTAAATTTTTTTCGAAAAAAATAATATGAATGTGTTTTTGAATAACTGTTTTATCAAATATCTTGTTTTCTATTTGAATAATGCGGAAAGATCTCCTTAGTCTTAGAAACACGTTTTGTAATGGCAGAAGGACACATGTATAGATCTTGCATATTATATTTCAATAATATAAAAGATTTCACTGAACTTTTCCAGCCACCCAGGGTCGTATTAATTATATATTTGTTTATCGTATAATATAATATTCTAGATACTAATTTATAATGCTTTTGTAACTTTTGTTTGAATTATTTTATCGAGAGATTAAGGTGTTTGACTGAACAGAAAGAATCCTTTTTCATTTTTGACCACGAGCCGCTATCGTTCAAATTTGTGTTTGTGGTGGACACAAAATATTGAATTTAAAAATTCCAAATTAAATACGAAGTATAAAATAATATTTTACATACAATAACATTTTATATGAAATAATATGTCTTGTTTTACTTTCACTTTTTTCCTTTCACCACTTTGTAGTATTTTCATCCGTACTAATTTGACCGCCATATATTTGTAATGATATTTTAAAAATAAAAAAATAATTTATTTTGTACTACTCCTCGTTTTTATAATGATCAGGACTTTTATTTTTAACACAATTTCTTACAAATAAAAAATAATGTCTTTGCACCACCAATTGACAGCTAACACATTAAAAGTGAAAAATTAATTATATTTGGTGATTTCGACAAACCAATTTGGAAGTGCGATAATAATAATTTTGAACACTAGATTTGAAGTTATTTTGTTATACATGAGTATAATCTACTATCATACATAGAAATTAGTGTACTTACATAAAACTGGTGGTAAATTAAGCCAAATTGTATTGTCACAACTACGATGGTCACCCAACTGGGAACTGATCCTTAAATTAGGTTTGTCAATAAACTTAAACAGCGAGTTCTAAGCTGTGAAACATATTCCATGTCAGTAGTGGATAATGTATGTCGTAATTACGTATTTATCACGACCGCGTTGCACCCTTCGACATTTTTGTCTGCTACTGATATACACAAACTGAACACAGGTGGATATTTTTTCTGTTTAAATACGAATATGACTTTATCTTCAATAAACTGGTAATTACCATAAATACATGAAACGCCAATTGTTAAAAAATATACTGTTTCAGAATTTTAATTTAAACATGAATCTAAAATTCGCTTTAGTCTATAACAGGTTTTTGTTTGATTTACTTTAGTTCTATAAATAATGTATATAATTTTGTCGAAGCAGTTGAAACGCTCGTTTCCAAAATTCATTTACTAAAAAAATATTTTCCTTTGTAAAATTATACTGCTTTTTTACACCGTTCCCCATTGTCCATTACTATAGAATTTAAACTAAATGCGTTTAACGTCGCTCAATCCCTATTTCAGTATTTAACTGTCGCTCTGGAAAGGGTAGTGGATGGGAATTAATATAAAATCTTAGAAATGATTTAAGACATCGACTGAGGGTGCTTGATGGAATTTCAATATCAAATTTGAATTATGAAATTATGAGTTTTGAAATACATGGAAATACAATATCTTAAAGATTCAAATTTAATAAAATTTTAGATATCTAAACGTTTCGATATCAATCAAAGAATCTATCGAAAAATCATTGGATGAAAATGTGCATTAAAAGAATCCAGGCACTTGTCACTGACATATTATTTTAATTACATCGGGTTATTTGGGGAAATACCGTGTTTTAACACATTGAGTTCCGGAGCCGTGTTTTCACCGATACAACAACCATCGCTTGAGCCCCAGAACCGTGAAACAGTCTTATTTGATTCATTAATCGATATGTATTACAACGGAATCCTGGTCTTAATTATGGTCGATACTCAATACTTTCCAATAAAGTCATCTAATTTGTGTTATCGCCAAAATAGGTTTTGATTTATTGACTTAAATCTCAATCAAATTTTAGTTCTTTAATATTCCCATTTCTGGAGACGATATTACGCTGACACTGAGTACACTCCGAGATAGAGTCTTGAAAGATCTACAAGACAGGTTGTTGGGGGATATGTCTAAGCACGTATGATACCAATTTACCAATTCCGTCAACAGAAAAAAAGCCCTTCAGAACATTCAAGGTGAGTGCAAAGCATAAGAAAAGTAGTGAGATCGGTACATGTGTAAATATTGTCGTATGGCTCTTCACAAAGCAAAATTTTGGCAATTTTACCACACAAAAATCAAATATTAAAATGTTTTAAACGATTCCACAAAGTTTCATTTGATTTCATTTACTATTTCCATAGTTATAACAACGCTTAAGAAAAATGATATTTCTTCAAGGGGATGTTTTACCTGATTTTGGCCGAAGCTGATAGTGTTAAAAATGAGTAGTGTGTTTTGATTTGAATATAAGTTGGTTGTTTCCACTACCACCCGTAGTGTGTGTGCAGTACTTGCATGGAAAAGGGGGGCACGTTTATAGGGCGAAATTTTTGAAAAATAATAGAAAATATCGGAGCCAAAAAATAAACATTTTTTTATGTATGCATGTTTTATTCCATTCACCGTGTTTTTTTACGTCTAATTTTGGTCTGAATTGTTTGATGAAGAGGTATTTTTTCAAAAGAAAGAGTCGCGTGCTGAAAAAAGGAACTGTACTATCCAAAAAAAATCGCGTAAAAGTCAAATTGCTCAAATAAAAATCTTATTGATAAATTTCTTATTGTCGCTTATATTACAAATATTTATTGTGGACTTAATGTATCATTGAGGAGACATGATCTCCGGTGTGATACAAACAAGTTCACCACATTAAAAAAAAATGTGTCGCTAGATGTTAAAGAAATTGAAATTAATAAAAAAAAACTATTTAATATCGACAGTGAACAATTGGCGACTAAAAAATCTAACAATACTTTCAATAGTACATCAACTGGCTGATACAATAGATTTTGATAATGTGACTGAAGAGTTTGTAAAAAGCAAAGCAAGGAGAAATTAGTTTGTGTTTTTTTTGCGAATTTTTTGTTTAATGTTATGTGAGTAAAATCTCCTGAATATCTTGTCCTAAATTTATTTACAGTTTTCAATTGGCTTTCATGTATAATATATATATATTAATATACTGTAAATAAATAGTTGCGTATTTTTTACATTAACGACTAAAAGATTTTTTGACATATTTTAAAGACAAACATTTGTAAATGACAGAATAATCGTAACAATATAGTATATATTTTTCAAGAAATTATATTTGAGCATACAATTTTTCTCCTGATCCATCATAATTCATGGTTAAAAATAATAGGAGTAGATAATTTAATAAAATACCATTTATCCAAAACTATTGCAAATATTAAATCATCACTTATGGAATAAAAATGAGGGGGCGGCAAATTCAAGGATCAAGGATAGCAAAATCTATAGCTACGCCACTAATGTGCAGCCAATGTTTCATGGCTGACTTCCACAACGCTATCAAATGAAAAAAAGAGTCTACCCTTCACATTCATTGCTCAAGCAAGTGCACGGGGCTGATTTTCTACCATGCACTAGTGTGTTTGAGAAAATAGAAAAGATGAGCCCACAGCCAAAGCTTGTTCTTCAAAAACTAAAATCTGCGGTCACTGTGCTGAAAGGCATAATAGAAAGCAGCGCTCTGCAACCTTTTCTCAGCCACGGCACATCTAAGCACTCATAAATATTTCTCGGCACACTACAACTTAAAATATATTTTTTTAAATTTTATTAACAAATCTTACAATTTATCAATTTGTTTTTATTTGTTGAATTTGACATAGTGTCTAACATAATTTTTAATAAAAGCCTTTTAAGCTCTCTAACCTTTTTAAAGTGATAGGACAATTTTTTTTAAAGTTGTAACTAAAAAAATTAACTAAGCTTCACTACTAAGAAAGATTTAAGCTAAGTTGAGTGGATAAAAGTACCGTCGTATATTTTTGTTTTGCCAAATCCAAAAAATCTTTCTGTTTTCAAAAATACTCTCGTGTTCACCTTCTGTGCGAAACAGCAAAAAATATATGCTTAAAGGCTCTTGGCTTGACAATATTTTGAAACATTACTTCATTGTTTGTAATAACTCAAGTATTAAATTTTCAATATTTAATTTGTGCGGTAGGATTTTTTTCGTTTTACACACGAGACCACCCCCAGTTTATTCCTCACCATTGTGTTGCTCTCCGTGCAAACGCTAATACAATTATTCCGTAAAATATCAAAATAATATAATATTTATTTCAACGAGAATAATTTAAACGGAGATCTTGGCAACCGATTGGCTTTAATATTTTCTAATATAAAAATACTCGTTTTTTTTCATTTTGGATGCACGGCACCGTGGAACACTTGAGATCATCCCGTGGCGCACCTGTTGCGGTACACTGATAGAGAGGACTGCCCTCCCAAGAATGGCTCACCAAAGTATGCAGCGTGCTGCAAGCACAAAAAATCATGCAACCTCTCGGCTAACAGATCGGATTGTCCAGCGAGACAATGAGACGCAGAAATGAAAGAGAGGAGTCAAACTGACAACGTATTCCAATGGCTCGATACGCGCAGCTATATGTGAAGAGAAGAAGTACCAAAAAAGTGGAGGTAATAGAAATCATATAGACAATGAAAATTGGTGTGGCACTGGTGCAGGAGCTATATGTCTGGGGTTCGACTAGCGGATTCAGTGGAGGGAGATTAGTGCAAAAGGGCTCTGAGTCCAACGCCTGTATTTTTGTTGTTAATGCCGCGTTGGGTGCTCCTCACCTTTATCATCTGTTTAGTGACCTTATTGCTGAAGCGGAGATTGCAGACACGTCGTTCAACTCCACTACCTTGCCCTTCTCCACCCACCACTGCTTTCCTATCCGTTAATCTTATACGGCGGTATCCAGTAGTGTAAAAAACGTTAATTGGGCGTGTCATAGAGAAACTGCCAAATGCTGGATAGCGTGCACTTAAGTGTGCAGAAAATCAATCCCTCCAGATAACTGAAAAGCTTCTACGAGTTGAGATCTACTCCGTTTCCGTATGACGCCGAAATTTTTTTAATGGCCTCAAAATTTGCCTTATTTGCCACCAAGTCAGCGTGGCCGATCGGTCCAATGGAAGGTTGGACCGACTTGCCCAGCTCTTCCCTTTCTTCGTGCATTAAATGACACTCCCATAGAATGTGTTCAGCATCCAGGTTCAGGTTCAACTTCACTGTCATAGTATCAAAACAAGATACAGTTACTTTTGTAATAAAAAGCTATTTACGGTGCCCGTCATTGTAAAAGGGTTAAAGTTATTGTTTTTTTTTCACAGAATTTAGTTCACCATTTGACTTTTTTTAAGTGATGAGAAAGGAATTCTTGAACACCAGATATATCCATGGTTGACAGTTGAGATTCTTGATAATAAGTCCATGATTCACAATATTCTGCCTTAAGAGGAAGTAGGTTTTTCTCTCATTTCGCGAAAATCGTTACTCGTTTTCCGTCGCCTAAAAAATATGAAACGTCCAAATATTTTTTTTTCTTTTAATAATTGCACTCTCAAAGTATTTATCCGCAAATATTAAAAAAACACTTTTATGACAGAATTAAAGTTGTTTACTTAAATTCAATTTAAGGTTTTTGGGTCTATGTGCTCTATTTTTGGTAGACGTTTACATAATTTGGGGGAAAAATATGCTTATTTTTATTTCTTTGCTTTGTATCACGTTTTGTAGTTGGACGTGTAAATAATTTGAATGGAAAATTTGTAACTTCATAATTGCTGTCGACAAGTGACGTCATGTATGACGTCAAATTAAATATTTCTTTTTTTCAGTTTTATGTCTGCATATGAATACTATACGGAGAATCTCAATGGGTGTCGATTTTGATAATCTGATTATTTCATAATGCAGGAGAGCCATTTGACTTTTTTCAAAATGTATCCCTAAATTCATACCGATTCATTTATGGGACACAAAAATTCTATTTACTATCGTATTCCGGTTAAGAGTTACATGTTAGTGATTTACGAGAAAGTATGTACGAGCTTGAATCTATCCCGGGAGAAGTCAAGAAGTAAATACAAGAATATGTATATTTGTGGGGAAAGAATAAATACAAATGACAACATAGACGAGCTGTCGACACTGAAACAAGCAGAGATACCAACAGAATGCGCCATACTTTACACCAAGACGGGCGACCAGACCAGTGATTCCCAACTGGGGTTCGCTGGGGTCCACGAAAGTTTTCAGTAGAAAGTTCAAATATTTATTTATGACAAAAAACTAGAACTCTCTTCTTTTTTTTGTGATCAGAAGTAGATGTGTTTTGCATCTTATTTGGCAGATTTTTTAACATGGTCAAAAGTCAATGAACTACATCTTTCACTTCAGGGAAAAGAGAGCAACATTCTGATCATGAATACAAAACTTCAGGCTTCCCAACAAATGTTTAATTCGTGGTCACAAGGTATTAGTCAAGTATGCACGGAGATGTTTTCATGTTTGAATGAGTTTCTCACAAGTGAAATTTAATGCAAAAAGTATTTCAGAATTTTAGATAGGACGACAGCAAGAATGTCCGCTTATTACTAAAGAAGCCTTTTTAATCAAGATGCCTTTTGCGACTACAATGATAAAAAAATCACATCAAAAATAAAGCCATCATATCATAACTTTCCACGGAGAGTTTAGAAGATTCCTTGAGAGTTAACATTTCTGACATTGAGCCAAATATTGATTTGTTGTGTTTGCTGACCTGCAACCGCATCTATCTCATTAAATTGTTTTGTAAGGTTCATGTTATATATATAGTATTTCTTATTTCATTTTTAAAAATTGTTTTTACGTTAGTAACTATTTTTTGTGATAAAATATAAACATGCATGTATTAAGGAGTGATAATTAATGTCAAATAAAAATTTTGACGACTACAATATGTTTTTTTCCGGGGTCCGCGGGTTATTTTCCAGATTTGGGAGCCGTGACATGGAAACGTTTGGGAAGCACTGGACTAGACAACCATAATTTCTCACTGGCCGTCGGACGTGGTAGGTCGGCGGCAGATCTATTCTTAAGTTAAATATTCGTAATATTACAGTTTAAATAAACGTTTTCAAAATATTTGTTACACATTTTTTTTATTATTTATTACAATAAAAATACATGTTTTTTCTTCTTCAACACACAGTCAGACTTCTTATATTGTCTATTGCAATATTATTTGAACTTGTAATTAGAAAAGTACTCTATCGTAAAACATTGCAATGGTTCAAATTCTAATGGAAGAAATGTTAAATCAGATACTTCCCTATGACCAATACCTATTCGTTACCTTACTTTGAAAAGGTTCTAACCGCACTTGCCCATGTTTTGAGATACGAGCGTTTGAAATTTTGACTGATCATATTTTGTATTTTGGAGGAAAAAATGTATTTTTAAATAGTTAGTTAGCATATATTTATATATATATATAAACATATTACTTGTTTTTCATATAACTTATTTCAACTAAAGCCTTATATTAGAAAATAATGAGTATCTAAAGCTTTGATAAGAATTGACAACAATACTTTGTTTGAAAAGGTTTTATCGGGTATATAAATTTTATTAAACAAAATGTTCTGATTTTTGAGATATTTATTAATAGAATATATTATCATGACTTGCTGAACTATATAAGCTATCAATAATATTATAATACAACAGAATAATAATACATATATACTTTAAATGTTTGAACGAACTCAGCTAATTTTCGTCAATGACCACATCGATAGAAGAATAGAAGTAAAGCGTAAAACACACACCAACCATCGAGCGAAGAATGGAAGACATGACGTGAAATCCTTTTCAAAAAAAATGTGATTTGTATGTTTTTTCTGTGAGATGATAGTAAGCAGTTATATTGATTCATAGAACCGTATAAAACAAATTTATGAAAAAAATGTGTGGATAGAACTCCGGAATACTGCTAACTTGCAATGAGCACAATACATGACTCTGAAATCAACGTATATGGTAGAATGTGGCGAATACAACATTTTACAATCAAAAGATCATTTTTGACCAAAATCTCAGTTAGAACATTTTCAAAGTAAGGTAAACTATTGTCTTTGACATAAGTATACTGAATCGATTCCCCTGACCTATTATGTCTTTTTTCAACGGATAAAAAACAATTCAAACCAGGCTTTTTATAATTGCACATGGGCGTTCATTTCTTGCTCAGTGATAAAAAACGCCAATTATGTTTTTTCTTTCGTTATCTTTATTGTGATGTACTTGTAAAATTATATTAAACTTTTTTTTACTAACAATTTCTTTGTTAAATATGTTTTATAACATTTCACAGCGTTTCAGCAATGAGCTCTGGGTATTGTTTACTAAATATTTTTTTCTTGTATCATAATAATATATCTTGTTCTCTTATTTTCTAATTTTAAAAATGTTTTTATAATCATTATTGTTGTTATTATTATTATATGTAGATGCATGGCGCATTGGCATCAGCTGTAATACCATGGATTTTAATTTACAACTAAATTATGAAATGATGAATATTGCTACTCTTGCTAATATCAATGCAGTTCAGTAAGAAATTTAATTATAAAAAGGAAACCAATAATTTATGCGAAATAAATATCATATGAAATAGTCCCCATTGTAATAATGTCAGACAGTTCACTCTTAAAAAAATCATCGAACAAATTTGCATAAATTATCTGTCTCATTGATCCCTATGTTTGATTTTTGATAATTTCATATTTACAATTAAATTTGATAAATAATTGCATTGTTAATGTGTTGCATATATTACATTTTCAGGTAGAAAAGGAGTAGGATGCTGTGAAGCATATTTAGTGTTGTTTTATATGTCTTGTCATTATAAGCATTATAATTTTATAAAAAGCATTGTTTGAAGTGTCAACATACCAATTGAAAATGTTCAGTCGCTAAGAGAAAGTTTATTGATTTGTCTGATGCAGCAAAGCAATTCAGAGCAGATAATATTTGTACAGAAACCAAGATTGCACTGTCTCGTCTAATTTTACCTACATATACGTTTCATAGCATCACTATTTGGCTTTCAAATTATCATTCTAGAAGATGATGTAAGTGTATTTCATATTCGTTTTAAAAACAAAATTATAGTGAAGTATTCTTTCATCGATGATTTACAAATTTAGCGGTGTTAGTTTTCTTTATTTGTAACAATCTCCGCACACTTTTTATCCTCTTCTGTCATGTCCCCGTCTCCCCACCCCCAGAATTGCCCTTCGTGAGAGTGTTCTTCGCTGATAGAATGCGAGCCGTCTCCAGTTCTTAAGATTCTCTTTTTAATCACATTGTGAGGAACCGTCTTCAAATCATAGGCCCAACCTGTAAATTACAATTAGAAAAAACTGTTTTGTGAATAAATTTTAATCCTCTCACGTTAAGAGTATATTGAGAATTCACTAAAGTGCGCTAAGAAACTGGTAAAGATGAAGAAAAGATCTGTGCTCAGGGCTTAGAAGACACAATGTATAGTTATTTCGTGAGACAGCAATAGCAATAGGCGAGATAACTTATATTATTAACAGATAAATAGCTAGGCGCGTTTTCAGCACCGAATGTGTCAAATAAACATTCAAGCTAAATTGACACAAGAAAAGAAAAAAATGCTTAATTGTTGAATGATGCAATGGGTTTGGTTATTCCAAAACTTTTCACATTTTCTGAAATAAGTATTTTCACACATTTGGCGTAACATATGCACAAAACAGGGAATTGTGCGTAAGTAGTATGTTTGAATGTCGACGATTGTCTGTATAAGGTATACGATTAATAACGTTGTTATTTTTATCTTACCAATACGTGAAAAGAAATCAATGAAAGCGGTCGTCACATTCGCTCTATAGCTGCCAAGTTCTCCCGCTTTATAGTCCCATGGAAAAACGTGATGGTAATTATGCCAACCTTCTCCCAACGCTGTCCAAGACACCATAATATTATTGGATGCTCCAATATTCCTAAAATACGTATAGAAGTAAAATTGTTTAAATGGTTTCTAACCATTATGATTTTTTATAAGAATGTCTAACTATACAAATTTAAATAAATTAATATTTTGATTAAATTTACCTACTACCCGAAATTACCCGTGATTTCTAAAAAGCTATTCTCAATAAGGAATGGAAGAAAGCAACATAAAAAATACAGTGGAACCCTGATTCTAAATTTTTCATGAAAAGCGTCTGAGCGGGTGACAGATTTTTGGCAAAAACGAGCAGTCAGGAAAATATTTGTGACTATAATATTTTATCGAGGAAAACAATGAACACGAGATCGATATATTGAGCTTCTGCTGTAATAGTAATAAAAGAAACTCGCATAGCAACTGTTCCCATATGATCCTGAAATATTCTGTGGATGACAGTTAGAAATTAAAAAAATATCTTAATATAACTAGGATAGGGAACGTGGTATCAAGCTGAGAATATTCAAATATATTCTGATTTTTCAATTAAATATATACATTTCATGTTGATTGTGAGACCTACTCACTGTTTAAAGATTTTCTGCATTAGACAGATTTTGGGACGATGTGTTACTTAAAAAAATATCTAAAATGTTCTGTAGTATATGTATTACTAGGCAGAACCATACAATTATTATAATATTCAGGTTGCTAGCAATTTTTTTGTACACGAAATATCATGATCTTTTTCGATTTTATATTAACTTAATATTTATATTGAAATCTCACAGATTCTCATAAAAGTGCAAGCATTAATTATTGCAAAAACAAATAGCAACAGATTTGATGCTACTACTTGCAATTCTGACGCATTCAAATATTGTTGAAAAATGTACCTTGAATGTCATTGTGTAGAGAAAAATATATTCGTAAAGTGTTTTTAAAAAACAGCATCAAACCTGGCTAGGCTTTGTACATAAATCGTTTCAAAATAACGCAAAAACTTGTCTTTTTCCATAATCACATAGTTTCAAAGACAGATTTTTTCATATTGGCCAGTATAAAATCAGTTTTGATATCACGTGGTTAAGCCAGATCAATCCGGATTGTTAAGTTACAGAAATGGCAAGCGTCATTTTCAAACTCAGATTGTTATAGCATAAAAACGTAAAAAGATTCTTTAATCGTATAAAATGAACAGGCTTTCTTTTTGTTTCTATTTTTAATATGCTACACTACAAGTCAACTAAAAAATACAGCAACTAAATCTTGCATTACACAATAATATTATATTTAGAATATATTATATTCGTTGCTGATTTTATTATTATTACAGTTTATTGTATTTTACTGCAAAATATGTTTTTTGCAAAAAGCCGTTTTTGCAAATAGTAGTTTAGCTAATCTTACTTCTAGAAATATTACTCTTTTCTGATTTTAGACTGGACATAGTTTTACTGACGAGGTCTGTATTTTTGGAAAATTCTCTAAAACAATATTTGATAATAAAAGTTTTATAAAAAATATTACTTGTCATATGGTTTGTTTCCCCAAAAGTGAGCTGCGCTGTTCACCAACCAAGTGATGTTTAAAGAAAGAGTAAAACGGAGCACTCCTGCCACATACCATGAATTATGTAATGTCTCATTAAAAAAATAACACGGTATGAATGTTGGAACAACGAAGCAGAGGATTGGCATGATGAAGAGGTAAGTCCTGGAAACAAACAAGCAATATTGCAATATAGTTAATACGTTTTCATACAGGCAACACTTTTTTTGTTACAATGCCATTTTATAGAAAATTTTATTGCGTATAGGAAATTGACTAAAGATCAAATATCGGAATCAAGGAAATCAATAAATTATGTGAAATATAAAATATTATTACGAAAATTCATCAAAATACTTCAAACTTGCTCTATGGTTTGATTCAAAAAGTTTTTTTTCACTGTGATATTTTATTCGTTGTTGATGTAAATTATCGGTTTCCATGAATCCAAAGTATTATAATTTGGTATTTTCCTATTTTTTATTAAATTTCTTATATAGCTGCATTGTTATTAGCGGTATTTAGTAAATTTTTGGGTAGAAAAAGAGTTACACGTTACAATAAGACAGGAAAAGTTTGTTTTAAATCTGCACTTTTTTCGAAGTGAGGTTAAATATTTTTATTGCTTCTCTGTATAAACTATTAAATTAGAATTTGAATCTAGGCTCTTTAGTTTAAATTATTATGCTTATGAATTGAAGTCTATTATGGTAAGTGCATATGGACTATATTTATGTGGTCGCTGTTTTGACTCAACCTTATATTGGTTGAAATTAAGTTTTACAAGATATACAAAAAACCGGCACCAATACATTGTTTGCCTTAACTTCGTATAAAGCAAGTATTTTCTATTCAGTTATTTCGTACTGTGGATAAGGTGGATATTAAAGATTTAATTTAGCTATTACGGGACACACAAGAGCGCAGCAAACACGTGCTTGAATCAACAACAGCAATATTTTACATAATTTGCTTAATATTTACATTATAATATAATGCAATATGTTCAAGAAACAAAATATTAATTTGGTATTTAAATATACTGGTTCTGTAAATAGATTTCCAGTTATTGTGGACATAAAGAATTTGGATAGTTACTTTTTTTGAAACATGACGATGGGGTCTCTTTCTAAGTCGCTCATGTCAACCGTTTTGCCTTTAAGCTTGACATCGGAATGTTTCCGCATCATCAGCCATCCTATGTGAGAGAAGAAGAAGCCTCTTTTGGCATTGTGCGGGTCGGCATCAGTTTCAGCAAATTTATGATGTACTCTGGAAAAAATAATAAAATTCATTCAGTAAAAAGAAATCTGGTGCTAAATAAATTATCCGTCTGTCCGTCCATCCTCAATCGACCATCTGACTTGATTGCAACCGTGACTAACTTCACAGCGTTTGAAAAAAATGTTAATTTACTTTGAGGATTACAGTATCCTAGATTCCCAAGCTGTTGCAAGGCTCAAATTAAGTCCCGCGCAGCCCTGTTGGAGGTATAAATGCTAGGGGCACTTCTTTTTTCTGTCGATAGCATTGTGGGAGACGGCCTGGCAACATCGGCTGGATATACACAATGGATACTGGTGGGAAATCAATTTGTCAGAGAGTGTAACGATAGATGTATGGAGTAAGAAAAGGTTTAATAATAATCTTACTTTTAGAATAAGATAGATGTGTCGGCTACTACCGAATCTAGAAAATATACAATGTGGAGTCATTCATTATTAATTCTATGCTTGTAAGGAACGGTGGTCAAGTCATATCATTAAAACTGGAGTTTACGTTCACAACATCTACCTGTATGATTATTTAACTAACAATCGTGTCCTAGATCAATCTTTCTATTCCTACCCTCTACAAAAAACTGAGTGACTGAATGGCAAGCGCTAAAACAACTTCTACTGAGGTAGTTCATAAAAAGAAGATGACAAAAGGACATAAAATTAATATAATATCTTTATAAATCACTCATCAAGTGGACTTTAACAATATCAAATACACTTTGTTATTTTTTTCTTGAGGTTATAAGAAAAAATCGGAAAGGAAAAAATCAGACACGGAAAAGCGGACAGGATAAAACCGTACATCGAAAAATAAATATTCACGTTTAAACTACTTCTAATCTTTTCACTAGTTTTTCAGCTTGAAAAATGTTACAAAATAAATGTTTTATTTTAAATGTTATAGCCAGAAACTCAGAACATCTGATGACGAAAGATTCATTTGTTGCGATCTGATCGTACCGCGTATTAATAAAAAAACGTATATATATGTCTCAATACAATTTATTCACAACCCAACACTTTCAAACAAAAATTCGAAATTTCACTTTACCATCTATCAATGCTTAGAGTTTCTGACGACTATTGACTATAGAAAAACCTCATTTTTGGCATTTTTTAATCTAAAAAAACTCATGAAAAATTGGAAGTATTTTCATATGAGAATATTTTTTTTATGTACGGTTTTGTCCGTGAATGGTTTTTTTCCGTGTGCGGTTTTTTTTAATTCTAGAAAGCATTTAACGTTGTGTGTACTATGTTGACTCAATAATTGCAATACTATTTCTTTTGATCAACAAATAATCTTTTAAATTTTACCTGTGATCTCTGGCCCATTCATATATATGGTTTTGAAAAGCCATTGTTTGAAAGATACATAAAATGAGCCTTAAAGGCCATTTAGCGGAATAAGCTCGATGAGCCCATAGCCTATGGGCTCCAGCTGTAATTCCAATCCCACTGCAAGATGCGTAGAAAAGTGCTGAAAAGTTAAATAATAATATACAGATGTTTAATTTTTTTGCAATAATCTGATAATGTAAGATTGTCATCAACTTAATGACTTCTAATAAAATTGACCCATTGAGGTAATTTATCTAATATTTGCAAACTCGGATCATTCCAATAATGTTGGAAAATTAACCTTGGATATCATTTTGTAAAGAAAACAACAGATTCAGACCTGACTTGGTTACATACAAAATATCATTCTAAAATCACGCCAAACTTTCGAAGTGGCTTATTCTATAATCATTTAGTTGTAAGCTGTGATTGCAACTGTTTTGCACATTTTACACACTGTTACAAAAGTTTGTTTTATATTTATTTTTTGTCATTGCTGTATTTCAGTCCTAAATTTGACTTTTAGTTTGATGGTCTTAAATTTAGTCAGATATGACTATTGGTGTAATATAAATGCAATATAAACCCAAAATCAAGATGCAGGATAAAAATAATATTCAACAACCTTCTTATAAAATAGCGGATCAAGTGTGTTATGTAACATTTTATATAAAGAAGGTTGAAGGTCTTACCGAAGGCAAATGTGATAAATTTAGCTCTAAATAGAATTAAATATAATCCATATAGTGTTCCTAAATGTAAATATATAAATGCAAACACATTTATCCACGAAATCTGCCATCTGTAAGAGAAATAAGAAAGTTTTAATGCGAAAGTGTCATTACATATTCTGGTACGATTAAATAAAGTTTTCTTCAAATATAAACTGTATATTTCTATGAATTGGGAGAAGATTTATGTCAAATGTAGTTTTAAATCTAGGAAATATATTATTTATACAATATTGACAGTTTGACAAAAGAAAAATTCCTACAGCGATAATGACATTCCTTAAATGATTATTAAATCAGCAACAACTTTCCTTAAATATAACTTTTTATATTGAAGGAGAATGAAAAGATTCCAATTCTGAAAGAGTGACATCTATTAATGAAAAACATTATTAAATGGTTATTTTAAAATCATTCGTGTCAATGATTTGTGTAACGAGAATTTTGTAGGCGGCTCAGTTGATTGAGGCATAACTTGTTGTAATATTCCACTAACCATCAGATATATAGGATGGATAGGGCAGGGCACACGTGGCATATGTTCAAAGTCTTTCTTCAAAAGTTCACTCTTTTAAAATTCTAGCTAGCTAGATTTTACAGTATCGCCGGTGCTGTGGTGCAGTGGTCAATGTCGCTGGAAATATGAATACAGTGCTCACTGGCTCAAATTCCAGAACAGACAATTTCATACTTTGACTTTTCAATCAATTTATGGATTTTTTTCGAATGCATAGATTTTTTAATATATAAAACTTCCCTCTCAAACATCCGATTCTAAAAACAAGGCGTAGCGAGAACTATTAGCCAACCACTTATCCTGTCCTAGTCCGTGCTTTATATCCCTACTCTCTTTGAAAAAAAGAGGATGAGCAAATGAATAAAAAGCAGTTTTCGTAGAAAAAATTTTGTTCGGGTACCATCGTTACGAGTCTATAATGAATGCTTCACATAGAGATTTTCCCAAATACAAAAATATTTTTTAAAAAATCTCTAAACCTTTTTTTCTCGTTAATACTTTCACTCTCGCATTACTTTAATGACTTATAGAAATAAAGCAACTTTAGACTTGTCTCCCTCTTCCACTTCCTCTCCTCTCCACAAAATATCAATAAAAATGAAAAAAATTACAATAGTTCTATTCTTACTTGTATGTTTTCTCCCGAATATTTTCTTTTGGTATATTACTATGGGATTTAGGCAAATTCATTTCATTTTCAGTTCCATTTTTTTCTTTATAAGCTGGACTGTCGTATGTTGCTTCAGATAAAATTAAAGAACTGCTTCCTAATATATCAGATGCCATCTTCAGCTTAAAATATCTGAAAATATTGAAAAAAACATTAGAGATCTAAAAAATTAAGTCATAACAATAATAAGCAAAAAAAAAATACACTGACACCTCGATTCATCATGTTTCCGAGGAAGCATCATGGCCCTTAATATTTTTTAAGAAAGACTTATTCTGTCATCAGAAATTTTTACTGGTAACTTGTGTTAAAAAGCTGGTTGAAAGTAGACTCCATATTGGACTATATTTTCTAATGATTTTCGTTATTACTTATCTTAGCAACAATAGAGTTGAGAGTTGAGAGTGGTCTCTAGATTGTACCATCAACTATCGACTCAATTCAGATTTTTTTCCTATGGCAACATGCTATCATCCTGGATTTCTTTATTCCGTTTATTATTATGCCTCAACAAGTATGAACATTTGTAATCAGACAACATCTGTAAATACTTAATTAAGTTATACTATATTAATGATTATAATATAAACTGGAATCTGTTTTATCATATATATTAATGTCATGGTATAGTCGTAATACTAATTTTAATAGATAACGTGAAGGAAATGTGAAATAAACTATTTTTGTAATATTGTATTACCATCAATTTGGGTAAATTTACCCATCGGTCTAAGATTGACCCACTGCATGGAAAGATGTGCTGTTATAATGCTAACGCCATATGAATAATTGTTAGTTAAGCAAAGGTATTGAGTAGCCATTGGTGGTAAAAATATTAATGAATGTGTAACATATTTCGTTTTATGGTTGAATTTGTAAGTTGTCAACTTGGAATGATAAAACACAATTTAAAAACTTTTCTTTAAATAAATTGGATAGCCATATTTTCAATTTGTATTACTAATCTGTAAACCAAAAGCTGTATATTTTTTCCCATTTTAATTATGTACAGAATAAATGACAGCATTAATAAAAGTTCCCAAAACTTTAAAATCACTGAATTTAAAGTAACTGTAATTACTGTGATTATTTGTATCGTAGGCCAAAATTACCCGAATTGGATGAAAATTTTTCCCACCTTGTTTTATCTATATTTATACATCAATTATAACAATAAATCTATTTATGTTAATTAAATTTCTTCTTAAGACATTCGTTCATTTCCATGTAGAACAATACCTTACATAAATGCAATGGCGAACCATAAGAATACAAAAACCCTCAAAACTGGGCGAAAGTTATCCAGATTTACTGTACATAATAAGTAAACAATAATTTAATTATCATTAATTTATATTTCACCACAAACATAATGTTTATCATAATCTCTTATTTGTATTATTATAATTTGAAAATTTCACACAATGTGGCATTGCAGACCAGTCACTCCTGAATGTTATTGGTATTTTGTTTATGTATTTATCCAAGTTTTCTATTAACGGGGTGTAGCGAGAGTGATAAGTTAACTATCTGTCTTTTCTAAAACCCATCCTTTTATCCAAACATTCTTCGGCTCATGTTTTCTCTGAGAGGCACTGCTGAAAAACTATTTTTTATACTGGCTGAAAAAAATGAATCAGTTTCTGTTCAAATAAATCCAAACCATTACAGCTAAGTAGACATGGCTCGTTTGCGAACGAATGAATTCAACCAAACTAATCTTTGAAGTGAACGAGAATCACGTACGACTCACAAATCAAAAGAGCCGTTCAAATGAATGTTGTCAGACTAAAACTAAAAAGCATCGCGAGTCACGAATTGGTTTGTGGACGGTAATAAATCTTATCAGTTATCACGTCTGGTGGCTATTGGCATGTGAAAAGCGTATTGATATAATACATAGATAAATATCATATGAATATCATATAATATACAATTCCCGATAATACAAATTCACAGGTCGCTATACCATGTATAAAAATACGCTTTCATATTCATGAATCATAAATATTACCTACATTTGGCATCAGTGGCAAACAAAAAAGTTACTAGGCATATTAACTCAATAAGGTGACTCGAATGAACGAATCTTTCCGATCGAATCTGGCCAATCTACTCATTTGAAAAGTCTGCATTAAAGTAATACCCCGTTTTTCTACGATTATTTTGAAACCTGCTTCTCACTCTCACCAAGAATTATCCCATCGTCATTTAATAAAAAATGTTCTATGTACAGGGAATTTTTTTATTAATAAAAGATGCCGGAACTCACTTCTTGTCAAGCTTTTTACTAAAGAAAATTATATTCAAATATCATTCAAATTAAATTTATAGCAGGTTTTCCTATGCCACGAAGCACGATCAAAACATTTTTTTTTTTATTTTAGACATGTCAAATCTAATTTTACAAATTATGGAAATATGTAAGCGCGAACCCAATTTCTATTAAATCATTAAAAGTCTGTGAAAAATGGTGCCGTAACGCCGTTCCACCGGGTTACATGACAAAAATATACTGTCTATATATAGTATCGATGGTGTTTTGTTCAATTGATATAGCCCTAAAAAAATACGAAAATGAGTTAATGATTGGATCTCATTTTAAAGGTGATAGAGCAGACATCGGCCAAATGTTGTAAATAAGAAAAAAAATTGACCGATTTTTGGAACGGAAACATCATTTTACGTTGGTATTAGGTTGACAAATTCTTACCCAGCCACTTGGTGTAAGTCACTATTATGTCGACATCGACTACGTATAATTATGTATCAGAAAACATGAGAATTTACAAGATTGCATTTCAAAGATTCATAACGCAACTCAAATATAATTGTTTCGATAAAAACATTTTTATTCTCTCCTGAACAATTTCAATTTTGAGGGTTATATCAATTGACCAAAACACCGTCGATATGCATAAATATAATTATATAAATTTAATAAACTATACGTTTTTTTTTGTTTACTTTTGGAATTATACTGTTAATTAATCGAAGATGCTTAGTGGAACCAATTAACGTCGATAAACGGGGTATTACTGTATTGTATAGTTCCGTTTGTTCCGAGTGTCGAGTGTTGAAAGATGAGTTCTGTTTTGATGACATTATATCTGATATCACGTGTGTACGACATGTTGGGCACGCATAAAACGGTTGACGGTCAGTGATAATTTTGATTATTGTCACGTTTTCGACTACATTTTATGACTTCAGTGATATTGAATGCTTACGTTGCTATGTTTGAAACGCATGACTTAACTTGCGGGTCAAGAAAACACTGCGAAAGCGTTGTGTCGCTGATAAGGAAATCTTTCAAAATACAGTTATAAATAAAACTTAAGAAATGCCGGAAACTATAAACAATTGCACAAATCGTTGTTTTTTATTTGAAAATATCGCGTGCTAAAAGATTCCCAGATAAGTTTTGTTTATTTGTTATCAAAGAACTGGTTGAGAGCCGCATATAGGCAACTATGAAAGTAAACTTATATATATATTATTGTTTATGGTTTGGTCAGTTTTGTGCTCTTGAAATTCTTTCAACCGGCTTGCACATTGGTAAACACCAGCCCCCAATTTTTATACATTTTCTTTTTCAAATTAAAAAAAAAATATCAGTCATTGCAAAATTGTTTATTGACATTACATAAATTCATTCTAAATAGTGTTTTTATCTCCTTTCGAAACTTTAACCGTAACGGGTCTTATTCGTCTATCGTATATTGTATGATAGTGAAATCTGAGCCATGATTTAACGAATGATGAAGATAGAGGCAAACCTATTAAATGAATGGTTATTAAGTCTGATATATGTCTAATTTTTAAATTTGCCCTTTTTTCTGAACAAATTGTTTTCATTAAAGAACATCCTCGTTCCGCCTCGGTAGAGTTTATTGCAATTGTATTAATAATATTTTCAGCTTTTCTGACCGTTTCAGAAAGTTCATCGTGATTATCTCTTAAAATATTATCTATATAATCTCTGAAATCATTTATTTATTTTGAACTTAATAATTGCACTTAAAATCCTATTATGTTTTTACTTTATCTATATCAGATCATATAAGTATTGTGATTGTGTAAAAATTCGATCTCGGAATTACGATAATAAAAAAAAATGTTTCTTAAGATCCAGCTCTCTGAACCAAAATTATTTTAGCAACTTGCTCGACAGAGGGATGCAAACCCATAGCAGCACATCACTAGGTTTCGTGAAAATTTCAATTAAATATTTGGTATAAAAATAACAAATATTTAATATAATATAATTTGATCGTAATTGTTTGATTTTTACTGCAAAAAAAATACGAAAAATCATAAACGTCAAGACAATGCAGCTCAAAAGACGGCATTGACTATTTTCTATAATCAAACTTTAAGGAGTGGAGGAAAGAGTTCAACTCCACTGAGGAAATTTAAAAAATTAAGTGACATATAATAAGCCTTTAACGCAAAAAATTTTAATGCAATTATACAATAGTTATCTGTATATTTGGTATGTAACTATCCTCTTGATAAAAAATAATAAAAGCAATAATAATTCTACCAAGTAATTGTCGAATCCTTCAAAAATCTTAAAATGCTGAAAAATTTACTATATTTTACAATTCAATATTGAAAAATAATTATAAATGATAACATTAAAACGTTTCGATAAAATCTATTCTTTTCATATATTTTGTAAATATGATAATTCATCACAACGAATTTTCCCAATGACGTAATATTATCATTTTTAAAGGTGGGATGTTACCTAAGTCAGTGGTCGCTAAACTATTGATTTACTAAACTATTAAACTATGTTTGACGTATAAGTTGTCAACGAATCTATTTCAATAAAATAATTCCTATTTAAAAAAAAATAAAGTATTTATTCCTAAAAATAATAAGAGTGATGCTTAGTCATAAAAGTGACATTGGCAACTAATTTACATCTCAGTCTAAAGTCTGACGATGAGTCTCAAAGACACATGCCGCACCTAGTAACACAATCAGGGTAATACTAAATATATCAGTTTTAATTTGATTATACATGATGATTTTATAATATTTATTTTCATAATGATTCCATCCACAAATTCCACAAGTAAGTTATAGCCAATAAGTAGTTCTTACTATGTTTTTATTACTATATGTAAGTACTCGGCACAGACACTGAAATTTTCTGTTGCTCGCTCAATCGCAATGGAAAGTGATAGTGAAAGCGAGATATAAAGGCATTTTGGCGTTTGCTCTTTTATCCTACTTGTTTGTACACACGAGAAGTTGTATGATAGAGATAGATACGATTTTGAGTTTCTACTGGAAGTAGATCGTTTCAGTGGATTTGAAGTTATACAGGTCTTCTCCAATTTACTATTTTACCAGTATCAAATATTTTATGACACCCATCGCATACATGAGCTATATTTTGTTTTAAATGTCAAAACTCTGTAACTTGAAATAAACTCTAAAACGATCTTTCACTGCAAAACAACATTCTCCTGGCTTAGGAAATGTTACCGACTGTAAAAAAATATTTCATTATTCTAAATCTGTCGAATTAAAAAAAACTGTAGGACTACATATTTCTTTCTTGAGATAGGTATATCACTCAAAAAGAGCGTAAGGAGTTTCCTTAAGATAAACAGGACATTTGGTATATTTTTTTATCTACGCAAATATAATTTTTAACCGGGGTCAACCCACTGTTAGATGAAGGCCTTCTCCAGCTCAATCCACTTCTCTCGGTTCCTAGCTTTGCGCTGCCACGTATTTCCACCGAACCTGACAAGTTCGTCAATCCTGCAGGTTTTGGGGCGGCCCTGAGGTCACTTAATGCCACTTGGGTACGCAAATATATTAGATATGAAATAAAAAAAACTGAAGTACTTCCTCACTAAGTGAACCATTCTTAATTGGGGCACGCGCTACCGTTTGCTTTTCTGTAAAACTTATAATACAGTTGCTATTATACACATGTGAGCTTTGTTTTTTTTTAAACCATGATTCAAGAGAAACTTTGAGGATCGTTGGCATATTAATATAAGTTCATTACCAAATTGCAAAGCAATATGTCACCCGTTATCGCCTAAAATATGTAAATACGATTTTGTAAAACCGCAATAAATTTTTTTTAGGAATATTTTTGAATTTATTATAAGAATCCACTATCAATATACTGCATATAGACTACTTAGAGTAAACAATAGGCATATTTTAGCAAGCACTGATTGTAAGTAAACTATATTATCATGATAAAAGATTGAAAGAGAGAATTGGCTGTTAAAGTATCTATGTAATTTTATATATTTTAAAAATAAAGCAATTTATTTTGTACTACTTCCACATGTATATAATGATCAGGACCAATTTCGTTCATCACGAGCATTATCAGTTGATATTGCTGGCGATGAATAAAATCAGGCCTGATAAACAAGTGGAAGTATTTAGTAAAACACAAATTTTGTTTTATTTTAAAAATATTTATTTTTGAATCAAAAATTAAAATGTATGGGATCGCAGTTGACGTCAATGAGCCATGCATTTATACAGAATAACAATAATAACTTTATAAACATAAATTAATATTTAGTAGATTATATTGTACGATAGACAGATATATTATATTAATACGGGTTTATGTGGCTGGAAAAGTTCATTAATTTTTTTTATACTATTTATATATAATATGAAATATCTATATATAACTTTTTCCTCACGCCATTACGGACAAAACTTGTTTCTAAGGCTGAGATCTTTCCGCATTATTCAAAATTTCCGTTTTCCGTCAAAAAATTCCATCGCAAAAATAAAATATCAATTTTGCGGTGTAACTGCCAATACTTGGTGGAAAGACTACATATTATTTTTAAAAATAGAACACACGTTTTTGGATAGATTCCACAACCTGATAAAATGATCAATTTGGGTTTCGCTCATCGCGAACAAACCTGTCCCGAACATTAGAAAAAAATGTAGTATTAGTACCTAAAAATAAAACGTGTTTTATTATTATAAAAAAATATCCCGAAATTATATATTTTCAACTGAATTATATATTTATCATTACGTAGAATAGTTATATAAGAAATACCTTCATCAACATCATGTTCCGGACAGGTTTGCTCGTGATGGACGAAACCGGAAACGATCATTTTACAAGGTTGTGGAATTTATACAAATACTTAGTGTTCTATTTTTTAAAATATATTCCGTCTTTCCACCAAGAATTGGTAGTTACACCGCAAAAGTGATTTTATCTTTGCGATAGAATTTTTTGAAAAAAACGGAAATTTTGAATAATGCGGAAAGATCTCAGCCTTAGAAACAAGTTTTGTGGGTAATGACGAGAAGATAAAATTATAAATCTTGCATATTATAATATAAAACATTTCAATGAACTTTTCCAGTCACCCAAGGCCGTATCTGTCCATCGTATAATATAATATTCTAGATACTAATTTGTAACGCTTTTGTAACTTTTGTTTGACTTATTTTATCTTTAGTTTGAAGGGTTTGACTGCTAGAATTCTTTATCATTTTAACCACGGGTCGTCATTTTTCAAAGTTATGTTGAAAAAAGTTTGTGAAAACAAAATGGTGAACACAAAATATTGAATTCAAGCTGTAAAACTTGAAAGTAAGTATAAAATGCGGAATATAAAATTATACTTTATATTTCACACCCTTTTGTAGTTATAAGATTTTTACCCTTACAAAATTAACCGCAGAACACAATAAATGTACGTTAACTGAAGATGCTCGTGATGAGAGAAACTCCCGATAATTATAAAAATGTGGAAGTGGTACAAAGCAAATTGTTTGTTATTTTTAAAATTTAATGCCTCTATTACAAAAAGAATTGACAGTTAACAAATTTCGACAAACCAATTTGAAAGTGCGATAATCAATATGTTGAAATAATTTTGAAGACTAAATTTGATGTTATTTTATTATACACAAGTATAATTTACTATTACAGGTACAAATTGGTGTACTTACTTAAAACTGGTGGTAAATTGAATCAAATATTGTCACGACTTTTCATTAAGATCGACACCCAACTGAGAACTGATCCTTAAATTAATTTTGTCAGTAAAATTAAATGGTAAGTTGTAAATCTGTGAAACATATTCCATGTCAGAAGTTGACAATGTTTTACGTCACACCACATTAATCACGACCGTGTTTTACTCTTTCTTACCGACACGGATTCCCGCAAACTGGACACAGATTTTTATTTTCTTTGTTTACATACGAAGATGGTTTTATCTCCTATAAACTGGGAATTACCAAATATAAAGCGGAATGAGTGGATAATGTCATTAAAAAAACGCCAATAGTTTTATTCAGAAAATTATGCATACTACTTTAGTATTTTATTTTGAAACCAAATCTTAAATGCGTTATTATTTGCAATCCGTTTCTTCATTTATTTCAATTCTCTAAATGCTGTATTTAATATTGCTGACGAATTTGAGACGCTCCTATCCCAATTTTGAATAAGATACATCTAGTTGCATTAGATATAAGGGTATCAGAACATTTAGCTGCCTTTAGATTAAAAAAAGAAACTTCGACATTCGCAAATCACTTGCTAATGGAGAACCATACGTTTAATGCGGATGATGGGGTTAAACTGTTGCATAAAAACATAGGGGATCATAAATTATTTTATCAGGAAATTTTAGAAATTAATAGAGGCCAGTTATACTCCTTACCAATCTTGAATGAGCAGCTGAACCTTCCTAATTCTCCGCTATTATATCCGATACGTTGAAACACCTAACAGATTTCACTAAATGTGGAATGATTGTATATATTTACCCATTCGTCGAATTACATCCCGTCAAAACCCACAATACTATTATAATTGTAAAATCACTGGTATTTCTAAAAGAAGTTGAAAAGCGGCAATTCGCCACTCTGTTAATATGGTGTTTACAAAATAAGGATTAGGGCGATTTCCAAAATTTTAACTCAGGTATCGGTGTGGGTCTCAGACGTATAATGTATTGCCTCGTAAATGATATTTGTCGCATTTGTATCTTCTATATAAGCGTTAGACACTGTTTACTGTCTCTCAGTTCGAGTCCATTCGTGTGCTCGAATGCCTGAAGATGCCGAAAGGCGAAACCCGGGTCGTTAGTGACAAAATACATGGAAGTGTACAAAATCTCAATAATCCAAATTTAATATTGAAATTCCATCAAGCACCCTCAGTCGATGTCTTAAATTATATGTAAAAATTTAGTAAATATTTTTCAAGAAATTATATTTCTACATCAAAATTTTGCGCCTGTATCGTAATATTCTTTTGCCGAGATGATTTATGGTTTAAAATAAATAATAAGTAATTTTAAAGACACTGTTAATCTTAAATAATTGTAAATATTAAATCATTTTTGGAGGAAAAATGTTGGGGGAAGGCAAAACCCCTAGCTACGCCACAAAATCTTCTTATTTTTCTGTCAATTATATATATTTTTTTTTTTTAAGTTTTTATTATTTAAAACACGTCTATTTTATTATATAGATTAAAAAAATTAAAGGTAGAGAGGCGCGGAAATTTTTTTTTTTTAGGGTAGGCGTTGTAGCATAAACGTTGGAAACCACTGACTTACATTGTAAATTTTACAATGTAATCAAAATAAACTATTGCGGGCCGGAGATACTGGGAAATGGCCTGATACTGTCGGCCGGATTCGTAGTGCTTGAGGGCCGATGTTGGTCCGCGGGCCGTAGTTTGGAGACCCCTGATCTAAAGTAATAATAACCACTGCCATTCTAAAATAGCCACAGATTACCACTTGCTTCATTTGGAACTGGTACATATCAGTATTATAAGCATTTCCTCATACTTAACTCAAAACTGCAAAAAAAACTGACTTGTAACGCTTTGGAACTGAGGTATCGATATATTTATAATACGTCGCTCGGCATGCAATACCGCATTAACGACAATTTTACTAAAACTTATTTCTTAATCGGTTTTCATGCGAATGTACATTCCTATAGTGCCGAGTGTTAATCAACGTGATTGTGGGCAACTTGCAATACCAATTTCATCCTATTTCTGTCTTATTTCTTCGATGGATTTGGCAGTAACTTGGTTGAAAATCATTTTTAATATGAAATTTAATCTCATAACTTTGATATTCCACTGGCTGGAGTAACAGGATTATCAATTTTAATTTTGTAATAATGGTATTTCATTTACAAATTTAAAGGATGGCAACAATTTTTGTCGCTGACGCGGTTTTGCATGCCGCAAGACGAATTATATTGACTACAGTCGATGAATTTGGATACCTTAGTATCTTATATGATATACCAAGATATGAAAAGACGTATTTATAATCCTTATCACTATCAGTCTTCTATTTGTGTAATATTATCAGTTAACGAATCATCAAAATTATGTCACAAAATTTGATTTATGATCTAGTCCGGAACTTGTACCGAACTTTGAACTGACAATCAGCAATGATATATTTTTTTTACACTAAGTCCGTTAGTCCAGTTCAGTTATTATATATTATACATATATTCAGTGGCCGCTTGTGGATAAGATATCTGGGGGTGCTGCGGTTGATTAAAAATTATTAAAATTAAACGTTATATGTATTTTTATTTCATTGTCTTTTTTCCTTGAAAAATATCGATTTTATTTAGATAGATGTCGCGCGTGTGGTCAGACCATTGCACACACACCCACACGCAAAACACAAAATACTGTGAAATCCTCGGTTCAGATCAAGCTTCTAGCGGCGAGTCCCCCCTCCCCGCGTCCGTCCTACGCCATCTGGAGCATATTCCATCAAAAGCCGTACTGCACAAAATCATGAAGATGTCTCACTTTCTGATATTAGTACCAGGGTGTATGATAATTATTCGATGTATCGGTGCGCGGGTTAGCTTCATACGTGCTTAAATAATAGTGATATTTTCATATAATATACATAAATTTATGTATATCATAATATTACATTTTTTTCAACTTGCTTGGGGGTGCTGCAGTTCCGCAGCGTGTATGGACGAGCCGCGCCTGTATATATTAGATTTTAATATAATATTTCTATTAGTGGCTTCCTCGATTTTCATTTTTTTTCAATATTTGAAAAATATGTAGTCGACTTAAGTCGAACACAGGAACTAAGATTTTCTATTTTTCAAAGTATTCTGGACACATTTCATTTCATAAAATGTTTGCTCACAAGAATAAATTATGGTGAACCAAATGCTGATAATAAAGCAAATGCATTTTTTGTAAGCGTGAAATTTTTTGTGTTAAGGACGCCCAGCATGATAATATTGCATTCATGTGATCGTGTTCTGTGTTTTCAAGATGCTATACAATAACGATAAATAATTTGATAAAAAATATATTATCACATTTTCTTAGCGGGTAGTAGGTTGCCGACCACTGATTTAAATAATTGATCAACATGTTTATATTTTCTGGGCCAGTAAAAGGTTATTTCTAAATAAACTTCTACTGACTATACTCGGAATGTAACTAATAGTAAAAAACCTGTTTATAAGATATATAAAACTCAGGTATAAAAAATAAATATCTTTAGAAAATTCATGTCAGCTTTTGATAACCGTTGCTGAAATATTAGAGTACTATTTTTACGAAAATTCTTTTTCTTATTGATTTATAAAATTAAAGTTTGGTGACGTCCATTTAAAACAGTTTTATCCTAAGTTGACACTCTTCTTAAGCAACTGTCAAACACGAGCGTACGGATGTCTACAAACAGTTTTGATATTAAAAATACAGGAATAATGGAAATAAGTGGCCACGGCATGTTAAATAGTTCAAAACGGATCTGTGAGAAAGCCCGGAAAGTTATATGTAAAGTTTGTCAGTTCTGCAGACGTAAAAGATATAGTAAATAAAAAATAATATCCATCATTTACAATGCAGAGAAAACTGTCTTCATTACCGAATAATTAAATTTTTAGTGTTGCCAAGTTACCCGTTCTTAAATACTTCTGTATTTTTTTAAGACTCTTTATATATTTTTTAAAAATTCTATAAATATAGCCTTTACTTTGTGAAAAATCATTTTCAATATTAAATTAAAATTGTTAACGTTGTCATTGTATTTTTTACACAATTTTGATTTTCACACTTTGTATGAAACTATAGAAACATATTATTTCAAATTGTATTTCCATTTAATTGTAATTTTTAATGTTTTAATAAAAATACATTATTTACATAAAGTTTTTTTTTCATTTCTATCTTTAAAATTCGTTAATGAAATAATTATGGTTGCATATGGCAACATTTCTAACTCGACGGTGGCGCCCTCACTAGCGACCAAGTTAAATTGGTTAAATTAAAAAATCAGTAATACTTGATTTATGGTGACTATTTGAATATTGCTTTTGTCATTATCTCAATATGGGTTATTTGGAGATTTCTGAGTAACGACTTGGAGGATAATGATGGTTAATTCTGCGTGTTGAGAATAAATGTAACATCTTAAATATAATAGCCCAGACCACTCTGTAGACGCTTTATTATTATTACATATCACACGTAGGAATGAAAATTTCTCATGACGTAAGCGTTCGCGGTATAAACAATGCACACACAGTTTCGACGTACTACCTATTATTAATATTTCAATTTCAATACCGTCATCCATGACGAGTACGGTTATACTAGTTTTAAAATAGTCGCTTAGGGATATCGGAAGTGGCTATGTCAGCAAAACAAATGTTTTTTTCTGCTCAGTAGATCGGTATCATCTGGTATCTGCAAAAGTGGGCAACATATAAAATGGTTGTGTCATTCTAAATTAAAAACGTTTCTGATAACTAATGTTAAAGTTAGAAGACAAAAATCGTAAAATCCAAATGTAATTTGTAAAAGTTGTGGAATATGTATAATAAATCATGTGAGGTATCTAAAAGAAAAAAACCGATATACCCACTTTACAATGTTAGTAATAAACGACGCTTTTCCATTACGCTTAATTAGGTTAGTTTTATCGATGGTTTATTTTCCATCGTATTGTATTTCCAACTGAGAACAATTTGCCTATTTTCATAAGTCAGTCAACCGCTAATTGCAGTAATTATTATATTTATGTACATGTCGGAATTGAATTTATCGGTTTCTGCGTGTGATTTCCGTGACACGAGGAAGTTTGTTTTTTTGTACGAAATATTTTTGACGGGCTTTGCAAGTTGTATATCATTGGATATTACGAGAAATTAATGATTTATAATATATATTATGTACTATGTGAGTATTTTTTGTTAGATTTTGAAAAAACGTGGACTTTTCGGTTTTTACTTTTGGATTTAGTGTACATAGTTAAATGAGAGTTAGTTTCTTTTAATAAAATATAATAACGATTTTTTTGAATAAAATAGTTTTGTATTTATTTATGCATACTTATATTTTAATATGTTTTATAATTAAAAATCGATGAATTACAAAAAAAACATTTATTTACCATTTTTCAGCTTTTTGACAATACCAAGCCCCTTTTCAAGCAAATAAATTTGTTTTTGAAAGATATTAGGTCCTTTTTGTAAGCCATATAATTTCGAAAACTAAAAAAATTCTGCCAAAATTGAAACAGATGTAAATATATTTTTAGTGAATTTTGGTGGACAAAATTGTTTTATTATTTATCACTTATTTCATAAAAAAAATAGATGAAAAATCACATTTTTTAAAATTACTTAACAGAACATCACCACGATCACACGATTGATATGTTTTTTTTTTACATCGATTGATTTTAATGCGCACTAAAAAAATATTTATAATTCTTCATTTGCATTCTTATTCTTATGAAAACGTACTGTGTTTAATGACATTAAAATCAATAAAATTCGTATTGGTTGAAGCGAAAAACTTGATAATTATGCATTATAGTAATAAATATAACAGCTAATTTGCTACTAATTTTGAATTAAATTATAGATTTAAATAATGCATATGTAAATAAGTGATCGTGAATACGGTGTGAAGTTCAAAATTTGAGCCTTCAAATATTTCTTAGGCGGATTTTGAAGTCTATAAAAATCCATAGAGTCGAAAAATATGCTTTTATTCAATCAAACCACTGGGTTAAACCAGTTTGATGCTTATTAGCGGCATTTGCACCTAGGAGCTTTCCTGCGCGGCTATGTGGTCGTGCGTTAAGACAGATGGTGTGTGCGTGTGCAAAGACACTGGAAGGAGAAGGCATTGTCTGTGTTATTGGTATTAGTTTTAAAATGAGTAATTTTCAAAAATTGTTTTTACTACTTGTTGAAATTTTTCTTAGGCACTTCCCAGTATCCGTTTTGTTGAAATTGATATTTTATTTCCCTTTTCTTAAACGCATAGCCATAAATCAGTCAACCACTGTGGTCTAGTTGCAAAAGCTTTACCTAGCGGTAGTAGGTTGGTCGGAACCCCGGCATGGTCAATATTAAATTTAGATGTGAAATCTTGGTCATGGATATTTGCGATATCTTTTCTCTCCGATTGTTTAAAAAAATCTCATTTTGTCTCAAGTGATTTCAAAATTTGAAAATATCTGACGTCTTGGTTGTTGGCTGTATATAAGATATTTTTCCAACAATTTCAATTTTTATTAAAAAAACAATTAATTTATACTTTTACAACAAAACAAAATTGTTCAGTAAAAAAATTAGAATATTATTTAAGACAATGATCCTAATATTGAATTTTTTAAAAACCAATCGACAATGCTTTTGTATAACTGAGAAATGCCAAGATCACCAAACTAATCTACAGGTAACGAGTTATTAAGGTTTCTTAACCTGATGTCATCGGTACCATTTTTGAGTGACGTCTTTTCAATAACTTTTTATGTACAAAAACTAGTAAAAAAAGTAGAAATATTCAGAAAAAAATAGTAAACTATGACCATTTCATAGTGCCAACTCCAGTACATAGTACAGATTAAAAGGACTTTGGGAGCACCTTTTGTTAGTTAGACTATCATTACACGTTGGTCATTTTCTGGATATCAAACCCTTGTAGCCACGGTTAATAAAGTTATATTGTTTTTTTTTTGCATGCAATACATTACCGACTTTAAGACAATCATCTGATAGTTCCGAGGAGGCAGGAGGTTAGAGACAAAATGAGAAATACTCTCGAGACAGGTCCACACTAAAACCCCCAGTCGCAACGGTGAATATGTTTTATTGCAGTTCAGTGCATGGTAATGTTACAAATGGTTTTTTCTAGCTTTTGAAAAAGTCAGCTCTCTCTTGCAGTAGTGAGGACCCAGTCCTCACAATGGCTAACTAAAAAAATTCTTTCAATGAAATCGTCGGTTAGTAAGTAACAGTAAGTTTACAAGCAAAATGTTACAACTAGTAACAAACGAGTGGAATACAAATAATCAGTAATTAGTAATAGTGTGATCTTACACAAGCTTTTGGTATTCCTCGTGTTGAAAAAATAATATATTGAATAAGAATAATATACATAATAGAACCAATGCGAATGTGTTTAAATAAATAACCTTATAATGGAGTTATACCAAAAATGCTTCTCAAGGTGGGGTAACAAGTGAACCAGTGGAATAACAAAGTAACCATTTTAAATTTTATATTAGGAATTGCATGTCATATTATTATTTCATGCTGTGGCAGTGAATATTCGAAAGTGTAAGAAAAAGAAATTGAAGACAATTATTATATTAAGACTTTCGAATGAATGCAAATGACTATATGTAAGTGTAGTTTGGAATTTTTTTCAATGGCTTTGATGGATTATCAATTTCGCTTATTGTATATTTTTCTTGACGCTGTGAAGAATTTCATTCTAAATTTAAAAAAAATATTTTTTGCTAGTAAATCCATCTGCCCAAGAATCGTATAACAAAACCATTTTTATTAAAGGCATAGGAAAAAAAAACAATTTCGCTAAGTTATTTGGACCAGTCTTGACATTCAAAATAAGAAATTGTGAAATATTTAAAATAGGTATAAAAAAAAAAGACCATGTCCGCTTCCAATGTGGAGCATATGGCCTCCTAATAAATGTATCTTACTTTTAAGGTGTTAACTGTCAATTCTTGGTGGAAAGACATTATATTTTAAAATATAAAACACAATTCATTTGTACTACTTCCACATATTTATAATGATCAGGACCGGTTTCGCTAATCACGATCAGTTGATAATGCTCGTGATGAGCGAAACCGGTCCTGATCATTATAAATATGTGGAAGTAGTACAAATGAATTGTGTTTTATTCTTTTAAATGTATCTTAACGGACGTTTTTCTACGAGAACCGCTTGTTACTCAGTTACTCAAACTCTTTTTCGAACAGAGTTGGGATAGAAGGATAGGGTTAGAACAGTACTAGTGGTTTTAAGGATCGGATAGGCGGGAGGGAGTTCTAAACATCACAAACATCCATGCCTACGAACAGAAATGCATAAATCGATTGAAATATTTATGAAACTGTCCGTACCGGGATTTGAGCTCGAGACATCCGTAACCAAAGTTGACAAGAGAGGTTGAAGAACTGAGTAGAAACCCTTCTGTTGAGATACCTCCATTAGGAGTCTATATGCTCCACATTGGGAGCGGACATGCTCAAATGAATTTTCGCAAAAATACCGCTGAATCCATCAAAAATATTAGCTGAGTTAGTTGTCATTAGGTACTTTTAAACAAGCTCGGTTTGTTTTTAAGATTTTACTAGCGTGTGTCCGTGACTTATTAGCTATAGTTGATTCATACATTGTTCAGTTAAAGTAAATGTAATGTTGAGAGGTCTTACTTAATAATGAAACTTAAAGTCAATGAATACACTAACTGACTATCTAGTGAATGTACACATTGAAGAGATTTAACGTATTTTACATCCAATAAAGTAAAGTCCCTGCATTTATTGCCTTATCTTGTTCATTCAACTGTATATGCCTCGGGCAAAATAAAGCAAACCGGCCAGGGTTTCTAGTTCATTAGTTTTTTTGAAATGTTATTCCATAGCGCTCTAAAAATATTATATTGTTTTATAATGAATGAACGGGGGCGATCGGGATCGTAATATTTCGCCCCCCGATGGTGCTGTGTGGTATATTTATAATAGGGATATGAACAGATCCGCACGTAGCCGGCAAATTTTGCCTACTGCAATGATAATTCGCAAAGTCACGTGTACAACGGCGCACATTTACGACAAACTACAAGATGTGAGCGGTACTCAAATTCAAAAATATGTATTTATTTTTGATTAAAATACCTAATGATTAATCTTTTGTACAAATTTAACGTTTTAAGACGGAATTAAGGAAAAAAATATTGTATTGGTTTCCGTGATCTTGTATGTATTCTAAAAGCGTGGGAATGCTTATTAGATAAGCGAAACTGGCCATATTGTATAAATAAATGTTGTAGAATATTTAGAATGAATAGTTATCCCTTTCATTATATCTTCTAAGTTGAATCTTTCAACCGATGTGTCTAAGCGGTAAACAAATTCATAGAAATAGAAAGTATTTCGTGAATTATCGAATTATTTCTGTTAATACACCCGATCCTTTTTAACGCGATACATTGGTTCCAGAAATTGACTCTTAAAAGAATACCTTACTTTTAAATAATTTTATATATTGGTTCCAAAAACAAACCGTCTAAAAAAGTATCAAGAATGTATGGAAAACTAAAATTGATTCATTAATTTAGTGTAAAGAAATCTTTTATTAACACATAAACCTTTAATTTCCTTAAAAATGAGACGAAAGCAACAAATAAGATTTTTTTGTTGAAAATATATGTAGACAGATGAAAAATATGAGTATGGTTTGAGCACACTTTTTGTTTGCTCCGTCGGAGATTACAAGTTACGTCATCTGGTTAGGATATGTCACTAGCGAGACGTATTTTGGAGAAGTGAAGAAATAAACTAGTCTAGGGTGATTAAATTGTTAATGGTTTTTAATTTTTAACAAAGTTTTAGAGATTCAAAAATATCACGAATTTTCAGGTACTCTGTATTACATGAAATAATTCATAAGTTTTTTAAAGAAAGAATTTTGGAATAAATAATCCCGTAAAAACGTACATTTCCCTTAAAAAAGGAACGGTGGCACTACAAAAATCACGTAAAAAGTGGACTGGGTGTCAAAATAGCTCCGTAAGCTCAAACATTCCTATTCTCCCAAACATATATTCATTTTGGCTGACCACTTCTATCAAACAAAGTATGAGTCTTACATTACTTCGCCATCTTTCGGTTTTCATAAATTCTCATAATAAATCATTCACACGTGGGACTTGGCTCTTTGATATAATTCTAACCAAGGTATCAAATTCTTGCAATGAAGAATAAAGTTATTTGTCATAACGATATCACCGGTCACGCCCGTCATTAACTGATCAATTTTTTTGGAATATAGAATGTCTCGCCCTCGTGTGGTTACCTACTTGCGTTGCTCTTGGTGGTGTCCATGATTTCATGTCGTATGAGAGAACATTTCTAATAAGGTTATTATAGATTTATTCCTTCGTGTCAAATATTGTGTAAAAATCTAATAATAATTTAAGATATTGTCATAAAAACAACACAATTTGTCACAAACCTAATTTTTTTCAGGAGAGGGCACAATATAATATCTTAGTTGTAAAAGCCCTTTGCTTAATGGACTATTGTTATTTTTAGAAAAGTGGTATATTTTTAAGGGTGGATTTGAAGGACTTTGACTTTGTCTATATCTATCTATACACAGTTATTTGGGGATCGCAATAACCTTGATTCCTTACCAGAGTCAATAAACTCATCTAAAATGATGGGCTCTCAGTATACGGACTATGCACAGGGTACAATATCAACTTGATTTGACTGGTTGAGCGAGCACACTGGTACAAAATCGGTTCCGCGCAGCTCTGCTCGGGCCGGGAATGTGAGAGAACGACTCCATTTTTATATTGATAGCGTTGTGGAAGACGGTTATGAGACACTGGCTGCACATACACAACGGGTGGTAGTGGAAAAGCCACCATGTAGTTTTCCTGCCACCACCAAAAGATCTGTTAAAAATATCATAAAAAATAGCATTTTAAAGACCAGGGGACTTCAAAATCAAAGTTAGTCCAAAAAATCATATGTAGATTTTAACCTATTTTATAAATTGGTAGTCATTTTATGTAGAATTTTTAGAATATTTTATAAACTAGTGTATGGAGTCATAGACAGGAAATAGAGAAATACAATCAAATGAAAAGATTATTTATAACTTTTATGACAATCGCTCACCTCTCGTGAATAGTCCAACAACAATTCACAAAATTATCATTTCCATATAAGCTTGCCATTCTATAGCTCAGCTGTCAGTCTTCTCAACTCTCACAACAATGCTAGTGCTAACTGCGAACAACTCTTCTTGAAGAGGACCCATTAGTTTCGATTAACGACACTAATTCGCGCATGTTCCTACACAATTATTTGTTACCACAATTTACATTGTAAAGAAATTCCCCGACCCATTGTGCCGCGCGAAACCGGGGAATCAAGAGGCCAGTGCCGATTGGTCGTATTTCAGTCTGTGAAAGCATTAGTATATATTTATCTTCTAGAAGTTACACGTACAACCATAAAAAGGATACATTATCATACTGAAGAAATCGATCCGTTTTTGTTTTATTAATTTATCTTTGAAAGAAGAACGAAGTTTTTGATTATATTTTTCTGTTGGTGGTTTACTTCTTGGTGTTTTAACTACAAAGGATAACGATTTAAATTTGGTAAGTACACTTTTTTAAATAACACTAATGTTATATCGATCGTCCAGTTCATTACTTGGGTATCTCTAAAAAAACCGTATTTAGGTAATGAGAAAAACAATATTCAAATGGTCACCATAAATCAAATATTATTAATCCGTATCCGAGTTTCATATATTTAAACAACAGTTGTGCAATAAGGTACTTTCCTAGTATAACCAGAAATATCAAGATTTTGTTTGATTATTTAGGAGGTTGTCTGCCGTAGCATTTTTGAATTAAGCGAGTACTTAATCAGATAGAGCACAACATTCTACAGGTATATATAGCTCATATTTCGTTTTTTGTAGTTGTGCAACTTATTAACTGAACGATTGATATATTTATACATACATAATTGAATGTGATGCAATAATTAAAGTATATTGAAGTATTTTTGCTACAAACTTTCGTGTCGTCTTTCGGATTCATAAAACTATTTAAATAATTAATAAATGAGTTTCACCTAGTGCTTTTAAAAATTAAGAGTACACGATATTTTAATTTGAACTTTCATATTTATAACGCGATAATATACATCATACATTATTAACAAGCCTATCTTTAAATTATAGTAAAGTAACTCTGCTCTATTCAAGTATTGTCTTGCTTTCAATACAATTATCATTTTTTCTTTTCAACTCGCTGGCGACGCAGAAAACAATTTGCACACATGTTATTTATTAAGTAACGAAATATGTTGATTTATTTTAGGGCTAGATATCCTTGTAGGAAACGATATTTTGCGGTATTAATAAAACCTACACAATCCTTTGATTTTATTTATTTCTTAATGATATAAAAAATCATTATTGTTATGGATAATAGCTGAGCTTTGGAGCTAAAACAAAACGAAAATATAAAATATACACTATAAATATAAATTGTAGTTCTAAATAATAATAATAAAAATACTATATGCGAAATTTTCAGTGTATATAGAAATAAAATATAGGTATTTTTTTGCGAAATTGTCGGGTCCGTGGTGCAGTGATCAACCTTGTTGCGGATTCGGATTCAAATTTCAGTACGACCAGCTTCATGAATTGATTTTTCAAATGATTTATGGATTTCTGTTCGCAGGCATGGATGTTTGTGATGTCTAGAATTCCCTCTAACCCATACGATTAACGGGGCGTAGTGAGAGCGATTAGCTAACCACTAGCTCTGCCTTAGTCTTATCTTTCTATCCTTACTCTAATTGAAAAAGAGAGGTTGAACAATTAAGGAACAAGCATTTCTTGTAGAAAACCTTCTTTTAAGATACTTCTATCACATTGCGAGCGGACGTGGAAAAAATATATTATACAGAAGAAAATTAACAGCCTTTTGCATTAGCGTTTTGAAAAAGTTTCATGTTTAATTTTTATGGTCTGCCTCATGGAAGAACATGTCATTTTTTCAAGTTATTCAAAAATGTGTCGTACTTTCAATATGCCGAGATTCTAATTGTGTCGATAAATGACATACGCAGCTAAAACTTTTTTAGATTTTGATGGCAATCGATTCTCAATAACCAGGGGACTATTTTGAGTTCAGAACAGTCAATCAAAAGTCTATTTTTTTCATTGAAAAGTTAGGTTGAACATTCAAGTTGTCTTCTAAAGTGTCCATATTTAAATCCTGCTTTGTTAACTTTGTTATTCCACAGTGGAATAACAAAGTTACCAATTTTAATTTTATATATATTATATCTAAGTGTTTTTGAAAATCGATATGTTTTCATTATTGTAGTTGACCACACGCCATTTTGGTTGATTCGTCTTCTTAAAATGTATTATAATCGCTGATTTGAAAGATTATTCATTAAATTGCGGTTATATTTTATTAGATACATTTTCAGCTTTGAAATTACCGCTGTACTTCGGATTACTTAAGCCGTCTTTTTGGGGGATTTATTATTATTACCCCGTCTTTTTATTTGTTTAAAAATAAGGGTTGACGTTTCCAATTAAAACAGATTAGCGAAAAAAAAAATCTACAGCAGAAAAGAGCTAATCCGTTAGTGCTAGATCTGATGAGCAACGTTACAAATTACATTCCTACAGCTATTTTGTAAAAATTAAAAAATTACGACTATCTGTTAATATTTATACCACATAAAATTTCTTCTCTTAAGATAATACCTTCAGGAATCCATTTGCTTGACGTTGGGAGCCGACATGGTATAACAAAATAAATATTTAATGGTTTTCGTAAATGAAGAATAGTCCCGCTTTTTACCGTTATATATCTTTACAGGTAACCGTGGGATTGGTACTTTTAAATTATTTGACTTTAGGGACATATTATTTACGTCCTGTATTCTTTTATTTATCTTCTAGGAAGAAGTCAATAAATCTCGTTTGTACATTTAGTCGAATGGCTTATTTTTACTGTTAATTTTTTTTTGTAGGTGGGTATATTAAGCGGACGGATCCGTGGTGCAGTGTTCAATGTCGTTACCTACGGTTACGGATAATCCCATTGCTAATATTTTCATAAATTGATTTTTCCATCGATTAATAGATAAGGTATGGATGTTTATGATGTTTAAAATTCCTTCCCAAGATCCGATCCTAAAAACGGGGCTTAGCGATTAGCTTACCGCTAGTCCTACCCTAGCCATATCGTTTTATCGCTGCTTTCTTCGAAAAAAAGAGAGGTTTATTTACAAACAGTTCTCATAGAAAAACTTATGTTAAAATACCGCCGTCAGTTGACCATATGTTCTACGTTGGGAGCGAACATGGTTAAAAAATATATAAAACAAGTGACAGATTCTAAACAGGTATTTTCTGGTTCTTAATTTGCACTATAAAAACTTACTTTACTATCATAATAATTATAAGGAATGTTAACGATAAAAAAAATGCACGATACGTTTTATAATATTTTTGTTATATTTTGCAAAACATTTAGCAAACCGTTTTGATATTTAAAAAAAAGTTGAACTAAGTACGTTTTGGAATCTCACTCGATAAATTAGTGTATTTTTTTATGAGTTCAAGCTAAGTTTGCTGTCAGGTGATATTTAATCCAAATTAAAATCAATTTTCCATTGCTTGCTTGAGTGTGATATATTTAGTTGTACTGTTGGAATATATGGACTGCTAATGGAACAGAAATTTTCCAACTAATTCAGTTGCCCAACCTCTCTTTTTCGAAAACAGTAGAGGTAGAAAAATAGGGCTAGGACAAGACTCAGCTAATAGCTCTCGGTAGGCACCGTTTTTAAAAACCGATGAAAGAATGGAATATTAATCATCATTGAAAATTCAATTTACGAAACTGTCCGTACTTGGATTCAAACCCGTGAGTACCGCAACTGAAACCAACGGACCTTGCGCACACGAAGACGGACCCTGCATAACTTGAATACCATCTTAATTAAATCTTAAAAAAATATATTTTTCTAACCGTTCAAAAAAAATAATTTTAGATAACTCCAACGATTATAAGAACGATAAATAATTATTCTTAAATCATTCTATGTATGATAATAATAAAATGTCTACAGAGTGGTCTGATTTATTATATTAACATACTTGTGGGAACGACCGTCATAGATGACGGTATTGAAATTGAAAAACTGAATGTCTATAGTAGCTTTTCTTTAGATTCCATACTGACGGACTGCTTGTTGCTTGTTTGCCTCGGAATTCACGTCACGTCAGACTGTGTGTATTGTTTATATCGACCAGGGACGCTTAGGTCATGAGAAAATTTCATACCTACCTTAATATGATGATAATAAAACGTCTACAGAGCGGTGTGGGCGTATATATAAGAAAATTCTTGTAGAACTAAATAGATACTTGGATTCCAACGACCATTCTCGTCATTACCACAGAAAATTTAGTCTTTCATTTCACCTGAATGAGATACTAAATATGTAACAATTATATGTAATTTTTATATTAAAAAAGTGTCTTGTATCGATCATTGACCGTTTTAAAAGCGACGACATTTGACCTATTTTACGCGCTTTAACACATAATGCTGCAATGCCTTGATAAATAATAATTACTGAATATCTTGGTGATTAAAATGAGTATATCTGTCAGTTACATAAAAACGAAACCACAACATACTTTTATACAAATCAAGGTCACGTTTACATTTTTTTTGCTTATTATTATTAACGAAAGACAAATCATTCAAAATTAGTTTGACCGTTTGAAATGTTAACTGAAGAAAAAGTTCAAACAAAAAATGCATAATTATTCATTATAACCGATTCTATATGACTTATAAAAAATTTGTGTTAGTGTTTCAACCAGGCTGTGTAAACGCTAGGGTCGCATTTTATTATGAAAAAATATTGTTGGGCTTGAAAAATTATGGTTCAAAAAGGATATAATAATCAACATTAAAATACATATTTAACAAAAATTTTTACCCATATTATAATTAATCGATGGTAAAGAAGCTTTATACAATTTATAATATATAATATATGATAACGTAACATGTTTTATGTCGTAAAAAAATTAAAGATTCTTCGACCCTGTTGATATAACGAATAATTTATGATATTTAATGATATAAAAAGTATATTATGTTAATTAATTAATCATACAATGGCGTTGGGTTCGTGGTCGAGTGATTAGCTTCAGTTACAATACTCACGGGCTCGAGTCTCAGTACGGACAGTTTCATAAATTGATTTATGTATTTCAGTTCGAAGTTATGAATTTATGTGATGTCTAGAATTCTCTCTCACTCATCCAATTCTAAAATCAGGCGTAGCAAGAGCTATCAGCTAAACACTAGCCTTGTTCTATCCCTACTCTCTTCGAATAAGGAAACTTGAGAATTGACCAACTGAGTAAAAAGCAGTTCTTGTAGAAAAACATATGTTGTGATACTTACAGGAAGTCAAATGCTACACTTTGGCAACGGCCATGGTTAAAAAAATATTATACAATAATACAGGTACTTTCGAAACCTCAAGAAGTAAGATATTGTTTTTTATTAAATTAAGCGCATTCTAATAAATAAAATTGTACAATTTGTTTGCATTAATATTGCATATCGAAGTATACAGTTATATTGCAAATCAATTAAATTTTGTTATTAGTTTAAAAAAAGGTAACGTTTGAACAAGGTTTTGTTAAAATTTTGTTTAACACCCCTGACCTTTGTGCTACACAGTGCTCAAACGAAATATTATGGAGTCAGCTTGTAGTATATGATTGAGTTATAGGTCGTTTATTTTAACTCGCTAAAGACAAATTAAAGTAAACTCTGGCGAAGATATACTTTGGCGAAGCAAATTAAACAAGGGAATGAATATTCCTCATTAAAATATGACGCCATGCTTGTATTTGAAATAATAAGTATTGTATAATACACTATGGTGATGTTAATCGTCAATGTAGGTAACAACTCTTGGTGACTATTAATTAAGAAGTAGTTTCTAATTTTGTTTCATGGAAGTACTTAATACTTTCTCTTAAGAGCGCTTAGTCTGGTCAATCACTCAACCTGAGGTAAATTCAGATAATCATATTGGTTTCTTATACGTCAGGGGTTGGTAACCTGTGGCTGTCGAGCCACTTGTGGCTCTTTGGTAAATTCGTGCCGCTCTTTCTTTGCCAGATTCATAATTCACAATTTTTATTTATTTTCAATCGTTTTGGGCATATTAATTTGTAGGTCGGTTGGGTTAGGTTCGTCGTCTATGTAGACTTAGAGAAAGGATCCTTGCTTCCTTACGAAGAATTACATAAATATCGCCAAAAAAGCAATGCCATCATTACATTAGCACTGACTATTTTAAGACAGCAATAATTGTCACTTGAAAATCTTTTATGCGAAGACTCTAAGATTTAAAAATTAGCAAAGAAACCCTAGCATTTATTTTAAATCCGTTCATTATAAAAGTTGACAATTTTTTTCAATATTTTAAATCCATTTATGGAAACTTTACAGGCCTTGTATTGTACCGTTTAATTTATTAATAAAAAAAATATATTTCGCTTAAACAGATACCCCCTCACCCACATCGGTCAGATATATCAAGATCTTCATTGACATTTATAATTTCAACAATAAAAAGAGAAATCTTTAAATATTTACATTATTTTTATTTAGTAAATCTTAATAAATTGAAAATACATAATAAAATGCAATTATAAAAATATCTTTTGGCTACCCAAAGAATTCTAAGGCGTTTTGCTACTCACATTTGGCTCTTTTGGTCCAAGAGGTTGCCGACCCCTGGTATAGGTAATGCCCTCGGGCTTTTGTTAAAGTCAGATACGTAAATAAGACTTCGGATATCCGAATGAACTTTCATTCATTGATGTTTCTAACCAAATGCATTTCACAAAGGAAGATTAATGTACGTTAATTGATAACACGTTATAGAGTGGACATATTTTTTTCAATGTTCCTATTTTTGACATTGTTAATGTAAATATATTATTTTACAGTAAGTAAATTATGCGACGAGAAATCATTTCAAGAGGATTAAGTGAAAAATTATCAAAAATTTCTTTTGAAATTAACGATGTCTTATCTAGATTTCTCAACGGAAACACGAACAAGACTAGTAGTTAGCTAATCGGTCTTGCTACACCCTGTTTGTAGGATCCTTTGGGTGGGAGGGAATTTTATATATCGCTCGAGACATCCGTAACCGAATCTAACGACATTGACCACTGCATCACGAACCCGACATTAGTATGAAGTATGAAGCTTGTACTTCCAATTCTATAATAACACATTAATTGGCTTCTTAATCTACTCTATATATGATTAATGGTACAAAAAAGAAAAATTAATTGCGTATGTTCATATGCGTATGATAATAATTATTGTCTGATTTTCACATTGGTCGACCGCTGGATTACGCTGATGATTATTAGACTGAATTTAACGAGATATAATCGAACCTACTTTAAAAGATTCTGCGAGAAGAAATTACCAATCAATCTTAAAATATACTTTGACAGCGGTCAATTTTTTTTCATGTGAAATTGATAGACAAGTGAGTTTTGTTCCGCATTTAATTAAGCATTTTTTCATCTTTCCAAGTTATTAATTATGTTGTGTTGTTACGTACTTTATAACATATTTTGTCCGCTAATGTAAGTAGATCAAAAATCGATGAATCTTTAAGATACACATTGATCGATTATTCGAAATCTTTAAGCCTTCTAAAATTGGTTCATTTGAGAAAAAAATCATGGCAAAGCTTTTCAAGTGCCGCATTAAGTTATATGTAATCAAAAAAGGCCGCATCAAAGACTCTTCATATATTATATATTTATATACAGTGACGTGCTGTTCAAATTCTATCAATCGGCTTGCACCCTGGTAAACATCAACCCCCATTTTTTTTCAAATTAAAAAGGAAAAATTTCAAATTAAAAAAAAAAACATGCATTACAAAATTATGTATTTACATTACATAAATTCATTCCAAATATTGTTTTGATTTTCATGCGAAACTTTAACCGTCACGGGTCTTATTCTTCTATCATCTGCTATCTGACGAACGGTGTAGAGTCCCATGAAGTCAGTGGCAGACCTATCAATTTAACGGTCTGATCTATGTCGAATACTTAAATTTGCCCGTTTTTCTGAACAAATAGTATTCATTAACGAAACACCTCGTTCCGCCGCTACAGAGCTTGTTGTAATCGTATAGGTAATATTTTAGCTGCTCTGACCGTTTCAGGAATTTCATCGCAATTATCTATCATCGATATTATCTCTGAAATCATTTACATTTATTTTGAACTTAATAATTTCACTTAGAATCCTAATATTAACAGCCGCAAGTTGTTACTTTATCCATGTCAGATCAAGTATTGTGATCGTGTAAAAATTCGATCTCGGAATTACGATAATTAAAACTATCCGTATTTTAAGATCCAGCTCTCCGAACCAAAATTATTTTAGCAAACGGCTCGAAAGAGGTGGTGCAAACCCATATCAGCACATCATATTTAAAATGAATGTTCATAATCTCTAATATAGAATTAAAATTGGTAACTTTGTTATTCCACTAGCTGTCTTACTAAATGTGACAGTGTTTCGCTTCTTTAAGAAGCATCTTCAGACTAACCGTATCGGTAGTTTATATATTTATAAATTAAAGAATGATTCTAATTCTCAACATAAAACAATGAAAGGTGGGATGGGTTCCATCGAAAGTATAAATAAAAAAATATTATATTACTTAGATAATCAAACTTTTTGATTTTGTCGCAAATCAGACAGAACCTGGAAAAACGTATTGTAATAGCGAATCAAATTTTCGCGTTTTTCCACTGCGATTTAAAATCTTTATTAAATAGTTATACATATAAAATTGTCAGATACTTACTTTAACTATGCGTATAGAACTGCATACTATAGAGGCCGGTATTCATTTGAACTTTTTTTGCGCGCACAGCACGCTGTGAATCATAATTTGATGAGTACGTTTAAGCGCACAAACAAGTCATTTACCTCCACACCTGAGCAAATTATGACTCACAGCGTGCTGTGTGCGCACAAAATGCTCAAAATAACATTAAGTACGACCAAATGTATAAGTAGCGATTTAAAAAGCTCGACATAAACAGTACAATTGTTTATTGTGTCAAAGTACCCTTTATGTTATTATCAACTAAACAACTAAAATTACATGAAAATTATCATAAGCATAACAAAACAATACACCTTTGCACCGAGTATTGATATATTACCACTATTTTGTATGATGTCATCAATATTAGTAACAATCGATGACTAAGTTTTTTAGCCTTATTTCATTTACTCGACAAAAAACGTAATTTGAAATGAGATTTTTTGCCTAATTACAGATCAAACAAAAGGTCATATTCAATTTACCCTACACTCGATCGTCTTAAAACGACAAAAGATACTTTTTTTGTAACTATTAGTATGAGTTAATGGAAAAACTAATTAATGGCTTTAAAAAGAGAGAGAAAAGATTCAATATGATTTCATTGAAAAAAACGATAATTGTCCATAGATAATTATCATTTATAAGGTAGTTAATGAATACAACAAAGGCGAATTAAATATTAAGTGATGTGGCATAATTACAAAACGACAGTTATAGCGTGATGGTACGTGTTTTGTTGGTCGCTATGACTTTAGGCTAGGCTTGTGAAATGAATAGCGAATCGGAGTCATTGGTGTCGTCGATTCGTTCATTCAACTCTCCTTATTTGGGTTATTATGTTTTAACAAAATTTTTGTCTTAAAAATAAAGCAGAATTTATTTTGTACTACTTCTAGATTTTTATAATGATCAGGACTGGTTTTGCTCATCCCGAACATTATAAAATGGGAAGGCTTATGATGAGCAAAACCAGACTTGATCATTTTAAACATGTGAAAGAAGTACGAAACAAATTGTGTTTTATTTTTAATATATATTAAGCCTTTAAATCGAGAATTGACGGTTTTTTGTCATTCAAGGGTTGTAATTGCTAATTTATATACATATATATCAGGCGCGAGCGGTGGCTTTATCTCTTTCTCGCTCAATCACATGAAAAGTGAAGGTGCAAGCGAGATGCAAGGGCGTGCGGCGCATGCTCTTGTATCCTTCTTGCTCATACCCAAATTAAGTCGTGCGATAGAGATAGTGATAAAGCCACCGCATGCCGATGATATATATACATATATATCTCACACGCCAATCATCGCAAGACTTACAAGATTTACTATCGTTCGTAAACGACAATTCCAATTCATGAGTCGCGATCTCATATGGTTATAGTTTGTTTGAACAGTTCTTCGTATTCGCTAGTGATTAGCGATCCCCTCATAGATTAGGAGCTTTGGATTCGTTCGTTCGTGACTGACGCATGTCTACTCAAAACCCTAGATGTCTAGAATAACGTTTTTCAAATGGTGTTTCACGAATTAAAGTTGATAGCTTCGGAATATTAAAGAAATTCTACCCAAAAACAAGTATTTGTTTTCGCCTTGGGCATATTTTTATTTCGCGTACTTTGTGTAGAATTTGTAAAAACGTAGTTATATTCTATTCTACAAAATACTAAAAGGATCCGTCACCTAAATATATTGAGAAACTAAAGCAAGGCTAAACTAAACTAAACTAACTAAAGCTGTCGATAAGGCAAATATTATGACCCGATATAATCCTTCCCAAATGTTTAAAATACGCATTATTTTATGTCAAAAAGTTTTTAATGAAGGATTGACGTTTTCATTTCAACATAATTCCCTCCACCCACCCAATCATAAAAACTGGGCTTAACGATTGCGATAAGCTAACTACTATTATTCGTTACCCTAATCTTTCTAATCTTAGACTCTCTGAAGAAAAAGAGGTTGCGTTACTGAATAAAAAGCAGTACGGCTGCCCAATTTTAAAAACTAGTAAATGTTTTATTTTAAGAATTCCGTGTCTTTGCATTTATGTTGTCAATAAGTCATCATACATACACGGCTGGTGAAATGATGTTTTGAATCAGTGAATATTGCACGTATAGTGAACTCAACATTGCATATTGCCAAATTTATGTTGGTGGAATGTTGGACATGCATGAACATATTTTTTTAATATTCCAGAAGATTTTCTGTAAAAACAGTTACTTTGTTTTGAAATTAGACAGCCGAGTTCTCTAGAACAATTTCTCTTTAAAAATACCATGGACTCGGACATGGCCACTATTTTAAGACTTTCATTTATTGTGTCAGTAACTATTTAATTTTTGGTTAGTAAATGTAATAAATAGTCAGTAATTAATCAAAATGATCAGTATACACGTGATCAGTTAAATAAATAAACGGTCAGAAATTCATATGAAATTGTCAGTTATCAAATTAAAGGGTTAGATATTTATATAAAACGGTCAGCTTTTTAATTGAACCTAACCTACTATTTTCGATCGATTCGGCGGTAGCTTTGTGTAAATTTATTTTTAATATAAAATTAATGTTGATAACTTAGTTATTCCACTGACTGTGTTACTAAACGTGACACATGTTTCGATTTGGTAAGAAGCCAAAGTCAATCTGAAGATGTTTTTTAACATAGTGAAACACGCGTCACATTTAGTAACACAGTCAGTGGAATAACTAAGTTATCAATTTTAATTTTGAACCTGACCATTTCGCAATAATTTACCTACCAAACATCACTATGCACGTACTATTTATTATTTCTTGCTGACCATTTATCGAACTGGTTAATGGCCAATTATGGAGTTAGTTACTGACCATTTATGGAATTAGTTACTGACCACAAAATAGTTTTTAATGTCATGTTTTTCCTAAATCAAAAACGGCGATCTTACGACTTTTTGATGACGTTTGCGCTTGGTAATTGAAGCTAATCCCGTGCAGTAAATTTGATGGACTGTCCTTGTACTTGGATTTTTAAATTGGCGCATTATACGAAATTGCATGATAAAAATAAAATGGTTCAGATTGGCGTATTTTAGAATTAAATTTGTTTATAGCATGATGAATAAATAACTATAAACTCACAAAACGAGGAAAAATTTATAAAAATTACTATTTTATAAAACGTTTTATTTTCATATTATGATGACATTAAAATTTAAAAGATTCGCTGAAAGCAGCGTTTCTCAAATAAATACGGTCGAGAGTTCCGTCTTTCATAATGTGAACAATTAGTGGTCCTCTGTGTTCTAATACAGTGCGCCGCGAGACAATCTCAGGTGTACCGTGGCGGAATGTGTCCAAAATGAGAAAAAAATCGAGTATATGTATCAGAAAAAATTAAAACACTTGGTTGGATATAGTAATTTTATCGTAGATTTAAGTGAATTGTATTTATTTATGTAGTACGTTAGATATTCAGAAATTTTATAAACAAACAATACCTACTTCTTATTGAAAGCTTTTTAAAAATTATAATGAATGTAATTTAAGACATCGACTGAGGGTGCTTGATGGAATTTCAATATTAAATTTATAAATATTAAATTAAATACATGGAAGTGTACAAAATCTCAATAATCCAAATTTATAATGAATGTGTTGTTGTATATAGAGTTTGAAATCAGTTTTTTTTATAGTATACGCCTACGTGAAATGACTAAGGAAAATATTTAAATTTTATAAAATAATGCATAAGTTACAATTGCAATGCAGATTCTAATATCATAGGCAATTGGTTATGTACCCTTGATTTAAAAAAAACAGTGAAGCAATATAACAATTTATAAATTTAACATTGCTTACTGTAAATCCTTGGTAAAATGGCCAGTGGCGTGGCGTGACTACGATTTGTAACTTTATTTTTATAATCATAAATTATTAGCCATGAAAATTTTCCAGTGCCCCTTTTTTCAAATGAACACACTCCATTTCGTAGTTGAATTGCAGTGATTATTCATTGAAATAATAAAACAAATAAATTAGTTGATTTGATCATTTTGTTGCTAAAGTGATACAACCTCATTTATTCATCCAACTCCGCGCCAAATTTGAAGCATATAAAATCATAATAGAGCATTACTCAACGGAAATTGCATTATGAAAACTGTTTGCTATTCAGTCACTCAACATCTCTTTGTCGAAGAGGGTAAAAGCAGGTGGATGGGAGGCTGGTAGTAAGGAATAATAACGGATCAGCGTCCGTTATTATTCCTTATAAGTCCTAGAGTACAAATCCGTCGAACACATTTACACCGCAATCAAATAAGACGAACTGCCAACAGCGTTGAAAAATCGATGATAGGAACAGTGCTATAATTATAGTGTAAATTTAGCAAAGTATTATCGATATCTAGTTCGGTGTTACGCCATACTGACGTCCATATAGGACAAATTTGAATAATGGATAATTTTTTAAATTTATATTTTATTTAAATTTTCTTATCTACGCTAATGTTGCGTGTACTTGAACGTTGGTTCGTGATGAAAATATATGAGTACACTTCTAATTCATTCATAAGTTCGACTGAATGAAAATGAATTGAAGAACAATGAAAGTGATTATTTAATTATTTTATGATCTGTCTGTGTGGTTAGATATCTCGATTTTTGTTAATTAATTAATTCTACTTATATAACTTAACCAGAGCATAAAAAATATCTTTATTTGATGTCGCTCTTTAATGGTTGGGTCTCATATACAAGTCGGTTGTTTCACCACCATCCGTTACGTGTACCTATGCAGTTAGTTTCCATAACACAATAACGATCAAGAAAACCAACGAATTTACTCATCGTGTTTTTGGCCTGGTCCTTTTAACCATACACTGCTCTTTTAAAAAATTCTGTAATTATATCAATGTATTATAAAACTGTAAATATAATACGTCGAATACGTTGAAATTAACCATTTCGAGCTATCTAGTCGTACTTAACTACTTTTTTTTTAATATTGGTGAGGTTAAATATTTTGTCTCGAAATGTGACAATGGAGGGGTGTCAAGAAAAATACTCAACAATGTATGACTTCATATACATTATGATACCTTTCTATATCAGTATCCACTGATAATGATTAAAAAATGGGCATGTGATAACGTCATTCCACACTTTCAAAAAAGGTTGAGTGTCACATAGCTTGCCATCTTAAAAAATGTAGAAATTCTTTTCACCAATTGGATATATTCCAAGATATAAAAGTATCAAAATAGTAGGGAAAAATCATGTGATAGAAAATTAATACCAAGTAGAAATTATTTATTCAATATTTGTGGAAAAAAAACATTTTCAATGCCAATGGCATAGCGGTCACTCATTCAAGTATGTAAATTATAATATTTTTTTCGATGCACGTGCTTGGTAGGATGAAATAATAAAAAATATATTAATGTGTATCTGTGGGAGTCACTATTTTCTTATTATCTTCCACAAAACTTTATAATTTTATTTAAATGTATTCAAACGGTGAGATATGGTCTTGAATATTTATGAAACTTAGACCACCAAGTATGAGTGATTTCATAAAAAAATCGAATACCGTCACATCCTAAATAAAATTTAAAATTACAGCAATTTTCAAAATATCCTAAAAAAAATATTATGATTTTTTTTTCAGTTTTGTTTGAATTATTGCATATTTAAAAAAGTGACTATCACGTGCATACTAACGTTTGACGTAATAGTGATCTTTGTTCATGTCCGCTCCTAATGTGGAGCATATTATTCACGAGAACTGCTTCTTACACAGTTGCTCATACTTTATTTTGTTGAGAGAACATAGATAGGAATAGAGTACGACTAGTTGTTTTATAATTGATCCCGTTGCGCCCCGTTTGAGGGTCGGATAGGTGGTAGGGATTTTAAATCCATTCCTGCGATTTCATCAAGTAATAAAATTATCCTTACTAGGATTTGAGCCCATGTTTACTGTAATCGAAGCCAACGACATTGACCCCTCGACCACAGACCTGGATATCACACATCATAATATATTTAGCACTATTTACTTATTAAAAAAATTACATTTACAATAGTTGATGTTGTCTGTTGAAAATGCTCAGTGATTGACCCAAATCGGTCCTGTTTTTTTATTTAAATATTGTGGAATATTTTTACAGTATACAGTTTTTCATTATGTTTTATAATGCCTCTCAACCAAGGATAAACATTAAAAATACTATTTTCATATAAGCATAATATTTAGCCGTCTAAAGTTAGTGAGGAGATTACTATATTAAGACTTATTTTCAATTTAAAGCAATATCATTTCACACATACAAAATAATTATTGCTAGTGTAAATTTGATGAAAATGATTCTAATCTAAATTTATGACACACAAAGTTAACATTTTTTTATTAAATAAATCTATTATGGATAATTGATGAAAAAGGAATTTCACGTGGTAGTACTGCATTATAAATTTGTGTGTAAGGAAATTTTTTATTGATTTAAAAATATATACCTTAACACAATGTTAACGAGGATCAAATTGCGTTTTATTTTTTACTATATATCTATATTTATAGAAAATAAATTATGTAACGTTTAATTTTGTAGCGACACGATTGGTTCCTTTAAGAGTAGTGATATTATACACCAGGTGAGGTTGTCACCTGACAAAATTTTCTCAACACTAAGCCCACAACTATACACACACATTCTTACTCTCAGTCTGCGCATCGTGCATTGTACGCATGACCAGTTTTGCATTCTGCGTTACAGATAGACGACAGATAAATCAAATATAATAATACATATTTTATTAAACTATGAAGGGAAATAATGATAATTGATCGTTATCGACATGCTAATCAGTCATATAAAGCAGCGGTCGCCAACCTTTTGGACCTCACGGACCACTTAACTCACAATTTTGAATCTCTTTTTCTAGAAAAATTACAAAAATATAATTATCATAAAAGCTATAATTTTATTACGAAACGTTATTTACACTTGTTGAATTATAACAAATTATTAAGAGTGGTGTTTGTTGCTGCTTTTTTTAAAATAGGTTTATAGATTATTGACCCCTTTACGGACCACCAAAGTATTCTGGCAAAACACCAGTTGATGAGCGCTGATATAAATTATACAGTGTAGAGTATTTAAAATATATGGATTTATTTTGATTATTATTAAAATATTTTATTTTGTTAAAGATGGCTCAATAATAAATAGTACTTTTAGTTGAATTAAATTAAGAATCATAAGGTTGGTTTAATTTGGCGTCTATTGAATAATTAAAATAAACCTTTCCTCCAAAATTTACATTTAACAAAGTAAAATAACGTATTAAAATTTTACTTTTAGTTTTATAATACCTGAAGGATTTGGTATGGCCGAACGAATTTATATTGAAGGTATTTTAATTCAGTATATAGGAGAGGAAACTCATTATTCGCGGATAATGAATATTGCCTTATCCTTGGTTGTCCATTACTCTTGTTCTTTTACGATGGGTTATATTAACCCCAAAATGATGGTCTTTTGTAAAAGTTTATGCAAAATATTTGTGAATTATCGCATAATTAATGTTGTATTTATCTTGGCATGAAATAAAAGGTTGATACTATAATGGAGCGACTAGGGGTTTATTCTGGAAAAGTTAACGAAAGTAAACCAGCCAGAAAAAAATACTTGTATTCTATAAATCATGACGAATATTTATCTAAGCCTGATAACAATTCCTAGAAGCACATATGAGGCACTGAAAAGCAAACACCCATATGTGTACTTTATAATTTTAGTAGTAAACGACGTTTTTATGTTTCACGCTAAAATTATTAGTTTTAACAATAGTTTACTTATTACTTCGTTTTACATTTACAATGAAGAACACTGCGCCCATTTTTATTATTCAGTCAACCAGTAATTGCAATAAAAACAAGGAAAATAAAATCGGCGTTTGTTTGTAGCTATTTAAGTTATCGTATTCAAGGTGTCATTTAGAGCTTTAAATTTTTTTATGTATGGTTTTGAAAGTTATTTATCATTTTATATTGTGTGAGATGTTTTATAGTTAAAATTTGACAACATGTGGACTTTTCGGTTTTTGTTTTTATATGCCTCACATGTAATATTATATTTATTGTTATTTCTAATGATATATTATTTGAATTCTATGTCATAAGATCATGACAGTTAAAAGGCAATTTTTGGTATGTATTTGAAATTCTCACGTTTGATTTTGTTAGTTTTCGAAGGTTCTGTGTTTTTAATCAAAACTAATAGATTAAATACGCTCTCAAATATTGTAGTGACCGCGTTATTTTACAGATAAATAAATTTGGCCTTCTACAAAAAAGGTTGCTCATTCCTGTTCTAAGCATAAATATTTCGTCAATAATATTGATAACTCAAATTTTAGTATAATCTAGTTTTAAAATCAAACTGGTTTAAATCAATCTTTCAACGCAACTTACAATACCTACATGCAATGGCAAACACGGGACTTGTGAGCATGCCATTATTTAAAATTTACGAGAATATTTATTTATTTTAATTGTTATCAAAATATTCCTGTGAGAAGTGCTGAGCTTGGAAAAGAAATTATTTATAACATGTATATTAATGAAACTAAAAGTAAAAAAAAAATCACCACAAAAATATTTATTTTCTTTAAATAGAAGGGTTATTTCGGTAATTTCTCTGTGGTTATTCTAAATCAAAAATGGAGGCACACTTAAGAGAAAGCAAAATAGCTAAAGACACTGGTAATATAAGTTTTGCTAAGTAAAATTAAATATATGACAACAGATCGCCAATTGTTATCCTCGGATTGGGAGATTTTTTAAACAAAACATAAGGTTTCTAGTAAAAAAAAAGTTGCACCTGATTCAAAATGGCTATGGGCCAACCATGTTTGAAAATCAAGGAAAACATAATATAATCTATATTTAATAATGCGATGTATCACTTATATTTAATTTATACAAAAAACCTGTATATATTTCTCGAATTTTGCGTCAACAAAAGAAAAGAATATCTCAAAAATCCTAAATAGTATGGTAATTTCAAAATTTTGTTTCATAGTGGGATGCAAAAATGGTAAGACTTATTATAATATGAATATTATATAACCAGACAAATCTTGAATATAACATATTTTTTATCGAGTCGTTTTATTCCGGATATAATAATTAGTATTACATTATATAAATATTAATTGTATCGTTTTATATATTATTTACTTGATAAAATAGTATAAAGTGAACTATAATTATTTCGTTTTGAGAACTCTTCAATTCGGTATGTTTTGGTTATGTTCAATTTTATTTTCGCAAAAATAACGATTGCTTGTGGGTAGGCTTAATCTTCTACTGTTCATATATTTTTTGTAGATTTTAATGACATTCTAGGATTATCTAAAAAATGTATTTATATTTATGATATTATAAACATATTTTTTTCTTAGTTTTCAGAGATTTTCACAGAATTTTTGTAGTTGATAGAGCTTTGATTAAAACTAATAATAACCACTGCCATTCTAAAATAACATGAGATTACCACTTTTTTCGTTTTGGAACAGGTTAATAATCGATATTCAAAGCATTTCTTCATACTTAACTCAAAACGGCAATTTTTTGACTTGTTACACTTTGAACCCGTTGATATCGATAATATCTCTATGTATAGATATAGATTATAGATATTATATAAGAAGAATGATATAATACCAAACCAACTTAGATAAAAATAATAAATAGTTTTATAATATGCAATAATCTAAATTTTGCTGTTGTAATAATCGTATTTTTTCTAACAACGCCTCAAATTTTCACACCATATATTTAGTTATTCAAGTTTTGTTTGAATATTATCTTAATTTTCTGATGTAGGTGAATAAACTATATATATTTATATTTGAAAGGATTCTCTTTGAACACTAATAATTATTAATCAACTATTTAAATTTAAAATTCTTCAGACATTTTTTGATAAGATGACAGTTTATAATGTATGCATAAACAGAAACCAGTATTGGTGACGATTATATATATTTTTTAAACCATGTTTACGTTTTAAATTCATTGATTTTATATGGGCTCAGAATATTCTATGACGTGCATTTACCGACATCTCTTTCAGTATTATATTATAAATATAATAATATTATTTCTACTGTCTTTTCAAGCACACTTGGCGACTAGTATCCAATATTTCTTTTGGACAGGATGTCTTACGTAATTTTACAGGCGTGTTTCTCGTCAAACATCAAATTCAAAATCTAGCCGTATGCAACAAAATCTTGATTTTTATCGGCATCGTTAATGTAAATTAAACTCCACAGTTCTCTCTGTCAACTAACTAGAAAACATACACTATAGTCTGACATGTGTAGAGCTATAAGTTGGTTGTCCCACTTCCACCCGTTATGTGTACGATCGGTAACGATCAAGAAAAGCAATTAATTTACTTCTCATGTGGTTGGACCGATACAAACTGCACAGGATCGGTATTTTAACTATGCCATGCTTAACGCTGTATAGCATACATGTTCGTTAGACTAAAATACATGTACAATTTTTAAATTAATTAAAAAATCTAGCATTACAGCTAATAGCCAAGGTGTACAGATGCTAAGAATTTTTTAAATCACAAGAAGTATACTCAAATTTTAATTAGAGAAGTTACTGGAGATCAAATCGAGGTGAAAATTCATCGCAAACATCCATTCCAAGAACTTAAATTTGAATTGAAAAAAATCAAAATTTTTATGTTGACCTTGCCTGAATTTGAACCTGGACCCACCCGATCGCTGGGGTAGTACCACTGGACCACAGAAGCCGACGAAAATAATTGACTTTTCTTATTATTATCAGTCATATTAACATCTACTAAATGATTTGTTATCAACCGGATTGAAAAGTGAAGTATGAACCAATTTAAACACGTTGCAAACCATTTGGAACCGAAATGCCTCACTAGAACAGAATTTATTTTAATCCACGCTAAATCACCTCAATGTTCACAAACTATCAATCCAGACTCGAATAATATGAGATGTAGTGTCTATACTTTGATTATTATGATCTCTTTTATTATTACACATAAAAATAACAAAAAAAATACGACGTAAAGAAATGTAAAACACAGTTACTAAAACATTGAATGATAAGAAAAGATGTCCAGCACTTACTTTATAATTATGAACACGTCTTCCTATTGGACAGTTAATTTCCCACAGAATTTTTTCAATTCCAACACAATTTCCTTCCAATATTTCACTAATGACACTTCATAACCATCCCATTACCAGGATGAGACTAAAAACATTTCAAAGTAAGGATGGGGCGAGATAGAATAATCGATACGTCACGGAATAAGATTCGTTCTCATTAATTATTTATGCTAGCACCGATATGTTTTAGTATTGTTTCCTTGGTGGATAAGCTCCTTATAAGAAACGCTCGGACCTTGGTTGACATTGTGACTATCATATTAATATAATACAAAGTAACTCGATTCGTATTTTGTATGCAAAGATTTAGTACGCATCAAGCAGACAGCTGGAATTGCAACCAGTGATCTAATCGAGGTTTGTCGGTTTTAGTAAAATATGTGTAACATAATAGAAGAGAAAAGTAGGTAAGTGTTATAGAACATAAACTAGATAATTGGTTGTTGGTTGGCTTTTGATAATGATGCGAGTTTTGAAAGTTTAATTATGGTTGGCTCTGTGGAGCAGTGGTCAACGTCGTTAGCTTAGGCTACGGATGTCTAATAAATTTATTTATCAACCGAGGTATGGATTTCTAAACGTTGATGTTTGAAATGTCTAGAACTCCGTTCCATACATCCGATCCTAAGAACGGGATGTAAGGAAAGCGATTAGCTAACCGCTAGTCCTGTCCTAACCTTATTTTCTTATCCCTATTTTAAAAGAGAGGTTGTGCAACTGAGTAAAAAGCAGGTTTTTTAGAAAAACTTTTGTAGAGAAACCTCCATTAGGAGTCCATATCGACTATGGAAAGAAAAAAGGGCCGTAACCCACACACAAAATATATATTGTGTATAGCCCACACAAAACTTGTATTAAATTGTATACATTGTGATTATCGAAAAAAATATTTTGGTAAAAAATTGAGGATACTCTTTGCCTTTCTACAATCGATATTTTATATCTATGTATATAAATATTTCGTGTATTAGCATGTTTCGTGAGAGTAAGACACAATAGTTTTTGGTGTGGGTTACGTCCTTTTTTCTTTCCACAGTCGATATGCTTCACATTTGGAGCGGACATGGTTAAAAATAATAATGCTTGATTGAAAAATGTTTGACTGGTTATCAAAAATATAAATGTGAATATCAAAAACATAATTATTATAGTTTTTCATATTTTACATAAAATTTCACTCGGATATATTAATTTTGTGAGGTTTTTCAGCGCGGACAATAGATCGGCGCTCTGAGACTAAAAGGGTTATTAAAAATCACACTTAAATGTCCTTGCATACTGTTTCATATAATGAATTAAGTCAGTAGGAATAAATTAAATATGGTTCACTGTTAATCCTTGACGGAAAGACAATGCAAGAAACATCATTTCTGTTTCATTTGAATTGTCAATGAGTAGTACCATTGATATAAATGCTAGTTTAACGTATCTATTTTTTTTGTCAGTTTGAAGAAATGGGAGTATTTAGCATGACAGTATGAATATGCTCGCAGATAGACGAAGCACGTGTCAAATATAGCTAAATAATAATAGACGAATACATTTATTATTAAATGAATTTTCACGAAACTACTATTGCAAATCCATCGAAAATATTTTCCATGTCTTGTTGCACCTTTCTGATGTATGTAGTTCTCGTAAGAATCAATGACTTGTATAAAAATTCACATATCTATAGTGTAATAATTCGACGTATATCTAAATTATTTGAAAAGGTGTTGAAAATAATATCCACCTGAAATATAAATATCTCTTAAATTTTGAATTTTCCATTACATAATAATAATATAATGTTTGACATTGAAGTCTGAAAACAAAGCTATTGTTTTTTGATTTACTATTTTGCCATTGTGTTGTTCTCGAATATCAAAATACTCATAAAAATTTGTCATCATAAATGCATAGGTAGATATTGTAATTATCACTTTCTGTCTCATCCAAGACATATCATTGGGAAAATTGTCATTACGGTCGATAGAGTTTGACAATTATTGAAGAGACGACTGTAATTATTGACAATTTCTCTTTCGTTGATATTTATAACCTGTCATTAGTGAATTTTCAATAGGAAATATGTATTCGGATGTGTATAAAAAAACATTGCAATAATTGACATGCATATGACATGTATTTTAAAAAATAACAGATAATTTGTTTGTACTACTTCCACATGTTTATAACGATCAGGACCGGTTTCACTCATCACGAGCATTATCTACTGAAGTGATGAGCTAAACTGGTCCTGATCATCACTGATCGTGATGAGCGAAACCAGTTCTGATCATTATAAACATGTGGAAGTCGTAAAAACAAATTGTATTTTTTCAAATAACCAAATTAGCCTTTCCACCAAGAATTGACAGTTGACACCATAAAAGTGATTTTACATATATGTTATTTTTTCCATGTCCGCTCCCAATGTGGAACATATGGTCTCTTAGTGAAGTTATCTTAACTGAATTTATCTATGAGAACTGCTTGTTACTCAGTTGCTCAACCTCTCTTTTTTTTCGAAGTGTGTAGGGATAGAAGGATAACTCTAGGACAGTACTAGTGGTTAGACAACCGCTCTCGCTACGCCCCGTGAGGATCGGATGGGTGGGAGGGAAGATTTTTAGACATCACAATCACTCAGCCTATGAACAGAAATCTATAACATCAATTTATGAAAACCGTCCGCACCGGGAATCGAACCCGAGACATCCGTTACCGTAGCCAGCGACGCTACCAACTGCGCCACTATATTTGTACTTTAAAAATAAAACCCAAATTATTTGTTCTACTAACTTCCATAATGATCAGGACGGGTTTCTCTCATAACGAGCATTATCAACTGATGATGCTCGTGATGAACGAAATCGATCCTGAATATACAAGTGGAAGTAGTACAAAAAATTGTGTTTTACTTTTAAAAATATAATGGCTTTCCTCCAAGGATTGACAGTACACCTTAAAAGGTAGTATATTTGGATTGGATATTTCACATATCGTTGTTTTCATTGCAAAATCTGTATTTTTAAGGGGAACATAAAAACAAAGGCATATACCCTCTCTTAAAATGAGAATAAGAATAAAAACAAAAGTATTGTAAGATATAATTCGACTGGTAGATTCTTCTGGCGGTGATTTATAACTGCATTATCTTTGCCTCTTTTGCTTAATGGTAAGAGCTCTACGGCTCAGATTCATTGAACAAGGCAAGGTCAATATAAGTTGTTTTAAATTCAAAAATTTGTATTATCACTTACTGTCAATTTCTGGTTGAAAAGCATTATATTTTAAAAATAAAACCAATTTGTTTTGTACTAAATACACATTTTTACAATGATCAGGATAGGTTTCGCTCGTCACGAGCATTTGTGTCAAAAAACGAATGTTTTGAAGATATAATGCCTTTCCACCAAATATTGACAGTTAACAGTGTTTAGTGAAGCGTGTGCTGCGAAACTTACTGTGAAAAATAAAAATTGAAGCAGTTCGAGTTTGAAGAATGGTTCAATCAGATAATGTGTTCGTCTTAGTGCGGTAATGTACCAAAATTTAATATGTTAGTTTCAGAATTTGGATAATATTGGACTTTATGACGCCCTTTGTTCTCGAATTATTTAACAAAAATTATTTTCGGTTTTTACGATTTAAAAAAAAATCTATGTATACTGAATAACTGTTGCAATAATTATTACAAATGTTTTTTTTGTCATTTAATAAAATGGCAGGTTTAGAACAAAAATATATCCTACGACACACAGTACATACGGTTTTACTACATTGTGTTACGGGTCCTGCCTCTCACTGGTTACAGCCTGCGGGACACTATTCTAAATCGTTAAGGATTGAGAGACACTTGTGTGGGACCAATATTCTCTGTATAGAGACCAGAAATTACTTTTTTGAAGCTTTCACGAAAAAATACAAAATGTTTTTACACTGTCAAAATGCCACGGCATTTTTTTAAAATACGAAGTATTTCTTTGAACATAAATAATGTAGTACAAAAGAACACAAACATTTTTTCCGAAAAAAACCCGAGAAAAATAGAATATTTGATAAAAAAAGAACAAAAATACTATTTTTTACATTTCACTCATATGAATAATCGTCAATTGCACTTTAGTTTCTTCTTTGTAAAATATTGTTTGTTGTTTTGTCAAATCATTCGTGTGTCAGTAAATATTTTCTAATTTTTTCTGTCGTATTTTTATTCATCGTACTAAAAGTATTTTCTGTTTTTAAATAAAGCAAAAGTAATGATATTCAATTAAATTAAAATGTAATCACACAAAAATAAACTGATTCACCATAATATTATGGTCTTACGTTAAAAATATTGTTTTTGTCAGTGATAAAGATGGGGAAGAAGAGAATGTTGAATGCTGAAATAAATCTATTCAGCCGTTGAAAATTTTCAACGAGCATCCAGATGCTTATAGTTCAATATCAAATTTTTATGGACAGTATTAACTCAAATACTAATATCTATATTAAAATATTCAGATGAATATCCGATTGACACACAAAGATACTTCTTTCACCGTTTGAAAATACACACAATATTATTTTTCACGTGGAATACGTTCTATGCAGAAAAGCCGGTGCAAAAAAAAAACCTTGTAAAAATATATAGAGTGAACGTAGATAAATGAAAAATAGATTCCATTATATTAGACGGTTCAATTTCAATACGGTGTAAAAAGAGGATTAGTTTACAGTTATTCTGTCTAATTTTTTAGGCATGTACGAAAAATTAGTCAAAACATTCGAATACAGATTCCTCTTCACAGAATCGGTACTTCAAATGTATCAAATATTTTAAGAGTTTTTTACTGTCGACTGCGCTCAAGATGTCAAAAATTGAAGTTACTTTATCTTCATTATAATAATTTTGATTATTGACTTACTAAATTTCTGAAATAAAGTCCTTGTTGATCGAAATATACATATTTTTTTTTAATTACAATGATGTTCTACCAAGTCAAAAAGTTATGAAGTCAAACATGTTTGAATTTGTTAAAGCCGTAGCAGCATATAAAACCATTTCAGTTTTTCATGAAATACCTAAATATATACATACCGCGAAACATAGTTTGGGAGCCACTGTCTTAGAAAATATGTGAGTGTGTGTAATTAATTTTTGGCACTCATAACAGGTGGAGCGGATATGATCAGTAATTATTGTCTTTGTTAGTGATATTGAAGAAGTCATTTGGACAATATTTGAACAAAGCAATCATAAATAATAAATTAATTATTCCGATATTATTCATTCGTTATTTTAATGTATTTAATTTTATTAATGACTTAGTTCAAATCAGGAGCCACTTTCATTAAATGCAATAATAATATAATATATGGAGTGGGGCCAATTTATTCAACTTACTATTGTTCGTGGATCGCAGTGGACAAGCGTTCTACAGCAAGTAATATATTCTCTCTCTATTTTCAAAGTACATATTAGTATTATTAATTGAATAATTACACGTTCTCTAGATATTCCACTTCAAATTGTATGCATAATTAAAAATGTATCACTTTTAAGTTATTGTTTTATAATATAAGAAAGTAAGTTTCGAAGTACACACCGTAATCACTTAGAATGATTACGGTGTACTAGGAGGTCCGCACGGGCCTGGGCTCGGCCCGTGGGCCGGGTTCGGGCGGGTAGAGACAATTGATATTCGGGCTTGGGCCGGGCCCGGGTAAGGGATTTGTTCTTCAGAAAAATATTTCAGACTATGTTCATGAGTACTCTTGATAACAAAAAGGCAATAACTAAAATAATTTATTACATTTCGAATAGCATTGGACACAATAGGGTCTTTTATTTGATAAGTATGGAGACATCATTTTATATTTTGGTAACCTGTAACCGAGCTCATAAAATTGTTATTGATCGGTGAAACAATGTTTTGCTGGTTTAATCGTCACCGATCGTAAGTTTAAATAGTTTGCAAATGACAAAGTGTGATATTATTCAGTATCTGCTTTCTATTTGCTTTAGATAGTTAACTTTAAAAATGAGTTTCAACGATATAAAGAAAATGTTGAAAAGTGGTGACTGTGGTGATGTGTGGAAATCATTACGTGAAATAATAGATTTTTCTACATGTGAAAAAGTTGGGTAGGAACGTTAATCAATTTTATGCTACTGTATTTTTTTAAAATCGGGTTTTTTTCGGGCCGAGATATATATAAATTTAGGCTTCGGGTCGGGCTCGGGTAACAAGTGAGATATTAAGACTCGGGCTCGAGCTGGGTCGGGCCTGAGGTTAATGGGCTTGGGCCGGGTAATTTCATCAAATTTCAGCCCATGCAGACCTCTACGGTGTACACATAATTTCAACCTTAAAAACATTTTTTCCGCGCTTCCCTACATTTTATTTTTTTAATCGATATTTAAAATAAAAACACGTTTTAAATGATAAAACTTTATTTAAAAAAAAAAACTGACAACTATAATTAACAGAATAATAACAAGTTTTTGCTATTACGTACATGCAGTGAAGTAGCTAGGGGTTTTAATGTGCCCCACCAATTTTCCATCAAAAATGATTTAATATTTACAAAAGTGTTGAATTAAGGGCATCTTTAAAATTACTTACTATTTATTTTAAATCATAAACCATTACGGCACAGGAAATTGTGCCCCAGTCGCAAAATTTTGATGGCTTGTTCTTGAAATCAAATGTCAAAAAATCTCGTCTTTAAAATATTTTTTATATTTACTATTTATATAAAAGATAGAAAATTATTGGTGTACAATCCACTAATATATTGTACATTAAAATTGTAAATTAATTTAGGACAATATATTCAGCAGATTGTCCTAATATAACATTCATGAAAAAATCAAAAAAGAAAGACATCCTTAGATTATTTTTATTTCTTTATTATCAACGGAATTTTCTGTTCATGTTTAAAAATCCTGCTTCCAAGAGTATATTTTGTGAATGAGTAAAATAAACATTCATTTACTGAATTTTTACTGTTATGTTACGATATGAAGTTTTATTTATTTGTAGATATTATGGTATGGAAATTATTTTATAATTAAAAAATTTTGGCGCCTCTCCTGGAGAATGTCTGCTCCTGCCGAGTTGGAAACCACTGCTTTAAGGTGTTAACTGTCAATTATTTTTGGTGAAAAGGCAATATATTTTTAAAACAAAACTCAAAAGTAATAATTTTGCGAATCATTTAATTGAAAATGATCATACTTTTAATAAAAATAATAACGTAGAAATACTCCATCGTGTAAATAAAAAAGGTATTAAGATGAATAGCATATGATTTTTAGAAATCAATAATACCATTAACAGTAATTAACATTTTAAGCAGAACAGCTGGCTCGCCATTATTAAATTTAATCCCCTTGGGTTTTTCACATCGAGGTGCCAGTAATTGATTTGTATATAGAGTTACAGTGTTTATATCTTACCCCCTCCACACGTCTAATATAATGTAATAAAACCCACCCCCACCCTTTTAAGAATTAAAATCATCGTTTACTTAGAAATAAATAACCTTGCGATACGGTTGGTCTGAAGAGGTGAAACGCGTCACGTTAGTGATAAATCAAGTAGAATAACTAAGTTATCAATTTTTAATTTAATTTTATATTAAAAATGAACTTCCATAAAGTTACCGCTGAGTTCATAGAAAATAAAACACAATTTGTTTGTATAAATTTTGTTGATACACAAAAAATCAACATTATTAATTGAATTTGTTTTTTTTTTTATTTTCAGTAATCATGCCACCTAACTCGTCAGACAGGACAGGTGTCCTCTTTGAAGATGAAACGTTGGAGGTGGAACCGTCCTCTTACAAAGGAATCGGTTCACACTGCAAAGCTGACAATAGGAAAATTCAACCAGTGTGGAGAAACATTATTCTGTTCGCATACCTTCACATCGCAGCTCTGTATGGGGCATTCCTTTTTCTCACGTCGGCAAAATGGCAGACGGATTTATTTGGTAAGCTCATCATTGATAATAGAGTCTTGTCATCTATAAAGATACTGCGTCTATTACCAAGTGCCATTTTTCTAATATTCTTTTTGAAGTGCAATTATTCCAGAATCAAAAATGGGATAACAATTCTCCCGAGTCCATTGATGTAATCTTTCATTTCCAACCATATCCACGCTTCCAATGATAATCATATGAACTCTTTGCGAAGCATTACAAAATAACTTTTTTTAAGAAGAACTGTCACAATGTTTTTCATTCACCCACCTTCTCTTTTCGTAAAGGGTAAGAATGGAAGAAGGAGGCTTGGAGAGGACTGTTAGTTAGATTATTGCTCATTCAGTGGATCATATAAGTTCACTACATTTAAGTTTGTTTATAATCTGAAGGCTTCAATACAGTTATTACTTTTGTATATACTTGTTAATTATTGATGAAATTGATCAAAACTTCTAATAGTAGAATGAAAATTTAGGCTTTGGGTAAGTAGTTTTAATCATGGCCGATTAGAAGTAGACGAAAATGGTAATACAATGATAACTTTTTGGAAATTGTACATTACTTCTTACAGTCCATGCAAATATTTTTAAAAATAAAACACAAATTTGTTTGTACTACTTCCATTTTTACATTATTTAATTTTTTTAAATATAATGCCTTTCCACCAAGAATTAATAGTCAACCCATTAAAAGTGACCATGCAAATATCATTATAAACAGCCGCTAATGCACCGTCCGTGGCGCAGTTGGTTTCGTCGCTGGCTACGGTTACGGATGTCTCGGGTTCAATTCCCGGTGCGGACGGTTTTCAGATTATCTTTCAATCGATTTAATTTCGTTTTATAAATATCCTCCCACCAATCCCATCCTCACGGGGCGTAACGAGAGCGATTAGCTAACCACTAGTCCTTTCATAGCCCTATCCTTCTATCCCTACTCTCTTCGAAAAAGAAAAGAGAGGTTGAGCAACTGAGTGACAAGCAGTTCTCGTAGAAAAAATTCTGTCAAGATACCTCCATTAGGAGACCATATGCTCCACATTGGGAGCGGACATGGAAAAAAAAAAAAATGCACCAATCTATTTGAATTCCAAAAATCCAAGGATAATCGATTTATAAATATTAAACACATTTGTGCTATTCGAGACGAAAAGAAACAAGCGAGATCCTGGTGTTGCAATTTATATACATAAGTCTTGTAATATACATAATTTTTTGATACCGCAGAATACAATATAATATTATAATATACAACGACATTAAGTCGTTACATTAAGAATTTTTTGTCAATTTATGCGTAGTTAATAATATAATATGTTTTTGTCCGTAGCATTCGGCCTTTATATCACATCAGGATTAGGAATAACAGCCGGCGCGCACAGATTATGGGCACACAAATCTTATAAAGCCAGACTTCCGCTAAGAATCATGTTGACGGTGTTCAACACTATTGCGTTCCAGGTAAAAAAATATTAATGTTGTTTTTTTCTTTTTTACCATACGGACTGCTAATGGAGGAATTTCAACAGAAATTTTTCTACGACAACTGCTTGTTACTCAGTTGCTCAATCTCTATTTCCAGAAGAAAACTAGTGGATAGCTGATCACTTTCAATACTCTCCGTTTTAGGATCGGATGAGTGGGAGAGAATTCTATACATCACAATCATCCATGCCTACGAACAGAAATCCATAAACCGATTGAAAAATCAATTTATAAAACTGCCCGTACTGGGATTTGAGTCCGAGACATCAGTAATCAAAGCCAAAGACGTTGAATTAAATAGTCAATATTGTCAAAACTATTTAAAAAATAAGCTAACAATATATTGAATATCCTCCTTATTTTTAATTTTGTTTTGTATGATTAGCTTTAAAATTCCGACTGTCGAGAGGAAAAAACGACGTAACCCACACACAAAAATATTGCCTACACAAAACGTGTTTTAAATTTTATACATTGTGATTATCGAAAATTTTTTTTGAAAAAGATGGAGGGATTCGTATTTTTGCCTTTCTACCGTCGATATATAATATTGTTGCATATTTGTATATAAATATAGTGTATTAGCACGTTTTGTGTGAGTTATACACAATATTTTTTGGTGTGAGTTATGTTCTTTTTTCCTTTCCACAGTCAATATGTAAATTTATTTAATATATAAGTGTCCCAAAATAATTATTATATATTTATGTCACAAAGTAAGTTCATATTAACAAACAGTTCATTTTTATAATTTAAGACATCGACTGAGGGTGCTTGATGGAATTTCAATATCAAATTTGGATTATTGAGATTTTGTCACTAACGACCCGGGTTTCGCCTTTCGGCATCTTCAGGCATTCGAACACACGGATGGACTCGAACCGCGTGCTCGAATGCCTGAAGATGCCGAAAGGCGAAACCCGGGTCGTTAGTGACAAAATACATGGAAGTGTACAAAATCTCAATGATCCAAAAGTTAATTTTTAATTTCATTGTGAGTATGGTATCTTCATGGAATGTGGTCTGTTTTTCACATGGCTTTTCTTAAACCCTGTCGATCCATTTCAATAAACTTGTCTTGCTTTGCTTGCCTCGTTGATATCTGTAGTTTACGGAAATTTTAGTCTCGTAGGTAGACATGTTGGATAGTCTTTCCTATACGGTATTTGCACATCAACTACGGTTTCATACTTTCAGTAGAACTCGTATGCCGTTAATGTTTGTAAATTTTTTGGGAGAACTTGTGCAAATACATATTATATCGTTTGACAAACAGTTTGTCGGAGTTTGTAACCAATTTGAATTAAAGAGCATGTTGCTGTTTGTCTAGAGCGATATATTATACTCTCTTGTTTATATCCGAAAAATTAATTGACCCCTCCATGGCAATAAGTTTCTCGACACCTGCTGTCGTCGTTGATTGTTTTTGATACATTATAACGTGGCCGTTAGCAGGGATCTGATATAAAATAGTCAATCTAGGGCTTGTAATGGCAAGTATTTTGGTAACAATTCGTGTGAATGTGATAAAGTAAAACAGTTTTGCAAAGACAGAAAGTCTAAAAAAAGCTTATCATACTAATCAATAACGGTGAGAATGGTGTGGTGGCCAAGATAGGTAGAGTAGTATGAAGACATTACTCCTGTGAAACTATCGTAGGGCTGCCATAATTGTCGAGGAGCCAACCGGGACGTTTGGGGCATTGAATGGTAGAAAGTAGAAATGAAAAACTTTACAATTACAGTTAACAAATTTTCATTTTTCTTTACAATTATAAAAGACGACAACTAAATGAAACAAAGAAATAAATGTCACAAGAGGTGCGACGGGAGTGCAGTTACGAGTTTTTGTAAATCGCATCTAATCCTTGTGCCCCCTGCCGCCTTTCCATATTTCTTTCTTTTTCACGTTGCCTTGTTTTGCATTAGTTTTTTTGTCTGACTAGCGTAACTAGACAGAACCTTTGCAAATGAATCATGAACCGGGACACGGATACACAGATTTATGTACCGGAACGTATCGCAGCCCTACTTCTAGCGACCTCTCTAAGCGGACGGGAATTGAAAATTGTCAATCTGTAACACACCACGCAGCCACTGGGGTTCGGCATCATTATTGGCTTACTGATATTCAGCTATAAATAAAAACAGTCAATTTAATGATGTAACATTTTTATTTAGGATTCCGTAATCGACTGGGCACGCGACCATAGAATGCATCACAAGTACAGTGAGACTGATGCTGATCCTCATAACGCTACCAGAGGCTTCTTCTTCTCTCACGTTGGCTGGTTGCTGTGCAAGAAACATCCGGAGATCAAAGCCAAAGGTCACACAATCGACTTCAGTGACCTGTTTGCTGACCCTGTCTTAAGCTTCCAAAAAAGGTAAGATAAAAACGACATAATTTCATCTCTTCACACTATCTGCAAATGGCTTAGCCTTTGTAGTTCATAAGAGGTTATCGTTAATTATTGTAGAGCTAGCGTGCTTATATAAGAGTACCAAATTCAGGTTTAACGTGTTTTTTTTTAACCATGACGCTGCCAATATGAAACATATTGAGTCTTAATGGAGCTTATCTCAACATAAGTTTTTTACGAGAACAACTTGTCACTCAGTTGCTCAAACTCACTTTTTCGTAGAGGGTAGAGATAGAAGGATAGGGCTCAGGACAGGGCTAGCTAATCTCCCTAGCCACACCCCGTGTGTACGATCGGATTGTTGGGAAGAAATTTAGACTTTAAAGAAATCCATTTCTTTTGGAAAATAAATCCAAAAATCGAAAGAAAAATCAATTTATGAAAATATCCATACTGTAATCCGTAAGTATTGCAATTGAAGCGAACGATCTTGACCGCTTGATCACGGAATCAGCTATTCGCTTCATATGAAACCCAAAAATCTATTATCATACATGTATCTATGTTCCAGCAATAATCTTATAGATAAAAAGTTGTTTATTTTATTTTTTTATCATCATTAATGCCGTCAAGAAATTGATGTGTTGAGCTTGATCACGAATAAACTAATTCTGCACAAGGTTGAGTCGTGGGTGTAGTGTCATATGTTAATGACCGCTATATGGAAATAACAACAATAGTAGATTGCCTAACAATTGCAAATCGTAGACTTAGCTTGCAAAATATGTATCTACTTTTGAGGAAAATTGCTTAGAGGGAAGTGAAAGGCAGCCTAATGAATCCAACAATTAATACGCCGGTCTCTGTAGTCTAGTGGTAAAAGCTTTATCCTAGCGATCATATGTGTCGTGTTGCAAGTCCCGGCAAGGTCAATGTCAAATTTAGATGTTTTGAATTTAAATTTGAGATCTTAGACATGGGTGCTTGTGATGTTTTTTCTACTTCAGTTGATCTCGAGTGATGTAAAAATTACAAAATATCTGACGCCTTGGTTATTATTAAGTATTTAAATATTTGGTTGAATTTTACACAAAAAAAAAATGGTAGCGATATGTGTCCCAACGAGCTGGTTTTAAGGCCGGATTATACTTGTAGGCATGGTAAACAGGACGTTAATCACGTTCTGTGGGAATACCCTGAAATAAATTCCGAACGAGCAGAACTGTATGCTGTGATCCGTCCTCATACGGGTTCAATAAGGCACGCTGACTTGATTGCAACCAAGGCTAACTTTACGACACGGCAGAAAAGTAAGGCGATAGAGTATTTCCGGTTTTATTTTAAAACTAACTGTGATGACAACTATGCAATAATAAAACTAATAAAATACTAATTAAATATGAAAAATACCATAAAAATAGCATTTTCAAGAGCACGAGACTTCAAAAACAGCGATATTCCGAAAAAAATCATATCTAGTTTTTAATTTTAAGTAACCTGTTTTATAAATTCATTTTATGTAGGAATTTTTTCAGAATATTTTATAAACTAAAACAGTGTTGGCCTCCATTAGTTAATCCACAAGAGCTTAACCTTAGCGATCGGATGGCTCTGAGAGTCCACCAAAGGTCAATAAAAATTCATTTGTGATCTTCGGTCCGAGTGATATCTTTTATCCTCGTTGGTCATGCCAACTTGGTTGCATCTCTGTATAATTTACAAGACACTCAAAGAGTTCACGGCGTCCTATGAAACTGAATGGAACTCAATTCCTCTAAGTACTTTCATAAAATCTTCTTTTTTATTATTAATTATTATTTAACTTTCTGCACACCAGAGTGCATGCAACCAAAGTCTTGATGAATTTCTTCTCGGACATTCCTAGCAGACATTTGAAACATTACAAATCTGTTACGTTGTGGAGCACACCCTGTGAGAAGAGTGTGAAGCCGTAGTGGGTACAAAAACAATATGATCGAAGCTGATGCGATAGCTAAGTGTCATTTAAAAAAAGTGATTTAAACTTATGCAAATAGTTAATCCACTAAAGGAAAAAATAAACAATGCAATGTAAATTCCTTTGATTATGCTAATTGGGAAATTTACAATGAATTAAAATTCCACTAATTCTGTTAGTAAGAAATTAATTTTAACGTGAAAAGTCACGAGGCGGAAATGAACTTGTGCCCCTATCGCCAAAAACATTATTGCCTGAAATTTAGATTTCTAATTATTATCGGAATTAAAAAATATTGTAAAACAAATGACATTCGCTAATAACGGAAAAAATGAATGTAATATATCGGTTTAAATAATACACAGAAAGGAATAATAAAATTCAATTGCAGAAATTGATTGCTTAGTTAAGTTTCCGATGAATTGAAAAAAATCAAAAGTAGCCCTGCTATGATTTAATTTACTCTAAAATAGTGAACTTAAACCTTGATATAACAGGCAACATTTTTGGCCAATTGTGGAAAATTGATAAAAACATCATGTTAACAGGTGATTCTTCTTTAAGTTTAACGTTCACCAATTGTAAATAACACCTATTTTGTATACAGAAGAAACGAGACAAAAGCAGTTTACACGCGTGCCGGCTAATGATTTAGTAATTTGAAAAATGACAAAACCCACATATATATTTATAATTATATAATATGTAATTTGCTTCTGGACAGTTTATATGCCTTGCATATAATTTTTTTTTGTCGCTTATTTTTCCCCAAAACGCATTGGTCCGTTATACGCATGTTTTACTGTATTTTTGTAATTGAGGCGTTTAAAAGCAATTACCACTATGCTCACTTTGCAATATTAGTATAAAACGACGTTTTTGTGTTTCACTTAACATTTTTAGCTTTAGCATTAGTTTATTTTTTCCATTGCGTTGTATTTCCAATTAAGAAAAGTATGCATTATATTAGTAGCCAGTCAGCAACTAATTGCACTAAATATAAGCGAAATATAATTGTTAACTATCAAACTTATTAGATTCTACATGTCATCAAAAGCTAAACGATATTCAAATATAATAATTATACCAATTCACTAATTTTAAATTTTCCTCGTGTTTCCCATAGGAAAATATTGCAGGAAACGATGATCAATAAACACGACTAGCAAACGTATTCTGCGTCGATTCAGAATACGCTTGAAAGTCGATCGATGACGCGGTAGGAGCATAAATTCTTTTGCACTCCTTAGACGTCTGAAATGTTCTATGTATTTTGACATATTTGTGAAGTTGCAACAGTATGAACTACGCGTTAGTTGCATTTTGTATGGAGTGTTTTTGCGGAACCTTGAGCAGCGATCCCCCTGGCGGAAATTCCCGAACGTACCCGAAAGCGATTTGACGTTTGAGTTTACAAGCCTGTAACAGTCATTTGTAAGAATGAAAAAGAGCAGTGGAACAAGCGTAGTAAGCTCATTTAATTTCATAATTACTATACGCTCTTCAATAAGAATAATATTTACCTACCATTATAACTTTTGGAGTGATGAATACAATTTATAAAATTATAACTATGATCGTGTATAATACCGAGTAGATATAATTGAATATTTAAAATAGGATTGTTTCGAGTTTTTTTACCTGGCTGGCCTTACCTATTCCATAATATTCAACTGTGTATCTGGCTCAGTTTCGTAATACACCTTCCTCTAATATTTTTTATATTATTCAATATTGAATTCTACAAATTACTTTCCCCAAAAAATACTTATGCCAAAAATTTCCGGTTTAATACAGAATTATTCCAATTGCAGACATTAATACGGTAACCTTAACATACGATTTCATGGAGGAATTTAAACTTAAATTGAACTAACTGGCTTATACAGCAGAGAAGATTTTTACGATGTCGTTGGAGCCCTGTCTATACTTCAACTCTTCACGAATAAAAAATACATGTACTATTTAGCTAAACCGTTAAGCCATTACAAATAATTTATACAATATCGATGACTTCCGTCGAAAGTGAGTGTTACTTCTAAAATTTAAAAAGGATCAATTCATTTTGAGAAATACCACGACTAAAGACAGACAAGGTTTCCCAAACCATCATCCGCGACAACCTGGAATGGTTGTATATGCTGCTAGGGCTGCAAAAAACTTAGACGTACTCAAATTCATATTGATATTACCTACCAAAAAAAAAGAAAAAAGGTGGTCCGTCGAAATTAATCCGCAGGAAAGGTTTGGGAAACCCTGGTGAAGAGAAACAGTTGATATCGCCAATATCAGACTTATATTTTCGTATATGTCTAATAGTACTTTTAAAATCCAATATGTGGAGGATGGATTTCTTACATAAATATGTGAATCTTTTTTTGCACTCCCTAATATTCCTGTCACCGACCGCCACTGGTGTGAAATAACTTATTATGGTATAATGCACGTATTTTTTGTTAGATTTTAATAAAAGTTGGAATTATCGGTGTTTGCTTTTCATTGCCTCAATTCTATCATCGTTATTCGATTTATAAATTCATCGCCATGATTGCAAAACGATATAAAGTAATATTTTAAAGCTTATCATACAAAAAATAACGGTTTGGACATGTTTATTCAAATATACAGAGCAACAGTCAAATATTTTGATTTGCTTTCCTGTATTACAAGAAAAGCACACCATTTGTATAATTTTGAAAGAACATTATGTTAAAAGTTTTAATCATTCCATAAATTATTGTAATTTTTACTCAAATATTGTAATTATCATTTGATAACTCGCCATAAAAAATGGCATTGCTTCGATTACTTTTCACTTCGGTTCAACTGTTTTTGATAGTGTCAGCAGAAAAATAAGAATTTAATTTATTTAGAACAGGTGATGTTTTCGTGATGTCTACAGTTCAAGGACACTGATATGAAATATGACTCATTTAAAAATAAAAATAATCACGTGATTTTATTTGATGCGCACTACAAAAATATATATAGGACACTATAACATAGTTTCTTAACCTGTGGTCCGCGAAGATTTTTGGGTGGGTCGCAACAATTTGTTAATGTCTGTTTTAATATACTTAAATATTGTTATATCAGCATACGGTGTTGCATAATTAACTGTTTCGAATAAAAATTCAATTATATAAATATTTATTATTTTATTCCAAAATTTTTTTGGTGGTCTGCGGATGTAAAAAGGTTTAGAAATATTTCACTATAGTATATGTGCAGGTTGACCCACCTACTATCCGGCCAAGACTGAAGATCCTGGCATTGAAACCACCGTGTCCCAAAACGAACTAACTTGTCCAGTGATTAGGTATTAACCCGTGCGTAATCGTGGCGCAGTTGGTAGCGTCATGGGCTACGGTTACGGATGTCTCGGGTTCAATTCCCGGTGCGGACGGTTTTCATAAATTGATCATTCAATCGATTTTATGGATTTGTGTTCGTATTCTGATTGTTTGTGATGTCTAAAACTCCCTCCCACCCATCTAATCCTCACGAGGCGTAGCGAGAGCGATTAGCTAACCTCTAGTCCTGCCCTAGCCCTATCCTTCTATCCCTACTCTCTTCGAAAAAAAGAGAGGTTGAGCAACTGAGTAACAAGCAGTTTTCATATAAAAATTCTTTTAAAATACCTCCATTAGGAGACCATATGCTCCACGTTGGGACTGGGCATGGAAAAAATCTCCATTCGCCACTTGATTCACCATTTAGGAAAAAAATTATAAGCCTGGTGCCCATTCAGCAAAGCGTCCCACCGTTTCTACCAGATGCGAAGATGTAGACCACTCGACCACTGACCCAGCCAATTAAAGCGTTAATAGTAGAATATATTATATGTCTGTCTATATAAATATATCTGTCTATCTTTCTGTAACACAACTCACACACATACAGTATTTGTCTGCACATGAATGTGTGTGTATAATATAACTATTATAAGCATAATACAACGCTTATTTATCTATATAGACCATTTTTCTACTAGGAAATCCATTTTATGAAACGATTAACAAATGTTTACTATTAGAATTTCATATTTATTGTGGGGGTTTCGCGTTCAATAAATTAATTATGGGATAGACTGGCGGTGCCCTGAAGGAACCCAAGACACCTTGTCATAGTGCAGATCTGGGCAAACTTTTTGGCTGAAGGGTCACAATAGGACGGCAGGCTGCAACTAATTTATATTTTTTTACAGTTTTTACAGTCAGAATTGACCGTTAGCACCTTAAAAGTAATATAATAATTTTAGATTAACATTATTTATTATCATGAAAAAGAAATTTTAACATAAAAGATAAGTGCTTCTGTATCCACAAAAAAATGTAAATAAATATGAGACACATCGGAACGTAATTTTCCCAGGCCTACACTAAGGTGTAATTGAATAAAATACATTTAATTGTCTTATTTACGCCAAAAAACACAATTCATGTCATGGTAGGCTCGGGTAAGGAATTTATTTTTCAGAAAAATGTTTCGGGCTATGTTCAGGCCATGCGGGAATACTATTCAAAAAAAAAATTAATATCTTGGGAGTTGTAGATAAAATAACATCTCTTGTTTGAAAAGTATGGCGTCATCGTAAATATTTTTCGGAAACTTGAAGCTGAGATACCGATAAAATTTTGTGAGCTAATTAAAGCTAAATCTGAAACAACGATTTTTTTATTTGCGAATGAAAAATAACTGTTTTATTTGTTAGTATATAAATTAAGTTTGAATATTATTCAGAATCTCCTTTCCATTAGTTTTGGAATCAAAATTAACGAACTGTCAGTCATCTAAATTTTACATTGTGCTTGAAAATACTTAACAAAATTTTAAATTGAAAAAATAAATCAGATCGTTTTCAGGCTGACAAAAAACAATTTCGGTTCGGTTTCGGTCTACAGACCCTAATGCATGTATTTGAATGTTTATTGATCTAATGGTAATGAAAAAAAATATGTCATAATTTAATTATTGTTGTCCTACTAATGTCTATTCTGTCTAATCGACAGTCGTTCATTGTGTTCAAAGAATATAATGAAACGGAACGTATAAATAGTCTTGAGCTTACAAACATGCGCGCGTTAATTTAAATGTATCCTAATTTGCACATAACATTGTCCGATTCCTATGAACTCCTAGAGGTAACTCCGTTTTAGAACAATGTCAAAGTCAGGAATAATTAAAACTTGTTTATCATAATGAAAGACTCACTAATTTTTAAACAACTTGTTAAATCGAATTGTCAAAGACTTAACAAGTTGTTTATTGTATTATTTGTATCTTGATTTTAGAATATTAAGTTGTTTGTTGTAAAATCAGTAAAATTTTTACATAAATAAGATTTAATGTTTAGTTAAGCCAGTGGAATAACTGAGTTATCAATTTTAATTGTATATTAAGTTTTAATGCTTTGAAAATTTGTAATAATTTCCGTAAAAAAATTTTTATTAGATTTAGTTTTAATCAGATCATTATTATCAAGAATTTTTAACTATTCTTCAAATTTACTATTAACGCGATATAGTATTTTTATATTATTTATTATTCAACAGAAGATTTCTATGAGAACTGCTTGTTACTTATCAGTATTAGTCTATCAGTGTTTATGTCTAACCCCCCTCCCCACGTCCAGTAGAATGGAATAAAGACCACCCTACCCTTACTTTTTAATGTAAGAATTAGAATCATTGTTTACCTTTAAAATAAATAATTTTGCGATATGGTTAGTTGGAAGATGCTTCTGAAAGAGGCAAAACGCATCACGTTAGTGATAAAACAAGTGGAATAAAAATGTTGTCAATTTTTAATTTATATTTTATATTCTTGTTACTAAATTGCTCAACATCTCTTTTTTCGAAAAGAGTAGGGATTGAAGGATAAGGGTAGGACAGGATTAGTGGTTAGCTAATCGCTCTCGCTACGCCTCATTTTTGATCATCGGATAGGTGGGAGGGAGTTTTAGACAACACAAAGACTCAGACTAGGAATAAAAATCTATAAATCGATTGAAAGGTCAATTTATGAAACTTTCCGCACCCGAGCCATCACCTATATATCGTTACATGGACATGGCTAAAATATAATATCATATACTTAAACGCTAAATCCTGTGCAACAATATAATAAATGGGCTTTACCATTTTTTTTATATCGACGTAACTAGATCACATTGAGCCATCACTTGAAAAGTTGTATTAATTTAATGTACTATAAATATATTATATATAAACAAATATGTGTGGTTATTTTTAAACAGAGTGTGAGAGTGTCTAGTTCGACGTAATTCAAGTGCTACATTTTTTGTGAATAATGTAACTGCTTAGTTACTATATGACTAATGATTTAGCGGACTTTGATATCAATTCTTAATTTTATCGATATCTTATCTTTTTAACTTCCAAACTATCACTTGATGTTTTGAAATTTGGCATGATAGCAACAGGACTAAGCGTGACCGATAAGGTGACTGTTTTACAGACATACCGTATTACCATGTCACAGGAAAAGCAGGCCCTACTAAAGAATTTTAAAAACATTTTCCTCAGTACAAATAAAGAAATATTATTTTAAGCAATTATATCAACCATTGAACATGTTAATTTTTACTTAGTTTCAAGTTTTATAATAGTTCTTAGTAAAATATTCTTAACGTAATTCTAAAAACATTTAATTTTATTCAACGAACCAGTGTTCACTTTGTAAAACAACTCGTCAGTAAAAAATGATTATTTGGTGAGCAAAGCAGGCGAGTATAATATTTTAAAATTGTGGAATCTGTAAATCATATTGTGTTTTATTACTATAATAGTAAACATAAGCTTGCTGAACAAGATATGTCGTCTCTTTATATCAATTCACTTCATGTATGAACAAATATTATATGACCTCATAACGGTAAACTGAGCTATGGCCACCTCCTTTAAGATAATGCCTCGCGTTAAGGGATTCGATTTCAATATATTCGACTCTTATTTGATAAGTTATTCGAATACTAATCGCCCATAGGATTAATGTGTAATAAAAATGTCATTCGTCGCATTTTATCTTGATTCTTGATAATATAACCTATTTTGTTTATTTAAACATCAAAATAATCATTCAAGACACGTGCTGACAACTAATATGTGAATACATCTAGTTAGATCTATAAAGAAAAACAATAAATATTGCTTTCATTGATCGTATTATTTGAATATTCGAATAATATAATTAAAGTATTTGGAGCCCCTACTCAAATTTCATACAAATATATATTCTTTTGTATTAATAATGTATTTTTTTCATTGACAGGTATTACTTGTTCTTGATGCCGGTTATGTGCTTCATTCTGCCCACTGCCATCCCAATGTACTTTTGGGGAGAGACCTTGTCAAATGCTTGGTTTGTCGCTACCATGTTCAGATACACGTACGTCCTGAACGTGACGTGGTTGGTGAACAGCGCTGCCCACAAATTCGGCAGCAAGCCATACGACCGCTACATCAGCCCCGCTGAAAACGTCTCTGTCGCAGCTGTAGTCTTGGGAGAAGGCTTCCACAACTATCACCACACATTCCCCTGGGATTATAAGACCGCCGAACTGGGAGGCTATCATTTGAACGTGACCAAGGCGTTTATCGACTTCATGGCTAAGATTGGATGGGCATACGAACTGAAAACAGCATCACAAGACCTTATAGAAAAGAGAGTCAAACGAACCGGAGATGGCACTCATAATTTGTGGGGTTGGGGAGATAAGGACCAAGAAAAAGAGGAGATTGATTCAGCTCTTATAACGCATAAATACGATTGATTTTTTTCCTCTTTGGTATGACATATTTTATTTATAAAATAAATTGATATTATAAATTGATAATTTAAAACAGAAATTTTACACATTTAAAATAAATCAAGATATAAATATTGATGTAAAAATAACAAATTGAAAATATTTTTTATTTTATTGAATTTATTCAGCAGAGAGCCAAAAAGAAGTTTACTAAAATATCGAAATTAAAAAAGATATAATTAATAATGGGTATAACTAATTACAAGAAAAACACAAATATTTTATTTTGTAATTATGGAAATTACTCATTTCTCAAAAGTGTGTACGTTATCAAAGTATAAAAAATTAAATACTTGAAATTAATTAACACGAAGTTTATTTCCAAAATTACGTATGAAATAAGAACGATTATACAAAAATTGTATCAAAATATATTTATATCAAACAATTTTCATAAAACATTTATAAACTTTACATAAAACGCAATTTGTTGACATTGAAACTATCATAGAAAAAACATACGTTCGTGTAATTATTAATATTAATAAAAAAGATATTTCTTATAAAAGAAATATTTCATTTAAAACATATCATTATAATAATATAAAAAACAGTGAATAAGACTTAAGGACAAATAAAAAATTTATACGGTGCAAAAACAGGTCAAGTTCATTTTTGCGGATTCTTTAAATTTCGCAAATGTTTTGTGTACCCTTCCTTAGTCATGTTCTTTGTATTTTAAAACTGTCGTATTCAACTCAAAATTTTAAAAAACTTTATTTTGTTACTCGACTTAAAATTATTTGCACTTTAAAAAACACATTTAATTTTAAATCAATTCGGTTTATGAAATATATTGGCAGTTAAATTGACAGACTTCTCTTTAATGAAATTTAATTGTAATGTTATTCAGATATTTATTTTTTGAAAATAACCGATTAAATATTGTCTTTTTCCACATGATTTCAAACTAGACTATTTTGCAAATTAAATACTTAATCTTTAAAAAACATATTTCCAGGGCAGATTTCTAGTTGAAAAACTAATCGAGTACATTTTTAATTCATAAAGTAGATGTAGATTTAATGGTGATAACGATCGTCCAGTTTATTACTCAGACATCTCTAAATAACCCATATTGAGATAATGGGAAAAGAAATAATAAAATGGTCACTATAAATCAAATATTATTAATTGCACCAGAGTTTTATACATTAAATAAACAGGTGTTCAACTATTAGTTACTTTCCGAGTATAGTCAGTAGAGAATATTTAGAAATACCTTAGTATTTTTTTGCTAGCTGGGGTTATCCGAGTACTGAATCAAATAGAACGCCAAATTTTACATATAACTGCATATTTAAGTGCACTGAAAACGAACTAGACGATCGATAAGCATGATCATTTTTTTAAATGAACCTAAGTAGAAGTGGTGGTTGTTTGATTGTATAGAATAAAATAATGTTTACACGCTCACAACAAATATTCTTGGTTATTGGAATTGTAGAAAAATAAAATGTTTTCAAAATACATTATTTACAAATATTATACGCAAAACTGACATTTTTCGTACGTTCGAATCTTAATATCCTTAAATATTCTTTGGGCTTCAATAAAAAAATGTTAATATTCAATTTTATTCTTAAGGAGATTGTTATTTATTATTTATTTTTTACAAAGAGCATGGGTTTTAGGGGCCGTCCATTATTGAAATCACACTCTAAGTCTAGAGTCTAGATCCACTGTGGGGGTTTTTTTTTAAGCTGGAACGCTGCATGAAAAATTGTTAAAATCATGGACCACAGTAACTTGGGAGAAGTCGGCTAAACATGCCGCGAATCCCACTGGTGGCAGGACCGTCAGGCGCGTCTTCAAGGTCTCATAAAATCACGCATCTGTAGCAAGGGACACTTTGGTAATTCCTGTTACTTAAAACACGCTTGAGGTACAGCGTGTCTGTATCCTTGTCTAAAGCGGACCTTACACATTTTGATAATTTTTTATGTCTAAAACTAACACGGCATAATCCCCCAAACGTGTGACGTCATTTATGGAAGACCTCTAAAGAAAAAAACTTTTAAAAATATTAAAAATAAACAATTTTATGTGAAATAAAAAAAAAAGCCAAGTTCATTTACCAGGTTTAGTTATAAGGGATTAAATATATCTGAAAATCGCGCGGCTGTTTGCTCGGTATATAAGATAAAAAATATAAAATATGGACATGGTTGCTTTTTTCCTGGGTTCTTCATTTTTAGTGTTATATTTTTCAAAGGTGTTATGACTTTTTATATTTGTAATGTAATTAAATCTTTTTTTATAATTCATACATTTAAATGTGTGTATGAATATAAAAAATCATATGTATAAATTCAACAACACTATTAAATCGATGGCGATTTCATTTGTTATTTATTTTATTTCACGAAATAATTTTTCTGATTGACACAATTCTTGAACAGTACGAAATCAGTGGCGCTCCGGGGTTGGAGGAATATTTTTTAATTTATTTTAAAAAATAGACGGGATACGTTACTATACTATAATCGAAAATATATATTTTCTTTCAATTATCGCTTCAAATCAATTACATGTTAAATATTGAATCATTGAAAAAATAGTAACGATTTGATATTCTCTTTTTTTCAAATCTATGAATATAATATTTTAATCTTGCTATATAAATATTTTTGTGCATTTTAATTTATTTATAATATTGTAATGAATGAAATGTATTTTATATGTAAAAAATCTGGATTTAAAGTATTCTTTGTTGTAAGTACTGTTAAAGAGAGATTAAAATGTAGGTTTCCAATAATACTGTGAATGGGAAACTTACGAAGAATTTGTAGAGGGTAGTAGTAGTTGCGCCACTGTTGAAAATGTGTTAATCGCTTTGTGATTTAATCATCATGAAAAATGTAGAAGGCCAAAAATAGTTTGTTAATTATTTTTAGTTGTGATAATATTGTGATTTTATAGAGGAGATGTATGTGATCTGACTTGTAAATATTAGTATAATAAAAAAAACAAATTAAAAAAAGCAAATATTTGGTTTTCTTATGAATTTATTTTGCAAATTTATTGTATTTCAGCCTTAAAAAATTGTACGAATAAAAATAAATTTTCAAAACGATACAACACTAAATTATACATGAAGAGTTCGGCTTAAAACATAGTAAACATTGAAAATTGGTGAGCAATTTAATCTAATAAATTGAAACAAAATTTACTTTAATGCATTAAAGAATGGTGCTCATCTGAACTCACTCATATCTAGTGCTTCCAACCCGGTTTAAAGCGAAACCGGTTAACCAATTTACCGGGTGTTTTGAAAAAACCGAAACCCGGTTTATTTTACACAGGGAACCGCGTTTTTTAAAAATATTTTTAAAATTCTTTTATTAACACTATTTTAAAAATTCAACGTGTTTCAGACGGACAAATGTACATGTTGTTAAATAATCACGTATGCCACAAAATTGTCGAAATTATGGACAGAAATGCTTTTATACGATAAGCAATTACACCACATTATCAAAACACACAAATAATCTTAAACTATTTGTTATAAATAAGTCATATGTTACACAAAAGCTACATGTTAAAAATCGTCCGTAGAAATCTTTAAGAAAAGGGACTAGAATATTATTTGTTATATTACAAAAGTAGGCAATTTTAAGATTTATAACCTACAGTAGGTTAAATAGTTTCACATGTGATAGTTATTTTATGATTAATTCCTTTTAATTTTAAGTGATAATTTTAAAGACGTATTTTTAAATGTACTGTAAATTTAAAAAACTTCTATAGAATTTTTTTAAATAATGAAATGAGTTATTTCGGTTTAAACCGGTTAGCCGGTTTTTTTTATCAAAAAAACACCGAAAACCGGTTAGTAATTATATTCGGTTAATTGGATGCCCTACTCACGTCTATGCGGAATATGTCGACCTCTGAAGCAATATCATAGAATATTGTTAAAGTTCTACCTAGAGGCATGCTTATTGGCAGGTTGGTTCTACCCTCTGGAAGCACAAACAATTGATGTTTACGACTCCTCAAAATATGTAAAGCTTGACATTATCAAGAAAGACGGAGTTTCCATTTTTTCCTAGTATGAATTCAAAGAAATGTGACCTGGTACATTTTCCTTCGAGCGTTCAAACTATTAAACATGAGCATGCCTAAGAGAAAGTCATTTGGATATAGTCATGTGTAGTATAATATATAAGCCCTTATATAGAGAAGTCTCAAAAATTTCTTCTGAACCCTTTCCACCATAAAGAAATATTTGAAGTGTCTTGTAGCCCACAAGAACTTGCCGGCGTCCGTGGCGCAGTTGGTTTCGTCGCTGGCTACGATTACGGATGTCTCGGGTTCAATTCCCGGTGCGGATGGTTTTCAACAAATCAACCCGTAGTCTGAGTCCTCCCTCCCACCAATCCCATCCTCACTAACGAGCATTGCTAGATTCCTTTCATAGCCCTATCCTTCTAGAAAATCTGTCAAGATACCTCCATTAGGAGACCATATGCTCCACAGTGGGAGCTGGATAAAAAAAAAAATAAAGCTCAAAATTTACAATGCTTTGTTAAGGGTAATCTTAATGTGATTATTGAATGTTAGTTTACTCTAAAAAAATTAAATATACTTTTCGTAAAGTCCATATTGATCTTATAATATAATGAATGAACAGTATTAGTTCTTATCGAAAAGTTAATGAATAAAAAAAATAACGGACATAGAAACAATATGCGTCTGTTAAAATGATAACCGCGTGATTTTTATCATTTATTTCAATATTAAATGGTTTCTACCTTTTATTTACGTTTATTTAAAGAAAGACTTTTGACTAGAGCTTTGTCGGTTGAGAGATAAACGATATCTATAAAAGATACGATATTACAATATAACACGCTTAGAATACGTGGCAGATATTAATATATTTATGGAATCGCTTCTATTGTGATTATGAAATTAAATTGCAAAGTGAAAATTGGTAACATAATGTGGAGTGGCTTTGGCTCAAAATTTAATATGTATCGGAAGCTCAAAATCAGTTTTCTTTTTATCTTGATCCATTCGCTGCTGAGACGCGTAAAGCATAGTCCATCACCGATTATATAAAATAAATAATTCATTAGTGTTGGTATAAGGGAGAATATTAGGACAATAGGGTAAAAATAACAAAGTATTCAGTTCTACAAGAAGTACAGAAGAAGATTAGTTCTGACGATGGCGTGAAGCTGACATAGCTATCAACAATTTTGTTATTTTTATTGATTGAATTGGAATTTACTTGGTAGAACTCCATTATAATAAGGTAAAACATTTAAGTATTTAGTTCTACAAAGTTGTATTGGGTAATTGATAGCTATTTCCGTTTCGTCATCGTCAGAACTATACTTAAAATTATTTGAGCTTAGCTATATTTATATACTGTTTAGAAGAGATAGACAATATTATGTCATTTCACGTATTCAAATATCATAATATTTATTTAAAATTCAATTATTCAAGGTGCTAATAATTGTGTTTTTGAAAAGGAGGTTATGTGGTGTTATTAATTAATTATAAAAATAAAAGCATTGACATTTTAATTACACTTAATTACATGAGATTCTTGTAATGGTTTAAGTAAATGTAATGGATTAATGTTTGTTTGGTCATAAAGAAGATTTATTGTCTTTATTATATATCTATTAATTTAAAGTTGTTCTAAAAAATTTAATCTTAGGCTCTTATCACACATATGCAGACATACACGAAATGAATTAGAAGTTATGTTGTGTGATTATTTTAAGAGGTGGTTCGCGAATTGAGCATCTGTTTTATTATTATTATCAATCCAGAAATAACTCAACAATGTTACGGCAGATATCATTCTAAAAAATTAAACCAAATGATGACTTTTGGGTCTGATTGTACTCAAAATGTTCCTAATTTTTTAACACCCTTTTATAAAATGTATACATCACGGGTCTGAGTAGGGCTTCCAACCAGGCTTAAGCCGAAACCGGTTAACCGGTATACCGCGTGTTTTGAAAAAAATTTAAACCAGGTTAATTTCACGCGGTGAACCGCGTTTCTTTTTTAAATACGCTTCGTCGTTTATATATTTTTTGACAAATTGAAATATTTCGTGTTCATATTATTTATGCATAATATACACTAGTAATTCAATTAATATTCATTAAGTATAGCTTGTGATTCGATAATTTCGTCCATTTCATTTTATTTTCTATTTGTGCTTTGTAAGGATAGCTACATTGGTTTGTAAACGTTGCCATTTTGGTATTCTATTTTGATTTTATTTAAATGTATGCTTTTTTTCCAGTTTATATAGAATGTTTTTAAATGCATTCAAATATTGCTCTTTTTATGAGTTATATTATCAACCCATTTTATCTTCATTATAGTTTCATGGAAGTGTTTTTTTTTGTATATAATGAAATGAAATATTTCGGTTCAAACCGTTTAGCTTGTTTTTTTTGTCCAAAAAACACCAGAGACCAGTTGGTAAATATTTACGTTTAATTGGATGCCTTAAGTACAAGTCAGCAATATTTGATTTATGGTGACTATTTGAATATTGCTTTTTCCAGTATTTCAATATGCGATATTTTGAGATGTCTAGAGTCCGAGTTATAAAATAATTACTAAACTGACTAGAAGATCGAAATATATTTATTACGATTAATGCGTGCAGTTGAATCTAGATACATCTACCGTATTTTCTTGAGGACTCTTATATAAATACCGATAGTAAAGGCGAATAAACGACGTCATAAAATGACAGTCAAAATCATTTAATGTTGCTAAATATATTGAATTATTATCATCGTTATCTTCTGCGTCATCTTATTCTATTAAATAATCATATTATATGCTTAATGGCATACTGCTAGCTTGTGCAGAACTAGTTTAAGACTTATTTATTTAAAAACGCGTTTTTTCATGGTAAGCAAGTATTTTTAATGTATGAAATTGTTTATTATAATTTTAATATTTAAATTGACTGTTACTATTTTCTATTGCTTAAAATCAAATAATTTTTAAAAACTAGCACTTTTCTAGTTATATACATTTAAAATTAATATAAAATTAAAATTGTTTTTTTGTTGTCTGTGTTAGTAATTATGAAACTTAACCTTTTGAAGGAGCATCTTCAGACTAACTGTATTGTAAGGTTGTTTAATTACGGTATACTTGGATTCCAATTCTTATAAATTACGAAATTTAAGCGAGGGATAAAATTATATCTTTCAACTAAAGGTGGCAGGGATTGAACACAAAAATAATAATACGAATAATTACAAAGTTAATTGTTTTTAAGTAGAAACTAAAAACAGCATAAACACAAATCAATTATTTTAGTATTACCAACACTACTTGGCTGTCGCCGAATTTGGAATTAGAATTGTCAGTCTAGAATTAATTTCTCCAATTGCCTTTTTATACAAAATAAATATCTTGTCTACTTTTAATAACTGTCGCAAAAATATCAGTTTTGGAATTTATTGAAATTTCAGTTCTGGTTGAGTATGGCAACATTTCTAACGTGACGGTGACACCCTCGCTAGCGGCCAAGTTAAGTTAGTACATCTATAGTAAATAACATTTTTAATAGTACAGGTGTAACGTACGTCACTATTCAATTTATTGGCTATGGGATTTTCCCTCTGCGAACACAGGTCTGTAATTAAATTCATCCATTTTCTGAATTCGGTTTAATAAATATTAAAAATAATAATATTTAATAATAAAATAACATCCTTGAATTTCAAGATCTGTTAAAATTTTAATTTATTTCATCTAACGAAGTGTTCGGCATTCAAGGTTCACGGTCATCGAAGCTTATTTAAATTACCCGACCACAATGTCGGCTTATTTAAATTACCTAATGCAACGCATTGTCGGGTTCGTGGTGCAGTGGTCAACGTCGTTGGCTTCGGCTACGAATCTCCCGGGCCCGAATCTCAGTACTGACAGTTTTGTAACAATCGATTCAGGTATTTCTGTTCTTAGACATGGCTGTATGTGACGTCTAAAATTCTCTCCCACCCATCTGAGAATAATTAGCACACCACTACTCTTCCCCTAGCCCTATCCTTCTATCCCTACTCTTTTCGGAAAGAGAGAGTTTGAGCAACAAGCGGTTTATTTAGAAAATCTTCTGTTCAGATGCTTTCATTACAAGGTCATATGCTCCACATTGATGACAGATATGGTTTAAAATAATGCATTGCTCAGTAATGTTTTTTAATATGTATATAAAGTGCTTGAACACATTGATCTAGTAAACTTAAAATATCACGAGCACGCCATTCGGTGAGCATATAAAAAATATTTTTACTTGATCTTCTTAAAACGGGATTCAACAATTTATCTTTGAGTATAACTAAATATGATAGAATATAATAATTCAGAAAATTATGGAAAACTCCAAACTACATGCAAAATAAAAAAAAAGATTCAATATGATTATTTAAGACAATACGTATAAAATGAAGCTGAAAGATTGTATTAGAAATTACATGGTAAAACAAGAAATACTACAAACTGAATACTATTAATCCTGTATTTTAGATTATGACACATCCTATAATAGCCGTTTCAATTGATGAAGAATTTAAAAATTTAAAGATATTTAAAAAAAATACATTTCTACATAAAACACAAGAAAAAATATGCTTTTCTGTGAAAATTTCTCATTATTTTCGGTATTTTCGAGTAAAAACCATTGCTTTATACAAACACTGACGAGCTCGTCAGTTCTGGTTCATCCATATACTCAATTTCTTCAAGATGCCAAAGGCAAAACCCGGGTCGTTAGTGACAATACGTGGGTCAATCTAAAAATTTTTAACAATTAAAATTTTACTTTTAAGGAGTTAACTGTCAATTCTTGGTGGAAAGACATTATATTTTAAAAAATAAAACACAATTTGTTTGTACTACTTCCACATATTTATAATGATCAGGACCGGTTTCGCTCATCACGAGCATTATCAACTGATCATTATAATATATATAATATATATCATTATAAATATGTGGAAGTAGTACAAACAAATTGTGTTTTATTTTTTAAAATTAAAATTTTATATATAAATTCCATTAATCACCCTCAGTAGATATCTTAAATTATTGCTTTATTGCTATCATTTTCTGAATATGTATTTTTAACATCATTAAGTGATAATTTTTTAATATATCAATCATAATTTGCAGGGTTGATTCGACTATCGTGTACGGAATTGAAAATGATTTATTGCGTATCGAAACTAAACCTGGTATAGAGATATTTAAATTGTTTTGAGAAGAACGTCATTGATTATTGATTACGTCATTGGTTATTGATTAGCTAGAATAGTTTAATTGATGATTAATTAAATTGTTTAATTAATATGCTCTCTTAATAAAACTAAATTTCATACTGGAGGATGTTCAGTGTAAACTTAATTGCATATCTAACATTAATTTTGCGCAGGAAACTTCTTCTGCATTTACTCAGTTGCAACCTAAAGGAAAAGTTTAATATTCAGCAAAAGTAAAAATTACTAATTAAACTTTAAAAAGAAACAGTAGAAGAATATAGAAAAGTGTTTTGCAGGTATGATGTGAAGTACTAAAATTACCTAATAATGATAATTGCATGCTTATTTTCAGATTTCGATCAAGATTTTAGATACGTTTTGGAATTATAAGATTATATTTGTATTTTTTTATTCTCGTATTAAAATTAGGTTATTAAAAAAGCAAAATATTTCAATACTTATGGGAGTTTTAATGTATCTTATAAACCACATACATAAATTAAGATTAGTTCTGTTTAATCCTTAGAATTGTGTCTGATCATTTAAATTGCGTTGTGTTTGTTATAAATCCTTAAAACAAGCTTTATTTTAATTGGGTTGAATTCCGAGACGCATAATTCTCCTGATATAGCAGTTTTTCCTACAAGACCGCCACACACATTTTTGCCAAAGTCACATAATAAATTTAAATAAAATAGGCCGGTGTCCCAATTAAGGCTGGGTCAAAAACGTCATCAATTTTCATTTAATTTTAATTTTGCAAAGTATCAAATGAAAAATGTGGTTTCAAATTGAACCGCTCATCATCAGTGGAAAACAACAGTTCAATACGCATTCCACTAATCAGTCTCTGTAGTTCGGTATAAACTAAAGTAAGCAAGCGGTCAGTTGGTTTTGGGTACAATACCGGTCAAGTTCAGTATAAAATGTTGATGTTTCAATAAAAAAATGAGATTTTTGAAACGTGAATCTTGTGTTTAACGGTATGAATGTCTGTGAAGCTTATATTCCCGCCTCTTGCTCCCAGCAAAACTAATCCTTAAACTGGGCATAGCGAGAGTCATGGTAAACTACTAATCATTTTCTAGACACATCATATGACACGCCCTGATATTTTTGCTAACATATATTTGTTTCTTGGAAGGTTGGAGTGATCCAAGAATGGCACACTTTTAATATCGCAATGCTCCGAATAATTTCTAACTAATGGCCGAACCGGTTTATGGCCATTAAAAAGCCATCGGTTGCTAACCGACGAGGACCTATAGCTGAAATTAGAAAGCAGACGCTCTTGAGGGGCACCACAAAACGGGGTGCAACCTACAGTGGTTGAGGTTTGATTTTGAGTTTAGCAGAGACGGCCCTTGAAGCCGGCTGGCGTCGCAAGTGATTATAATTTTTTTTTGTTTGTTTTGAAATTGGACTTAATTTAAAATCGTTGTTGTGTCAATTGCATTATAACTTAAAGGTAAATTCATGTGTTAAGTAAATGTAAATGTAGACTCAATTTTATGTGTTATTGATATTTTGTGTAATAAACCACTGAATCTTCCTTAATTAAATAAGCGATGAACTGGATTTGAAATGGTGTTTGCTTGAGATCCCAGACCTCCCGGACGTTGATAACCAAACATTCTCCTCTCTTCGACTCGGACCTTCACACATACTATTCTAACGATAGCCGAACAACGGTAGATAAAGAACCATTCTCGTCAAACAACTTCTGTTGAGATAATTCACTAGAGTTTTATGTGCTCCTCCACATTGTGACAGGACATGGTTGAATAAAAGGTGATGTTTGTTCTTCTCCAGCTGAAATCGGAGGGCTTAGTTGAAATTATTTCCAGTGTCATATTAAATTATAAAAAAATATAGAATATGTGACTTTATTCAGATTTTAAGTAGAGTGACGTTTGAATCCAACTCAAAGAAATTCAAGCTGTTATAATCTTTTATGGAGATATATTTGTTTTCATAAATTTTCAGCTCGTGTGGACTATTTAATTTAAAATCAAATTTTCAAAGCGCAAAAATTTAGTGTCAGCGTGTAATAAAAAACAAACAAACAAAACGACATCATAAAATATGCATTAGTTGTATCCAGCGTGAGCAACACATTCAACATCGATATTTAAATAATTATATATTTGGACATTTTCAAAAAATATTGTATACAAGTATTTACTACTCGGCTTCGCCCGGGATAGATACAAACTCACTCTTTATTCATCACGAGTACTTACCATGGTCATTTTCTACCGAATCACAAACAAGTAACTCTTTACTGGAATACGGCAGGTTGTATTGAACTTCCAAACGCAGACACCGGTAATGCAAATATGTGCGTCTGCGTTATTTTGGCTTCAAAATTAGGCCATTAAAACCTTGGTCTTATTATTGACGTTATTTTGGTGCTAGCTAATATTGAAAGTTGAAAATATCACCATGGACCATACATCAAGTAACATCGACAAAATATGATTCATCAATTAATAATAATATTAAATGTTTAATGTTGAAAATAGCACATTTAAAATGACACGTTGCTACTGTTCACCGTTTGGGAGGAGTTCTTGTGAAAGACATGCAATCAGATAGACACATATTTTTCTGTATATTGCAAAAAATGTCTGGGAACGGTGCGCCAACTGGAGATAAGTGCCTACTATACAGAAAAAAAATTGTAATAATATGTTTCTAGATACTTTGCCAGTCCTGTACTCGAGTCTTTAACACTTTAAACCAGTGCTTCTTAACCAATTGTCCAGCGCACCGAAATTTTCTGTTGGTGTACAAAACATTTTCAATCCAAGTGTTACATTCTTCTGTTGGAAGGTGTAAAAGTTTGGAATACACTACTTTTAAATGTTCTTTCTATTAAGTTGCAAAGCCACGGGTTCAAACCCCTGAATGAACCTTTTATAAACATTGATTTTTCAATCGATTTACGGAATTGTGTCAAAATACATGGTTTTTCGTGTGTTAAGATGGCTTACTGATTATAAACCAAGATAAAAACAGAGCGATTAAATTAATACTATTCTTTTCCAAGATCCATTCTTTTATCCTTTCCCTCGATTTGTGGTTGAGATGCTGAATTACAGCCACTTATCGTACCATGACTTTACCTGACATGCTTCATTAGGAGTTATTCACATTAACGGTGGTGATGGCAAAAAAAATACTCCATAAAATAAATAAACGTAATTAATATTGTTTTATATGTTACCAGAAAAGAGTAGCATAGATCAAATCCTATATTTTCGATGCCCACATGAAAAAATAAAACGAAATATTGCAAAAGTAATGTTGTTATATATATATTATTTCCATTATACAACAATCCCTATAAATATAATATGTACATTACATTTTATCTACACATACGTACAATAAATATTGAGTAATATACAAACTTAATCTTAAAGTACTTATTAAATAAAAACTCTTTTTAATCTTTGATTGTTTCAAAAATTACAATAGCTGTTTAAAAAACGAGGGAAATAATGTTATTTCGTATAACTATGTTTTTGTTATTTTATGATTATTTGTTTAACTTGTCATTTTCTATCTAAGCTAGAATTATTCCGGAAATTTGCATTATTATTTAAATACTTTTGTATAATAGTAAGGAGCTGTAACACTTTCATATTTTGGCATCAATAGTTATTAGATTACATTAATTTATTTTTCTTTTCTTGGTGCCGTCTTCTAAAAAAGTTTGGCGGCAAAATTTCAGTCTTTCTACCATGGGCCAGTCAAATTTTCAAATTCATAACTCGTAGACCTGTAGGTGACTGTAGGGCTTCTGTGGGTTAAGAGGGAGCGAAATTTTTCAGTAGAATTACAAATATTTATTATTGAATATTTTTTTCTAATTGATACATATAAATTTATTGAAGCATATTATATTCTACTAGCATTAATTACACAGCTTTGCCAATCGCCAGGGATTCAGACGTTGTTGTTAATTTGATGCAAGCTAGTATTGAAAGTGGAAAATATATCGGTGGACAGTACTTCATCTCACACCCACAAAATATAGTCAATCAAATTAATTTAACAGTTGAATGATGAAAATATCACAGTTGACCTGGAAATGGCAGCCAGAATTACATGAGTAAATTTCACGTCGCTCCTGTAAACCGTTTAGGAAAAGTTTTTGTGACAGGCAGACAAAATTATACATGTATTTTCTGCTATATAGTAGAGATTTATCTTAAAGTTATGATAAATATGACAATATAAAAAGTATGTATGCAAACATAGATAGATTTTGGTATCTAAAATAATTTATAACATACCGAAAGGGGGCCCAGGGATTATTTTGTATAATTTTCGAATGAAAAAATTTCCCTGCCTTAGGCATTTGTGCAAGTAACGGTTATAATAGAAGCCAAGATGAGCAAAAGTAATTCTATAATTGCATATCCTATTTAACAATTTATATTTCGATAAAACAATAGTGCATACGATTTAAATACTGCAGTTAGAAAGTGCAACCATTTTTATGTTGAGAAGTTTTAAACGATTTTCTCATTACAAATATATTCATGAATATAATAAAAATGTCTGACGAATTTAATGAATTATTTTGATGTTAAAAGAGTGAATTTGAACGAAGTCGTGTTGGCCCCATTGGGAAGAACAAACAAATTTACAATTATTCTGTAATATTCCATGCAGTCGTTTTAATCTAGAACTCCCAGGTATTTAAAGAATTGTGTTTAAACCACAAGAGAATACAATTCTTTAATTAAATAAAAATAAATGTTACTAAAATTCATTTTTTGATACGTATATATATTTGCTTTTTTTTAATCGAAGTCCGTACTGTTAACATTATTTGTCTTTATTTGGATTTTTTTGATCAAAACAAGTTTCATTAAAAAAAATCTTGTCCATCGGAAGTTATTATTTTTAATTGCGTGATTCCTTAATGATGCACCTAAGGACTAAATAATTAATTTATAAAATAATATATATGTTAGGATTATTTCTTCATAGTATGACAGTCTATTTCAAAAAGATAATAAAACTAAAACTAAAATTGTAAGTAAAGATAGGCAAACAATGTTTAATTTGTATTAACTTGGTACCTACAACCCCAGTAAACTTCCGTTATAAATTAGTATTTAGTTGTATAGAAATTGACTGATTCCATTGCTATTCCGGCATCACAACATTGTCAGGAATATGATACAACGAATTATTTTTGCGTTTTTCCAAATAAACATAAAATATATTAAGTGATTCCTGGTGTTGAAGTAAATGATGAAGAATATTGGGTTTGTGTATGTGAATAAGTGGTTCCCGTATTTTGCGGAAGTTATGAGTTGTGGAAAACTGCCTTATAATTAAACCAACTATTTCATTTTATTATTCAACGCATAACTAGGGTGCTTGTTCCTAAAGTTGGCCGTCCCCAGTAGTCGGCCTTTTGAGCTAAAAACTTAAATAATAGTGAATATATTAAAAAAAAACAGATTTTTTTAATTCGTGTAGGTAGTCTTGCCACTTGCCAATGTATATCTGCATTATACTGACCTATAAATTGCAATACGCAATTTAAAATAGCACATTTTTACTTCGAAAGTTTCGAAAAATTCATATTGTATGGGGATCGCTAACAACACATACTTAATATTGTCATGCTTTCAATCATTTTGTTTTTTATTGTTCTGTTTACTATCAGTAAATTATTTCGCGATATTCATGAAGTTTCATAGTGATGGCCAAACACTTGGCAACGAAAGGCCGACCATTGGATTTTGGGGACCGACCACTGGGACAATGGGCATATTTTTTTGTAAACTTCTATTATTTTATGCTTGGTACAATATTATTTTTACTATTTATTTTTAGTTGGTTACATTACGTAATCCCTGTATAATAGAATAACAGCGAAAAAATATGTATTTATCATTCATTGACTCAAAATCCATTTTGAAAGTACATCTGTCGCTTAACTGGCCGGGCACTGGCAAAACGACCCTATTTGAACCATAATCATAGAAATGTCCTATGATTCTAAAATAAATGTTACAATTTCAAGAAACGTTAAAAAAGAAATGAACCACTTAAAACTTTGAATTTTTCTGTAATATTAAATGAATAAAAGCAGTTTTATAATACCCACCAAATAATTTTATGAATATAAAATGGATGTCAACTCAGTTACGTCTATAATAATAAAAAGTGTCCAAACAGCGATTGAAATTTTCGAAGACGATAATATTTCAACATAAAGTTGGTTTATTTTCTTTGTAAAACATATAATTTTATATTATATCTGTGTGTGAAAGAAATATGGATATGAGATAAAGATAACTTACATAGTATTAAAAAGCGATTCTAATCCATTTTCACAAGAAGCAGTTTTATCGTCAGCCGCTTGGCCAATCTCATCTGGATGGATGTTTTCACAACAGAATTATTGTCAATATACGGATTGTTTCAAAAAGAAATTAAAGCTTATCGAAGTGATGTCAAGGTGGAGTTGTTCTAACACTGAAAACGGATTGTTCCAAGTATAAAAATACAATTTATCAAAGTATGAAAATAGTATAATACTTGAAGCATATTAAAAAATATTTTCAGACTACAAAATTTCAATTAAAATTTTTATTTAGTGTCGAAAAAACAATTTCTCAGATATATGTTTAAATTATCTTTCTTCTTTTCACACACGTGTATAAGGTAGCTACTTTATAATTAATATTACATTTAACATTTTTTAAATATTTTACAATATTAAATAATAAATGAATAGTTTTTGACTAGTCATAATTTATTTACAATTAAAACTATTTTTGGAATACATTGATTTTTGATAAAATATAACTCTTTAATAAAAAGTTAAGACTTGCGACTTGTTTCGCTGTTGGTTAAGCATATTTATGGTATCTACATAAATATAACATGTATAAAGAGAAAATTTGTTTAGTTCCTCTTCAAATATTTGGTATATTAATGGTACATATAACTTGACTGCGTTAAACAAAAAATATTTAACAACTAAATCATTCTTCAATTGAATTCTCGAACTATTGCGTTTGTAATCTTATATTCAAGAAAAATAAATGAATTAATTTTAGTTGAATAAAAAAAGGTTAGTTACATTTAAAAACAATTGGTTTATGAAATGAAATAAATGATACGCAATGAATTTAGATCTCAATAAAAGTCAGTTTTAATTTTCATTCATTGAGCAATACCTGTACTAATTTTATTATAAAATAATTTTGAAATATATGCTAAAAATTCTTTTTTATTATAGTAATAATATATTGTCTTTCCACTATGAATTGACAGTTTATAAAATTTCGGCGGCAGGATTAAAAATTCATGCAAAGGCGTTTCTGACATGGTGTACACATCGTCCCAAATTGACATTTTTGCAAAAATTGCGTTTTGAAAAAAAGAAGAAAAGTGTTTTTAAAATAAAAAAAACGTCTGGAAGCTATTTATTTGTATTCTGAAATGAAAATTAGATCACAGGTGACTTATTACTTAAATATTGAAATATGTTTCATAAACTTTCAATTTTGAATTTTAAGAAGTTTTAAGTCACATGTTATAAACAAATTCAAGTTATAAGCAATGAAATTATATATATACTTAAGTTGATATATGGGTTACAACTCACAATATTTAAGTTAATACATATATGTTTTGCCATACATGAATTTAATATTATAATCTAAGACATCGACTGAGGGTGCTTGATGGAATTTCAATATCAAATTTGAGTAACTCGGGTCGTTAGTGACAAAATACATGGAAGTGTACAAAATCTCAATAACTCAATTTAATATTTGTTTAAAAATACGCAAGTTACCTTTTTCCATTCCTTAATTGTGATTTCATAGATTTTTTTTTAAATATAGTGCTTTTCCACCGATAGTTGACAGTTAACACCTTAAAAGTGATTCATATGCTTTGTTTCTAAAATGTTCTTTTGCCTGTCATGCGGAGAAAAAAATACGAACCAAAGTGCATTCATATCTCCGAAATGGACAACAACCGCTTGACGACAAATTACTTGCACTGAAAAAGTGTTATTTTTCTCCCTTTATAAATAAAATATAATCTATGGTCACGTGAACATTGCGTGTAACTTGACTTTGGATAAGTCAATTGTACTAGATAAGATTAAGAAAATCTTATCTACCAAATGGTATGAAGATAAGATTGTTTGGTATAACTACTATTCTTAAAATATCCTACTTATCATCCGTTTATACATATGTATTATTATATTTATAAAAAGGCATACTTCTTATCTTATGTAATATTTGCATTCGAGTATATAATATCTTCAATAGAACATCAAAATGAATGTCATGGATATTGAGTAAATTAAAGTTGAGATAAAGTCATACAAAAATTGGCGTGCAGCGCAAAGAATGAACTAGAGGAAAACAAAAGAAGAAATGGACGTATGAAGGAGTCTGAAAAGAGCTGTAAAGGATATCATTTTGAGATGTGGTGTAGTGAAGGATATTAATTGAGAGAATATTTTTGTTCATATCTCCGTCGCCTACCATAATAATGCAATAAAAAAAATATATGTAAAATTATTTTGATCATGTTTTTTTTGAAATAGTTTTCTCTTTTTTTGTAAATGACTGTCTGATTTTAAATCAACATTACAACCATTCAATGCCCAAAAAATATTTAATCATATATACATTCCAATTAAAGCAATAATGGACATAAATGAAATTTTTGATGTAGAATTAAATACATGAAATCACACTTAATGACCAATCCTGGGATTGTAAAAAGTTTCCGGGATTGGATGCCTTAGTCTCAGTCTCATGTATGACTACGGTACAAAGATATATTTAATGAAACTAAATTGAAAAGTATTTTTCAAAAGTCAAGACGCGAAGTTGTTATTATTTTTTGATATCGAGAAAGAACAACATACATGCAATTAACATGGATGCTTGAAATGCCAACTTGTGTTGTTGACACAGGCTGTTGACCACGTGAAGTATAAGAGTGGGAATTGATTGATGTAAAGGATTGGAGAAGCTCTCATCCAGCGTTCAATAGAATAGAGATGGTAGTTAAGAAAATAAGAACGTCAAAGATTCTATATTGTATACGTAATTATGAAATGATAATAATATTGGTGAAAGAAAATATTGCGATAGTCATTTGAATAAGTATTAATATTTGTTTTTATTGTATGCAAAACAGTATAAACTATATAATATTTTTCTGATTACGTATGTAAATATATTACTGACAAGTAAAGTTGACGTCATTCGAAACAAAAAACATACAGCAGTTCAATCCAATGTATCAATATAAACATCAAAACATTATAATCAATGTTTAAAAATAGATTTTTTTGTGACAGCTATGAAGAATAGTTATATATGACGGCGTAATTTACAATATCCATGATCTTGTAAAGTTTCCGACACACAAAAACGTCATATTATGAATGTTCTTATCGGATTCATTTTAGAGGTTATTAATATCAACTGTTTCCTTAGTGGAATGATATTAATCATTAAATGATACGTACCCTAGGCTAGTGCTGCGTAACCATTTCTTCCTCACGGCATACTAACCTTTTCCCCAGATTCCCATGGCACACAAAAGAAAAAAAATATATAAAACAGAGTAGTATTGGATATTATAAGAGAAAAATTATACATTTTTTTCAATAATCTATGTGCCGCGGCACACCAAGTATCAGTACACGGCACACTGGTTGCGGAGCACTGTACTACACGGCAACCTCTGCTGTAAAGTTACAAAAAATCCGGTAAATAATTGACGGCTTCAGAGCAAGTTTTTGACAAGGTTGAATAGCAACTTTATAGCTAATTTTTTTGAGATCAAGGGCATGTTGTGTATTTATGATATATTTTCTTCTTGTGATGAATCTTAAAGATTTTTTCAATTCTCAGTGAGTTTATGTCTAGTAAAGTAAAACATCTGTCGTATTGGAAATTTGAATTAGAAAAATGTGTACATTCTTAATATTCTTGTCAGGACTAATTGCTTAAATTATAGAATTAACAGTCATAATAGATAGTCTAAAAACAATTACTAGTGTTTTCATTTTTAAAATGCATTTCAACAATAAATTTATCGACACTTAGACAAAAATCATTAAAAATACCTTCCAAAATTTTAATTTTTACCTTAAGATGAAGAAAAAGTAGAAAAACCAAGTCATGATTTTTTCAGTAATGAATGAAAAAAAATACGATATGCTTTGTAAATATTTGTTTTTAATGAGAATTTAATTTTCTATATTTGGCAAAGGTTTTATTTTTTTACTATTTTGAACGATGAAATTCAGCAGTTTTGCTTTATACATTAATGAAGTATCATCGATGAAACAATATTTTACTAACAAATCAATTTTAACGAAAATTAAAATTGTGTTTTATAGAGTACGTCGTAGAGGGTTTCCATAATTTAGTAATTGGAAGAAAAATCTAATGTATAAAATATTCTTTTTACAATTTTTAAACGATTGAAATTTTCACAATAATTTAAGTATATTGAATATTTTAATGTAAATGGAATCTATATATATATATTACACAAACACGTAAACACCTGATGTATATAAAAATAGACATTCCATATAATAACTTATATACTAATTAATAACTATAAATTGTCAGTTTTTCCACCAAGAAAGCCTTAAGATATATAATATCTAATACACAGCCTTTCTATAGTGGACAGGCGTCAATCATACAATATTATGATTAACCTGCCCCATAAACATTGCGAGTTCTTTTCCCGTAAATTCCTCTTCGTCCATATCCTGTAGGCTTGAATTACTGATGGAGTGACTTCCGAGGCTTTCGGCTGAAGCCTTATGTCTATCATCGTCGCAATTACGTTGACACAATTCGATCGAGGACTTTCTGCGGGATATTTTAAAACCGTTTGTTTTGCTGCCGAAAACAGCGCGAGTGCTACGACGTAAGCGTTCGCCTAATGTCACATTTTCCTCTCGTTTATTTAAGTTTTTTAAAAGCTCTGGCTCAAGTTCATTGATGGCATTATTTTTTACTTCAATTGCACTGACTGATCGGTTTAAAAGTCTATGTTTTTTTGTTGAATTGTTGTTTTCTGGTTGATATCTTGTGAGGGTTGTAGCTGCAGTGAGTCTACTCGCAGTGGATGGAGCTCTGTTGCGTTTTGTGGTGGCTGTAGGGCGCCGCGAACAAGCTGATAAGGGCGTCGATCTATGGTGGTGACGGCGCCTACTTCTGGAACAGCACTTTTGAGCGATAGTCGTCTGTAAAAAATAGGAAAAACACAATATTAATCAATAAGTTTTCATAACTAAATATCAATGTGTTTATTGTCACGATAATCTGTAGGATTAAAACGAATTACAATTATTAAGATATTTTTTACAGATATTGAAACAATATATTAGTTTATCGCCGTAGGTTATTACAAAAATATATGTGTTAATTGATACGTCGGACACCAGTCAATTATTTTCGTAATAAAAATATCTGATATTTTCCTTTTTCGGTACGAATATTTACAAATAATTTGAATCGTTAAAAAAAATCATATAGTTTTCTTCATTCCAGATCTGTAGCAAAGTGGTGAAAGCTGTCCTCTTCCAATGTGGTGTCCACGGGTCCAAACCACAGTAGAAACACATTTATGAGTTGATTTTGCAATCGATTTATGACTTTGAGTTAAAAAAACATGGATGTTTGTGATGTCTGCAATCCCTCCCATCCATTCCTGATAACGGCGGGAAGTGCTATCCTAGCTTCATCATTTTATCCTAACCCTCTCCTAAACGAAAGGTTAAGCGACTGAATAACATGCATCTTATGTAAACCAGCTACTGGCGAGATCCATATTCTCCACATTAAGAGCGGTCATGGATACAAAAAACAATCGAGCTATTAATAAGTATTACGGTGTAATTAATTTATTTTTAACCATGCCTATTGACAATGTACAGCGTATGTCTTCCTAATGGAAGTGTCTCAACAAAAGTTTTTTTCTCAACGTGAATTGCTTGTTTCTCAGTTGCTCAACTTTTCCTTTTCAAATAGTGTAGGAATAGAAGAATAAGACTAGGACAGGACTATTGGTAAACTAATCGCTCTCGCTACGCCCCGTTATAGGATTGGATGGGTGGGTGGGAATTTTAGACATTACAGGCTTCCTTGCCTTCGAATAAGAATCCATTAATCGATTGAAGAATCAATTTATGAATCTTTCCGTAACCGAAGCCAACGGCGTTTTATGGGTTACTTTACTTTATTTTGTTTAACTCCTTTTTAATTTAAATTAGAATAATATATTTACTTATAACATTTGATTGGAAAGGCGTCTTTGAAAACGAGTCGATTTTATACACTTCAAACCATTTTTATTCGTTCATTGTATTATAAAATGATACAAAAATTTTTAATCAATTACCAATTTGTCAAAATTCTTAATAATCAATCGAATTTGTGGACCTTAGAATGTTTTGATTAATTGCCGAAATCAACTCTACCTTTTGATTACTATCTAAGTATGATTGTTTTATTGTGCCCACCTGTTGTTATGAATATTACTCTTTGCACATACTGAATCCTAATTATAATTTCTGTTTTTGTGGCAGGATAATATTACCAGATATAAACATTAAAATGCGAATATGTGGTTCGCCATATTTGTAATAATTTTGTCGGAAGAGAATTGTTCCAATTAAAGAAATGAATTTTCAAATGAAACAAGTCGTGGTCAACAGTTTCGGCATTAATTTACTCAATTAAAAACATAATTAAACATGCAGCATGCATTTAAAATTATATTTCGATCGACTAGTTTATTACTTAGACATCTCCAAGTAATTCATATTGAGATAATGCGGAGAGAAATATTCAAATAGTCACCATAAATCAAAAATTTCATTAACAGGTGTTTAACAATTAAGTACTTTTAGAGTATTATAATCAATAAATGGGTATTTAGAAATATTCTTTTACTGACACAAAAATATAGACATTTCGTTTAATTCTTTAGAAGATTATTGGCCTAAGCATATTTTTGGTGACATTTTTTGAGTTATCTGAGTACTGAATCAGATTTTATTTTTTTGCAGTTGTGTTATTAATGAACCGGACAATCGATTTATACATTTTAATCATTTTTTAATAAAAGTATACCATAGTGAGTGTGGAGTGTCTTTACTTGTAATGAGCATTTGGACTAAATTTTTTAAAAAATAAATGGTTGCATGGTGATTGCTCAATTTATCTCAATTATGTAATTAGGAAACGACTAGTAGTAAGAAAATTACCCTCTCTTCATCATGTTTTCAAAATCGGATAGAATCGGATCGATTGAAAAAAAGTCAATTTATAAATTGTCCAAGGAATTCAAACACCGATATCCATAAGGTTTTGATACTAATCCTTAAATTAATTTTAGTGATACGCAACAATTTAGGACAATAAGAACGCAACAATTTAGGGCGATAGCCCACTCTCGATAACAATAACCGTAACATCTAAAAAACATTTACCGATAAACAGCACAGCAAAAACAATATTTTGTTGACGTGGCAAATTTTGTCAACAACATTCGAATGACGACGTTTGTCTATATATTTACATCTCGAGTGGAACGCTTTGAATATGTTTATCTAAGTAAAAAAAATATAAAGTTGGCAATAAATTTAATGTTCATCGCACTATTAAGATACAGAACTCCCGGATGAAATTTACGACGTGGATCATTCAACCACTTGGCTCTTGACAGCTATATGAAATCCAGAGCAGGATATTTAAGCAGCACACTCAAAAAAGCACTATCATTTTCATTATTTACCATAAAGTTGATTGCACTAGAGTAGTAATTGTTGTATGAGAGGTTGATAAACTGAGTAACGAGCATTTCTAGTAGAAAACTGTTTATTCATCAACTTCTTCTTCTTTTGTTCAAGAACTTTTATTCAATCATGAGTGACCAATTTCATGTGAGATTTTGCGATACAGATTGACTGACGAAAAAGAGAATAGCATCATCACTTTATATCTATATACTAATAAAGTCCAAAAGATCTCTACTATATAGCACAAAATACATGTAGGATTATGTATGTTTGTATGTCTGTCGGTCACAACAACTCCTTTCAAACGGCGTAGACCAGTGACCTGAAATTTTCATATGTCATTTTGGTTGCAATTGTAAGTTCAACTGCGCTATTTTAAATTCTCAACTCTCAACATGTAATGTTTAACCTAAAACTGAAAACGCGATATTTTTGACGTTTACGATGTGGACTCAAAAAATCAACAAACGCTGATCGCCTAGCGACCACTTGATTGTCATTGACATAGCGTCGTGTTGCTTAGTAACTATAAATAATATCATAAATTTCACAAATCATTTTATTGTTCATGCTAGAATCGTAAAATTTGTATAAAATCGAAAGATGCGGAAACTTATCCATCATTTAAAATTATAAAACATAAAATTGGTGACATTCTCATTTCGTGCTTTTAACTCATCGGTATTAAATGAACTTGCCATCATAGCTGCTGAAAAGCAATTTGATTAACGTGATATTGTCATGCCAATGCGAAGACTTGAAGACTTACTGAACTTACATTTCGTTTTGCATCAATATCTGGTTGACATATATGCAAAAATTGAGGTGGAGCGATTATTATTTATCAAAACTGAATCAAAAAAACTCTCCTGTCGATGAATGTATTCATTTGAAAGATGCGATTGTAAATGATACCGATACAGCTGATCATGGAAAATTGATAATTTTAGGCTCAACTGGTAAACGATAATCAGTGGATCGTTCCTTGCAATACGTTGCTTTCGAAGATGTTAAATGCCCACGTCAATGTTAAATGTTGTGTCTACACTGGAAATTTCAGGAATTGTTTATTATATAAGAATGTTTTTACAAAAAGTCAAAGTTCCAACAAGTTTCAAAGATCTCCGAACTGTCGATAAAATTGAATGTAGACGTAGCTTGGTAAATTTGTAAATCTTGATGTGCATCTGCAAAAATGTTAGCTTTGAGAATACATTATTATAGTGCGATGATTCGAACTTCAAGTCAAAACATGTTTTCAGTCGACGCAAGGAAGGTTCAATTGTTAAAGCAAATGACGGTATTTGATTTTGGGGAGATGGTCTTACACTGTGCACTCCAGAAAATTTTACTGTTGTTACATTCTATGTAATATGGCTGATGTTGCACAACGTTAAAAGTTCAACGGTTTCAAAGATTGCCGATCCGTCGATGGAATTGAATTTGACACGTGTCATGAAGGACACACATTGAGACTACTCGATAATGACAATCAATAGAATCAGCTGCATTCACCATTGAAAAAATTTACACTGTTTGCAGTAATCCTTTCATTTTGTGAACGATCCAACCTAGAAACACTTTGGGAAAATAATAAGGACTGCCTGTCTGAAGATATATAATTTTGAATATCTTGCGTCGAGAAACTTCTCACTTTGACTTGAACTATAACCGATGGCATCTACAACGTAGCACCCATCAAGAGTAAAGGTGAGGAAGTTTTTATCTTTTATTACTGTTATTTTCAACATTAAAGATTATTATTAATTGATGAACTATATTTTGTGGGAAATATAAGACGTAAAAGTCCACGGTGATATTTTTAACTTTCAACCAAATTTCGATATAGCGAGCCAATGTCTAAATGAGCTAATATAAACGTTCTATATCTCGGGCGAAGCTGGGTAAACAGTACTAGTAATACATAATATGTACTGAAATCGACCAACCAATATAAACAGCGGGTAGTATCTGATAATTATTCTTTATCGTGTGCCTGGATATGGGATATTTCATTGTTGGTAATACAGTGGATTCTTTCTTTTCATTTTTGCGTTCCGTTCATTTGCTTTATCTAGAGGAATTAAGGGCGATCCGTGTCTTTTATCTTCTTCAGAAAAGTTGATAACATTGGCGATGATAATTTTAGCTTGAGGGAGCAAAGGTTTAGACATGATTAAAGGGATAATAAGTATGGTTTCGGTGCAATGCTTCGATATAAACTAAATTCGTTGACCAAGTGCGGTAGGTGGAAGGCTCTGTTAGAGGGATGGGGTTCATATTTAGTTTCAACGTCGGACGCATTTCCGGGCACACTGATTAAATGACCAGATACTATGTCATGTATTTTGCATTACATATTTCAATGACTTGTTAAAAGTGAAAACTTTCTTATGTTCCCAATTACAATATTACGAATTATAATATATCACATTACTTCAATCAAGACAAATTTTACGAAACAACAGTTTTATCTTAATTAATAAATAGCTTGCATAATTAAAAAAAATATATTTTGATTGGTGGATAATGAAATCACAACAAATATTAATTATCTATTATTACTATGGATTACAATTAATTACATTATAATAAATACATGAAACATAATCAGTCCTTTAAACTGCTTTGATTGAATATGTTTTGTTATTGATAATTTTTCAGAGGCATAAGATTGATTGATTGTTTTTAATAAGAATAACACAATGGGAAAACAAATATTTTGTTTCGTATTAACAATAATGAATCCGTCAGTCGGGTATTCAATATGTGATAACAAAAAGGTCACAAACAACATACGTGGATCTTAAAAATATAATGAGAAAGTGATTCATTTTTTTACTAAATATGTCCACTCCCAGTGTGAAGTATATGGCTTCCTAATGGAGGTATCTCAACAGAGGTTTTTTAACAAACTGCTTCTTACTCAGTTGATCAATGGAGCTAGGACAGATCTAGTGGTAAGCTAATCACTCTCGCTATGCCCCGTTCTTATCGGATGGGTGGGAGGGAATTTTAGGAGGTAATAAAATATATTGTTTGTGAAATCAATCGGGTCAACGTCGTTGGTTTCGATTAGGAATAAAAGATTAGCAAAAACACCCAACATCGTTGACCATTCTGCTACAAGATGGAAGAAACTAAAAAATAATAAAGTATTAATAAAATCTTCTTTTTTAATATGTTTTCTTCTATAAACACGTAAAGGGAGTTTCTAAAATTAATTTGACTCCTCGGACATATAAGAAAAAGTGCGAAAAATTCAATCCATTATTTTTTAGTGGGTCGTAAAGACGTCTGATATCTCTCGAAAGGTTTTTTTACAGTAGCGTCTATCTGTCGAAAACATGTATGTTTTTGCGATAAAAATTTTAGACTAAATGAAATGTGTGGAAATACTTTTAAAAGTTTTGTTTGACTTTGATTAGTTTTAATATGGTGACAATATCAAAGTATTTAAATTTGAATTCTTAAAATCTTTGTACATTTCTATAAGTTTTGTCAGTAATGACCCTGGTTTCGTCGTTCTGTATCTTCAGTAATTCAAGTACACGGATGAACTGAAGCTGACAGTAAAAAGTTTATTTCGTCTATATTATAAGATGAATTTATTTTCATAGTGATTTGATGATAATGACATTCAACCTTAACTGGGAAATTAATTGTAAAAACAAGTATGAACCCATAGGGTTTTGCAATTGGAGGTGGTGATTAAAACCAATTATCATTGAAATTTAATTGGGAAAAAAAAATATAAAATTTGAGTTATTGAGATTTTGTACACTTCCATATATTTTGTCACTAACGACCCGGGTTTCGCCTTTCGGCATCTTCAGGCATTCGAGCGCACGAATGCCTGAAGATGCCGAAAGGCGAATCCCGGGTCGTTAGTGACAAAATACATGGAAGTGTACAAAATCTCAATAACTCAAATTTGATATTGAAGTTCCATCACGCACCCTCAGTCAATGTCTTAAATTATAAAAAATACATAACTTGCAGATAGCTACTAATTTCAAATTGGTGGGTTTTTTAAATATCAGATGACGTATTATTGTAAGAATGAAATGAATTGCTACAATTGCTACGATTTAAAAGAATTAAATTCAGGGTAGTTATAGAAATTAAGTTCCAAACTTGTAAACTATTTAGCTGTTTCCTATTTATTTAAAAAAATCTTGATAAAATCATTGATGATCCCTCATATTTTGACGCTATATTTAAATACCTTCATTCTCTGATAGTAAATGGCTAGCAAAATAAGATCGATGTATCATTTTTTAATCTAAAATCGGCTGTATGTTCTGATAATCTTAAATCTAATGTACGCGTGGTTTTCCCCTCGTAAAAGTATTGGCAATCACTACATTGTTTCTATAACTCTACCATTGTAATTATACCTAATATACGCGCTAATCATCGCATCTAGTAGTGTGTAGTGAATTAGATAAACTAGTTAAACATTGGTAAACTATTTACCTGCTAGTATAACAGTACCTGGTAAATGACGTTATTGAAATTGAAATACTGAATGTCTAAAGTAGCTAGTACGTCGGAACTGTATGTGCATTTCACCGTGAACGCTTAGGTCATGGGAAAATTTCATACGTACTTGTGATATGTGATAATAATAAAACGTCTACAGAGCGGTCTAGGCTATTATATATAAGATGCCCTATTTAGTTCTAATATAACTTGATAATATAATTTATGATCTCTTATGTACAATATCTTAAACCTGACGAGTAAGAAGCGATTTTTTTTCCTAATCATGACGATTTCCTACGTCTCTGAATATATTGAGCTGCCACTAGACTATTTTGAAACCCTTAGAATTTATTTTTACCCCTAAATGGAATGTATCACATAGCCAGTCTTTGCAATATAAAGGTCTTTGCCATTCCGATGCAAATTGTGACCATTTAGGCAACGAGAAGGGAATATTTTTCAGACTTTCAAAAACTAAGGCATACTAAAAAGATATTAAGAGAGACGCTAGTAGAGGAAAATTATGTCTTTATTAATTTTCCCTCATGGTAAGGGTAGGCTTGCCAGACTGTACGTTTTATTAATTATATTTTATTTAATATGACTAGGCCATTACGTATTCTTTATTTCATTTTTATGTTTGGTAGAATATTTACGATTAAAAATAAACTCACAACGTTTTTAAAAGCAATATACGGTACCCAAGTGGAGTCTTGATTGTGTTATACAACAGTAGGTATTTAAAAAAAAGTCAATCAATCAAATTGTAATGTATGACGAGTAAAAAAAGAATATTTGTTAGCAAATCTTTTTTGTTAGGACAATGAATATATCACACGCATTTAACACTTGCAAAATAATTACATTATATGATTTGAAACCTTAATTGCGTACCGTCATTCTAAGCTGGAGAGCGTTATCAACCGGCCACAGTTTAACATAACTTTTTTACTCTTAAGTATATAGAAGGTTGGAAATTTGCGAATATTTTGTATACGATACAATATATTATTGAACTGCAGATTTTGGCATTAGAAAGATTTCTACGGAGGTTGTGCCCTGTTTATTGAAGCCTGTGTCTTGTTTGTAGTCTTAAATGATTGACCAATTAGAAGTATTTTTAATAAGATTGATATCCAATATAATGATAGATTAATAGTATTATTACGTTATAGTGTACCGGTGATTTCTGATTCTGAATCCAGAAGTGGCAACGCCGTCTTAGTCAGTATTTAGTGATTATTGATGCGCCGGGTAAGTATTTTGAATACGAAAGTAGTCACATATATTTGTATATTAGTGTATTTCGGTCAAGAAATTCATTTGGGACGAACAATAAACGAATGCAAACAAAATTTAATCACAAAAAGATGTACAAGTAAAACCTGTATACTGTAATTAAGACGTAAAAAATATCGTAAATTTACTATTTTGTATATGTGCGCCTAATAAATCGATTATAGGCAAATTAATGAACAGTACTGTAAACAATTGCAGTCACTTTATTTTACAGGCGCAAAGCAGTCAGATCATGTTTTAATGAGATTTACTGCTGGCAATATCCTGTCTCTTGCATCGGAACAAATACACCACAGAATAAAGTGGCGTAATTTGCTCACAGTTTTCTGTAGACGCCGTCTTTCACGGGACCTGCGCGGCCATTTTAAATTCCTGTGATGAGTTTTAATGAAGGTGGTAGGGGGCTCTGTATATTTATTGATTGGGTTTTCTTCTGGGTATTAAAGGTGCCTTTGTGAATTATGTAATTTTTATTTCACGGTTAGAATATACGTATTCATTAAAATAAGAAAAAGAACTAAACTAAGCTAACGCCAGATTACAAAATCAATTTTGGATATGAAACAATTTTGTACTAAGGTATTAAATACAGCTTTGTATTGTACATAATCCACAATTTTCATTTAATAACAAAAACTGGCATTCGGCATTTTGAATCTAATACAAAACATTTAATTAAATAAACGTAGAAAAACGTCCATTGAGATACTTCCATTAGGAGGTCATATCATGTTGCACATTGGGATGGTTAAAAAATTATGTATGCATGATATAAAAATTTCCGCCACAATTTAATTGCCATGAGTTTAATTTGATGAAAAAACTCAATAAAATTACCGTTTTAGAGGAATTTTTGTCATTATAATATTTTTGTAGCCAACTGTACGAAAGTAATATTAAAGAAGGTGACATGGGTGCATTTTTTGCTTACCCAAGGTGACATTGATGTCTTGGCAGGAAATTGCGTTTGCATAAATCAATATTTTAATATTTTTCATAACAAAATGTTTGAATTTATTAAAAATGTATGTGTAGATTTAAATTTTATGATGAATAACAGTTTTGTCATATTTTTTTGACTGTAATAATAATAGTTTTTATTTGGAGACGTGACATTAAGTTTATAGTCCAATTTCTGCAATTTATTTAAAAGTAAATAATATTGTAAATGAATGTGTATAAACTGTAATAAATGAGAGTTATAAGACCTGTACTTGATTTCGTATAATGCACGAGGAAAGGACTGCCCAAGTGTATATTGTACCGATCACCCATGTTGACTTGTGAATCCGTGCCATTGCGAATAAAGCAAATTACCAGGTCTTTCAGATATTAAGCGCTCACACGGAGAGTGAGTAGAGGTAAATTCACAGAAGTTTTTCGTTTATCTAGAGCAGTGTCTGCCAAACCGTGTGACGCGAAACTCAAAACTGACGAGATAATTGAAATCTTTCGCTGACAATCACCAACTTTTAACGACTAAAGTTAAAAATTTACAGCTTGATTACTTGAATATAATATTTGGAGAATATGGTCTCCCAATCTTCTTTATAAACAGTTTTTTTTTTTACAACAATTCCTTTTTACCTCGTTGCTCAATCTCTCATTATTCGAATATAGGAAGAATGGATAGATATAAGTACAGAACTACTAGTGGTTAGCTAATCGCTCCCGCTACACTCTTTTTATAGTATCGGTTGGGTGTGAGCTAATTTTAGACACCATAGACATCTATGTTTTCGAATACAAATTCATAAATCGATTAAAAAATTAATTCATGACATTGTCGACACTGGGATCCAAACGCGTGAATACCTCAACCGAAGCCAACGACATCGACCTCTCGGATATAGGCACGGAATATAGAAAATAGTCTTAATCTGACATTCATTACATTTCGACTGTGGAAAAGAAAAATAACGTAACCCACAACAAAAAATATTGTGTATTACTCACACAATAATGCTAATACGCTATATTTATAGATAAATATATAATATATCGACTATAGAAAGGCAAAAGAACTTATCCCTCCGTCGTTTCAAAATTATAAGGTATACAATTTAATACACGTTTTTTTTTGGGCTATACACATTATTTTTTGTGTGTGAGTTAACTTTCCTTTTTACTTTCCACAGTCGATATCAAAATGATGTTTTCAACTGTCACACTGAACTCAGTTAAAGAATTCCATACGCGGTAAAATTCATGAATTCGGTTGATTAAGAGTTGCCTATTTCACGTAATCAGAATTTTCACGGATTTGGTGTAACATAATATAATATAAAACTGACAGTTTGAGCTACGCTTGCAATACTCTGCGTCAAACGGTTATCAATTTCAAACGTGATTATACTTCAGTCATTCGAACTGCCTTCTTGAGATTATTGAACGAAATTTTATAATTATTTATGCAAGTTAACAAAAAAATGTTTATTGTATGCACATAATCAGCATCTGAAAATATTTTTCTTAAATTATGTTGCTATTCCAAAACCTTCAGCTGATTTTATATCTACATATAGCCAAGCGGGCTATAAGTTCAATGTCATTAAACCAAGAATTAGTGGACCATACAAATATTTATTTCATGAGAAAAATTATACTATTGTGATCAGAAAATAATATTAATTATATCACATTTATTTCAGGTATAAGTTAGTCTAATTGACGCATTTATTATAATTGCTGTAAGGCATGTGCGACATATACTGTAAGTTCCACTGAAGCTTTATTATTATTTGGAATGTTTTTTCGTTCTCATAAGTTTGCCCGTCATAGATATATCTACGTCATTGTGAAAATAAATTCATTAAATGATTCATATACAAAAATCATCGTTAAAATTTTTTAATTTTTCGCCAATCAACGATATTGTCGCAAACTTTTGTCATAAATAAAGCTTCATGGAATCAAATTAACAAAAGAATTAAAATGAACTCGAGAAGAGAAAGGAAGAGTTTTTGATTAACTGGTATTCTGGCTCCCCTGAGAAATGGGTGGCTTTGTATAATAGTAGAAGATGTTAATTATAAGCACGTATTTATTATGATGAGAAATAAAAGATTTTTTTTGTAAAATTACGACTATAGGAAGTGTGCTCCAGTTCTGGCGACAAAGTATTATTTTTGTAAATGGGCGCTAGGAAGGTTAACATTATAATAGTGGTACGCAAATAAATTTATTCTTCTTACAAGTGTGCGAATATTTTTATAATTATTTATGTTGTTATAGAATTAAATAAAGCATGTCATCAATCTTCTTTTCCTAAGGCTTTCTTTTTTTGAATGTTTTAAAATATTGATATTAATCACTTTTAAGGTGTTAACTGTCAATTCTTGGTGGAAAGACATTATATTTTAAAAAATAAAACACAATTCATTTGTACTACTTCCACATATTTATAATGATCAGGACCGGTTTCGCTCATCACGAGCATTATCAACTGATAAAAATACAAACATAACAGGCTTATTTATATAAAATTGACTGTAAAAATGAAGGTATATAAAGTTTTAAGAATTGATTCTGTCTCTGTAATTTTTGTTTTTCAGATATTAAAATTTATTGGATACTCATAGCTGCTCTGCTTTCTCCACTTAAAATGGCTGTTTATTATTCATATTAATTACATACTTAATATTTGATTATTTTTAAATTGTTCATTAATTTTTACTTATAATTTCCCTGAGTCATTATTTTATATTATATTAGTTACGTCATTAATAATTTTGTTCAACTAAAGGGACTTTTAATGTAGCTATATTTGTGATTTCAGATTAGTATTTAATGATATGCAAGAGGTTCATAACATTTTAATTGTAGACTCTTTCATTTGATTTATGTATAATTTGTTTGTTAATCAGTATTTTCTTGTCTCAGTTCATGAACCATCAGTTTTATATACCTTCATTTTTACACTAAATTTTATATAAATAAGCCTTTTTCATTTATTTAAAGCAATATTTTTTACATCGTGTCCGTTACCAATGTGAAGCATATGAATTCCCAACGAAGGTATCTTAACAGAAGTTTTTTCTACATAAATCGCTTGTTACTTAGTTGGTCAATTTATTTTTTTTGAAGAGAGTAGTGATAGATGAATTAGGTTTCAACAGGACCAGTGATTATTCTCGCTACCCTCCTCTTTTCAAATCGGATAGGTGGAACGGAATTTGTTAGTCACTACAAACATGCATACCTTGAACGGAAATTCATAAATCAATTGAAAAATCAATTTATGACCCGGTAAAATTAGTTCTTTAAATATCGCTGTCGCTATCAGATTCGTACCACTGACCGCGCAACCGATTAGGACAAACTCCCAAGAGCATTATTTACCACTCGGCTACGGGATCTGGATTTAAAATTACTTATTTCGTTTCGAAAACGATTGTATTTCGAACATTAAGCAAACGTTAGTCATTATCGAAAAAAAAAGTAGCAACAATGGCCACCTAATTAAAATAATAATATAATGCCTTATTGTGTTTAAATTATTGTACAATATATCAGTTATTGAAATTTTATTTCAATAAATTAAATATTATCACCTGTTTAATGTTCCATAGTTCAGTCGATGTAATAATATAAGAAAATTATAACTATTGTCGAAGTTGAGTAAGAAATACTTAAAATGAAGTGTTAAAATAATACTGCCATGGTAATGACACACATCAAGTGATGATTATTATAACTTTATAAAATAACCTAGAGTGAAAATTTAATTGCAAGATTCAAGAGTGTTTGTAACGTCTTACTTGATTTAAATAAATAATAATTATTCTTTCTATCAAACTTATTTATAAATATGTTTTTGTAGAAAGTTATTAGTATTGAGCATTTCTTTTTTATATTTTTGATAATATAAGTATATTTGAAAAGAACTAAATAATTGAAAAAAAATGTCAATGTTTAAAAACGTCACAGGCGCCCAATGCGCTTCATACAATAGATCAAGGTTGCCGGTTGAAAAAAAAATATTCCGGTCTTCAGACTAATTGATTTGTGATAACCTGTTGACCTTCCCGTTTTCATGCTAAAATCCTTTCGGATCTCATGCAGTCACATTTTGTTACCGTGTGGGTTTTGTCATATAAAAGCATTTATAAAGCAAAATGACTGTTTCAAAAAGTGAAATATAGTTTTATGTAGTATTAACTAATTATTTTAAGTCATATTTTGTGTGTAAAACCTGAAATCTATATCAAACCATACAAAATTATCGAATGACGAAAAAATCGAAATTTTTTATAGCAGAACAAGCTCGAGACGTATCTCGGTGCCATTTGAAACAAAACGGTTGCATACGGTACGTCATGCATCTCGTATTGTTTATATACTATAGTATACTTTTGTATTTTTCAATGGTAAAATTGAAGAGGTTTTCAAATTATGATTAATTATACAAAAAAGATGTAAACTAAAATACAATGCATTTTTAATTATATGTAGAACTATATTTTTTACAAATAGCAAATTTTAAATTTTTTGTATGCCCTATTTGACAGAAAAATTAAAGGTATAAAGACCAAAGTAACTCACTGTTACACCATGAATAAGGAAGGGTTAATGAAACAGATTATTGGTCAAAGTAAGGAAAGTCCGTTTTTTGTGGTAATGTTTGACAAAGGTTTTTAGCAAATGCAATTTTGCTAGTAAAGTAAAACAACTAAAAAAAAGCATCCACCAAATTTCTGTTAGAAGTCGATCACCATGAAAATTAGCTCCCAATTTCAAAAAGGTTGCTCACCCTTGCAGTAGATAATTGATAGAATAATATTTTACGTAATAAATTTCTAAGTCACCTCAGATGTTTTTGAAATTCTAGCGAGCGAAATTTTACCTTTTTTTTTAGTTTAAAGGTGTCACTGAGGCAAAAAAATTATCACTTCTTTTACCCTTAAGATACCTTTTAACAGTTCAAAATATTTTTTATTTCAAAGCCTGTAAAATAACGTGCCATTTTTAAATCTAAAGACTCAGTCCCAAAGCTTTCTTCTATTGAATCTTAGAAGTAGATTACTGAATTTAGTGAAAGGTGAAAGCACAGTTTGAAAATGTAGAAAGTGGTTTAAGTGAGCTGTAAAGCTTTTGGGCGGATACTTTGATACAAGTTTCTTCTACATGGAATGCCTGGCACTTCTATGAATAATTGAATTTCACCACGGGACCACTTACCTTCCTATATAATACATATTTCATGAAACGAGGCTTTACCAGAAAATGGGTACGTCGAAAAATAATTCTTGTATTAATCAGTAAGATTTGTATGATGCTACCAAGAAGATTTTGAGTGAAATAACGAAATTTTTATGAGAAAATTAAGTCATTTAAAATAGCAGTTTGGCTTATATACGCACATAAAATGATAGGTCCAACAAGGTTTTGTCCAAAAAATGTATTAAAAGCACTCAGATCAAACAGACAAAAATAAAGTTTTTGCAAACTAAGCTGTTTTAAAGTATAACATATTTCATAGTTTAAAACAACAAATAAAATTATGAATGTATTGACGTGAACAAATATTACGACAGAAAGTACCCAATTGAATTATTTGGTCAGCTTTACAGTATTATTAGGAAAAATATTAAGCCAATCAAGAAATGGTATATCAAGTAGTCACGGTTAGTAATTACCAAAACTTACTAACCACTATAACGGGTTATTGATAAAATATTTAAAAAAAACTGTTGACCTTCATGTAAAGTGTTAGTGAGTATTTTCAGATATTTTTCCGGATTCATAAAGAATATGTTTTATCACGATTAGTAAAGCATTCGTTTCGCATACTATAAATTTGCATAAAAAAATAATGTTAGTCTTTTGTCTCCCATCACCACCCGCTATCTATATTTTAAGCCTTTGTTTCACGGCCTACTAAATAATAAACTAATTTACTCAAAATTTGTTGATCCGATACAGAGCTGTACGGGACCAAACTTTTAACTACGCCCTACTGAGCTTTATAAAAAAACAAAAAGAGAAGAAAAAAGAAAATATACCTTGCTGAGCAGCTTGGTTTACGTGGTATTAAGTATTCTGTATATCAGTATTGAATCTGAAAAAGAATCACGAATATTCTGTTCCTGTATAATAATGTTGCAAATTTATCGAATGCCTCAAAGTTGGCCTTGGTTGAGATCAAGTCAGTGTGGTTTATTGGACCCGTGTGAGGACGGACCGCAGCAAGCTGTACTGCTCGTTCGGCATTTAGTACTCTGGACAATAAAACGTAACACTCGTGATTCAATAATGAATAACTCTGATTAAAATAATCACTAATGATTATAATAAGTTAATAGTTGCCACCGATACTCAATCTTTTATTCGCCACATAAAATGATTAGTTTTATTACCAGACCATTGACGTTTTATTTAATGTGTAAGTTTTACTAATACGAAATAAAAACAAAAGATAGAAAAAAACTGCCTAAATTGTGATTAGTAAGTACTGAGTCGAATTGTTATTGGAAGCAATAAACATGAGCGTTTATATATTCCAGTAATAAATTCTCACCGCCCATCATTGCCTTCAGATGTTTTCAGCGCTCAAGTGTCAAGAGATAGTAATCACTAATCGTATTAGGGCAGATAATGACAACCATCGGTATAATACGAAATTGTTTTATTTTTGGTACGGATCACAGAAGAGAAAAAATAAAATAAACGTAATATAAATTGTTTTAAGAAAATCAAGAAATTTAGTCTTATTGGCATTGATGGTATATTTTTTTTTTATTTAAGCGACAATATTTTTGGAGTTTTGCGGGCCATTTTTCACATTCACGGGCATCTATATTTTTTTTCCATGTCCGCTCCCAATGTGGAGCATATGGTCTCCTTAATGGAGGTATCTTAACAGACTTTTTCTGCGAGAACTGCTTGTCACTCAGTCACTCAATCTCTCTTTTTTAGAAGAGAGTAGGGACAGAAGGATAGGGCTATACGAGAACTAGTGGTTAGCTAATCGCTCTCGCTACGCCCCGTGAGGATGGGATGGGTGGGAGGGAAGACTCAGACTACGAACAGAAATCCATAAATCGATTGAAAGATCAATCTATGAAAACCGTCCGCACCGGGAATTGAACCCGAGACATTCGTAACCGTAGCCAGCGACGTTACCAACCACGGACACCGACAAGCCTATTTTAACTTATAGCACCATTATCTATCATATAGCTACTTTGCAAAAATTGTTTTCAGTTGCTATTATGTTTCAGTTTTTTTTTCAAGATAACCATAACAAACTTTATCGAAATTCTGTCATCATTTATTTATTTATTTGTAAATGAAAATTACAATACATGGTATTACAGATGATGCCAATGCACTATGCATTTAGACAGAACATATAATAAATAATAGTATAAATTCATATAAAAAAACAAATATCTCAAAGATAATACACAAAGTTCATTGCTGAAAATCTGTGAAAAGGTGACTCATATGACGAAAATGAAATGAACGGAATGTACGAAAAAGAAAGGAAGATAGAGCTAGGACAGGACTAGTGGTTAGCTAATCGCTCAGTTGTTAAGATCGGATGAGTGGCAGGAAATTTTAGACATCACATACATCCATACCTACGAACAGAAATCCATAAATTTGTTGAAAAATAATTTAATGAAACTGTCCGTACTGGGATTACAACCTGTGAGATCCTTGGCCAAAGCCAATGACGTTGATCACTGCGCCACGGAACTGGCGTTTTCGTATAATGGTAGATACAAATTTCTTTTGTAACCTCATTATTTTCATTCCAGGATTTGACTCAAATTATAATATTTATGCCGCTTGATTCAATTAAGGGTGTATATTTCAATGGTTGGCCAACGAGGCTTTTGATGTAAGCCTTAGGCGTCAGTTTAGACTACATAACATACGATATGTCTGAGGCAGATGTTTCCACATGCTTCATATAAGACAAAATGGTGTGCGGTATATATGTACGAGGGGTGATTACGAACGGATGGCCATCTATGATTTAATAATAATATTAAACTGTAGTTCAAGAGGTGGTAAGGGAAGGAATTCTATTATAAAATAAACTTGTAAGCCATGACGAAATTAAATCTGTGTATGTCATAATTTGATTGTTTCAATTTAGTTACTCATCCATGAAATTGATGCGTTGTGAGGCCATTTCATGATTGAAAATGCATGTTGCATTTTATATGCATATTTTATGTAAGGGTGAAAATGATACAGATCATAGAAGTAATCTATATATCGTGATCATGATTAAGGTTTCCAGTGCTGGAATACCGGTCAATTATTCAATTCCGTTATCCCGGTATTATATAAATACAAATTCCGAGATTTCAGGATTCAATGCAAATGAAAAAAATATTCATTTTTCAAATTAAATACTTCCTGATTACCTTATAACGTGTTTCTCGATAAGTTCAAGTACATAGTTTTTTTTAATGTAATTAATTAGATATTTTGTGGTTTGCTCATTTTCATATTTCATAACAGTCATTTTTAAGCAATTTGAAAAGTAGGACAAAGGAGGATTGGGCTTCACTCATACTATGTTGCTTATTCAAGAGTCAAGTACGCTTATTTATATACACTCAAACTTCTTTCTACACGGTGGATACGATCCATGCAAAATAGCCGTGGAAAAAAACAGTGAAAAAAAAAAGATGAAGTGAACATGAAAGAGATAGGTTTCATTAAATTGAACCATGCAATTTTGAAACTGAGAAAGGGTAGACCGATTTTTGATTTTTAATCGAATGCATGGAATGAATATCTAATCATAAAAACGGTGCGTAGCGATAGAGACTAACTGGTTGCTAGTCCTTTCCTAAAGAGATACATACGTTTCTCGAAAAAAAATCAATGTAATAATTCCCTCCCACCCATTTGATCTTTAAAACGATGGGTAGTGAGCTTACCCATTTATCCTAATGCGCAACTCATGAAACAACTTCCGTTGAAATGCTCGATTAGTAGTCCATATGCTCCATTTTGGAAGTGGACGTAGTAAAGGAAAAGTCATTACTTTGAAGAGAAGTCTTGAATTGTAACTATCAAAGTTAGTAACGACATACTTGTGAATAAAATATGAAATTCTACGAAGGTGTAACAATTTCAACAATAATTGGCTTCCACACAACGCCTAGTTGGCAAGCCACATTGTTATGGGAACTTTGATTACGTAATAACATTATGCTAACACGTCTAATAATAAATGTTTGAAGTGCCTAACGCCATTTCGGCAATTACGGATCTACAACCCTGAGTTGAGTAGTAAATGGGGTTGTAATTTGAAATACTCTTCACATCAAGTGGAAGTTTATTATTTGATAAGATTGTTTTTTTATGTGATATATGTTTTTATTTTGTCTTATTCTTTTCGGATGGTCGTAGAAGAAATATTTATTTGATATGTTTAGACATAATGTGTTTACAATATTGTGATAGATTACTTTTCTTTACTGTTATGGTAGTGAATTCTGATCTATGATTATTGCCGTAATACGTTTTATCGACTTAATGAAATTTATATTATACGAATCTCCTGTTTTATAATTTAAAAAAACCGAGTACATGCAAATATTTATTTTTCAAAGTAAATTTATTGAAATATTTTTGTTCAAACCATCCTGTAGGTTGTATCTGTTTATTTTAAATCTTAAGTTTCTTCTAACAGAATATAAACAATATTATTTGACAGAATAAGTCAGGGTATTTACGTGAAAATTCTGTTTTAGTTTAAAACGAACCATTTTTTTTTTGTATTACAGTTGATAGCAACTCAGACATCACGCTATCGTCAGGTCTAGAAAGACTCAATATACCTAGATAGTTTTGACGATGACATGATTCTTAAATAGCTACCAACTTTACGTCATAATTAGCAAAATAACTCTTAATATATTAGAGCTCTAATGAGTGAATGCAAATTAAATCCATAAATAAAGGCATAATGTTGTCGATCATAACAAACTGTGCGCCAAATTGACCCTTCAGTAAATAAGTCAGACAAAGAAATGAAATTTGAGTAAAATATTCAGTTTATATAAATCTTTGCACTCTGATTCATTACTCAAAAATTCCACAAACAAATTCCGCAAATAACCTTCTAAGGAATTAAACAAAATATTGATATTTTTGAGTCACTAAAAGGATATTTCTAAATATCGTTCTACTGACTATGCTCAGAAAGTGACTATTTGTTGAACACTTATTATAGCTCGGGTACAAATCAGTAATATTTGATTTATAGTTACCATTTGATTATTGCTTTTCCTATTATATCAGTATGGGTTATTTGGAAATGTCTGAGTAATGAACTGGACGATCAAAATTAACAAGTCAAGTTTTTTTTATTTAGAATTATGTTTTTCAAGCTTAAAACGTTACTGATTTTTAAATGAATATCAATTGTTAATAAAAAAAATCGGAATGCAAAATTTTTGTTTTTAATTTGTATGTATTTAACTTAAAATGTAGTTACTTTTAAGGTGTTAACTGTCAATTCTTGGTGGAAAGACATCCCTGTCCAACCAAACCAGACAAACCGGTCCTGATCATTATAAATATGTGGAAGTAGTACAAATGAATTGTGTTTTATTTTTTAAAATAAAATGTAGTTGTTTTAAGCCAGAGCGAGCCCCGGTATCTTTACAGTGAAGCTGTTTTGACTTAAGTGCAAACTCAATTTCCGAATTTCCGGCTCTTCAGCGAGCTAGGATACAAGGTAGAAGTAAGTGCGCAAGACAAAAAAAATCTGTGTATTTGAAACCTGAATGACAAAAAAAATACCTCTACTCTTATAATAATCTATACACAAATATAATCAAAATATCTTTTTTATGTAACATTCCTTTTCTTACTATCACAATATTTTATGAAAAATATTCACTGTACAATATTTCTCAAGTATAAAATATAGATAAATTAGTGTCTGTACACTACACAAAAGCAATCAAAGGGGTTAGCATTGATACCACAAAATTGGCACGTTTTATTTTGCTCGATAATTTTAGGTGACTGCCAATTTTCAATTCTTTACATCCTTCCTTTCCGACTCATTGATTACGTCCTTTAGTAAAGGGAGTCTTTTATAAAATAGTCCACAGTTAATTTTAATAAACATGTTACAAGGGTAATATCAATAATATTATTAATACTCTTAAAGAGGGAAACAGTGACTCGATTTTTAGGAAAATAATGTTATTTATTAACAGTAAAGTTGTTATTTATATTGTTCATTTCGATTAGTTCAAAGCTATTCATTTTAATCGATAACTTTTCAAACATGTACCTCCTGTTAACTGGTCAAAAGTGAGTTACTGCTTTGTTCGCTGGGTGTGTCGATGTATTGAAATGTATTTTGTTTCATCAAAGGGAAAAATTTATACAAATGTTTGATGTAGACTAATTTAGAAACGAAGCGAAGTTTTTTATTTACCTTAGTAAATGAGCCTGGTGATTAATATGTTAATTAAACAAAAAAGGTAGAGTATGGGAAACAGGACGAAATAAAATAAAGTTTTATATTAATCATGAAAAATGAAAGTGAATAGTGATCGAGTAGCGATTAGTTGTCTAAAGCCATGCCGTGTCCACATCGCATTTATAAATAATTGTCTTTTTTAAACATTGTTATTCTACTTATTTTGTACCAAGATGTGACAAGGGTTATGCATTTTTGAGAAGTATATTTAAAACATATTTCTGAAGATGCTGTCAGATGACTCTTTTAAAAGGGTCCAGGGTAGTAGTTTCAAATGTTTATATATATTTTAGAATATATGGTGGGAATAAAATTTAATATTTCGGTCAAAAGATAAATAAACGTTTGTTGACAGTAACCATTCTTTTTACAATTAGATTATTCAAATGGACAAAAAAAATGTTATTTGTGTGTAAATAAAGCATGCTGGAACTCCTAATTTAAATTTCGAACGACTTCTAGGGGTGAATTAAATTCGGACCCAACGGTACCTCTTTTGTGGTCATTTGAAACTAATTGGCGGTTAATCCTGCGACCACGGGGAAAACTCTAAGCCACGTTGATGAATGTTTTTTGACTACCTGGATTCGGGGAATGACGTCAAAATACGGGCACTGACAAATATGTGATTTTTTCCACAATCAACGTTTTATTTTCAGAATAACAACGGGAAACAATTGTTATACACACGTAACTTTAACCCATGTAAAATATCGTCAATTGATAACGCTCGTGATAAGCGAAACCGGTCCTGATGATTATAAACATGTGAAAATAGTACAAACAAATTGTGTTTTATTTTTAAAATACCATGTAAAGCATATATTAATATTTTTTGTAAAGATGTGGAGAATACAATCGTCTAGTATAAAACCTCAACAAAAGAAATCTTGTAGTTCAGATGATCATTCATCTTCATCGAACGGTAATTATATATGGATGTGGCATTTTTGTGTCCTATCCTTGTATCATAACGCCACCTTTTTAGAATAGGTTGTGTGGAAGACAATTTTAATATCGTAGTCAGCCATTCCTTTGAGCACAAGAGCTTGAATTGTTGAAAAAATCGACTGAAAATAGATTTAAAAATACTATAAAATTTATAATATGTAGAGTGGCAGAAGAAAAACGATTGCAGAGACTTATATAAATATAATGAAACATTAGATTTTATATGTTTATTTATGTTTACAGAATAGAGAAATTGTAAACAAAAAATCTTCTCAGATTTTAAAATGAGCACCGTGCGTGGGAAGCATCCCCTAAGATATAGCATAAGTTGACAAAAAGAGATTTTCTGACTTGAGGCGTGTTGTAACTTACCCCTTTTGAGTATGTGTTTTGAATAAAAAAAAAGCTCGCGAAACCTTTTTCGACTGTTTTAGTTTGCTGGAGGCATGAACTTTGACATTGGCAGAACATAAGATACTGTATTATTATGAAAGCTAACATTGTAAAAGCTTAAATGTGTTTTCGTATTTTGATACTTACGGTGAGCAGAATTGAAATTCTTAACAACATTTTTTTTCAGTAGGTAAGTAAAGTCGATATAATTTCGTCATTAATAAAAGCAAGAAAAAAAATAATGATTATATAGTCATGTATGCTTTTGCGTTCTTCTGATTCATCAAACGAAAAACAGAGAATCGTAATTAATTCATTCAAAACTGAATTCTTGAGCTGGTGAAAACAAAAATATATCGTTGGCATAGTGGCAGAAAGCAATGAGTTGAAAATCGGACTTTGAAATTTGTCAAATTTTAAAAATACTAGTTTTGAGTAATTGGACTTTGAAATTTGTCAAATGCTTAAAATGCTGTTTTTTAGTAAAAGAATAATTTATAAAAATAAGTGTGTTCTTTCATACGATAGAGTTTGAAATAAGAAACATTTTGGTATAACTAACTCAATATGTCATTTTTTCGATTTAGTGTTTTCTTCCAGGATAACGACGATATTTTAGGACGGCCTATCGTCTAAGCCAGTGATTTTTAAAGTGGTTCCTATGGACCCCAGGGGTCCGTGTGACCGCTGAGGGGGTCTGTGGTAAATAAAAATCAATTTGGGGGTGCGTGGACAGTGTCAAGGGGGTCCGTGAAAGGTTTTATATAAAAAAAATATTTGTAACACATTTTCATTATTATGAATAGCAATAAATATTTTGGTAGCGATTTTTACGTGAAGAGTAAAATACAAATATAGTAGATAAAAAAACAAGTAATTACAACCATCCCGCCACGCCACCTTACAACCAGGCTGACCGCGGCCGTCTTTCTTATGCAGGCTTAAACAGGAACGGATTCTCGCCGCTAAATGTTATAACTTGTTTAAAATATGACACTGTAAAAGAGTCGTGCCAATCAACAATTTAGTTCTGTTCCGTGCATGATGTGTAGTGCATTCAACAAATGTTCCTAGTCTTGAAAAAAAAGTAAAATCATTTTTTGTATTATTACGAAGGTACTGTACGTTACGTAAGTATATTTAAATACATAAGATTTCTTCTTGACATAATATATTAAATTTATTAACGCTCAGTTAGAGTTTTGTTAAAGTTAATTTATTTATTTGATAATAATGCGATTTTTCACAAAGAGATAATTTGTTTTATTTTCTTTAATTTGTGCTGTTTTTTTTACAGAAAGCAGTATGAGTGAGTCGAGGAAAAAATGCAAACAATATAGTGTTGAATATTTAAAATATGGCTTTATTCCATTAACGAAAAATATTACTTTAAAAATGTGCCGTGCCTTCTATGCAATAAAACTTTGTCGAACGAATCAATCAAACCTTCCACTTGACCACTTGACTAAAGCCCATAGCGATAAAAAAGATAAAGATTTAACTTTTTTAAAACAGTCAAAGAACAATATTTAAAAACACTGTCATTCCGACAACATCTGAGTGAGATGACGAACTTATTCTACCATCTGTAAGTGAAGTAATAAGTACCGTGCTGTTTAAACCAGTTTCGATATTATAAGAATAATTCCATTTTCGTAATATCATTCACTACGAAGACCAATTGACCAAATGGCTCAATGCGTAGAAAATTATTTATGTGAGTACTTAAAAACACCTGAATTCTCTAAACAACTTGACGAGTTAACTTTGCCAGGAAACGAAGCATTACTTATAGCTTACACCGCTCTGAGATTTCTTCAAGCAGAAAAAAATCAAGAATTGTTATTCCTGCTAAATGTTTGGAAACTGATGCGAAAGGGGAAACAATATTTAACGAATTGAAAAGATTTTTCGATTTAAAAGCTATACCCTTGAGTAATATCCTCTCTGTTGCTACTGACGGTGCTCTGGCAATCTTAAGACAATCTTAACTCGTCTCTGCCGTTTGTTAACGAACAATACATAATAACAAAAATCTTACAACGCGAAGTGGTGACTCTGGAAAATGGTTTGTTTCATGAAAGAAATTTCGTGTGTTGTGTTTGTTTTGATATATTCCCATCATGACGTCAACTCGCGCTACACAAAATTGTAATCTTTTCAAATTGTAATCTCTTGTAACGATATCAATGATATAATATGCAAAATTGTTCTTCTTGTATGTAGCCGATGCTAGAATATTGGGTTTTATTCTATCGAATTTCAAGAATTGTAGTAATTATATCAACATTTTCAGAACCGATTTTCTACAGCGAATTAAAATTTTAAAATGGTTAACTGAATATGCTTTCTTGCTTGGACTACGATGGGTTGACAGTGTCAATAGTATGGATACTCTATGTCCGAGATTGCTGGTTTTGTGAGACTTTGAAATGCCGTAGGCGGCAGAGCCACAGACGGCAACGGCAAGACGCTTCAAAGAGTATATCATTGGCAATTATTTATTGTCTGCTTTTTGGTAAATTGTGTGAGAAAGTAATGATCAATATTATTCAATGTATATAGTATAGTAAGATCTCATTATATTTTAAATCAAAAATTGACATAAGCTCGTTTTTAAATTTGTTTTTCTCTTCAATTTTTAATTAAATAAAACGTGTAGCTTCAAACGCGGAAATGGAACTGTTGAAAACATTAAGAGTAATTATTGTTTACTTCTGACTGCTCAGTAATAAATCACTCACAAGCGCCCATCAATTCACAATGGGAAAAAATGTTCACGAAAAACATAAATTTATTTTTGCCCTGATTCATCTCTTGAGCCTTTGGTGAAACAAAATGCTGGGGTTCAATTTATTCGTCATGTTTTTTTACCATCTCTGCTCGCTAAGTCGTAAATCGAGAGTATACAACACGTTAAGATGATTAAGTAGGGTTTTATGTCATTTTCGAAAATCGTTAATCGTTTTCCGTCACCTAAAAAATATGAAACGTCGAAATAAAAAAAAAATCTTGTAATAATTTCACTTTCAAAGTATTTGTTTACTCTATTGCATTTTTATTTAAATGAAAATAGTAAATTTTTCAAGCCTGAATAGCAAAGAGTTGACACCTGTTTTTCAGAAATGGTTTTATTTGCTTTACGCCGTGACTAGATTAGGGTTTATTGTAGGTTATCGAGATTTGAAATCTGAGACAAAATCACAGAACAAAGTATTTTTAATAAAGTGATGGTGACGGAGTTTCAATATATTGAATATAACGATTCCATTGAAATTTGAGAAATGTACCAACTAGTTCGATTTCTCGCACTTTTTTTGACTGATATTTAAAGTAGAATTATATTGAATACATAAAAAAAAAAAGCAACAGGAAATTTTTATTATATTACTTTCCATTGAGATTAAGTCGGTGTCTGTTGTCTGTCTCGAAACTACGCTCGATATCTATTTTAATTATACAATATGTAAGCAATTTAACGTTATAAATAATGGTAGAAAGCATGAAATGCATATAATGACTGAAAAAACAGTATTAAGACATATTGCATTTTTGCTTATTCTAGTAAAAAGCATGGTAAAACTAGCTTATCGATACAAAATCTTATGATTTGTATGACAAAATTATTCTTTATAATTTACAAAACATACTTTTAAAAATGTACTTGGGAAAGAGAGTACTTTGAAAGTAAAATGTTTTAAATGCGATTATCACCGAACGTGTTTTTATGTCTCAATAAAAAACAAGTTCAGTCTTGTTAAGGATTTTGTCAGTATACCCTCGATTTAATTGTTCGATATGATTTTTTTATAAACAGTTTTATAAGACAGATGTATTAAAACACACGTCATATAAAATAATTTTTAAATTTTATAGGACAGGTTTATTATCAATCTGGTGCGGATAGAAGAAATTTATTTTCGGTTTTTTTTTGCTCTTGAGAAATCAAAGAGGCCAAGGAAAAGCTTTCAAAGCCGATAAGAGTAAAGTAGGTTTTGTTTAAAGGTTCGGTAATTTGTTTGGGGCTATACAACCTTCATTTTTTATTATATTACGTACGTCATAAAGAATTCATTAGATGAAATCACTCAATACGTTTCTGGATCTCGTACTGGGTGTAAAAAATAAAATGAATATGTTATTTTCACGAGATGTTAAGAGCATATATGGGTGAGAAAATGCACTTCACCAGCCCAGCTTATTCAAAAACAAACAAAACTAACAGGCGGTTACACTTTAGTTTACATGGGACGTTAAATGATTTGTTGGAAATCTGAAAGTAATTTTGAAATGATTTTTTAATATCAGCAATCTGATATTAAGTTGTGACCGGTCGTAAATAATGAAACCTGGAATTACAATATAAAAGCTGCTGCTTTAATTTATCGTATACAAGTGAAGCTTTGATACAGGCAGTAGGTATTAGAGCAAAAGTTATGCGAGGCCGCAAAGCCACACATTAAAAAGCACAAGGATTGAAAGCTCTCTGAAAGCTTACAAAGTTACGTGTTACATGCCGTTTCCTTAGTATTCATTTGAGAACTTGATTGCGCAATTATTTATAATTCCACAATATTGTTGAAGCTATTTAAATATGTGTCGATAAGATTAAATGCTGTAATTAATTCTATCGACTAAGAATACTGAGTAAACTTTCATATTATTTTTGAATAGTTCAAAGTAAAGTTTTAAGTATAATAATTATGTTTAAAATAATATAATTATAATAAGTCATATTGTGCAATGCTTGCTATATTGATGCTACCAAATGGATTTTTACCAGTGGTACTCAACGTTGTACCCACCACTACTTACAACGAAAATGAGTGTTATAAAGAATAATTCTTACTGAATGCAAGGGATCTTTAAAGCGCAATTATAATGGAATATTTCGTTGATATATAGTATTTACAAAACGGCTGTGGAGTGTAAGAATTTTTGAGTCTAAATCCATTTTTACAATGTAAAGTATTTAATGTTCTACTTTAAAGAAAAACATGTTTTATGTAATACATGGTAAGCTGTTGAATAATTTATGAACGGTAAGAATTCTTGCGATGACTTGGATATAATTTTCAGTAATAGTTTAAAATATCTTAGAGTTTTTGAAAATTAGCGAGAGCAAGAATAGAAATCAATATCAAGAAAATAACACGTGAAATGGAACGGGTGGCTCCATATTATAAATTTTATTTCCCATGGGATTTTTGTTAAGAAAATAATATTATTATTAGTACTGCTAGTGTTTAAAGCTTAACAATACTCAGTAGAAAGAAAACGTCCAACTCTTCATTTTATCATTCATATGCATAGAGTTAGAATTAATTTATAAGCTATAAATAAAACTCTTACGATCGAGTAAGTCTGGAAATGCTTCTCCAAGAAATAAAAAACGTATCACACCATTTTATTTAAACAATATTTTAGTATCATATCGAAGATCAAATCTTCTAAATGGTAAAATAAGGGTATATTTAGTATATTTATATAATAGCAGTAACAATAAAGCAAATTATTAGAATAAATATAATATATAGTAGAATAATAAGTAAGTAAAGTCATCAAAAATAGTTCACCTAAATATACAAAACGGCACTAATTTTTTTCCGAATTTTACGGATTGAATGGTGGGGAGCAGTGAAGGTAAACTCTTTCTCAGTTGAAACTGGACAACCAGTGGAACAGCAAAGTTATCAAATTTATTTTTATATTGAACTAGTATTTAAGGGCGTTAATATTTAGACGTTGACGTTATTTTGGTGCTAGCTTAAGTTGAATGTTGAAAATGTCACTGTGGACCGTACCTTACGTAACCCAAAAAGTTCATCAATTAATATTAATGTTAAAAACTGAAAATCGAATATCGGAAAAAGCACAATTAATTTACCCAAAATGGCAGCTGAAATGAAATGTGCAAATTATCGTCGCTAATGTACACCGTTTGGGAGGAGATGTTGTTATAGACAGACAGACATTTTTCCAGCCCTTCACCACCCATCGCGGCTATGCGATAAGTATCAGCAAGCGTTTCTCTCGGCGTAATGACTTGAGAAGACCCGAATCAAAGACAGGCGAATGGTCGGTTATCGAAGTCCTGGAAGGGCTGGGATCTCAAACAAACACCAATTCAAATCCAGTTTGACTCTTATTTATTTTTAATCAAAGATGCAGTGGTTTAAATTACACAAAAATAACCTTAACACATAAAATTGAATCTACATTTACATTTACTTAACAACTGAATTTACTTTAAGTTATAATGCAAGTGACACGACAAACGATTTTAAATTAAATCCAATTCAAAACACACACAAACAATCCACAACGTCAACGGTGCCGGCCGCGCTGGCTGGTAGTCGACTCCTAACACATAAAATCAAAAAGGACTCTCGCGCCGTCGGAGCTACTCCTTTCCGTCAAAAATGGAGTCGTCCAGCAAACGTGTCCACCAGCGATTGGCAGAGCGCCCTTAACGACAAGAGTCGGGCCGATGTGTAGGAATCATTGTCATTAACGCTGTGCGTTTTCAGTTATGGACCCTAATAAAACTTAAAATTTTACAAAAAACCAGGGTGTGTCAGACGTTATGCGTATGTTCAAATTTATTGTGCTGGAATTGCCTAGGTCGCAGCTGCCCAAGACTTGGCGTCTTGAACTTATGATTACATATTTTGAGACAAACATACAGATTAAAACATGTGTTTTTTGCTATATAGTAGAGATAATTGTTCTTTTGTATTTGATTTCGAAAAATATGCAGTTTTGCCCGCCATCGCATTACACTAGCTTTGGCATACATTCATGAATGTGAAAAGTTTAAAGTCGTTGCAAATAATGTATCGCGTCAATAAGAACTCTGTATGAATACAAATAAAAATGTTCAATCTTACCTTAAAAGCTTCCCTAAACTTGTTTGACATGATGTTGTACAGGAAAGGGTTTATTGTTGTTGACAAGAAGTACAGCACACCCGAGAGGTACGTTAGAACTTTGTAGACCTGTAACATATATCAAAGGAAACTCTTTGGCATAAATTTAATAATAGTATATTAAGACATGTCATACCATTCAAAGTAGTGCTTTGATACTGTACTGGAAAATGTTGGGATGTCACTGATTTTACATGACAAATGAGGTCTTCAAAAGCAAAAACCGACATATATTATATACAATAGCCCAGAGAACTCTGTAGACGCTTCTTATTATTATTACATATTACGTGTAGATATGAAATTTTCTTATGACCTAAGCATTGCGGTTCGCGGTATATAATATAAAATAAAATGTTATGCAATGGACACACAGTTCCGACGTACTAACTACTTTAGACATTCAGTATTTCAATTTCATCGTCATCTATGACGGGTACGGTTATATCTACGTATACTTTACAATATTAGTTGTAAACGACGTTTTGTGTTTCATCCAAAATTTTATATATCGACGGTGTTTTGGCCAATTGATGTAACCCTCAAAATTAAAATTTTTCAGGAGAGAGTAAAAATGGTTTTTATGGAAAACAGTTTTTAATTCACCATATAATGTGAGTTACGTTATGAATTTTTGAAATGCATTCCTTTAAATTCTCATGTTTGCAGATACGAGATTATACGAAGGGAGTGTTGATATAATAGTAACTTACATCTAGAGGCCGAGTCAGAATTTTTAAACCAAAAACCAATGTAAAATGATGTTTTCTTTCCAAAAAGTGGTAAATTTATTTTTCTAACTTACATCATTTGGCCGAGACCGGCTCTGTCGTCTTTAATATGAGATCCAATCATTAACTCATTTTCGTATGATTTGAGGGTTACATCAATTGGTCAAAAAATCATCGATATATTATTATCGATAAATCAACCGCTAATTGCAATACATATAAGCGAAAGAAAATTGATCTCATCGACATGTGATTGTAAATATATTGGATTCTGTGTGTAATTAACATTTTATTTAGTATACTTTTGTCAGGTTTTGCAAATTATTTATCAAGACATATTGTGTAAAATGACTTGTAGTCTATGAATTTTTTTTTTTGACATTTATAAAATGTGGAAATATCATTTTTTGCTTTTCATCGCCTCAAATAAAAGGCTTGTTTCACAAGCGAAGGCACTGTAATTTGTTTGATATTTTTAAATAAAAAAAATGTAGCACAGAAAAATTTGAATGGAATAATAATGCCATTTTATGAGTTAGTGTTTTTACTAATGATTCTAAATATTCGGTTAAAAAAATATTCGAATTTCAATTACTTAAACTTTATAGTACTGTAAAATATTTGCATAACTATATAATATATAAAAAATGAACAAAAAATATTAATGAGATTCGGAATAAGGCCACAAATCATTTTTAGATCTTTGGGCAGGTTTAATCATCTACTGTACATCTGATTTTTGAAGATTTTCATGACATACTAGGAATATATTTGAAATATTGCGAATATAATTTTATTTTTTTAAAATATTAATAATATGAGTTTTCAGAGGTTTTCACAAAAGTTTCGTAGTCGTAACAAATTGGATTTAAAGTAATTATAAATATTGTCATTAAAAAATAATCACCGATCGATATTCTAAGAATTTAATCATATTTAACTCAAAACCTTAAATGTCTTACATGTTACACTTTGTAACTGAAGTTAAATAATAAACATAGTTAAAATATTAAAAACAAGAGCAATAGGTACCTACTCATTATAGAAAACCATTCCTGATGTAGATACACACTGTAAAAGTAATTTAAGAAACGCCAAAGAGCTGTTTACACTCTTTCGCAAATAAAATACAATATATACTGTATTCTTGATTAGAACGACTTTCTAATGAACGTTTCATAAACAACTATTCATCGTTGAAAGTTGTATCATATTCCATAAATAAATACATCATTAAAGATACTTAGCATATTTTTATACTGAAGAGAATTCACAATAAAAGTAATGTAACAGAAGCTTCTGTTACACGTGTTGTGGTATTCACAGTAATGTAAATACGAATGTAACGTAAATAAAGATTGAATAAACAACATCTCAGTGAATATTAGGTTGTAATTTTTTAATTTTACCGTAAGTCGCTTAACTAATCTTTTCAGAAAACGAAAATGGATTTAAAATCCATGAAGAAATTAAAACTTTGTTATTTTTTTATTTAAAGTAAATAATAATCTTAATACTCATACAAATAACAAAGATAGAATAAGTAAGCTAGTCAAAAGCGGAATTTACAGGATATTCTACGGTTTGTGTGATTCATCGTACATTGGACTGACAGAAAGGAGTATTTAAACTAGATTAAGAAACACAATACATAAGGCAATTTAATAATAAAAACAACAGATTCTCATTACGTGCACCACTTCTTAGAAATATCATACAGCATAGTTATAGCCTAGTTGGCTTCAAATTTTCCAACAATTAAAAATTAGTAGATATCATCAAATTATAACTTCCTTAATTACCAAAAATACATTAATTCACCACCCTTACAAGAAGCCTACGTAATAAAGCTAGATCAATATATTTCAAGGCATTTGTTTTACGGTATGTAATAATTAATAATACCATTTATATTCCTTTTCCTGGAACTCAAAAACACAATTAGTTCGATCAATATTTTTGTTTAAAAGCTATGATGTCGTAATAAATGAGATGATATAATATTTTCAATCTATTCTTTAACAGTATATTTATATAGCCAAACTAAATTAAGTTGAAATATAGTTCTGATGACGGCGTTAAACCGAAATAGCTATCAAAAAACTAATGAAATTCGTACGAATAAGTATTTTTATTTTTACCTTTATAAGCAGCTAATAAAATCAAAGCGAGGCTATTTCTTATACCATATAATAATTGTTATCAAAAAAAATGCTTTACGATAATAATTACGAAGTTGATCGAGAACTGCTGTGGAGGTCAATTGTTTAATTTTGTTTTGCTTACACTTGCAGTGCGTGCCATGTAATATCGTAGTTGAAGAGTGTTACTGTCAATCTGGTTTTTGTATTTTTATGGTTCGCCATTGTATTTATGTGTGGTATTGTTCTACATAGAAATGAGCTAATGTCTTAAGATGAAATTTAATTAACATTAATAGATTTATTGTTATACTTGATATAAAAATATAGGTAAAACAATGTGGACAAAATTTTCATTCAATTCGGCTTTGGCCCACTATACAAATAATCACTATAATTACTATAAATTCAGTGATTTAAAGGTATTGGCAACTTTTGTTTATGCTTTCATATTTGCTGTACATAATTGAGATGGAAAACAATGTACAGCATTTTGTTTACAGATTAGTAAAAAAAATTGAAAATATTGCTAATAAAATTTATTTCAAGAAAGTTTTTAATTTGTGTTTTATCATTCCAAACTGACAGCTTACAAATTCAACAATAAAACGAAATATTTTGCACATTAATTCATATTTTTACTACCAGGGGAGGGGGTACTTAATACATTTGCTTAAAAAAATATTCATATGACACGAGTATTACAGACCCTTTTTCCATTTAGAGGGCCAATCTTAGAATGACGGGCAAACCTTCCCAAATTGATGGTAAAAGATTTTGTCATTTAAACGTTCATAGTATTTTATATTTTTCATGGAAAATAGTTTTCCTTTCATAAAATAAATATTTAACGACTTTATTTCAATTAACAATGGAAACTATTATTTGGGTGATAATAAATTGCCAAACAAACTTAATACCGATTAAACGTTAATGTTATAAGAAGCATTTTCTTGAATAATAAGTGTTTACATACTTATTATTCAATTGGCGTGCTTAGTAAATTCTTCTTAAAGATTTAGTCGGCTGGAAACGATATCAGTTAACGATTAAAAAAACGATTGGCTGCCCATAAAACGTATGTCAAATTTTAATGATTATTTAAACGTCTATTGTAATTTTATATATATATATATATATATACGTTACAAATATATATAAATGATTTACAGTATTAAGTCGTTTTTGAGTTGTGGATAAGTATTCAAATGACATTGGATTCAGAATGCTTAGAGCATTTCTTTTTTTGAGTCTAAAGATAATAAATTAAATTATTGAATGAAATCTGCTTGTAGGTCAGTCAGTAAGTATAGTAAGAAAACTTGAGAAAATAATAAGTGAAAGCAAATAGCTCACTCTACCGAACAGACTGCTTTTGGGAATTCTCTAGGGTGAACGTAAAGGGATTTCATAATCACAGACATTCTTACCTTTGGGTTTAAAATAATAAATTTATGAAAAATCAATGTTTTGTGAATTTCTGTTGTCGGAATAAAACCTGCGATCAGTAAACAGGATTTTATCAAAGGAGTGTTACAAATTTACCACGGCGATCACTATAATTATTTTTAAAATGTTATTTTGTATATCAATCGTTATTTAAAATATAAAAACGGACAACTCAAAAAAAAACGAAATTTGCGTTTAATATGCAGTAATATGTAAATTTTTGCGCTTTGTGTGATTCAGTACTCAGATAGCTCAAAATTTCTTCTATATAAATCTACGTCAGATAATTTTCTCAAAAATAAAACTAAATGTTGATATGTATGGGTCAGTGAAAGGATATTTCTAAAACGTCTTCTATGAACTATACCTCGTTGTTAATCAACTGTCCATAAAATTTATAAAACTCGGGTACACTAATATATGATTTATTATTACTATTTGAATATTTCTCACCATCTCAATATGAGTTATTTGGAGACGTCTGAGTAATGAACAATATTAAGAATACAGAGGAACCGCGATCGATCATGCATTGTTTTTCTGCATTTGTTGTCGTTATGAAATATAACATAACCTATAAAAACAATGTTAAAAGTAATCCCTCTCTTGATCTCACCTCTATCGTTTTTTTCACATCTGCATCTGATGAAATTATTGTTGATTGGAAAGCTTTTCTTTTTGTTTTAAAGACATTGACTGTGGGGGGCTTGATGGAATTTCAATATCAAATTTGAATTGTTGAGATTTTGTACACTTCCATGTATTTTGTCACTTAGGACCCGGGTTTCGCCTTTCGGCATCTTCAGGCATTCGAGCACACGAGTGAACCTCGAACTAACTCAAATAGGCAGATTATGACGATTATATACAAAACAAAATAAGAAATTAACATCAAATCAAAGTTAAACATAAATTAACAATCAAAGTAATTAAATTTCCCATAATAATACATCGCTCCATGATCACTCTAACAGAGCCCATTAGTTGAAATTGGGTAGTTTTTCGAATTGCATTTTAAAAACCCCCCCTCCGTTTCACTCGTAAGGTGGTCACTAGTACAAATGTTAATTTTTTAGACACAGCCATAAGATAAGTCCTATTTTATTATGTATTTAATCGCTATAAACTGTCTATTTGAGTTAGTTCGAGTTCACTCGAGTGCTGGAATGCCTGGAGATGCCGAATGGCCAAGCCCGGTTCGTTAGTGACAAAATACATTGAAATGTACAATGTTTATTTATTTGTGTTAAGTTTTCTCTCATTGGAATGCATTATTTCTTTCGAAAAAAATAATTTTACTGTGTTTTTTTTTTATTGGGGCATTTCAACAAAAAAACTATCCAGAAATTGTCAGTTAATTCAAATGCGTATCACGACAAATTACAGTTGAAAAAAATTGGAAACTACACTGACGATATAGTGTACGAATAAATTAAATATTACTTTCATTAAAAATTTGAAGACATTTAAAATAATAAGATTTTTAATAATAGATAGACTTGGAACTTTCCGATGAATTAATGGTAATCATGTCTTTTAATATAATTTGGGAATTAAAAGCGTTAAAGGGCTTTGTTGAAATATCCATTCAATTTTATTATTTCTAAGGTCTCTTGTTTCTATGTGAAACATTTAAATTTCGCAGAGAATATTTTCACGCAAAAGCTTTAGAAATCTAGATTTCCATTAACAAGGGTGTTTTGCTACTCGATATATTTATATATCATACCCATATATTAAAATAGTTACTAAATAAAGTATTACTGTACTATTTGAGTACCTCATCGAATTAAAAAAGATGTTATTTAATAAGTTAGCTCTTTCCCTAAAAAATTATGTTTTCAACAAATATATCAACGGTATATTATGAATGCACCATCAGAGTGCGGTGAATGTATGTCTACCGTTATAACACAACCTCACTTTTGTATAAAAATGGGATAAAAGAGCAAACGTCAACATGCCCTTGTATCTCGCTTGCACCCTTAATTTTATATGTAATTGAGCAAGAGAGTGATCAATTCACTGAGCACCTAGTATACAACATTTGAGGTAAGTTTCATGACTGAGAAAAAACGATTATTTTCAAACTAAAAAAACACTTACGTAAAAAACGTAAAGAACTCACATGTTGAATTGATAATTAATTGTGATGAGATATGTTATTCCAACTTCCAGGTCGGTAGTGCAGTTGAAAACGTCGTTGGCATTACGTCTCACCGGCTTATAAGCCCACCCTCACCTTTGTATTGCACTTAATTCTAGCCGAATCCTTTTATCACTACTATTTTTAAAAAAAGAGGTTGAGCAACAAGAGAGTTTGAGTTGCAACCAGTTATTGTAAAAAGCTTATGTTGAGATACCTCTTGAGTAAAAGATTACTCTCCCGTTGTTTGTTTATATGCTACCAATATATAAGCTATACAAGATTTAAAAACATTGTTAATAAGTGGAAACCTTTTTGAATCATCTCCTTATATATCACTGTTACAAATACATATAGGTATTCATTAAACATGTTTTTAATAGCAAAATAAGAAAATACAACATTCTGAATTTGATATAGCAAACGACAAGCGTATCTGCCATTGGCAGTTTTTTTAAGAATTTCATTTAAACGAGAATTTTTTTGAGAATACATCGTTTTTCCAGGTATTCACTAATTTCTTCTTGGGAAATCAAAACACTCGAAAGCGATGGCCAGTCTTCATTTTCAACTTGTTTATTCAGTTGTGCAAAATGAAAGAAAAATAAGGAGTAGATTTGTGGAAGGGGTTCTAGGACTCGAGATACAAAGTTTTCAAGTGCTGAGAATTTTAAGTAATCAAGGAGTCTGGTTTCGATTCGATTGAAAACAAGAGTGTATTTTTTATCCTCTTACAGCTCGTTTGTATAAAATAACGGTACGGGTCGAAGATTTAAGTGGTTTTCAAGCACGGTGGAGGTATTATTTTCAGCAAATAAAATCTACGACATTTAATAAGCAATTAAAGCAGAAATATGAGATTTTCCGGCTATTTTCTTATGTTCCGTAACTCGAGTTAATGAAAGATCCATGGATTCTCAGTAATAAAGAACCATGTTTTTACAACGTAATCTGTCATATTAATATCGAAAGATAAAAAAATAATACTTTTGATTGAATAAAAACTAAAGCTGATCTCTTAAAAATGATTAAAAACTTCTTGTTTCATAAATTGGCATTTAAGTGGTAGAGCTCCAAGCTATAAAATAGACGTGTATTGTTCTAAAGCAGGCCTGGGTTCGAGAGCCACGTGCGGCCAGTTCATCTCATTAAATTGTTGGAAATTTCTAAATTACATATTTTTTTATGTTGATATCGCTTTTTTATTATGATAAATAATTTACATTTAAAAATAGTATTTCCTTGCGGCCCGCCGTTCATTTCATTCGAAATGGATTGTTGATGACTTTATTAGCATCGCGCGGTTGTTAGAACTGCGGTAAAACGGATGTTTCCCCTGATGTTCACTTCTAAATAAATAGACAAAAATTGTTAATATGGATAAATTCTTTCGACAGTATTTTAAATACTTTAATTATTATACGTTCATTAAACGGACCATTAATGGTTTTTTCTTTCTAAGAACAACTTGAGCTACATTTTAAATAAATTACATTTTCAACACACTAAACATTTTTTTTTGAATTTAATGTTGATCTTTCGAGGAATATTCTCGAATATCCAGGTGTGATACAATTCTATAAGAATATGGTTTAATACATGTTATTTAAATCTGCTTGAACGCAGACAAGAAATCTTCCATTCAAGTAGAGCGTTTATTGCGAATCTGAACCTGTGGAAAGTTAAATGTTATGTGGAACCGTAAAAAATAAGATGAAAAACACCGACGAGTGGTTATTACGTGATTTAAGTGATTTATGTCGACGACGCTTTCTTCGTTTACAGATCCCACGGGTTTGATTCCCAGTACGGACAGTTTCATAAGTTGGCTTTTCAATCGATTTATAGATTTCTGTTTGATGACATGAATGTTTGTAATCTTTACAATGCCCTCCCACCCATATTCTGTTAAGACATCTCTACTAGGATGCCACATGCCGGGACAACTGCACTTTGGGAGCGGAAATGATTTAAATAATTAAATGTTTCAGAATCATTATATTGAACGCTGGGATTTAACCGGAATAAGGAATATGAAAACGACGTCACACAATGAAATTGAATTATACTGACACCGTATTGGACCTAATTGACGATTTTAACAAATGTATCTACGCTATTATAGAAAGTAATCATATAGTATTCCAGTACCAAAATATTAGTATTTCAAATACCCACCACTTGTTACATAGCGTGATATCGCCGCTCATAACATTATACAATCTTGTTGGGAACAATTTGATTAAGATCCAAGCGGAATAATAATTTCGTGGACATTAGTCAGGATTATTTCATTAATGATGGCACATGTTCTATTACTAATCTCCAATAGTCAATAAATGAACAGAATTACATTACACCAGGCCTGGGCAAACTACCGCCCGCTGGCCGCATGTGGCCCGACTAGCTCGCGAGCTATAATAGTATGAAAAGGCCCGAATCGAAGAGACGCGAATGGTCAGTTATCGACGTCCTGGAAGGTCTGGGATCTCAAACAAACACCATTTCAAATCCGGTTCAACTATTATTTATTTTAATCGAAGATGCAGTGGTTGAAAATATACAAAACTAATACTAATAAAATTGAGTCTACATTTACATTTACTAAACATATTAATTTAGTTTAAGTTGTAATGCAAGTGACACGACAAACGATTTTAAATTAAGTCCAATTTCAAAACAAAAACAAACAATCCACAACGTCAACGGTGCCGGCCACGAGGGCTGGCGACTTTCCCGGCTCGAAGGCTGGCAAACGACTATAACATCAAAAGGACTCCCGCACCGTCGGAGCCACCCCTTTCCGTCAAAAATGGACTCATCCAGCGAACTTGTCCGCCGGCGATTGGCCGAGCCCCTCACGACAAGAGTTGGGTCGATTTCCACGAATCGTTGTCATTAACGCTGTGCGTTCTTAGTTCCGGACCCTAATAAAACTTACACTTAACAGAAAAACCAGGGTGTGTCAAGTATTTATGAAAAAAGTTTTTATTTATGCTCTACGCATTAGAATTCATCCACTTTTATTTTCACAATATTTTATTTTCGCTAGTCTTGTTCATTTTAATAAAAGAATTGAAATTGCACACTAACTGGACCAAGCCAAAATGTGAGAAGCACATTATATTGTTAGGTTCAATGAAATTTCTTTGCGATTGGGTATGCATGACCGATTAATATTTGCAAGCCGTTTTAAGAATCTCAATTACAAAATTAACAAGCGAAAATTAATAAATGTCGAAATATATAAAACAGTTCCATTCACCTCGCTCTTGGTTATGGGGATTCATTTATCAATATGAGAAGACCCCGGATCGAAGAGAGGCGAGCGGCTGGTTATCCGGAGTCCTGGAAGGGCTGATCTCAGACAAACACCATTTCAGATCCGGTTTAGAAACTTATTTATTATCCATTCAAGATGCAGTGGTTTAATATTACACAAATATATAAATCTAACACATAAAATTGATTCTACATTTACATTTACTTAGCAACTGAATTTACTTTAAGTTTTAATACAAATGACACAACGAATTTAAATTAAATCCAATGCAAATCAAAACACAAAAACAACAAACAGTTCACATCGTCACATCAACTTCGTCGCGACGAGACTTCGTTCGTCCGACTCGGCAGCTCGTCATCGACTGTCTACGAAAATTCAAAAAAACTCCGTGCAAAGTTGGAGCTACCCTTTTTCGTAAAAATGGACTCGTCCAGCGGCCGAAGCCCGGGGGCTTCTTAAACGCCTGGCAACAAGAAAGAGCGTTTTCTGCGAATTATTGCTGTTTTGCCGCAGGCCGATTTCAGTTTAGGACACTAATGACACTTATACTTAAGAAAACCAGGGTGTGTCAAATAATATTGAAATGTTTTTTAAATGATACTGTAATATTTAAAAATACTGAGAAACAGTATTAAAAAGATTGTCCAGTCCTGCATTACACAATCCCGATATGCGTCATAGCCACAACAAGAGATGTTGCATGACCAAAATACAAATATTTTGTAATATCTTAACCAACGTTCTTAAGTATTGTTTCCTTTTTTAAAAGACGCACTTTCAATTTAGAACAAAGTATTTAATTTCCTTATAAATACAACAAAGGTTAATCTTCACATTTTAAATGGCTTAGTAGTGATGGTTGTTTACAGGGCTTTGAACTTTACAAGAGTGACAACAAATTCTTCAGTTTTAAAAGATAATAAAAAAACAATCAAGAAGAGGCACGATTTTTCTTCTCACTTTCATCTTGTGATATGATATTTATGAAGAAAACGAAGGAAATGTATTATTAAGAATGCTTTGTTTCAAGAAATTTGGCATTTTTATATCTTGGAAACGTGTATTTTCTTCTCAAATGATCGCGAGTAAATTCTGTTTGAATTTTCTTTGAGTTTATTTATGTCTTCTTAATTTAAAAAATAAAATAAACGATAATCAGCTTTGATACAAAATATTTTAAAAATAATTTCTCTTGTGATACTTTGATAAGTAGATACATAATATTTTGCTTACAATTAACCTTACACTGAGTAACATTATTAGGTATATTGAAAGTATGCTTAGTCTGTATATAAAATAATGTTTCCAGGAAGCAATACAAACAATATAGGCCTGCACGCGCCGAAATTTTATAAAATTACCCAGTTCGAGCCTGACATCTTCAGGCCCGGTCCGGACTAATCCCGAATCTCAGTATCAAACTTGTTACCCGAACCCAAATCAGCGTTCAGATTTATCTTCCTCAAATTTGAGTTATTGAGATTTTGTACACTTCCATATATTTTGTCACTAACGACCCGGGTTTCGCCTTTTGGCATCTTCAGGCATTCGTGCGCTCCAATACCTGAAGATGCCGGAAGGCGAAACCCGGGTCGTTAGTGACAAAATATATGGAAGTGTACAAAATCTCAATAACTCAAATTTGATATTGAAATTCCGTCAAGCACCCTCAGTCGATGTCTTAAATTATCTTCCTCAGCTTGAAAAACGTCTGATTTTATTTCAATACAGAAATTCATTTACACTTATCAAACAATATATGTTATTTTTTCCATATTTTCAACGATATTCATAACACATGGTAAAAAAATTGCATTATGGCTGACTTGTGACCCGAAAATAGTCCGAAATATTTTTTTTGGAAATTGAATTCGTTACCCGGGTCCGGCCTGAGCCCGAATCTGAATTTTTTTTATTCGCCCAAACCCTGCTGACGGGCCGGGTCGATAAAATTTACCGTCACTTTACCGTTACCGGTAAAGAGTAATTTGTAATCAATACTAGTAATATAATAAAACTGTTTTCTAATAAAAACACATGTTGAGAAAATTAGCAACTAGTATTAATATTAAAAAAATAGGCAATACCTACAATATCAACGTTTACAAAAAACAGATTCTTTTTTTATGCATTAATGTTTCAGTCAAGAGTTGAATTTTTCAATAAACGAAAATGTTTGCTGTTAAGAAGTGAATTTTCCCTCTGTTTATTTCACATTGAATCAATGTTACATCTTTTTAAATTAAGTGAAATATATTTTTACAATAATTGTAAATGTAACGATAAAAGAGAACATGACAACCTCAACCTTTCTTACTTCTCTTATCTATAATAACAAACCCAACAAATAAACACAAAGATGTTTTTATTTGATAGAGATTCGCAAATAACATTGTGTTTTTTAAAATACATAATATATTTCATTGAATAAAATACTTCGCATAAATTAATGAAGACTCTGTTATACTCGAGATTGTATTTTCTAACGCTTACTCGTTTTGTAGTTTGATAAAGTTTATTTTTCACTACAATTTTCTTAAGTAATATATTTTTATATTTGTGAGGAAAATACTTAAATGCAGGAATTCTCAAAACAGGTTTTTATGATTGTATAGTTTCTTTTTAGTAAAAATGAAGTTATCTACTATGTCTGATTCTCGTTTATATGAAAATAAAGATTCGTTAAATACTTTCTTTAATCACTTTTAAGGTATTAACTGTGAATTATTAGTGGACAGACATTATATTTTAAACAATAAAACACAATTTATTTAATCAATTTTTGTTTTGCAGATATAACAATTTGGTGGATGCTCTTAGCTGCTCTGCGTTCTCCACTTAAGATGGCTGTTTATTTATAATATTAATTAAGTATTAAATATTTCATTGTTTTTAAATGGTTCACTGATTTCTTCTTTAAATTTTCCCAATTAGCTATTTGCTTAATGCATCAGTAATGTCATAAATTTTTTTGCTTAGTTAATGAACTTTTAATGTAGCTATATTTGTGATTTCAGATCATTATCGATTGATTTGTAAGAGGTTCTTAACATTTTAATTATAGACTATTTTATTTGGTTTATGTATAATTTGTTTGATAATCAGTAATTTCTTGTCGTAGTTAATGGACCAATTGTTTTATGTACCTTAATTTTTAACACTCAATTTTATATAAATAGGTCTGTTTGTTTGTATTTTTATCAGTTGATAATGCTCGTGTTGAAGAAAACCGGTCCTGATCATTATAAACATTTGGAAGTAGTACTAATTAATTGTATTTTGTTTTTCAAAACTTTATTTAAGTCAAATAGTAACACTTCAGAGGCTTAGTTGTAGGTTTTTTATCGTGCCGTGGAAGGTTAATATCTTAGTTTATTCATGCTATAGTTGAATGTGGATTTGAACCAAAAAGTGTCGATACCAGAAATACTTTCATCTCTTTCCGGGCACCACATCAGATCCTCAAAAAGATTGTATATAGAACAATAAGGTGTCTAATAGTCCTTTTTTAACTCCATCCTTGTATCCTTTCCTTCTCTAAAATTAGAAAAAGAGTTCTCGGTATTAAAAAGTTACATCCATATATTTGTTGGAAGACGACATGTTTAAAAGAATGATATTACTGATGATAGAATAAAAAAATGGTATAGCCGCGCAGAGGCATTTAATGAGAAATGAACTGCTGCAGATTTTGATCATACAAATAAAATGTTGAATATAAGGTAGATAAAAAAGTTTCAAGTGAGGGTGGCCATCATATGCCAGAATTAGCCAGTGCTTCTCAACCACCGCGGGCGTTTTAAAAATATAGGGGCATTTTAATCTTTTTTACACTTGGGAGCTGCGGCTGAAACCTAAGTGAGCAAATACGTCATTGCATATTGCATCTCTCAATCTTTGTGAAAATGGACTGTTCACTTCATTACATTAGTTTATCCTAGTTGTTCTGCATTACAATCATTTTATTGCATGGAATTAATCTAACGCAATAGTATTGAAATTGAAATACTGAATGTCTAAAGTAGCTAATAAATACGTCGGAACCCTTACGAACGCTTAGGTCATGAGAAAATTGTGATAATAATAAAACGTCTACAGAGCGGTCTGGGCTTATTAAATATAAGATTTCGTTTTAACTTGACAGAGGTTGAATAATATTATTGTGTTAAAGACGTGAATAAGTTTAATTAATAGACACTGATGATAGTGGATATAGTATATATTGTTTAGTTATTGAAAATCCCTGTCTAAGGTTATTATGTGACCTAGCAAATGCAAATGGCTTCATCCGCATAATTTGCTTTCTATATTTGGATATCTCAACTACCCAACTTCTGCGGTAATAGACTTTGAGAGAACTCAACTTTGATAAGAATTTTTTGTACCTATAAGCTATTTAAGATAGAATGATGTTATATAAGAAAAGAAAAGTAAGAATTGATTGAAATATATATTTTTTTGATTATTACTAGAGACTCTAAAAATAGTATTATTCACTCATATGCGAGCTTTTTTATTGTTTTTCATCCACCTACAATCCTATAATTTAAAAACTTGTTTTAGAGTTCTATAACGAGTAAGACTTCCATTTCAAATATGAAAAGTATGTCTTAATAACTAAAAGTCATAATTTATATTAATATAATATACATATAAATGTTGCTTATTCTTTTAAGAAAAATAAAAAAAAATTAACAGCAACACGTCTGTTGATAAGTGTCAGTACTTCTCAAAAGCAGCCATATCCATGTTAGGTATTTTCGCTTTTTTTGTCAATTGCTATCGAACTACTTGCTTTTAATATTTCTGTATTTAAAAAATGGCCCAAATGCTATTAAACACTTAGTAAATCACTATTTATATAATCTTCCAACACTGTGACTGTGTACACGAAGAAACAGAAGAGTGGTTTTGCTCGAGTTAATCCATTTTGAATATGGCTGCTTTTAAAAAGTAGCGATATTATTGACAACATAATTTTGGTATTGAGAAAACTACTTTGATTTGAAATCGCGGAGAAGATAAGTTTTGAAATAAATGACTTTAAATTTAAAGATATTCAAGGATATTACAGTTTTTGCTTAATTGGCATCAGGATTCTTTTTATCAATACCATTACAATGCCATTAAATATTATAAAGAGGATGGAAATAAGTATTAAAAAATAACTTTCTTTCTATACTATGTAGATACACTATCTACTGCAGATGTGAAGAACCATTTTATGAATTAAGGTCACAGTATATTAAAAAGCTTTGTCGGCTCCGTGGTGCAGTGGTCAACGTCGTTGGCTACGGTAACGGATGTCTCGGATTCAAGTCCCGGTACGGACAGTTTCATAAATCAATTTTTCAATCGATTTATGGATTTATGTTCGTAGCCATGAATGTTTGTGATATCTAAAACTCCCTCCAACCCATCCGATCCTAAAAAACGGGATGTAGTGAGAGCGATTAGCTCACCACTAGGCTTTTCCTGGCCCTATCCTTCTAACGTTACTCTCTTTGAAAATAGAGACGTTGAGCAACTGATTAAGAAACAGTTCTCTTAGAAAAATTGTGTTGAGATACCTCCATTAAGAGGTCATGTGTTCCACGCTGGGATCGGACATGGTAAAAAAATGTTAGAAGGTCGCATTCAAAGAATTTAAACTGGAGGCAAATTATTGTGTAATAAATACCAAATTATTTTGAAAGGGTACAGCTGATATTTTAGTTTTAATGTCAACGTTTCAAAAAATGATTTTTGTAATTATTCTTTCATCACTTTTTAAGCTTAGTTTTAAGAATGTTTTGTAGGGATTGTAATATTTGGTTCAGTTCAAAAAGACTTTTAACACAAAAATTTTGAAGAACGTTTTTACTAAGAATAATGTTAGTCAAAATAAAAAAAAACGACGATGGACCTGGCTTGGACACGTGCTGCGGATGCCCCAGGAGAGCCTGAATCCTGCCTGTCTCTTCTACCAACCAGATGGATTCCGTCGCCCTGGAAAGCCGCTGATGACCATCCATAGGATGTATTCGGCGGAGCTACGGGACGCTGGGATTACCTGGGAGGAAGCGAGGAGACTGGCGGGGGACAGAGAAGCTTGGAGGAATCGCATGATGGCCATATGCTCCGAATAGGGAGCCGATATGGTTTAAAAAAATGTTAGTTACCAATTCTGATAATTTTAAAACGGTTTGTACTGAACGGTTTATATTATTTATAAAACCACAGGTTTACCAGCTCTGAGTTATCGATCAGAAAAATAAACAAAGGACGTATTAATATAAAAGTGATACAATGTTTTGCTATTATTCTTGATTAAATCGTATAAATTGATTGTGCATCATAATATTCGACGCTCAAATAAAATCAACGAAGCGAATAACAAACTTTTCCCATCACGTATACAGCTATATTATTAGAAAATCAATAACATAAGTAAAAATAATAAGTATACAAGGTAACGACGCATAATAATTTCGGCCTTCGACAGCTTTCACGGACAATCAATTATTATTTCCATGCCATGAAAACATCAATGTATACATGTTATTTAATACCTTATAGTTGGGTATTACTTATGTCTGTAGATACAGTTTTCTTTTAACGACTGCTCGTTCTTTTAGTGATAATTAGTATTAATATATACATAGTATTAATTTACCGGTACTGTGGCTGAGGGTTTAACGCCCTTACAGCTTTGCGCTATTCGGTTGAGATGTCTACGAGATCAAATCAAGAACGAATAATCTTATTTATTGACCTGTATAACCGTACCTATCATAGATGACGATATTGAAATTGAAATACTGAATGTCTAAAGTAGCTTAGTACGTTGGAACTGTGTGTGCGTTGCTTACACCACGAACACTTGAACATCGTCATTAGAAAATTTCATACCTACGTGTGATAATAATAAAGCGGCTACAGAGCGGTCTGGGCTATTATTTTATTTTTTGATTCGTCAATAGATTCAAGAAGTCTATGATGTGTAAACATCATCGACTAGATGGCAGTGAGCGTTTTCTAGTCGTTTCTTTAATCTTTACCCTCTTCGAAAAATACGTTAATCTACTGCAGTGCTCCGCAACCTTTTCTCGCTCACGGCACTGCCGAAAATTTAAAGGTATACCGCAAGACCAAATATAGAATTTTCATCAGCATAATTCACATTTATTAATTTTTATTTCATTAATCTAAATAGCCACATTGTTTTGAATTTAAACAATTGAATTATTTTTAACTTAGTCTTAGTTGGGTGGTTTTTTAGCTTTCCGATATGATGCAACACTTCCAGTTTGAATGTCGAAAGAAAAAATGAGTATTCTAGAAAATTAACTAAGCTTGATTAGATATACGACAGAATTTATTAGTCACCTGAGCCTATCGCGTTTTTCTGATTTCAGTAGTATTAGGTATAATATTATTTGACATTGCTTATTTATTTGTACATATTTCGTATGATTGTATGTACCTATATTAATGTTCTTTTTTTCTCTTTTCAGACGCGGCACACTGGTTGCGGAGTACTGGTCTACTGAATAACACCCAGTTCTCTTTAAACTACGTTTGCTGTGTTTCTTCATTTTGAGCCCATAATACTCACATTAGAGGGCAGAAATGAGCAGAACAATATTAATCACTATTAAAAAACATAAAAAAAACAATATAATTGTAAAATGAAATTATTACGGAAACACAAAACATCAAGTGGGTCACTTAAAATGTCCATATTTATCAAGAGTGAATTGAAAAAACGCTGTGCTCTTACGAGAGGTAAATAAGTTAGGAACATTTTTATCATTGTGGGTAATTTTATTTTGTAAATTGTGTGTCCAAAATTATATTTGTGCAGATTATTGCCCACAGACCACAATACACTATATGTTTTAATGATATAGGTATTATAAAGAAGTATGAAATTCCCGGTATTACGTGATTGACTAATTGACCTAGATCCCAGGACTGGAAGCCCTTACAAGAGTGTCTTCTATACACTCTAATTGAATATGTAATATAATATTATGATATGTTATACAAAAGCATGGCAAAAATCGAATCAGTAATGTTTATTTTAATGTATTTTAAAAATACTAGTTTGATAATGAATATTACACATATCAACTGAGAATTTATTTCTAAAATGTCTCACTTAATCGACTTGTTTATCAAGCACGATTTGAATGGGTGCTGATTAAAAGTTGTTGAATAAATATCATAGTTATTATTCTCACCTGCAAAAACATGAGACTTGGCTCCTCTGTATTTTTTCCATACACCGCTAACAAACGTTGGGCGTGAAACGGCGCCCAGCATAAAAAGAATGACACTGCGACTGCAACTGGAAAAATAAGAAACAAGGAATTACATTATGATTTTATATGCTACAAGTCTTATCATTCTCAAATATATTCACTCGCAACGTTGAGTATACAGTAGCATCTTAACAGAAGGGGCTCTACACAAACTGTCTGTTATTCAGTTGCTCAACCTAAAGAGATTAAGGATATATGGATGGGGCTAGAACAGGGTAAGTAATTATTAACCTATCACTTTCACTATGCCAATGCTTAGAATTTGATGGGAGGTAGGTATTTAGATATCACAAACACCCATTGAACAAAACTTTGAATCGTTAAAATTTTGTACATTTCCATGCATTTCATCACTAACGACCAGGGTTTTATCTTTCGGCATCTTTAAGCAATATCAATACACTTTTTGACAATTGCACTGTCGATAATTCGAACACCAAGAGAGTTTAATGAATGCATAGATATGATAGTTTAAAGTTGTTTTCTTCCTATTTTTTCTCTGGATTCGGCTGTTACTTTGTGGAAGTTCATTTTTAATTTAAAATTAAATTAAAAATTGATAACTTAGTTATTTCACTTGGTTTACCAAATGGAATAACTGAGTTATCAATTTTTTATTTAATTTTATATTGTTTTCTTCCTATTATTTTTCGTCATAAAAAAGCCGTTTTTGTTAAGAAGAACTAATTTATTGAAAACGCTTCTAGCGACACCACTGGATCCCTACCCCATTGAATACAAGAAATGATTTGTTGAAAAGTATTAAACGTTATTTATATCAAGATCTATCATGGCGTGGTAAATTTCTTGAATGAAACCAATAATAATTTTTTTTTTTTTATTTATAGACGTCTACGAAATTTAAATGTACTTCTTTCGTAATTTTTTTTTTTAATTGCTTGATATCATTTTCTAGTTTATTAGCATTATTCAGAAAGACGAATTAACTCAATTACCAAGTGTTATGGCAATACAATTTAATGTTATTGTCTGGTCTATTGAGAAGTTAAACTATTGTTATGAACGTTTTATTTTTTAATTTTTCGAAATAATTTATGTATTTACTTATCCAAAACTATTTTCTAGTCTCTAATCATTATTCGGAACGACGACTTAATTTAATAAACTTGTTAATACCACGTATTATGTAAATACAACTTCGACGTGATTGTCTGGTCTCATGGGAAGCTAAACTGTAAAACATTTGTATTGTATATTTAAATATGAATGATTTTCTGTTGAAGTATTTATTTATTTTGCTTCTAGACCAACTGACCATACAAAAACAGAGTAGAGTAAAAAAATGCTAGGGATCAAACGAAACTCTCTACGAAACGTGGTTTTTATAAATGCAAGTAATTTCTACGTGATATTTGCTGGGGTCGTCGTTGCATCGAAATCACGTAACAAAAGGGTATACTTTGACGTTTTTGCAATAGTGTGTAGAAAAAAAATCGGAACAAATTCTTCAAAGCAAAAAAATGGTTCGTTTTGTAGTAACGAGGCATGGTTAAAATTATCATGCCACGTTAACCTCTTTATATAAAACAGTTTGAAAGAACAAATGTAAATAAACGTATTTACTATAATCAAAAAAATTATAGTAAATAAACACCTTAATATAAAGAATAAGCTAATCGAAAATTTCCAAAATGTTTCATTGGGGAGATGGTAAATTCTTTTTTTGTTTTCTTCAGATATAATGTCGTTATTCTACGGCTTGTGTACCACTTTTTCCACTTTAAAAAGCATCATGAGTCAAATTGTATTAAACGATTTGTATCTATAACTTCGGCATTGATTTCGATCAATAAATTAAACGGCATACTATATTCATCGCGTTGATCTTTCTATAATGGCTTTCTCTTGACCTGATAATAGACAAATTAAATACAGACAAAAACCTTTTTTATTTTTATTTTATTACATAATACAGAACATTAAACGTTATTAAAATATACAGAGAATTTCCGCCGCATTAACGTGTTAACCCTCTTATCATATTCCGGAAACGTTTACAGAATGCCTTCCTTGGTCATAGCATAAATTCAGTACAACCTGCGGGCTGGATGTACCCTTTAGTTATCAAGCGATGATATGAGAAACCTTTTGGATACCCTTACCCATGCCGTGACAAGAGGTTTGTTGAAAGAATATTTTTTTTGAAAAACAGGGTGGAAGTATTTTTATCTATTTATTTTTGGTAATAAATTTGAAAATAAATTGTCATTATTTAAGCATGCTACTGGTACAGTGCCCTATCCACCTTTTACAGTAATCAGTTGGTGGAATAGTATTACTAGGAATGTTTTAATCACTTGAGACTATTTGAATATTCTTTATTTCACTAACAGCAGGTCTGGAAAAACTGTGGCCGGCGGGCTACATCCGGCTTGACACGCATTTTTGTGCGACCCTCTATACAGTGCACATATTCGTTGTTATTGAATCACATTTTTTTAAATGTAGAAATATCTTTTTTACTGTAATAAATAATGTTTATTTAATCTAAAAATGGTATTTTAATTGCGTCTTCTTAGAATTTTTACTATGGTCCTTCAGTCAAAAAGTTTGCTCAGAAACAATTCACACGAATGTTTGTCAAAATATTTTATAATTTCTCTCAGTAACAGATTCCGTCTCGAAAACTTTCATTCTTAAATATATTTGATAAAGATGAAAATTCCGAGTATTCTGGTATAATAAAGGGAGTGTTGATTGTGATTTTATTCTGTCATTATTATTTTATTTGATTGGAGCCCCTTTGGAACTTTGGGTGTTAAGGTCTCTCGAATAAGCAGTATAGCTCTAGTTACAAACTTACCCCTTATCGCAATAGAAATGAAACCAAACTAATGGACACGAAACTGCCTGGTCGGAATGAGAAAATACATAATATTATATTATACTTACACATGTTTGTTCCCAAGGGTCGGCTTAACGACATATTTTTCAACTAGTGTCAACATAACATGATCTTCAGAGGAACTATGAAATTTATTACTACCGCAAAGGGCAATTATAATTAACTGATATTTATCTCAATCTAATGTTTTTAATTAGTCATTGGCTTATATTTCATATTTTTAGATATTTTATTCAAACCTTACAAGCTTTTTAGGAGAAAAAGCTTGCGGTGGTGGATTGTTAAAGTTCCAAAAGTTTTAAATAAACAACGATAGAGGACAAGCTGTAGAAGATTTAAGACATCGACTGAGGGTGCTTGATGGAATTTCAATATACAAGTTGAACAATTCAAATCAAATAAGTAGAAGGTTATTAAAAATTACGCCACAAAAATACAAAATATGTAATTTTTTGTTTTGTGTGTGTTTTGAAAATCTCTATCTGACCGAAATTAAATCGTTGACACTTTGTAAAGATTTTATTTTAATTATAGATATCTATAAAAGAGAACATTATTCGAAAGAAACAAGAGTTTAAATGATTTTAAACTTCTATGATTACAGTTTGGTAATAATATTAATTGACTTTATTATGTTTTTGTGTATCGCAAAAATAATTATGTTACATCATTAAAACAGGTGGCTCGTTACTGTAATCTTTATTATAAAATATGTTTTATTATTTTAATAAATTTGAAATCGAGCGATACTGACTCTAGAATAAATGATTACAGTTGCTAGTTTCAATTGATATTAATATTGTTAAATACAAAGTTTATATACAAAGTGACTCGAATATTTCGTCGTTATTCTGAAAGAAAACACTAAATCTAATAAAATTACATATTGAGTTAGTTATACCAATATGTTCCTTATTTCGAAATGTGCCATTTGAAAGAACACAATTATTTTTGTAAATAATACTTTTACTTAAAAACAGTGTTGTGCAAATAAGGTAACATCTCAATCATTTGAAAAACTTCAATGCCGAATTACTCAAAATCGTTATCTTTAAATTAGTTTCTTCTTCCAGAACAATGACGAAATATGCAATGGGTCATAAGCCCTTGCATATATATTTTAATACGTTTTTCTTAAAGCCAGTATAACTTATAATCATGTATCTTTTTTTTTATTGTTACTTTTGTAATTATGTGACTATGAAAACAGCGGTCGTGTAAAAAGGTGCAAGGGCAATAAAAGAAAAGTAGTTTTACTGACCCAAAAACGTTTTTACCCAGATGATCCTGCGACACGCGCCGCGCTGTTTGTTGTCATATTATATTATTCCACGTTTGACAACATTTGTTTTTATTTCCCAACGTTCCATGCCCAATCGAAATTTCGGAGCAAAAATATAAGCTGGATGAAATATTTACCACCTTAAGGTTTTTTGTGATTGTAACCAGCTTATGGTTGATATATTGGCGGCAGGGTTGACACAAGACGGTAATGTAAACACAGTTTTTACCAGAGCAGTTGTATCTGGAAGACTTAATTTAAGGAAAAGAAACCTAAGTGTAAATTTTAGGAAGAATATGTATGTTAAGCGGTTGTTCAACCCTTATTTCAATTTTAAAATAATAATTGAACTATTATATATGTAACATTTGACTTATCCAACATTTTTGCATTTCTATGTATTCGTCACTAACGACCTGGACTTGGCATTTCGGTATCTTCAGGTAATCGAGAACACGAAAGAACTCGAACTGAAAGTTAGTAAATAGTTTATGTCGTTTATAGATAAGAAAAATTTTGAAAACGTCTAGGAACTGCATTAATATTTGAGTTAATTTTAATATTTTGATAAAAATGATTTCTAACCTTAATTGGGAAAAAATTGGATGGACAGTTCCAAACTCATAGGATCCTGCAATTGCAGATGATCACAAAAACTTACAACCGTTATAATATAGTTGGGAACGAATATAGCATAGAAGTACCTACTGATTTTAAATTGGTGGGTCTTTACATTATTTTGATTTCTGAAGTAATTTATCATTATTTTACGAAATCCTCTCACGTGAAGGGTACAATAAGAGGAAGTTACGGAGATTAAGTTGTTCGTTCAAAATTTGTAAGCTATTTAGCTGTGCTTTGTTTATTTCAAACATTCAAAGTTTGTCAAAGTTAGTGACAAAACGTATGTAAATGTACAAAATCTCATCAAATCAAATTTGATATTAAAGTTCCATCAAGCACCCTAAGTCGATATCTTAAATTTCACATTGAAGTTTTCGTCAAGCACCTTTAGTCGATATCTTAAATTATATGATACTTGCGATTGTAAATCAAATGTAATGTGATCTTCTTTTTAAATTATATAATAACTACGCAAGCGACTCTTTTTTTATTGTTATAATTATAATGTAGTATTTATTTTCAGGTCTGTGTGAAATTATCAATCAACAATATTACAGCTATTTTAGAACAAAGAACTATATGTTTGAACAAAATAATGTTTAAAATATTTAGCTTTAAAATAAGTAGGAGTAGAATAGTTAATTATTGGCTTTTGATGATTAAGAGTTCATACTTTCAAAAATTGATAATTTTCATGGGCAAATGTTTTTTAAACAACTATTTAAATAATTTCAGGTAAATATTTTTGTATTTAATTGTTTATTTCTAACAGAAACTATTTTATTACTTTTAATGTGTTTATTGTTGACAGAAAGGCATTGTATTTATTAAAGTAAATTACATTTTTTGTTCTCATTGAGTCTTGACTTTAGATAACATGGAAATTATTGATAATAGTTAATTTTGAAAAGATGTTGACTTAGATACAATGATAGATGTTATTTTAAAATTGAAATATTACGTTGAATTCAAGAGTGGGATTGTATTACTAGTCTAAGTAAATAAACCCAACCATTGAAATACAATATGATTGATTTTAGGCAACTATTTTAGAATACTAAACAAATTGCTTTATTCAGACAAGCAAACACAAGAGCCACTATATATTATTCTAGTAACTTCAAAATATATCTCACAACCGTGCAGTAAAATCACAAATAGTTATCAATTTATAATGTTTTAAAATCAGTCGTTTTAATATAGATTTTAAAGAAAATGGTTTAATCTTGGGTACTCGAGTTAAATAGGGTTCGAAAGCATCCTCATCCGTCTCGACCTTGCTGGGATTTGAACTAGGATTCACCTGATTGCTAGGTCAAGGCTCTTACCACTAAACTCAGAGGTCAATTTTCAATTTATTTATTTTAAGTTAGTATGTTTGTATTTCGTCCTTCTGCAAAATACCCAGAAGTGAACTACTGTTTAAATAGTAAATAAAATAAAACGCTTTTTTGATCTGAATCTTGTTGCAAGCAGACACACATCACATTGTCCATTTATGTTTGCGATAATTGAATAATGAAACGTTAATGATACGATACTATCGGTTTTTGATGATAAATCAAAATCACAAAACGGCTATGTAAAGAAAATAAACTCCAAAAGTTTCCAGCCTAACAGCCTGACATCAGTCATTTCCTTTTTTCTATAAAATCACCGCTAAAACGAGACTGTTTTTACTGTTCTGAACAATTCAAAAAATAGTCAAAATTTTTTTGACTAGTTCTAACATTTTTACATTGGAAATTTTCAGAACTTACGACGTTTATGCTTTCACCCAAGTGATAGTTTTACCAACCACAAATATGAGTTCTTAATTACTTTCGAATTGTGCAATATACTTAAAACTTAAGCATATAACATATTTAAAAAAATTTCACGTTTCAAACATTTAATGCGTTTGAATCTTTTCAATGGTTCTCAATGTTGTACCAGCCACTATCCGCTAAAGATTTACAGCCCGTTATACAGGCATATCTCGTAACACAACAAATTTAAGCGCTTTAGAATAATGACCAAGATTACTCACAAGTAATTACACAATACTTGGTTGCTTTGCGTTGAAATGTACTGCAAAAAAGAATGACATTGATTAATGAAAAGCTAAGGTATATTATGTCAGCCTCTGTGGTGTAGGGGTAAGCGATCAAGAAAGCTGGGGTTCTAGTCCCAGCAAGGTCAATATCATATTTAATTTAAAATAAGAATTTAAGACTTTGGACATGGGGGTCTGTGATGTCCTCGAGTTGATCTGCGTGATTTCCAAAAACTCTCATCTTAGTTTATCTCATATAATTTATACATAAATTATAACATATCTGGCGCCTTGGCTGCTAAATATAAGGCCAGATATTTTTTGCTTTTAATTCTTTACACATACATGTTTATGAATTGAGATCTCCTCCCACTTTCCCCCTTAATCAATGTTCTGAATATAGTTCCCATCTTCCTAAGATAATCCAACTCAAAAGATGATTTCTAAATATGCACAGATGTAATTACATATTTTTTAATAAGTGGCAGCAATTACCCCCTGGAACTCTAATATTCATCCCTGGGGGAGGGGGGATTCCCCACGGGTTAGGGAACTCTTACTTTAGTATGTCACCGATAAATATTGAAACATTTATTTTATTTAATATATATATTTCGTATTTATCAGATGGCCATCAGTCCTAGACACAACATTGCTTCTGTCTCTCTCACACATACACAATCACAAATCATGTACTAGGAAAGTTTTGTGATGTGCGTTGCAGACAGATAAATATTTATTGCAGTTTTAAATACTACTGCCCTAAATTACCACGAAAACCCTGACATATCGGTATTTGATTATAAACTTTTAAACTTATCGGATTCAATCCGTCATTAAATGTTTAAACATTTTTTTCCTATGCTTTTGTCAGGTTTTACAAGATATTTGTCATTACATATTGTGTGAAAAAATTTGTCTACGTATTTTGGTTGGAATAAAAAAAGTGGACTTATCGCTTTATGTAATAGTATTTTTTGACGAATGATTTATTTAAGTGATCCGCAAGATTCAAAATTGTTAGTTTAGTGACCCACGAGGGCCGAAAGGTTGACGACCGCTGTTTTGAATGACACATGTAAATATGAAAATAATGCGCTATTTTTGTCGCAGATGAAAAGTTACTATCCCGGTCGGATATGACTATCGGAGATATTTAGATTGGTTGATGTCGATGGTAATGTACTATTCAGTATGCGAGACAAATCTTGTTTACAATATGGAAATGTGGCGAAAAAACGCGTGAAAATGGCAATTTTGAAATGCCTGTCATGTAGAACAAAGTGTAATTGAATTATGCGCCAAGCGCTCTTTGAATACCGAATAATGTCCCTTAAAATACTTTTATATAGTCTCCAGAGAAACAATATAATTTCATGGAAAATCGTGATGTTTTTAGGTGTATAAAGGTTTCAAGATTATTTGGCACAACATTTGCATATTAATGGTAAAAAATTTTAAACCAAAAGAGAAATTTCTCGAGAAAATTTGGCTTTTAAATAATTAAAACAAGGCGGTTACTTGAGTCATATTCTTCAGGAATAGAATGACTCCTTGACTCATTAATCTGAGTGTACTTTTCTTTCTTATAACGGTCCCGTAGTCAAGTGATCAACGCCCTTTTCTGTGTCCTTTCTATTTAGTTGCGGTGTCTTCGAGTTCAAATTACTTATGTATTCAAGTGTATAACAGATTCTGTAAAATTTACATTTCCTCCAGCTCACCCGATCGTTAAAGAGGAGTGAAGCGATAGTGATTTGATAACCAATATTCATTCCTTTCCCTACGTTTCTATCTTTACCCTCTTCGAAAATAAGAGAGATAGAGCGGCGGTCTACTGGCATACCATATTTAGGCTTCACGCCATCGTCAGAACTATGCTAAAACTGATTTTAGTTTATCTTATCTAACGGTGATTATCGTAAAACAGTTTTTGTTGAGATGCTTCATTAGGAATTCATATACTCAAAATCGTTGAAAAAATGTTTATCGTTACAGAGTTATGTAAATTATCTTAAAACACTTTTTGATATTAGTGAATGGTAAATGTATTGAAATTTATAAAATATTTTATTAAAATACACGTTGAATTTTCAATATAACTCAAAATAAACGAAATTGATGTTAATGTACCAAATTTGAATAATCCAAATGAAATTAATTAAATATCTAACCAATCGACATAGTGAAAATATAAATTAATTAACTGACATAATTTTATTGTTCCCGTAATTGCATAAATCAATTGTTTCTATTATTGAATGACATTTGAATTTTCATTATTTTTTTGTGATATACAACAAGAAAGATCAAAAATGCTCAAACAAAATTAATATAAATAATATCATTAAAACTTTAATAAAGGAAATATCTTAAAACGACTTTATAAAAAATAGTATCCTTTTTTCGTTTTGAATAAAAATATATATATCTAGTGAGACTCTAATAAATGCGAATATAAAAAAATCATAATGTAAGAAACAGATTAAAAACACATTTTATACTATTTTTATGAAAAAAGTCGAGCTTTGACAAGTACGATAAAGGACTTTTCTATAATTAAACCCTATTTCCGTTTCAAAGCTGAAATTCTTCTCATGTATAGAGCTTTACATTTTTGAGATAAAACTTTTAGTTGGGCTATGTAAACGATAAAAAAGCTTTCCAGTCGGGAAACGTATGAACATAATAATTTTATGTAAAAGCGTTATGAAGCACTTTTTTCACTGGAGTAACGATTATTTTGACCAATTACTTAAAAATTAAAAATGAATTTCTGATATAATAAAAAATCTTAAGCTAAATTTTGTAATTTAATTTTATTTGTTGACAAAAAATCCAGAAAAATTAAAACGCATGTATTATTATTCAAATCTGAATCGATCAAATTGTGTAAACTTCCATAGGTCGCTAACGACCTAGTGTTCACCTTTTGGCATCTTATTACTCTATCGCAAGTTTTTTATTTATATAGTAGACATTAATTCTAATTCACTCCCATTGAATGACTTATGTTGGTTTTACATTGAAAATATTTTGAATTCTTCAAAATAAAAAATCTACGAAATCAGTCTAACATAACGCTTAAAACGGATGGTACGTTTTTACAGTAGTCATATGAAATTTGTTGATACTTAAAACTCAAAAACGTGGATTTAGCACTTGCTGTTGCTTTGCGTTGGATGTTCGATATATTATTCAAATATTAGCAATTTTAGAAAGAAAAGATCTATTCGGGGATTTGAAATCATGATTGCGAGGGGGTAGAATAAAATTTGCTCAGCTAAATGGATTTTTAATGTAGCTATATTTGTGATTTCAGATTAGTATTTATTGATTTGCATGAGGTCCATAACATTTTAATTGTAGACTCTTTTATTTGATTTATGTATAATTTGTTTGTTAATCAGTATTTTCTTGTCTCAGTTCATGAACCATCAGTTTTATATACCTACATTTTTACACTCAATTTTATATAAATAAGCCTTTTATGTTTGTATTTTTATCAGTTGATAATGCTCGTGATGAGCGAAACCGGTCCTGATATGTGTATAAATATGTGAATATATGTATATAAATATGTGAAAGTAGTACAAATGAATTGTGTTTTATTTTTTTAAATAAAAAAGGTAGAATAAAAGATTACAAAAGCTCGGTAGCTCAATATAAAAAAATATATGTATATTTAAATAATAAACGGAAACAATTTAAAAAAATATATATTGTAATATATAATAACAATATGCCAACCAGAAGATGTGTTAATATGGCAGCATTGCCAGCTTAATGTTTATATTATCAATAAATATGCACATTCCTAAGAGGAAACGATTCCCAGCAGTATAAAATAAATTGGATTTTTAAAACATTGACAGGGTATTCATATGGACAAAAAAGAAATACTGTTTTCCTATACAATACGTGGGCTGACGTAGATACGTCAACGAACCTTCTAAAAAAGTCAATATGTTATCCTTCAGGAGAAGAAAAACCTTTTCGGAAATAGCGCAGAATTTATGAGGTCATTTCGCTGCAAGAATAGCGCGTTACTTATTGATATATCTGATTTATATCAATAATAGTAAAGCATACTTTACTTCTGTTTTTGATTAAATGGTGGACATGGAATAAGAGCGGTTATGTATTTTTGTTGTGCTGGATTTTTTGACCGGTTCACTAACTTTGAAGTTTGTACAAAATAATGCAATAAAAATATTATGTATGTAAAACTTACTAATAAATTCCATATTTTTGATTTGTAATTTTTAAGATCGGGCTTAATTAATATAATATATTTGTATAAACATGAGCGGTGTTTCCGATAAACAAATCTAAAGCTGCTCGTAAACGGGCAACTTTTACGGCAATATGCTGGCGACATGTATGGTCTTGTATTAAACAGTAACTACTGTTACTGCAAAATGGCCGACTGTCCAATACATTTGAGTGATTATGTATTTTATTTCAAAGATCTACAATTAGCTGTCATTACTAACGAAGTATTTCATAAAATATTTTTTTACCTTTGCCCACCTATGCTCTAGACTCTAGAGCGTGATCACTTAGCATTTATTTTTATTTTAAGCTTTAAACTTTTTAAATATACATGCATTTCGTGACTAGCGACCCGGGTTTCGTCTTTCAGCATAATCAGGCATTCAAATTTCATCCAGCACCTCGATATCCTAAATTCGTTCATTTAACAATAAATACTTTATGGAATTTCATGTTAACAATTTCCATTGATTTAAATAATGCTTGTTTTTCAAGATACTATTGATGCATAATATTTATAATAATCGCTTGTTACTTTGTTGTTGCCATTGGGGTAGGCACAAAAGTTTAGCATCACATAAATATATAACTCTTATGTAATATATTATAATATGTAATCAACACAAGCTAAAAGTATAATAATTGAGAAAGGTCATTGCCAATGTTAACCATATTGCATGCGATACGGTTATCGTTAAATACTTCATCCAATTTCTTCTATCAATCAATTACAGAAGCTTTTTGCGATCGCAGTTTATTGACAGTGATAAGTGATAACATTGATAAGTGATAAAATTGGTTTGTTTGCCTGCTGGGGATAATAAAAACCATTTCACTTAAATATCAAATATAGGGTAAAACGGTTATTATAAGCCACGATGGAAATTTTTAACACTTTTGTATCTAATTAATATGTATATACATTATCCACATTTTGTTCCAGCAAAATTGAATAAAATTTTAAACTGATATTTTTATGTAAACTTTTATTTTAAAACAATGAACTACGTTTAATATTGTTAACTGTTTTTCTTTGGTGAAAAAAATAATAAAAAAATCTATGTGTTTAGAAGCAATATTATTTATATAAATTTAACATTAAACGCAGGTAAAGTAGACCCCCGATAACAAAAGATTACCGACATCTCGTTTTTTTCATTAAAATTTGCGACAACTTCTTGATTACACGTTAAAATACTCCTGCGATGCCTGCGTATCTTCCAATTTTGTATGAGTATGGCAGCCCGATAGCCCACTTCCAGATAGCTCGCCTTCTATCGTGTTATCGGGGAGTCTACTGTATGTACAACAAACAGTTAAAAGATAACAAGACTATAACTGATATTATACAATAAAATAAGTCAACCCATGCAGTAATAATAGAACAATAATAAATTTTAATGTTTAAAATAGCTTTGGGGAAATAAACTTATCCATAGTTTCTTTTATTGGATAAAAAATAAGAACAATAAATTATTATTCTAGTCACTTTTAAGGTGTTAACTGTGAATTATCGGTGGAAAGGCTTTATATTTCAAAAATAAATACAATTTTTTTCTACTACACCCACATGTTTATAATAATTAGGACCAGTTTCACTCATAACGAGCATAATCAACTGATAAAAATACAAAAATAACAAGCCTTTTTATATAAAGTTGAGTGTTAAAAATTAAAGTATATAAAACAGTTGTTATATAAAGCAATTACTGATTATCAAACAAATTATACATAAATCAAATACACACTTAAATCTACAATTCAAATGTTAAGGACCTCTTACAAATCAATAAATGCTGATCTGAAATCACAAATATAACTACATTAAAAGTCCATTAACTGAGCAAAAAATTTTAATGAAACCACTGATTCATCAAGCAAATAGCAGATTGGCAAAATTTTAAGAAGAAATTATTGAAGGTTTTTCAGATATAAAAATTTGGTGGATGCTCCTAGCCGCTCTGTGTTATCCACTTATGATGGTTGTTTATAGTTAATATTAATTATATATTTAATATTTCATTGTTTTTAAATGGTTCACTAATTTCTTTTTAAAATTTTCCTAATCTGCTATTTTCTTCAATTTTTTCTTTCTCAAGAAAAACGTAATTAAAAAAATCATCTATTGTTAAGATGTATTTCTTGAAAGAATAGCCAATTATCTATAAACCGATTTCAATGCAGAAGAACTCGGATACCACGATGAAAAGAAAATGTACGCATCCATCTCAGCATAAGATGACTGATATCAGCGGAATATTCAATAATTTCAGAAGCACCCTGATATAAAAATGTTTACTGACATAAACTTTTTGAAAATATTGAATTAAAATAAAGCATGGAAAACACATTATTTGTGAAAAATTGTTGAAGAAATATTTACTCAATAGTATTTTGAAAAACAATAATATAACTGGTCGGCCATTATTATTTATGTGGTAGACCTACATTAAAATCGAATAAAAAAATAAAGATAGATTTATTTTTATAGATTCAACGTTTTGTAATTAGTTTTAACGGTTTGAGTTTCCATATTGGCTAAAAAATGTGTCTTACATTAAAGTTTGTGTAGTTGTAAAGTAAATTGTTTCCCGGAATATAATATTGGTATGTATCTTAATTTTGAGTTTAGTTGTGCATTTGATCGAGGTTCTTCACTAAAAAAATGTTCTTTTGTTGATAGGAAAACAATCTGGAATTAGGGGTTGACTGAAATTTTCTATAGATTTCTTATACTGCTTAGGTTGTTATATATTTTTAAGCGTAATAATATTCCGCAGATGTATATTATTGAAGATAAAATATGTCAGAAACGGTCAGATATGCCGAATTGGCGACAGCAAGGGTGCATATTGAATTTAATAATTTTGCGCTGTCATTGGGAGTGAGAGTAGATCTCAACCCATAAAAGCTTCTCCATATAAAATGTCTTTATTTCAGTAATATTGAGTGAACACTATTCAAGTGTTGGGTTCCTGCTTCTAAGACACATCTGGATATCTGGAGTTCAACACGGAATACACACAGGAAAGGTTGTGAATCTGTAACGGAAGGTAGGCGATACAATATTGAATGTCCTGAGAAGTCGAAGAATCGAAATTCATAAATTCAATTTCATTTTTAAGTCTCTGGAGTTTTTATTATTTGATTTTTTGCGAGACCGATAATTATTGTCGGTGGCGTATAATAGTATACATCACCCTACAATATTGTTTTCACTTCTCATGCTGTGTTACTGGCTCGACATTGACTCCTCGCAAATTGAACAAACTGTCGTCGACCAGTTAACAATCGATAATACCTACATTTCGCACCAGAGAAAACTAAATGCGGCCCACCGACCAATCGTGTCCTCGCAATTTTCCACCCCAAATTTTGATCGAAAGAAAATATATATTTTTTTTGTAAATACCGAAAGTAGAATTTTTTGAGCGTGATCCAAGCAAATAGGCTCTGTCAAATAGATGATTTAGTAGTAAACGTTGCGTGAAATATACGTTTTATATGAATTTAACCAATATGTGTTCGTAATATTTTAAATATATATTTATCGGGTACTGGTTATAAGTGACGGCAAATTTAATTTACATTTTTATGTTTTATTATCTTACGCAGGAGTCCAAGCTATAAACGCGTTTTGTTGCTTCAAAAATAATAACATACAGAAAGAAATGGAAATGTTGTATTGTTCTGGTTCAATTTTTTATCAATACATAAAGTTGTCACCCTAACACTATTATCGTCATTGTTCTTAGTAAAACTTATCGACAGTAATGATAAATATTACTCAAAAAATGAACAGATTTGTATGGTTAAATGTTTTGCAAAAATCGAAAATTTCTTTATTCTCATCCTTACGTTTCAAAGATTTAAAAGACGCATTCACAAATTTATTGAGAGTAATCAGAAAACAATGAAGAGACTGCAAATTAACTCGTATCGCATTGGTTCTGAAATCAATGCTAGTAAAACCAATTTACTCTGCAACAGTGCCCGTACAAACCCAAACTACCCCCTGACGAGCGTTCGACAGGACATCAAGAAAGTCAATGGATTCAGGTAGTTTGGGAACGCGATGACATTTGGGATAGCTGGAGCAACTGTCCACTCAATGCGGAAAGTCTGAAACCGACGTAAAATAGCAGACAGACCAGCCTCTTATTAAGTCCAAAATAATAAAAACCGACGATGAACCTGGATTAAACATGTACTGCAAATGACATTAAGATCAACAAAAGATCGAAATTTTCAAATCATTTGCTTTCAGAAAATTCACTGGTTCTACGCGCATGAAGGTGTTAAAATATTGCATGAAAACATGGGGGATCATAAATTATTTTATCAGGAGGTTTTAGAAATACACAGGGCACATCTAAGCAGACTACCAATTTTGAACGAACAACTTTATCTCTCTAACTTCCACTTATCGACTTATCCTTTACGTGAGATAAGATTTTTTAAACCATATTCGCTCCTTCAAGCGTCTCTGTCCCCTGCAAGTCTCCTTGCTTCCTCCCAGGTTATCCCAGCGTCCCGTAGCTCCACCGAATACATCCTATGGATGGTCATCAGTGGCCTTCCAGGGCGACGGAATCCATCTGGTTGGTAGAAGAGACAGGCAGGATTCAGGCCCTTCTGAGGCATCCGCGGCACGTGTCCAAGCCAGGTCCATCGTCGCTTTTTTATTTTGGACGTAATAAAAGGCTGGTCCGTTCGCTCTCTTACCTCCGAGTTCCTGACAAAATCAAACCATCGTACCCCTAGTATTCGCCACAAACATCTGTTTTCAAAGCACAGTATACGGTTACCCTGTGCCATGACTCACAACCGTAAAACAAAACCGTCAGGATGCATGCGTTGAATAAGTGGCACTTGCTTCCAACCGAGTACAACCGTGAGTCCCAGACTTTCCGCATTGAGTTAAAGGTTGCTCCAGCTATCTCTAATCGGATTGCGAGCTCTTTATTCGGATTGCCATCTCCCGCGATGTGTACCCCAAATACCTGAAACCATCGACTCTCTCAATGTCTTGCGTCGCGCTCGTCAGAGGGTAGTCTGGGTCTGGAGAGAAACTGTTGCAGAGCACATTGGGTTTACTCGCATTCACTTTGAGGCCAATGCGATACGAGTTGCTCTGCAGCCTGTCCATTGTTTCCTGAGTTTTTAGAATAGTCATAAATTACTCCAGAAATTAAAGTAATGAAATTCCCATAATAATACGTCATTTGATATTCACCCTAACAAAACCCACAAATTTTAATTTAGTAAAGATACTTACGCTATATTTTTTTCGAACTACTTTGTAATGATAATTAGTTCTTGCTCTACTGCATTGCTAAGCTCTATATGTTTGTAATATGCTATGCGATTATTTTACCCATTAAGGCATACTTATCAAATCAGTATTAAAATTAATTAAAATATCAATTTAGTTCCCATTGATTACAGTTTTTCTTAATTTCTCTTCTATATAAACGATATAAACTATTTAATAACCGTCAGTTCGAGTTCATTCGTATACTCTGATGCCTGAAGATGCCGGGTGGTTATTGAGGAAATACAGGGAAAAATATGAACAGTTCAAATTTGATATTGAAACACCATCAAGCAACCTCAACAATATCTTCAATTAATAAATAAATATCGAATATTTGAGTCAAATATGCACATTATTTTCAATATGAATCCAGGCAGCAAAAATTATGTTAAGACAAACATTTTTTTAGAATCGTATGCTAATGTAAAACAATGTCATAATCATATCTCATATCTAAATATATATGTTTGCTTTTTCTTTCTAACTACACTACAACTACGACATGCAGATTAGATTACCAATTAATTAATGTTCAAACGAAACTAACAAAATTTGCCACGGAGAGTAATTCCATCCTATAGGCACTTATTTGAAGTGATTTGTGTCGTCGACTGAACATAATAATCTAAATATGGTAATACAATAAAAACATGTTTACACGGTTTTTTTGGCGTCGGTGTAGTATTTTTTAACCACACTTTATTATGTTGTAAAACATCACACCATGTTGCTCAATATATTTCAGAATTTGCGGTTAGGTTTGCTGTGTACTTTTTTTTCTGCTATAAAAACGTTATTTTGTATTCATTTTGTTATTTTGACGAAGTGAATTTAGAACTTGGTAATAAAATTTATAAATTTTTATTTTAACGAAATATCGAAATAATATTTTGTGCCGGTGAGACGAAATAAATGTAATAATGCTCATTTGATGTTTCGCGTAAAGGAATATTTTTGGTTTGTTGAATTTTTGGTGAAGGCAAAATTCAATTTACAATCTATTATTTGTGGCGTATAAAAGCAAATACCGATGTGTCCACTTTGTAATATAAGCAGTAAACAACGTTTTTGTGTTTCACGCTTAAATTGTTAGTTTTATCGATAGATTATTTTTTCGTCATATTGTATTTCCAATAAATAGCAATATGCCTATTTTCACCAGCCAGTTAACCCCTCATTGCAATAAATATAAGCAAAATAAAATTGTTAATATCGGCAGTGAATTTATCGGTTTCTTCCTGTGATTTTTGTGACACGCGGTTTAAGTGTTTAAAATTCGTTTATCAGATAACATATAATATGTTTATGACGGTAATATACTTTCCCATTTAACGTACTTAACCCTTAAAACGAATCGTTACTGCTAACAACAGCTTTCTGAAGCCTGTACTTATATAATTATTACTGACTCTGAAATACATTCTATTGAAAATCATAATCAATCTATTTGCTATACATTTTTCAATCATGTCCGTTCTCAATGTGGAATATTGACTCTAATGGAGGTAACTTAACAAAAAAAATCTACTAGAACTGCTTGCTATTAAGATGCTCAACCTTTCTTTTTCGAAGATTTTAGGGATAGAAGGATAGGGGTAAGGTAAGTTTAATGGTTAAATAATTGCTCTCAGTTCACCCCATTTTTAGAATCGAATGGGTGCGGTGTAATTATAGAGATAACAAACATCCATGCCTTCAAACAGACATTTATAAATCAATCAATATTTTAAAAATCAATTTATGAAACCGTTCGTACCAGAATTTGAGTCCGAGTCATTTGTAACTGAACCCAGCGAACATTGATCACACATTGAGAACGGAAAGGGCTTAAAAAGCTAAATTTTAGATTTTTGTACTGATGGGGTGTGTTACGGCTGTGAAGAAACAGCTAAAATCTTGTCGTACCCTAGCCAAGAATAAAGTTTTCCAGAAGTTTCTTTAAAAGATTTTTTTGTTATCTAATGTTAAAGGGATCTTTTTTATGATGTCAACAAACATAGTTCTTTTCTCCCATAAAAATTGAAGGATGACCTCGTAAATAAGTAAGATAATTTGATTTATAATAGTTGTTGAAAATCTTCAAAGTTTTGTTTGTTTTAAAGCTAAATGGAAAAAAACTAAAGCGCTTAGATTTATCACAAAAAAACTTTGTAACTCTTAAAACAAATAAATGACAGTCTTAAAAGGTTATTTTTGTTGTAAGCAAATTTTAATTTCGTAAGTTTGTCCCAACATAAATTTATTAAATGCATAATATTCTGTTATAATTATTTAACTTGAAAAAGTCTTATTGAATTTACTAAATGCGTGAATCACTTTTAAGGTGTGAATTGTCAATTCTTGGTGGAAAGACATTATATTTAAAAAATAAAACACAATTCATTTGTACTACTTTCACATGTTTATAATGATCAGGACCAGTTTTGCCCATCACAAATCAATAAATACTAATCTGAAATCACAAATATAGCTACATTAAGAGTCCACTAGCTGAGCAAAACAGTTTTAATGACATTACTAATGTAATAAGCAATAGTGGATCAGGAAAATTATAAAAAAAAATTAGTGAACCATTTAAAAAGAATCAAATATTTTTATCAGTTGATGCAACTGATAAAAATATTTGATTCATTTTAAATGGTTCACTAATTTTTTTATATTTAAAAAATGAAAATTAGTTCATTCGTGCGCTCGAATGCCTGAAGATGCCGAAAGGCGAAACCCGGGTAGTTAGTGACAAAATACATGGAAGTGTACAAAATCTCAATAATCCAAATTTGATATTGAAATTCCATCAAGCACCCTCAGTCGATGTCTTAAATTATAACAAATATTTTAGTTCATTGAAATTACAAATCATTAAATAAAAAATAAATTTTAGCCATTTTTCAATAAAAATTGGTACGGTTGCATAAGAACATGATTTTTTCAATCATAAATATGTGAAAACTCTTTGACAATATTAGGTGTTCATGTATAAATATTCCATCATAAGAATAAAATGATATCAACAAGGAGAGTTTTACCAAAGACCGAAAAAGATACTCTTATTAAATAATATCATTTTGAAAACTTATAAACGAAAGCGTTTAAATTTAAGTAAATGCTCATTTTAAATTAAGTATAAATACTCCAAACACACATTTGAGTAATAAATGTCAGATTTCATTGTTTAAATTTCACATTTTTACGGAACGTTAGGTTTTTGCAAAAGTTTATATGCAAAAATATTATCACATTTATTTCACTGAACGCTATTAACGTTGTACGAACGTGAATATTTACGTTTTTTAAATGTTAAAACGGCGTAGCATAAAGAATGGTGGTCATAAAAATCATGAGAAATGCGAAATAAAAAATTTAAATATATTTTTTATATTATGAATATGATAAAAAGGACGTAATAATATGATATTTTCAAAGACGTATATATGATAACCTTAACGATAAATATATATATTATATAATTTAAGACATCGACTGAGGGTGGTTGATGGAATTTCAATATCAAATTTGGATTATTAAAGTCCATCCGTGTGCTCGAATGGTTGAAGATGCCGAAAGGCGAAACCCGGGTCGTTAGTCACAAAATACATGGAAGTGTACAAAATCTCAATAATCCAAATTTGATATATTTTATATAATATGTAGTATTAAGATTGTCTCAGAAATGATTAAACCTTAAGGCTTAACCGATGGGTAAATGCTAAAGCTTCCGTGATACTGATTTATTATATCGCTGGCTGATTTGCAGATTGTTCTATGCCACTTTCAGTGGAAATCTTGGGACAACAAATTTGAAAGTTCGCATTGAAATAAATGAACAACTAATATGTATTTTGTATGTAAACTGTCTTCTGGATATAAATGATTAACTTATTTTGAATAGAAATATATCAGATCGAATGCAATGTGTGTAATGGTTTAATCTACTGAATGTGAAATGGAATGAATAATTCTCAAACATTGTAAGCAAAACAGTCTGGAATTAAATAAACATTTTAAAATTAGAGATGGAATAAAAAAAATTACCGTTGTTGAAAGATCCTTTCATACAGTTTGTATTCTGATTAATAGGTTAAAAAGAGTATTGGAAATAAAACAATATGGAAATAATTATTTGAAACTCAGCTTAAGTGTAAAAATTATCTATTTCTCTGTTATGATATAAACGCTAACTGTGATGTATTTAGATGTTTTCGAAATATAACCAGCTTGTTGAATGAAGATCATCAATATTTGATTTGATTTTAATCATTTATGTAACTGTAACATTTACAGAAGCTTTCGCATTGCTTTTCAGTCAAACTTGCGACAACTACTTGATTTAAACAGAAGATCATATATTAGGGTTTAGATTCCAAAAACGTCAACCATATTGACAACACCATTTGACGAAATAATTTCTAGTCACAGCAGTGGAAATATATTAATGCATTCGCATACCATCTGATAACAAAAGCAGTACTGACATGTACAAAAAATGTATGTTTGTTATGCAAAACTTATTAAAATAAACATGCATTTACAGAAAAAAACGGTAGCATTTGTTTTATTTTTGTTAAAGCAGATAAAAACTATCACCATGCAAGATATCACGCGCTTAATGCAAGCCTAACACAATTGCAAAACCTTTGTCAAACATTCTATGGTTACACATACAGGCGGCCCTCGACTTTCGTATTTAATTGAATCCTGAAAATCTGTACAAATAGTATTTAATGTACGAAAGTAGAGCTCATATACATATGTATTTATAAAGCTAATCAGGCGTATAAGCACTCATGTGTTTTCTTTATAAACGTATCAAAATATATTATGTAGTTGAATACCACCATTTTTTTCTTCATTGATAAAGAGTTATAGTGGATGCTGTGTCTTTATTAATAACTGCCCAACGTATTTGAGATATACGTTCCCCATAGGCATCACATTTGTAAATGTTGGTAAAAAATTTTACGAGGTGAATGAAAGCTTCATTCAAAATTTTGATTATCAACATCTTGATGAGCGGATAAGAATGGATTGGCTTCATGGAAGCGCACAATTGTTTCACTATTGACAAAAATTAAAATTTCAGAAATGTGTAAAATAGCGAATTTCACGAAAGTAAAGTGTAAGAAAATCGAGGGCCACTTTTACATAAAATCTAACAGCTCATAGCAAAACGACCACAACATAATATCTAATTCAAGTTTATCTGCCTTTGCTAAAATCTATTTTTTTCGAAATCGAAGAAAATTATAAACAAGAACGGTGCATGGCATGTAGTAGTTGAGTCATCGATTCTTTCTATTCTCATGCAGCGATTTGATGAAAGCCACGATCTTTGGCGGGATCTCATGTCTATTCAGTCTGAAAATACGCGCAAGTAAGACCAATGTGATGTGTAACCAAACCAGTCATGGCTCTCATAAGACCCTGGCTCAGGCGAAACAGATCTTCGAGAGGGTCTACAGCTTGAGATACCTCGGTGTATACATCCCAGAAGACGTTAACACAAAGAAATTACTCGTTATTCACTTAGCAATAGCTGGAGTCACATTTAACAGAATGCAGACCATCCAGGACATGCAACTCTACACAATTAAAACCAAATGCAATTTGTTCAACGCTTGCAGTCTACCTGTGCTTCTTTACGGTAACAAATCATGACAACTGACAAAGTCGTGAAGAATTCTGAGATTAGGGAACGTAATCGGCATTGCCCTGTTACATCTGCGGTCATGAACGTTGGAACTAGCTGAGTCCCGTGCTGCGTATGCCTCCAGAGAGGCACAATCCAGCTTGCCTCTTCTTCCGACTGGTGAAGACCATTGGCTTACTATCCACAGGATGAACTCGGCGGCGCTGAGTCATGTCTGACATGTCATGGAAGGAAGCAAAGCTATTATCGAGTGACAGGGAATCATGGAGGCGCCACGTGGTGGCTTTCACGCAAGGAGCGAATATGGTCGAAAAAGAACAAGAATAATACATTAATAGAGCCTGTTTAGTAATGCTCAACATCTTTACACCGAACGTAATAATTTTTTGTTTCACTATACACAATCGTTAGAAGTAGGAGAGAAATAATTTTTAACTGATAAAATATAAATCTTAACAAAACCAGTCCTGATCTTTATAAAAGTTGTGGATGTAGTACAAAACAAGTATTGTTTTATTTTTTTGGAAAAAAATATACAGATATTTATTAATACATTAGGAGTTCATATTCTTCATATTAGTATAATAAAAAGAAATCCTTTTAAATGTTTCATATTTGATATATAAAGAATAAAATAATTTTCCTACAGACTTTTATTAGTACTATAAATTTTCAATTATCTAATAAGATGAACTATGCGCGATGTCTATAATAATAGCGACCGTCGTTTGTTATTTTTACGAACCTAAAAAGTTTTTCTTTTGTTTTTATATTCCTGTTTTCTCGTATAATCAAATACAAAAGTTTTTGAATGCTTCATTGTCTGTTGGGTTCATACAAATGATACTTTAATAATACAGACGATAAAACAATTATTATCATAAAGAAAAACTTCAGAAATTCAATATAAAAATAAGTAAACGAAAGAAATATTTGTGTATTGATAATTCAAGTTAATGGTAATAGATTTATTGCAAAAGACCAAACAAAGCATTACAGATAATGATAATTCACTACACGGTATGCACTTTTAATAAAAAAATATACATATACAACGCTTAAAAAATCAAACTAAATTATAGAACAATATAAATTAAAATATAGGCATATTTTGGGTGTATAAAAAAATATATCGGGTCCGTGGTACAGTGGTCAACAAATTGATTCTGACCAGCTGAACAAAAATCAGTTCTTGTAGAAAAAAACTGTTGATACCTCTAGTACAAAGTCATATCCTCCACATTGGACAGAGCGGACATGGTATAATGCAAATGTCTTTATAGAAAGCGATGTGATCGAAAAAGAAGCGTGTAGACCAGTGATTCTCAAGTGCGGCCACGGTGGCCGCATGCGGCTACCGGAGGATATTTCTGCGGCCACCAACGATTCTATAGTAATAAATATTTATATTAAAAAAATGAGTAGTATAAAATAAATTAGACACTTGTTTATTCGTATTGCGTACGTATACCGCTCGAAGACGTATTTGTAATGAATGAATATTTTTAATAAAAAAGGGATGCTTTTTAGATAAAAATTAAACGGGATCAGTACGGTAACCCCATCGGGTTAATTTGTGCTGCAGTGCATTCAGTAATTCGGTCTGTTGTACGATAACCAACGTTGTTTATCTTGCAATGGTGTAATTATCATTGCCGAGAGATTTTCTAAATATATAAAGTGTAAAAGTGATTATCTTCTGATTTTTTAAATATATATATGGAAGCATCTGTATATTATAATATTCTTTATTTTTCTAATTTTTAATTAAATTTGATGCAATCCCCGAGTTAAAATTGATATAAGAAATAATCTATAAGCAAACATTCAGAAGGATGAAACAGTAAAAATCTAATGACTCATAGATATTTAGACATATTTGAAAAACAAACCTGCAATGCTATGACATTTTAAATATAACATTTGTAAATGGCAGCATTGTGAAAATATAGTACATATTTTTAAAGAAATTATATTAATACATACAAATTTTCTGCAAGCGGCGCAAACTTGTGTGATATTTTATTATTTTTTTTTGTATTTAGTTTATATTTATTTTTTGTTTTTCAGATATTAAAAATTTAATGGATACTCATAGCTGCTCTGCTTACTTAAGATGGCTGTTTATTATTCATATCAATTACATACTTAATATTTGATTATTTTTAAATGGTTCACTAATTTTTTCTTATAGTTTTCCTGATTTATTATTGTATATTACATTAGTAACATCATTAAAAATTTTGTTCAGCTAAATGGACTTTTAATGTAGCTATATTTGTGATTTCAGATTAGTATTTATTGATTTGCATGAAGTCCATAACATTTTAATTGTAGACTCTTTTATTTGATTTATGTATAATTTGTTTGTTAATCAGTATTTTCTTGTCTCAGTTCGTGAACCATCTGTTTTATATACCTTCATTTTTACACTCAATTTTATATAAATAAGCCTGTTATGTTTGTATTTTTATCAGTTGATAATGCTCGTGACGAGCGAAACCGTTCCTGATCATCATAAATATGTGGAAGTAGTACAAATGAATTGTGTTTTATTTTTTAAAATACAATGGTTTATGGTTAACAAATTGACGTAGATAATGAGTCTCTTAAATGCATCGGCAAAATAATTTAATAACAAATCACTTTTGAAAATTTGGTGCGGCCACGAGATATTTCCAAAAAACCACTATGTTCATTATGCGGCCACGGAGAAATTTTCCGTGAGAACCACTAGTGTAGACGGATCGAGATTCGCTTTCTTCTATTCGGTCTTACAAATAGTCGATGGACGATATTTTGCACAAGTATTATCCAGAAAAAATGTTAATATTTTTTTTTCGAATCATTGAGTAGTATCGCTTATTAAATTAATATCTTGTCTGTTCTAAATTTACGCATTTTATTTTTCAAGGCCATCTTTTCGCATCGATGAGCAACGGTTGCGGTTTCATATTCTGCTTTCGGTTATTTTTGTATATATTATGAAATCAATATTAAGGATTACAAAACAGGTATTACCGAAACCGGTATCCCGGTATTTCAGTAGCGTCAAAAAATGTCTGTTTCTGCAACCGGAGATATTTGCACAAAGTTTCAATCAAGATTGACAGATTCCAGCTTGATGAACTTGCCTTTTTAATGTTATATTTTACATGAAAGAAACAACAAATCATCGTATTCATGAAAATTTGCCTATTCACTAACGATATATATTACAAAGATGTATTTTTACTTCCGCTGCTGAATATGGAATACTGATATCGTGGTATTGCAAACTCGATTGGATATAATTACCATCGACCTGCCTTTGTTGGATCGGTAACTATTTACCAATTGTTGGTCAGTAAAAAATAATAAATGGTTCGTAATTAATCAAAATGGTCAGTAACTAGTACAATAAATGGTTAGTAATTTACATAAAATTTAGTTTAAAAGTTTTTTAACTACACCTAACCTATCCTAACCTGACCTTTATTTATTTGCCAATTATTTACTCACCAAACATAATTATTATTCCATACTGACCATTCATCAAATTAGTTACTGACTATTTATGGAGTTATTTATTGATCAAATAATTAGTTGCCATGGTCTAGTGGTACACATATTTAAACTAGTGGTTTGGTGGGTCTGGGTTCGATCCCAGCGTCAATATTGAATTTATATAATTTATTTGTGATATTGGACACGGGTGTAAGTAGTTAGTTTAGTAATTCTTATTTGAGTTGATTACATATGATTTTAAAGTTTAAATATATCTGGCACCTTGGCTGTCAGCTGTAATGCCGTTATTAATGATATTTTCAATACCGGTATTGGTAATTATACTAGTCATTGTTTGCGATCCCTAATCAAGATGAATGCCATTGGGCAGCCGAGTGCAATCGAATATGATATTGAGATTAAAATAAATTTATATTTTCACAAGCTGAATCTACTATTAAATTAAAAATATTGCAATCATGCAAATTGTTGACAGCTATATATTAAGGACTAAAAAGGATTTTTTAGACGAATAATTTCGGGGGTATACGGGCAGAAGGCATTAAGTCATAAAAAAAGTTATGAGAATATCGCATTGAAGCATTTTTTTTTCCAAAGTTTATACAATTTATCCGAAATACAATTGTTTATGTTTTAAAAAGGTTTTTTGGACATTATGAATCATAAGACTTAGTATCGATATTGTCATATTATACTTTCTGACAGAATAAAAAAATAGCAATATAACATTTTTTCCAAAGCCATTATATCGTATTAACAGTACTTATAGCATTAAATTACATACATTTTGACATTTAAAGAAGAAAACCATAAAAAAATTACTTAATGCGTTCCGTCAGTAAGACTTTGATTTATTCCAAACGATGTCAAAATCCATCGTTTGGACGGTCCCTTGCACCAAAAAAAATACTGAACTCTACTTTAAATTAATAGGATTGTTTCGTTTTCACGATATCAAAAAAATACATAAAATAAATAATATACAACTTACGTCAGTAAAATATAAAGATTTCCTCATTATAAAGTGAGGGTTGTTTCTGTTATTGAAACTTTAAATGACATTTGAAACATTAAGTGAAAACAATATGAAATAAAGTTCATCATATATATATATATCGTTTCTGTATTGTTGGTCGGCGTTATAATCAAAAGCAATATTATTCCATATTCCCGCTTTTCACGAACGAGTGGTTTATAACAATCCATCAAAATGTCGCATGTTTTGAAAATAATAACTTTATTTGTATTTATATATGTATTCCAGTGACAGTGAAAAGAATCTGTTGACGGTGCATGTATGAAAAAACATATAAAAATTTAATATAAAATATTGATATCTTTGTTATTCCACTGGTTGTATTACTAATTGTCACACGTAATAAAGATCATGTAAAATCGTTGTCCTAGGGTGGTTTATACCGACTCATTGGTGAAAAATGTCAAGCTTTTAATGTAGACATTTTTATGTTAAAATGAAATAACATAAAAAAAATAGTCTGAATGGATGCGAAAGCAGTGGTGGGTGGAGGATGTCAAGTGAGTTCATAACTATTTAAAATTTTGTGGTAGTTGAAAATACTCATAAGCTTAGCAATACCGGTAGTGATGTGTACATAGTTTGAAAAATATTTACTCAACATACGGTTGTTTTCATTTAATTTGTTTATATTATTATTCCACCAATAGCAAACAATATAAAATTAAATAAAGTAAAATTAGTCAACATATCATGAAGTTATAAGTTTTCCGATGCACCATCACTGTCCTGGGAAATACTTGCGAACATTTGTGACTGTTACAAAAAGTCCACAGCACAAACATCATTCAATTTTCTTTTTAGTATTATTGTATTTATTTTTCGATATGCGTTTGAGAGTTATCGGCTTGTCTTTGAAAGGGCCGTAAATATTTTTTAACGATAAACAAGCATTTTATTTGCAGCTACATCGTATAATAAAGTTGTTTGAGTTATTGAAAATGTATGGTTTTGACTTGTACAATATTGGCATAGAAAGTTGTTTAAATATATTATAAATGTGTAAATTTATTTACACTTTTATTATTTAATGTTAACGCTACAAAGTAATAACATTTTCTTGCCGATATTATTTTACAACGTAATTGAAATATAAAACATATACACCCATACCCCGGCTTACGCGGTAAGTACGTTCCACGATAAGCCGCGTAAATAGAGGCATTTATTCATGTTCAGGAAAATTTGTGTAAAAAGAAATGAAAGAAAAATATTTTTTTTGTATAAAATTTTGTAATGATTATTACTGATATTTACAAAATAAATTTTATTGCTTAAAATTAAAATGATTTTTCTCTGCTATATTTTAACTACGAGTTTTTTCTTTTTCACTAGGTAGTTCAAAATCTCTCTCATCTTCATCATAAGAAATTCATTTTTATTTTTACAAAACTCTTTTACTCTTTTTTACAGTTTGTCATAGCATCATCATAAAGTCTTAGTAAATTTATTATCAGCAGTGAGTCCGATACTATTTTTGAAATGTGTACAATGCATAATATTTTAACTGGTAAATATTCGAAGAATTTGTAGTTTATACTTATTGAAGATTCTGGATACATCGATTAATCCAATGAAGGATAAAAAATATTCATTAAATTATTTATATAATATATGTAATAATCAATATAATGATATAATAACATTAAAAAATCTTGATTGAAACAATATTATTGCTTAAAATAAAATAATTCAACTACCAATACTTCATAATAATTTCAGTCATGTCAGAATTAAGACGTCTTAATAAAATAAATACAATACAATTATGAATCTATCATATATATATAAGAAATGAAGATTTGTTTGTTTGTTTTTCCTCTATGCATTCCTTTACCATTCATCCGATTTCTATCAATCTTTGGTGAGTTGTTGAGCGCACGCCCGTGAAAGTTTCTGAAGTAAAAAAAATAAAATCTAAAATTCAAAAAAATACAACTAGCGACATCTCTGAACCAGAAGAAATTTTTGTCAAAATTGAAGTCTGCATGGGCTCGGGCGGGTAAAGACATTTCAGATTCGGACTCGAGCCAGACCCGGGTAAGGTATTTAAATTTAAGAAAAATATTTCTTACATGACCCGAACGTCATGGGTCAGCCATAAGGCAAAAGTTATCATAACTTAAATAGTTTATTTCACATGAATATCGTTGGAAATATGGAAACAATAACATATATTGTTTGAAAAGTATAAATAAATTACTATATTAAAAAATCAGGCTTTTTTCGGGCTGAGAAAAATAAATCCTAGGTTCGGGTTGGATTCGGGAATTCATAATTAAGACAATAAGAGGAAACATAAGAGGAAACAATATTGCGACTCGGCGGGACTGGGCCTGAAGATGACGGGGTTGGACTGGGTAATTTTATGAAATTTCGGTCTGTGCAGACGTCTAATCCAAAAGCACTTCAATAAATAGAATTGATACACAAACCGTTTCTTTCTTTCAGTAGCATTGCAACGCATGCCGGGTACTCACTAGTATTCAATACAACACATGAATCTGTCGCAATAAATTGCACATTGCTAGGGTTGCTAAAATCATAAAAACAACAATTTTTGACAGAACGTTAAATTGGACGCTGAAAACAATTGTTGAATTTTCATTACCAAAGTTTAGGACTTGATATTTACGGAATGATATTCGTTACATTAGTAAGTATCACGAGAAACTGCATTTTAAAAATGATTTACATGTGACAATAGAAATGTTGATTAGAATTTTAAACAAATATTCTGTTATTTGAAATGTGATCTGCAAAAAACAACATTTAAAGTTTTTGTGTTTTATTATACCTTGACGAAAAGATTGTTAGTTATCGTTAATATAATAATTTAAAATATGTACTGATTGTTTCATCAAGGTACGCAATGATCTAATCGCAAACTAAGATTTCAGCAGTACCCTTCACTCGCAAGGGGGCGCTTAGGCCCTCGTTAAGAAACAATGAATAGCACCATTAAGGGGTTCGTTTATAATCATAAGCTATACTGAAAGACAAAATATACATTATTTAACTTATTCGTAATGGCTGGTAAAGAAATACATTTAAGATGTTTGTGTCTGTCGCTATTTATTGTAATCAATTTATTATTGTTTTTGTTGTGTACGATAATACGACGGTCATTCGTTGTTTGTCAAACAGAAGCAGTGTTCTGAAACATTGCAGATTAAATTTGTGTTCGTAAAAATGTGACATTATTCTTTTACGAAACGCCTTTTACTGGCAACATCGTTTACAGATAGTTTGGTCTACGTTTTGTTTTATAGACATCAGGGTGAGAAAATTTAGTACAAGTAAACAAATGAAACTCAAACAGTTAAACCACAAGAAAATAAATAAGTTATGGCAAAGTCAGTCGTCAATTAAGTAAAAAATACAATTGACGGATTCTTGTGATATAGAATTTATATTTCATAGAAGCATTGCTTAAATTTAATAGTAAGAAACTTATTTCGGTTAGCATTGTAAGAACCGTGATTAAATTGATTGACTTGGCATTAATTCGGTAGAACTCCTTTATAACAGGGTAAAAACGACAAAGTATTCAGCTCTACTTAATTTAGAATAATTTATCACTTTGTTGATAGCTTATTCCGGCTTATTCCGTCTTTAGAACTATGTTTAAACTTAATTACGCTTAACTATAGATGTATATATATATATATATATACTGTTTAAGAAGCGATAGACAATATCATATTATTATCTTATTTTTTCCAACATTATAATTGTGATGAATATGTTGTGACAACTTGTGTTGATACCGGGAAGCCGAAGCTATCAAGTGATACTTTGTTATTTTTAGCCTATTAAGATAGATTTTTATTCATTCATAAATAAAATAAAATACTTACTAAAAGACAATAGCAATATATCATCATCTTATAGATCCTAGCAAATTTATTTATTAAAAAATAAAACATTTTTTCAAAAATCATCAATTTTATATCATTAACAGGACCGGTTTTGCTCGTCGTGAACATTTTCAACATTTTTATTGATGACGTATAATACCTTTCTACCGAAAATTGACATAAATAATTAAAACACATTAAAAGTGAGTGGTATATTTATTTTCATTATACGTAAATTAATATAAAATCAACTAAAATCCATCAAAATTAATTAAAACTGTTGAGTTTGTTATTCCAGTGGTTTTTTTACTAGCTGTGACACGTGTTTCGCCTCTTTGAGAAGCATCTTCAGACTAACTGTATTGTAAATTTATTTATTTATAAGATATAGAATGATTCTGTTATAAATAAATAAACTTACAATACTGTTAGCCTGAAGATGATTTTCAAAAAGGTGAAACACGCGTCTCAGTTAGTAACACAACCAGTTGAATAGAAAGTTATAAATTTTATTTTTCATATTAAAAATGAATTTTCACAAAGTTACTGCCGAATCCATGGAAAATAATAATGGTAAATTATTTATAAAATATTCATTCAATGTGAAAACTCTAGTTATAATTGGACTAGTGAAGAAAAATTGATGCAAATTGAAAACACATTTATTTAATTTGTAATAACTAGGCACGATTGGATGAGATTATGTATCTAAATAGTTTAAGGATAAGAAATCTATTGATATTAGTTAATTCATTGAGAATTTTCTTATCACTTTTAAGGTGTTAACTGTCAGTTTTTGGTGGAAAGACATTATATTTAAAAAAATAAAACACTATTCATTTGTACTACTTCCACATATGTATAATGATCAGTACCGCTTTCGCTCATCACGAGCATCATCAACTGATAAAAATACAAGCATAACAGGCTTATTTATATAACATAAAAATGATGATGTGTATAAATGCGTATAAATGATGTGTAAAAATGAAGGTATATAAAACTGACGGTTCATGAACTAAGACAAGAAAATACTGATTAGCAAACAAATTATACATAAATCAAATAAAATAGTCTACAATTAAAATGTTATGGACCTCTTGCAAATCATTAAATACTAATCTTGTATTTTTATCAGTTGATAATGCTCTTGATGAGCGAAACCGCTCCTGATCATTATAAATATGTGAAAGTAGTACAAATGAATTGTGTTTTATTTAAAAAAAAAAGAGAATTTTTTTCCCGGAAATCTACGAGTTTACTATTTCTAAATGGTTCAGAACATTCATGCATCATAAATAAAAACGTGTGGATGTTACAATTAAAAACCATCTAGCGAGATAATTCAAAAATTCCACCCTGAAGGCTGGATACAGGAAATAGTGTTTAGACTTGTGATGTTGATAGCTTGGGTTTTTGTGAGTTACCCCTAAACGTAGGCTCAAAACAACTGTATGCTGAGTATACAAAAACAAATTCTTGGGGGTCAAAGGTAAGATTCGTCGTAATAGAACGCACATTGCATTACGACTACAACAACCCATGGAAAGACAACGGTGAAATTGTCTTGGCTATGTACTGTTAACTTCCCCTCAAAGCAACTGTATCTCGAGTTCCCGTCTGTAAATATGGTGTATTTGACAGATCTATGAAATACTAGCACGGCTTGAGAAGAAACTGGAACCTGATGAGGGGATATAATTCCAATTTTTTATGTCAAAATAAATTAAATAGATCTTTAGGAATATGATTTCAATGCTGTTGCTAGACGTGATGAAGACAGTAAGTAATTAAGATGCTGATAATGATGCTGACGATCAGTGCAGTTCAGAGTTCGGTCGGCGTGTGATAACAGAATGAATCCAGTTGTTTATTTATACTGTCGCGTTGACTGGTTGTGACCAAGTTTCATCATCGTGACATTGATGAGTGTCCACCTGTTGCGGATCGTCAGCAGAATGTCGAATATTGGTCAAATATTATTTGTCAATTAATTTCGCTACATCTGAGTATTACATTTCGTAATTTGCAGCGTCATGTCTCGCCACAGAACATTTGATAAAGTAATTTAGATATTAATTTACATATGTATGAAAGCATGTCTCCCAGAGGATGGTGAGTAATAATTTATCTCTGAAAATGTGGAAGGTCAAATAAATTTTAGAACTTTGAGAACCATGTCAAATAAAAACTAGAAGTAATTAAATAGGTGGTACATTAATGATAATTTTTAGTTAATTGCTTATACCTTATTCCAGAAAGCGAACAAATATAATGATTATGTTGAATAGATTGGGAGAGTATGCATGACTAACCAAAACCGTCAAAAATTATCACAAAACAATGTATGATAATTATCAATTACAAATCTATGATGCTTAACTAATTATGAATAACATTATTTACATATAGTTACGACGATTGATTAATCATGGCTAATTAGTCTTGATGATCTTTATTTGAATGTAAATTAAATATTGTGAACCACGTCTCCGAACAGAAATCTATACATCGATTAAAATATCGGTTTATGAAATGTAGCCATGGATGTTTGTGATGTCTCGAATTCCCTCGCATCCATCTGAGAGCGATTAGCTAACTATCCTTCTATCCTTACAGTTTTCGAAAAAGACGAGTTGTGCTACTAAGTAAAATTCAGTTCTCGTTGAAAAAATTATGTTGAGATACCTTCATTATTAGAAATTCATATGATCCACATAAGGAACAAATATGGAAAAAAATAAATAATAATATTGTGTTGTATGCAGTAAAAATCAAGCAGTTGAGAACGTGCTAAAATCTCACTTAGTTAAATGATAAATGTAATTTAAATACATTTCTTAGTGCATTGCAGTGGTTTAAAAGGCTCTCTTGCTGGAAAGCTCTCTCATTAATTGCTTTAACTACCAAGAGATAAAGCTTTATGCATCGTGAGGTTTGCTTAAAATATGCTTCTGACAGTATTTACAACACCATGAAATTAAAAATATAATCCAGCAATTTTAAGCATTTTCTTTTTGCGTTAAATAAAACCAACAGTGATGTAAACAAACTGAATATTTGATAGCTACATTATAAACTTAAATTTTAGCTAAGTGGTTATTTATGTTTTAAAATTAAGCTTGCAAATTTGACTGAGATATCTTAAAATGCCTGTATCATTTTCGCAAACTAAATTATTTTCAATATTCGTAACGCTGTCATGTAATTTTACGTTAAAGGACTTTTTAAAAAGCAGTAAAAAAATATGATTCTTGAAATAATCACGTTTAAGAGTACTTATTGAAATATTGTATAGTGTGATAAGGTCTAGTTTAGTTCAGGTGTTGAAAACTTATCAGGCCAGTTTTATTGATTGAAAATGCACATATGCAGATTTGACCCTAATCGCTTAACGTTATGGACCGAAAACTGTTGTACCTTTTAAGAGTTCTCATTTCGGATTAAATGGTAGGTATCACAAAATACAAAACAGTAGAAATGTAGGTATATAATGTAGTAAATTTCATATTTACTTTTTAACCTCGTTTTTTATAAGCTAAGATGAAACGTTTTGTTTAGAGAGTGATATTATTTTTATGATTTTATGTCTTTATTTTATAAAAAAACTTACGAGGTACGTCTAAAGTGAATTAAGCTTTTATAACATTAATTTATATTTTATTTTCTCTTTATGAGAGATTATCGTCGATTTTTGAAATAAATTATGCGATCATTTAAATTGTATAAAGTTTATGGAAACCAAACTTGAATACGAGTCGACAAGAAGTCATTAGAATTATTAAATAAAACCACTTTTACGACATGTCAATTAATTTGATTTGATGGATTCGGCTGGAGCTTTCTGGAAATTAATTTTTATTATAAAATTAAAAGTGATAACTTTGTTATTCCACTGGTTGGGTTAATAACTGTGGCAGGTGTTTCACCTCTTTGAGAAGCATCTTCAGAATAAGTTTATTTATTTATAAGATAAGGAATAATTCTTATTCTTGGCTCATAAATTACAAAATTGAAGGATGGGGTGGGATTATTTCTTTTAACTGAACGTGGGGAGTGGGTTAGACAATTTGTAATTAATAACACCATTCAACAGAGATCAATTATAAGTTAATAACATTTTAAAAATGAAACGCGGCTCACTACATTTAAATTTATTTAACGTATGATTTTAACCTCCAAACTCTTTTAATTGATTCTGTAATTAGTTGTGTTATGGGACTTTGTACTATTATTGTCCAGTAAAAATAAATTATTTACCTTATCCATAAATAAATTTTCGATACAGGTAGTCTGGAAATGTTTCTTAAAGAGGCGAAACACGTGCCATAGTTAGTAGCACAACCAGTAGAATAACCTAGTTATCAATTTTAATTTTATAGTAATCAAAAATTACATATTTTTAGATAAATATAATATTGTAGGAAATAATATAAAGCGAGCTGAAAACAATGTTATAAACAAAGAGTCAGCGAAGGATGGGGTTAGGTTATTACTTCCTTTCGATGAAATAAACTCGTGATAACAATTTCCATTTTATGACTCACTGAATGAAGAGTGTATGCATTTATTCAATTCATCAAACGCGAAACTGGAAAAGTAATATTTCTGCTCAAAGAAAATAGAATATCAAATAATTCTAGAATTATGCAAATAATGAAATATTACGAATGCAAGGAAGTTTTGAAAAGTATTTACATAAGCGAGATGAGTAGTGAATACCAGTTTTGAAACAAACAAATATGAAAGAAAAAAAAAACCTTCCGCGAACACTGAAAGCTGCGTGGTTATTATACATAATGGAATTCATAGTAGAAACTAAATAACAATCCTCTACATGTTTAATTCTCTTTTTAGTGAACTAATTTTTTTAGAACCGTTTGTTGAATATGAATACGTATGTTTATGTTTCTAGCTAATACAAGAGCAAACTGTGATTGTTCATTAGTATATAATAATATTTAACACATTCAATTTTTTCGTTAAGGATATCCAATATCTATTCTTGCATTCTTTGGCGTTTTGTATTTGCGGTAAGGAATTTAATTCAATACGATCTTGGTTTTTAAACGTCCCGACAAATATTTTAGTTCTCGCCGAGAGATAAAACAAAGTACTATATTTATCAGTGACAATTGTGTTACATTTTTTTTAAATTAAGTGTATTGTTAGGCATTAATTTTGATGAAACCGCAAATCATTTTGCTGATTTGTGCACACATATTTGCAAATGCAATCTTATTTGCAAATATTGATTTGCATTGCAATCATATAAGATTGTAATATTATTTTGAGGGTTGTCGTAAAAACTTTCTAAATATCATCATGTTGAGTTTTTTTAACATATTTTTAATGAACATCCTTGCAATAGTCCTTTAAAATGATTACCTATTAAAAAGATATAATAGGTTTATCTGTCTGTTTTGCGTCGTCTTAAAAATATGAAACAATTATTTTAATAATTGCACTTTTATTTAAATGAAAATAGTGAAGTTTTCAAGCCTTTCTAGCAAAAAGTTGACACCTGTTTTTCAGAAATGCTTTTATTTGCTTTTGTTATTTATTTATTTATGTGTATTTTTTAAAGAAAACTCATCATTTTTTTGCTCTATAAAAATGTAAATGCTTTAAAAATAGATTTCATTACAAAAATTGTCTTCTCTTCAAAAGCAGAGATCACCAAATCTAAGCAAATATATCGGCTGGTTTTTAAAATCAAGACATTCTCACTGCTTCCATTATCGGCAAGCAAAAATTTTCAAATATATGAAGCGAAAGTAATAATAATAATTATACATTTATTCCGATTCCTTAACTACAGTAAAAAAATAGACGAGTAAAATATCCTTTATTTCAATTTACTAAAAAAACAATAGAAGGCTGTGCTTTTGATGAAATTAGTCCGCCCTGATGATTATTAAAATAAAAAAGTGTACTTGAATATTCTCGTTGCAAAAAAACGTTTGCACACGTAGTTATTATATTGTCGAATTTATACTTTATATAATTTATTAGTTTTTGCTTAGTCTGTCAATAGATCAAAAGAACTCGATTGAAAATTTTAGCAGAATTGGTTTATAATGGCCCTTGTCACCCTATATTGAGTAATCATATTACAGAATGTAATATTATTGTCCAATATGCGAAAATACATACATTTTCCATAAATTGTATATTTTATAAGACGTTTGACTTTCCACCGCATAATTTGGAATTATTATTTCGTAAATACAACTTGGTATGCGCATATTTTCAGTAGGTATAAAGTGTTATCGTATGCTGAGAAATCAGAAACAAACACACTGTTAATGTTTTATTCATAAGCCTTTATATGTGTGTAGAATTATTTATTAAAGTGTCGATAAGGTGTTTTGACGCCTACCTAATAAAGGTGCAGCGAGATTTTCACAAAGGAAAAATGAAAAAAAAAATTATAAGCACGTAATCTCTTGAAAAAATCATAACTGTAGGTATATACTGTGACTTATCAGTAGTATGTTATGGTAAATGAAATAAAAAAGAAGGTTTGAGTTTCAGATATTGAAAAAATATCATATATTATGTACATATTTGGATTTTTTTTATAAATCAAAACGGCTTCGCCTAGTAAGAAATTATTTAAATTGAAACAAGCTGAAAAAGCTGAATCGATTGTTGAAACTGGTTTTCTAAATGTTTTCAGTTCAGAATAAAATAGTTCATACCATTCAAGTAAATATTGTAGTCAAGATTCGTTAGTTTAGGTAATTTAATACATTGATTTCAGTCGATCGAGTCGTGGATTAGTGTTCAAAAATGGGTGTCAGTTATATTTGTATACCTTATTACTCACACCTGAAAACAGACCGTAGAGCAAGCTACTAGGTAATAAAACATCATTTCAAAGTTTAATCCTTCTTTTATAAAGAAATTTTGAAAATCAATAGAGCCCAGTTAAATTCCTTGCCAATTCTGAACAAACAGCTGAATCTTCCAAACTCCCCGTTGCTGTATCCTATACGTTGAATCACCTAACAGAAGCCACTAAATGTGGAATGATTGTATATATTTATCCTTTCGTCGAATTGCATCCCGTCAAAACCCACACTGCTATTATAATTGTAACATCACTGGTAATTCTAATATTAGTTGGAAAGCGGCAATTCGCCACTCTGTTATTGTGTTGTTTACAAAATAAGGATTAAGGCGATTCTCGAAATTTTAACTGATGTATCAGTGTGGATCCTAGACGTATACTATTTTATCTCGTAAATAATATTTTTCATATTTTTATCTTCTATATAAACGTCAGACACTGTTTACTGTCTATCAATTCGAGTCCATTCGTGCGCTCAAATGCCTGAATATGCCGAAAAGTGAAACCCAGATCGTTAGTGACAAAATACATGGAAGTGTAAAAAATCTAAGTAATTCAATTTTTTCTCATTTGTATCTTTTCAAATTTGATATTGAAATTCCATCAAGCACCCTCAGTCGATGTCTTAAATTGTATCATTATGAATTTTTAATTTATTTAGGTCAACAGAAAGTATTTTTTGAAATATATTTTCCTTAATGGAACAATATTGCTCTCAGTTTCCTGGCTAATTAATTTATAGGTAAGGTACTTAACGATAATTTAAACTCCTTGCATGCATTTAGCATACGTAATTAAAAGGGTAACGTACTATCAACTATGGCTTTATGCGGGGCGAGTAATTAGGAAAAAAACCATGCGAATGGTTTATTGATGCTGTGTAGAAAGTGGATAATATACTGAAATGCAAATTAATAATTCTGTTAACATCAAATAAATTAAATATTTTATTTCTTCATATTGGTTATTACACAAATTTTAAGCCAGTTAAGTGTTCACAATTTAAAAGAAACGCTTATAATATCGATTGTAATTCTGAAAACTTGGAAATAAAATAGTCTTATAACAACGACCAAAACTGCATGAATGTGTCTGACTTTGACGCTTGACAGCCAACGTTTTGTATAGAATTTGGACAACAAGTAAAAAATATGTACAATATGATTTAGGTTTATTAAAAGTCTTAGTAAACAAATATGTTATTGTTAAAAGAAATTAATAGCAAGGTTTTAAGCGTTCCAAATTATTAAGTGCCTAGTACTCAACAATTTGAACAGTATTTACTGATTCTTCATTTTTGGCTGCCAAAATAATAAGAATTGGCAAGAAACCGTAGAGTATAAAGAATATCAAAAGATTTCCGAAAATTTGACATATGCAAACGGTAATAAAGCCAATAAAGCCTATCATTATAGGAAAGTGTCCTTGTATTTTATTTAGTTTGAGCATGTATATTATAACATATAACAAAGATTTACCAAGGAATCATATTTAAAAAAGATTTTTAATACTGTGGCAACTTGTTTTATGTAAATTTTCTTGTGTTGATAAATACAGTTACTCTGTGTGTGAAAGATTTCTGTGAGTATAACTGATTTAAGTTGAACTAAAACTATGTGGGTTATTAATATGATTATTGATAATCTGGCCATTTATAATTTGAAGTGATTATTGTAATGCTGTCAAATTAATTTTGATTAAAACATTTGAAGTGTGTAAATTTTCACACCGTGGCCACTTTATGTTAAACTTACACTCAACGGTAAGTTGTCAAAGCCAATGCTATGAGTACTATTTTAAAAGAAATGTTAGAAATAGATCGCTTGCAAAAACTGTCAGCACGATAGAGCAAGTCAAAGTAAACTATTGTTGAAAACTAACTGAAGGACAACAGTGCTAATGGTAAACATAAATATGAATTTCCAAAGTATCTTTTGTAAATATTAAAGTAAACTCTTATTATCAAAGTTGTAGCTGCTACAATATTATTAAAATATAAAATAAGTTTCTTAATAATTGGTTGGGTCAAGCTATGAAAGTTCTCGAGACTTTTATCCTGTAATTTAGGACTGTTACTACAATAATTATTGTTTATTTGAAAGTTTCTACTGTAACGCGCGTAATTGTAACTGGCTGGTACATTTCTGAACAATGCATTGAAGGTCGGGGTAGTTTTCTCTCAATAACGCTGTCGAGTATTATTATATTTCCGAATAAAAGAGATGTGCTATCATTTTATACATTATGCGATTTAGTTTTAGTTGTATAAAGAATTAATATAAATATCACGAAAAAGCGAAAGAAAAATATTATAGTATCACTGCTGCCAAAATGAAAACGGCCTACGTCATTAGCCATGTCCCCGATAGCTTGAATCCTAGAATTGATATTATTTGTTGATTCTATTGGCATTTAATTAGTAGAAATTCATTATAATAAGACGAAAATATCAAAATTTTGTGTTTTACACGAATTATATGAATCGGTTGACAGCTAGTCAATCGTCAGAACAATGTTTCAACTGATTTTGGTCTACCTGAAAAATATATTGGCTTATAAGAAGTGTAAACTGAATATTCTATCTAAAAAACTCTAAAATTCAATTTTTAAAATAGATTTTTACCTTATTATTGATATATGAATTTTTTTGTATTTTCATCGATTTACAAATTTGTATTGAACGACATAATTGATGTGATGTTTTCTTTTCAATCTACCTTACGTCTTGAAATATGTGACTAGCTAGAACAAGATGAATCGGTAAATGAAAGTTTATTTTTTCAAAAAGTAAGTTTATGAAGCAGGAAAAGATTAACTTTAGTTCAGGTTTTGTAAAAAATACAGAAATTTTTCAATAGTTTGAATTTAGTTTTCGGTTTCATAATTGAAGTTCTAGTTTCAAATACTATTCACAGATTTGCAATTTGATAGTTTTCGAAAGACAAATAATAATTATTTCATATTTGATTGAAAACTGAGCAAAACTTTTCTCCGTAGCTATTATTTATTTGTCATTGAAAATTGTCATGGAAACAAGTTTCTTTGGATAAACAAAACACCAATAATTTACATTGCTATTTTACTTATTTAGGGATACGAAAATCGAGGTCAAATTCACAAATTTATTTTTAAAAGAATTTTTATTGCTGTTATTTTGAATGTTTTGTATATTTATTCAAAGTAGGTACCTACCTATTATAAAATTATATCGGAAAAAGAGGTGCGAATCTTTATTGAGAGATGATTTGGTTAAGGCAGCAACAATATCAACGTTTTATCATGTACACGTTTAATAATTCAACGAATACCTTTTTGGCTCCGTTAAACGTTGTGAATAGAAAAGATACATAATAAGACGATAATTTTAAATTTTGGATTTTTAAGAGGTTTCAAGTCCCATGTAATAGAAAAATTCAAATAATTTTAAATTTCTTCTTTCATCTTAGGATAAGTTTTATTATTTAAATGCCAAATTAAATAATGATACTTCAATTGATATAAAGGTTTCAAGTTAAAATACATATATATATATGTTGCCACACATGAATTTAAAGTTAATTTATAAATACGGAAGCTACATTTTCTTTCTTTTCTCAATTGTGATTTCATTGGTTTTGTTTCGCAAATGTCGTTTTAATTATCGCGTGAAGAAAAAATTACGAACAAAACTGCATTCATTACTGCAAACCACCGAAATGCCACAAGTTCTCTTTTGCTTTTGGAGCGACAATATTTTATTGTATTCCAAATGTTATATATTTATGTGCTATGTAGTGTGAAATGTATTTCTTTTGTTCTAGGCAAATTCTTACATTTAAATGTGCTTATCACAATTATCTATATTATATAATATAACCAATATATTAAGTAAACTAGATATTATTTCTGTTAACTAGCTAGATTATATATATATATTCTCAAATTCACAAAATAAAAATCAAAAGTAGCACGATGCATAAGTTTATTTACACATAAATGATTCAATCTTTTATGCAAACGATTACTTTTATAATCCGATTTTCCTAAAAATAATATTCTTCCAGTAAAACAAAATTATGCTTACTAGTTAAGAGCTTGGAGATGATCTCAATTCTAAATAATCGAGGAATGAAATGAATAGAGAAAAAATAGCAACTTAGTTCCAATAGAAAAGTCAACGACTAACGACAGTTGTTTACCCATCATGCCTTCATTTCATCTAATATATTATTGAAGCTCTGCCAAATTTAAGCCAATTTTGTTAACTAACTAAACTTCGTGCTATTTTTACACAAAAGTTTATTTGTGACCGTTGTATGTGGTAAATTATTTAAAAGTGAAAACTACCATAATATAACAATCGTTATTTTGCATGCAATTGGTGATGATATTATGTTAACGCTAGACAATTAATCCACTCCATGTTTATGTTAATATCGATAATTCCATTATATTAATTGGATAATAAATTTCAAGATAGCTTATTACTAAGCATGCACCAATTTCTATTATCGTGGTGAGTTCATTTTATATGTTTTCTTAACAAGGTGGTATAAAATAAATAATAATCAAAGCAGCAGAATATTTATATATTTTCCTGGAATTTATAAGATTTGTATGTGAGTGAAGCGTTTTTTTTTGTTGGACAGTTTTAGGATTTTTCTTATACAGCAATACACATGCCACTCAAGATTATTATTAATAAAATCATTAAGGTGAATAAGTAGGTTTTATTCTCATTTCGCGAAAATCGTTAATAGTTTTACGTCGCACATTGTCATGTGAAATTTTTTAACACATGTCAAACGATAATATTTTATAAAGTATTTACCGAATATAATAGCAACTCTTCACTATTTAAATATGATCTAAAGAAATAACGAGTGTGGTGTGGAGGCAGACGACAGACACCGACGTAATCACAATGGAAAGTAATAAAAACATATCCCTGGAAAATGATTACTATTTATTACTCTTATTATTTTTTTGAGATTTTTTGTTAAGATACGTATAGAATAGAATTTACTTTTGCTCAATTTTTAAAAAAAAAATATATTCATTATAATTCTACTTAAACATCAACCAGAAAAAGTGAAAGAAAACGAGCTCTTTAGTACATTTCAAAAATTTTTATCGCGTTATATTCTACTCTTACAAGGGGGGCGTCATCTCACTGTCACAGGGATTTCATTTTATTTCGCAGTTGCCCGCGGTGAAGGGTCTGGAATTGCCGGACGCTAAACGTTTGCCGTCGCGTAACGAGCTCGCGAGTTTAATTTTGTTTTAATGTCAATGTTTTTTTGTATTTTAAATTTTACTACTTACTGGAATAAATCGTGAGTTATGACCAAGAAACCTCAGTTTGTTTGAGTGTATCTGAGAGACCACGCCATCATCATCAGCTCCGGAATCAAAGTCCTACTTGCACAAAGACATAATATATGTAGTGTACGTAAAATTTTTGAAGTGAATAATTAATAAATCCTTCCCATGATGCCTGGTAAGCCATATCTAAATAAATATACTAAATTTATATATTTAACGGAATACAGATAATAAAAAAGAGAAGTGATAGACTACTTAAACTAATTAAACGATATGAGAATGGTAAAAAAGTGAAGGACTTAAATCACATTCAATGATCTATATAATTTTGAAGAATGAAGAAAGAATTACTAAACCAGTTAAAGGATCAACATCTAAGAAAAAAAAAATAACATTTATAACAAGAAAAGACTTATACCCATCTATAAAACGGTAATTTGAATGGAAGATTTGATGAAAAAACGAATCCATTCAAGTCGTGACCACAAAAACAAAAGTGCGAAGCCTCATTAAAAACCAAAAATTAAAAGAAAATGACAACAACGACTAAAAATGTACTGTAAGTAATAGATGGTTTGCTAGATTTCAAAAATGGGTGAATTATCAAAATATGAAAGCTCTGATGTATTAAAATGTATCGGTACAGTTTGTGGTTGTAGCTGCTTTATTTCCAAATGAAAGTGACGTAGCTAAAACTGACCTGAACCGAACAATATTTCATTTTATTATTTTATATATTGCAAATTACAGTTAATGTCGTTTGAAAGGTTCACAGAAATATTATATTTGAACTTACCCAACATTTTGATTGCGCGACTTTGTGAAACTCCATTTTTATAACTCCTCGCACTTCCGTTGGGTTCAGCATGACTATTCAGCGAAGAATTCTTCGCAGGCCTCAGCAACCGAGATGTCCTCAACTTGATACCGATAAGCACATAAAGCACCGTTATCACTGTCATAGGTCCCACAAAAAACACGAATCCTGATATCTCAAACGCGTGTTCCACCATCACCCACTTAACCGTACAAGAACTAGCAATCCTTTCCTCTTCCATTGAATAGACGACTCCAAACTGTATAGCCTGAGGAATCGCAAGGCATAAAGCTAAGATCCATATAGCTATTATAAACTTGACGACTCTTGACAGCTTAGACATGGTATGTGACAGAAATGGATGGCATATCGCAATGTAACGTTCAACCGTAAACGCAGTGATTGTCAATACCGTAGCGTTGGCTGACATTTCCGATGAAAGGCCCAAGAATACGCATGATGCTTCACCAAATATGTACACGTCAGGATACCACATACGGTATACGTCAGGGGGTAGACCACTTAGCAGAAGTAATAAATCAGATATAGCCAAGCTGAATAAATAATAATTTGTAGCCGTGTGCATACATTTGTTTCTGACGATTACAATACACGTACTCACATTGCCGATCACTCCAGCCAGCAAAATAAGAGCATACAACACTGTTATAGGTATTACTAGGTATAATGAATCTCTGTTTTCTAAATCCGTATCATTTAATGTCATAAGATCGGAGATGTCGAAAGGTACAGGTGTGCCGTTTTTATGATAGATATCATAATCAAATTCTATTGAATAGTTTAACTGTTCTATATTTCCGAAATACATTGACGCAAAATCGCTCATGATTAGACCAATTAAATAATCACAATATATTCAAATATTATTCCAAGCTTTTGCAGTCTACGTTTAAGAAATGTAGTTATTTTTTGATCGTCAATTAAAAAAGCTGCAAATAAAACGTGTTCACAGCATTGTATTGTTTATTTACAGTAATTAATTGCCTGTTTTTAAAATCGTTTAAATGAACAGAATTCAAAATTGCGTGTAATGTTTGCTTTAACACTGATCAAGTTGACTTGTATCAGATCTCATTATATACAAGGCAGCCGAGTAAAACATCTTAATCAATCTTTCAGAGCGTAGTCATAAAATAAACACTCCTCATTACCAATCTTGTCCAATGACTATTGCGGTTCGTTCAAGTATCGGATGGCTTTACCTCTCGGGCTCCTTTATCTCGGCCTTTCCGCCTGTGGCTGTCATTTTAATGGAAATACATGCGTTTCCAACGTCGGTAGATCAAGCCATGTCAGTATTGATTTACTCCCGCGGTATTGTTAAAGTTTTTTTCTCTGCTTTTGGCCATAATTCGCCGTCGAGTCGAGCGCGTATGTGAATTAACGTCACCAATAGATTTTCACGTCAATGATATGTGTCAATTAGGACTCGGTATTAGACTGTTGCTCTTGTTGTCTATTGGATAAAGCCGTGTTCTTTTCATGGAGTGATCAATTTCATCCAACGCGTTTGCGGCTATCTAACCAACTAGATCTGTGAACTGTCTTACGTATAAAAGTTATTTTTATGCTCTCATATATATAGCACATAATAATACAATCTCCGCGGGCTGTGTAAGAGATAGCGTTGGAATTGCTTCATTAAACTGCTGGGCACTTCGTATTCAGATTGCAGCTTTTATTTTCTTCTACTTGCAACAAAGTTGTCGGCTGCACCTGAAAAATAAGAAATTTTCAATTAATTCAACGAAGACTATGCAAACAAAAATGCAGTAAACTATATAATATATTTTTTTAAATAGCACTGTATGTTTACTTTTTTTAAAAAATTTGCATTGTTGAGATTTTGTACATTTCCATGTATTTTGCCACTAACGATACGGGTTTCTGAATTATGTACCAATAATTTCACATTTCTTTAAAGTTCCAGTTTAACTCATCGTGAGAATCGTCATTATAAAATATGCAGAATAAGTAAAAGTTAAAATTGAAAAAAATTAAAATTACCATAGATGTTAATAATTTTTGGGCTGATATTGAGTTTTTTTTTCCATGTCGGCTCCCAACTTGGAGCATATGGCCTTCTAATGAAGGTATATCATCAGAATTTTTCTATGAGAGCTGTTTGTTACTCAGTTGCTCAACCTCACTTTATTGAAGAGAGTAGGGATAGAAGGATAAGGCTAGGCTAGGACTAGTGGTTAGCTAATCGCTCTCGCTACGCCGCGTAAGGATCGGATGGGTGGTTGATAAGGGAGTTTTAGACAACACAGACTACGAACAAAAATCCATAAATTGAAATATCAATTTATGAAAACTGTCCGCACCGGGAGTTGAACCATAGACATCCGTAGCCGTAGCCCACGACGCTACCAACTGCGCCACGGACGTCGACAAACGATATTGAATACCTATATGCAATCAATAAATAAAGTTTGTTATGACCTAGTGTCTCATTGTGTATTTTGTTTATAATAGTTTTGAGTATATATTTTTTTTCGGCTCTAAAATGGTTTCAACCAACTTTGTCTCGTGAAATATCATTGTTTTGCATAATCATATTAATCCTACAATCTTTACAACGTATTTGTTTGCATTCATATATTATATAACTATATAACAGAGGTAGAGAACTTAATGTATATATTTTGTTAAATCAATTTTTTTATCTGCAATATTAAAATTGCGGATTGGAAAATTTAAAAAAAAAGTAAGTTACTTGCGTCTTTATTACGGATTTATTAATTTTAATATAGCGTTATTAAACATTCTAGTGTTTTGTCTAGGGCTGTCGAATTTTTTTAAGGTTGATGGATAAGGATAATTGTGTAAAATTAAAGTTGATAGCTTTGTTATTCCACTGGTTGAATGAATCGCAAGGTTATTTATTTCTAATGTGAAAAATGATTCTAATTCTCAACATAAAAATCAAGGGTGAGGTGGGATTATTTCCTTCTACTGGACGCGAGGTGGCGGTAAGACACATATTATAATAGCACTAATTACTATAACACTTCTAATTACAAAATTAATTACTATTGTTTGGAAGTGAGGGAAATAAATATATTAGTGATGACCGACGTGTCCTATTTAAAATGTTATTTAATTACAATCGATTACTGTTATAGTTGTACCAATTTAACTTGGCCGCTAGTGAGAGTATCACTGTCGCGTTAGGAATGTTGCCATACTAAACTAAAACTGATATTTCAAAAAATTCCAAAACTGATATTTTAGCGACGGTTATTGAAAGTAGACAAGATATTTATTTTGCATAAAATGGTAATTGAAAAAAAATATTTTAGACTGACAATTCTAGTTCCAAATTCTGCGGCGGCCAAGTAATGTTGGTAATACAATAATGGTTTTATTAACATCTAAAAACTAGTGCAAAGGTTTTCTGGTGCATATGATGGTCTTTTTAAAATCAACCTGAAGTGGCTTTGTAGGAAAAATATTTGGGTTTTATGCACATATATGAACTAAAATAATATGCTTTTAAAATATTAATATTAATTCCTTTTTTATTTACTCGACGGATCCTTCTACAGTTTTATTTTTATTATAATAATGATCATTTTTAGTTCATTTAGATTTGCAAAAACGGGGACGATGATGTTCACAGACTGAAGTTAGTTTAATTATCAATTAAAAAGGTTGCCGAATTGGATGATTTATGAAAAATCCGTAGCGCTGGGTTGTTTTACCAAAATCTATTCTTTATTAAAATCGTTCATGTAGAATTATTTGAACATTATAAATAATCGATAAACACGAAATCGTAAAAAATTGCAACAAGGCGTAACGATATACATAAAAGTATAGTTTGATTCTGTAAACCAGCTTTAAAGCTTTTACCGTAAATGTAAAATTTATTCTGCTCGCAACAAAATATTCTTTTGATCCTGTGTTCTGGATATATATGAATAAATTCGTACAAATGGTATGTTGCAAAGAAATATTTTTATTGAAATACTTCATGGCATTTTATGTACGACGGATATCGTATTTTGAATATTTTTTTATACAGCTTCAGGATATGTATTAAAAAATTCTAGAACCGAAACAGGATAGAAAAGTCTAAAATCAAATTTTATATGGAACCCTGGAATGTTTTGATATATTATTGAATCATATTGTACAACGATATTAGGCAGAGCTGTGGTATTACATTTTTGAGGTATTTTATGTGTTGTAAAGCTAAACTCTTGGTCAATTTAATGTTTTTGCGCGTCAAGGATGACAGGGAAAGGATTTTAAAAATGTGGAACGTTCATTTTTTCCGATCCGTTCAAATACATATTATAATCAAAGTAGTTGGAATTCGTAGCCTAGCTTTGAGAGATCATTTTAAGTTGAATGGCCTATGGTCCATGCAAGGTCAGTATCGAATGTTATTTTTTTTTTAATTTGAAATGTTGTGTTTTTTTTAGAATCAACCTGGAGTGGCTGTGTTGGAAAAATATTTGGTTTTTATGTAGTTTTATAGTATATATGTAATAAAAAAAATAGGCTTAGTAATGTAGTATACACACTAAAACCTACAGCCAAACGATAGCTGTTATAAAACTATCCCAGTGTTTTTTATAAAACTTTATTGAGACCACATAAGTAAAAATATAATTAAAAAATTACATTATTGTTTATATTATGCATTTCATGCAATGAATTTATCGAAATAAGGACCCAATTACATATTAATAGAATTTTAACTCAGAAGATCTCGGATACACTTGCGCAAAGACAAGAACACGTCCTTCTCAAAAGATTGACAGAGAATACTGATCGCAATATGCAATCCACCCATATTTCAGCAGTGCTCTTCAAATGTTTACAAAATTAAAACACCGAAAAGAAAGGCTTAATCCTTCCCCTTAAGAAGCACTGCATTGTAATGATATTAATATGTCTATGATTGGATTGAGAACTTGGTAAGATTTCGAATATCACTTTTTTCTGTTTCTCGATGAAATGACATTTCGGTACAAAAGTGTTCACTCACTATTAGCAGTTATTCTCACAATTCTTGATTAATTGGCACACTAAAAAAAACAATTAGCTTAGAAGAGTAATATGACGTTAATAATCAGTGGCAAAGAGGTAGGGAGATAATAAACGGTATTCTATTATACATATTGATAAAGGATTAATAGAATTTTATCTTAATTGTAATACTATCTATAATAGTTAACGACATGTATGTAATTTTACGTTCATCTCTTACGTTTCGTTTTTAATTGTTTGCCTGTAAAATTTTCATTATGCGAGTAATAAATCAAAGTTTAAAGTAAGCCATGATAAATATTTAAATGAAAAACCGACTAAATATTCCATGATGAAAAATATATTGAAATTATTTCATTACGTTCTGCTCATCGAGTTGAAAATTGGCTATGAAAGAATGATCAAATTTGTACGACGAGCTTCCCAAAAAAAACCAAATTATAAATGTAAACTCTTTATATTATCGAAGGCATATTATTATCGCTTTGCAGATGCTCTCAATCTGATGAAAATATATACATTTTTTTATTAACTTTTAGGGTTTTTGAAAACTTTTATTTCTGAGCGGACGAGTGCAGTGAAATAGCCAATAAACGTGTGCTGAATTCCTTCTGTTGATTTACTAAAACTGGAACTCATTTTTTTATACACTGTCAAGGAATGATTTTTTAAAAATATTTGGCGTTCAAGTTTATCACGCCACCAGATATTTAGAATTTTTGAAATCACAATCACTCGAGATCGATTCTAGGAGAAAAGATTACAAACGCTGATGCTCCAGATCTCAAACATGATATTAAAATCAATTTTAACTTGATATTGACCCTACCGGGAATTGAATCAATACAAATTCAAATAGATAGCGTATAGCTTATACCAGTGGACCACAAAAGTTGATTTATTTTAAATATGAAAATTCAGTATGCAGCCGTTAAAATTATGGGGTTGACGATTAATTTAGAATTAATGTAATTTCATTAAAAAACAGCTGGTGAAATGCTTCATTGAAAATATTCTTCTCTTCTGTATAAATCACCTACTGGGCGTGATAAATGGTTTGGAATAATCGCCTCGAGTGTCTCAGAAGTACTTCAAAAAAAGACTTGGTTACATCGATGTGTGCTGTAGAAATTATTTTTTTAAATTATCGTCAATATGACTAAACATGACGTTCTATTTAACTGAAAAACGTGTGTTGTTGAAATTAACATAAAAACTAGTGTAATTGATAATAAGCTAGCTCTTTAATAAACTGAGAAGTCTTAATTGATTAAACTATCACTTTAATTATGTGTTATAATTCTTCTTTTGAAACAGTAACAGAAACGCCACACTTTACAACATTTAGAAAACTTTATTAAAATTAAAGGAAAAATAGCCTGATAACTCATAATTAATTTAATGTTCGAAATAAAAAGAATGTTAAATCTGTCACTATTGAATTTGCTCAACTCTGGGTAAAATAAACTATGTAGCAACAGGCGAAACATATAAATGACTTACCTTGATTTCAATTCGAGATGATTCATCTTTATTACCATATGCAAATTTAATGTTATGTCATAAAAGGTTTCATATTAAAAATATAATATTTGTGACTATTCTTTTTGTATTGAGTTTACCTCAATACAAAAAGAATCAATAGGCTATGAAAATTGTCAATAGGCTATGAAAATTGCCTTGAAATATTACAAATTAGCGGTGGTTTATTGTCAAATAACGAGCTTTTTTGAAAAGCCTGATTTACAAAGAAAAGCATTCAGAAAGAGACCCTTCAAATAATCAAAACGAGATTGCTTTTATAATTATTATTGCCAAATGTATAAAGAACGCAGCAGTTTGTCAAAGGAAAACAAATGATATTGAGTTTTGACAAGGTTGAAGGCTTAAGAGGAATTAGTATATTCTGTCATTTCGCGAAAATCGTTAATCAGTTTCCGTCGCCTAAGAAATATGAAACTTCGAAAACATTTTTTTCTTTTAATAGTTGCAATCTCAAAGTATTCGTTTACAATATTGCACTTTTATTTAAATGGAAATAGTAAAGTTCTCAAGCCTCTCTACCAAAGAGTAGACACCTGTTTTTCAGAAATGCTTTTATTTGATTTACGCAATGACTAGATTAGGGTTTATTGTGTGTGATCGAGATTTGATCTCTGAAACAAAATCGTAGATAAAAGTATTTTTAAGAAAGTGATCATGATGGAATTTTCAATTTGTTGAATATAACGATTCTATGAAGATTTTTGAAATGTACCAAAGATTTTGTTTCCTTGCTCATACTCTTTTTATCATACTCTTTTTATCAGTAGGTAACAATCACAATTATGTTATATATTTTTGAACCAAGAATCATACGACTTAAAAAAATAATACACATTTACAATTTTAAATAATAAAATTATTAAAATTCTTGTTTCATGGTCAATGTTTCATCTTTCAAAGTATCACGATTTTCAAACCAAAAATTTCTCTGACTGCTCACTTAAAACTTACCGCCTTAGTGGTATTTTCAAAATATGTCCAAATAAGTACTGTCATAGATTAAGTTGGAAAATATTTACCCTGGTATATTTAATGTGATTTATTTTGAAGTGGTACTTTTTTGTACCGTCAGGGAGCAAAGGGTTAAAGCAAAAATCGTTACGTCAACTTTGTAACGTTACTAGAAGAGACGTTTTTGTGTTTCACGCTTGAATAATTATTAGTTTATTTCTGTTCCATCGTATTGTTTCTTCAATTGAAAAGAATATGCTCATTTTATTATCCAGTCTACCACTTATTGCAATAAATATAATCGATATAAAATTGGGCATACCAGCATTGAATTTATGGGGGTCTGTTTATGATTTCCGTGACATGCGGAAGAGTTTAAATATTTTTTACGTATGATTTTGCAAATACCATTCTATATGTTGCAAAATTCTTGATAGCATATGAGCGTATTTTTTATTATATTTTGACAATGTTCGATATCAATCGATGTTGGCCTCTGTGGCCTAGTGGTAAGAACTATGCTCTAGCGATCAGGTGGGTCCTGGTTTAAATCCCAGCAAAGAAAATATCAGACATACAATTTTTCAATTTAAATTTGTGATCTTGGACATGAGTGACTTATAAAAATTCTCATCGAGGATATCTCGTATGATTTTCCAATATTCAAAAATATTTTTCGCATTAGCTGTCAGCTGTGATGCTAGATATTGAAATTCCCTCCCACCCATCCTATCATAAAAACGGGGTGTAGAGAGAGAAATTAGCTAACGACTAGTCCTGTCCTAGCCTTATTATTCTATCCCTTCTCTCTTTGAAAAACAAAGGTTTAGCAACTCATTAATAAGTAATTTTTGTAGAAAAAACTATATTGAGATACCTCCGTTAGGAATCCATACGTCCCAAATTAGGAGCGGACATCGTAAAAAATGGCTTCATACTCTCAGTTCCTCAGATGTTTAGCAGAAACATCAACATCGCCTTCCCGATGTACCAATTTTTTTTAATAACAATGATACCTACTCAGCGTTGTACCCACCACCACTTGCTGCGGCTTCACACTTTTCTTTCAGTATGTATTCCGCAGCGTAATAACGTTTTGCATATTTAAAATTTTTGCCAAGAATGTAAGGGGAAAAATCCCTCTAGACTTGTTTACATGGACTCTAGTGTGCAGGAAGTCACTTAAAAAATAATGATTATTTAAAAAAGACGTATGTTTTTGGAAACTGCGTTCTACTCGCTTTCCATATGACGCCGTGAACTCTTTTAATACTTTGTAATTTGCCAGAGATGCAACTAAGTTGGCATGACTGATGGAGTCGATTGATCTGAGTGATCTGAGTCGTATCGTCTTGAGCGATTTTTCCTGTTCGTTGTCCATGTCTCAATATGCCCAAAGGATGTGATCAGCGTGGGAAATCATATTGCCACGTTTACATATTGGACCGGCCAAGCTGGAAGATATTCGGAGCAATACTGTTCAAAATATTCAAGCTCAGGTACGTGAGTATATAATTGCTATATGTATTATACATCTTTGAATAAAACCAGGTGTTTGGAAGGGACAAAGCTCAACATTTATAATACTTTAAGTACGCTACTGGCATTCTACAGACGCCCTTATTAGTATGGAGGCAAGTCAAGGGTGCCTTTTCTATTCTTATTTTCCAATTTTAACTTTCCGCAATTAATTACAACAGGATTATACTCCTTCAGCATTATTCAAAAATAAAAAAATGCTTCAAGTTTGCTTAATGATATTAATATAAATAAAAATGCGCTTTGAAACTACTTTAATCTTATGCGAACACCTGTTTGAAGACTTAAAGCACAACATTGCGAAACTCAAAATAAATTAATATGTATTTCTTTATATTATTTTTAGAATTAAAAATGTTAAAAAAGGAAAAAATTTGACTTTGATAATGAAAGAATACACTATTTAAAAAATAAAACATAATTCATGTGTACTACTGATAGATGTTCAGTTGATAATGCTCGTGATGAGCGAAATCGGTCCTGTTCATTATAAATATGTGGAAGTAGTACAAATGAATTGAGTTTTATTTTTTAAAATATAATGTCTTTCCACCAAGAATTGACAGTTAACACCTTAAAAGTGAAAGAATACTCTATTATTATATAATATAAATTATTATGCAAATAATTTTGCTTATTGGTATTGAGAAATATGGTTTCAACAATTGTGAATAAAATTTGGACAAATGACGTTAACCACTGTACCATGAAGCTGACATTGATAGAATTAAATTATAATACGGTTAAAATATCAAAGTATTAAGTTCTAAAATGATTATATGAACTGGTTTATAGCTTTTTCGGATTCATGCCATCGTATAGTTCTTACTATGAACAAATTCACATAATTCTTCTAGAAAGAATACTTTGGTATTTTTAATTTATTGAATTTTAACATTACTCGGTATTACATTGTTATTTATTTACGGGAAAATAGTTTTAAGTCCAATGTAATTTTACATCGCGCAATTATTTATATTAAAGAATAATCTCTGGAATTGACAGTTTACTGTAAATTTCCCGCATAGTGCTAAGTAAAGGACTTGTCGTTTCTGAAATATTGAAAGATTTTCTTGTTTATATTATTCCTTAGACGGCGATAAGCACTTAAAATCGGTATTGATAACATGAATTTCATGTAAATAATTGAATGTATTTTTTTACACTATCTTGTCATCATAAGCAAGGTGTGAAAACCTAAAATTTAAAGCCTTAATGGTTTGTAAAATTGTGTAGATACATTCAAAGTCCATAAATCGTTTGAAAAATCAATTTATGAAACTGTCCGTACGGAATTCTACCCTACGATGCGAGCACGGTAACCAAAGAGAACGACATTGACCCCTCAACCACGAAAAATTATATTCACAAATGGAGTTTTTTTATCAGTTTATTCAACATTAAATACGTTTTTATCCAACAAAAATGAAGGCCAATACATGAATTATTAATGTGTAAGTGTTTTTGTACAAAATTTTCACATTGAAAATATTTTATTACGGTGCACCAACAAAAAGACGTTTAATTTAATGTGAATAATTTTATACTGCGGCAATAATCACGGAAAAAGTTAACAAAAAGATATTATGCAAACGTATTTTTTTGCATAAACAGAAACTTTGTTCTCATAAAATAATAAATAATACTCGCGTATAATATCTTGTATAAAAATCTCAGATTGTGTGCAAAACACTGTTGTATTTATTCAATATAAAAAGTATTATTTCTATGGAATTAATTCGTAATTCATGAGTGATTCAATAGATGGTTTCTTTGCAGCTACTGCTTCAAATGATTAAAAAATTGAATCTAACCTTGACTGACAAAGGTGCAACATATTCATGTAAATATGAAAACTCATTTAATTTACTTTGAATGAGGGTGATTGATGAATTTCAGTATCAAATTTGAATTACTTTTAAGATGTTAACTGTCAATTATTGGTGGGATGGCATCATATTAAAAAAAATACATTTTCTTGTTCATTGCGAGCCTTATCAATTGATAATAATCGTTCATAATCTTTATAAAAATTGTGAAATTAGTAGAAAAATATGTATTTTGAATTTCAATCATTCGAATTATGCCTCGGGCTTAAATCAAGGTACGGACAGTTTCATAAATTGAGTATTCAATTGACTTACGGATTTCTGTTCGTAAGCATGGATGTTTGTAGTGTCTGAAATTCCTCTCCAATCCATCCAATCCTGAAAACAGGACTTAGGACTAACCATTATTCCTGTCCCAGCCCTATTATTCTATCCCTACTGTTTTTGAAAAAGAGAGGTTGATCAACTGTTAAAGTAACAAGCACTTCTCTTATTAAAACTTCTGTTGAGATACTTACACACTGGGAGCGGACATAGAAAAAAATGTTGACTTACATAAATTTGATCACTAACGAAGCGTGTTTTACATCACGTCTTCCGTGCATTTGAATGCCTGAATATGCCGAAAGGCATTTTCACCTAGCATCCTTAGTCGATATCTTAAATTATAAAAGATACCCAACCGTGTTCGTCAAAAAGTCGTCAATATAATATTTTAGTAATAACTTTATTTTCCAAGAAATATCTGACATATCTCAGTTTAATCGTCTGAAAGGTAATTTGCGCCATTGATCAACATCTATCAATACTTGAATTAGTATACTATCTCTTAGATTTGGGCAAGTTGTAAGCCCAACAAGAATCACGTCCTGTTGGGCCGTGATCAAATTTACAACCGCGTTAATTAACACCAGCCGTAAACCTTAATTTGTAGGAATAATTTAGTGACTGACATAGAGTAGGTCCTTGATATGGATCAGTATTTAAATTTGCTGAATAATATGGAGACGTTGTCTAAGCAAACAGCAAGAAAATGTTTTTAAGGTGTTAACAGTAATTCTTGTTTAACAGGAATTGTTATATATATATAAAAACGTGTTTTATTTTGAAAAAAATAACAGAAATATTATAGAACACTGACTTATGATTGAACACAGACTGTTCACGAGTAATATCGTTGAGATACATTTACAGTTCGATTATTTTCAGTGAAAAGAAAAATATCCGTATACACTTTCAATAGCTCTATTCCTGTAACAGAGTGATGATCTGCTCATGGGCTATCATCCTGCAGAGTAACGTGGCAAAAAGTTGAACTTTCATACGTTTAAGGGATATTTTGCGGGATTAATGATTTTTTATTCCAAATACAGGGATATTTACGATGTTTTTGATTATTCGTCATTGACTACCAAGCCACCAAGCTGGGACGTAAAAATTAGCTTACTTTTCACCCTCGACAAGAGTTAAAAATGATCGCGATGAGCGGAACCAATCCTGATAATTATTTTAAAATGTGAACTTTTAAGGTTTACTGTCAATTCTTGGTGGAAAGGCATTAAATACTATAAGAGTTAACGATTGCATTAAAACCAGTTTTATTAAACAAAATTTATAATTTAAGACATCGACTGAGGGTGCTTGATGGAATTTCAATATCAAATTTGGAAAATACATGGAAGTGTACAAAATCTCAATAACTCAATTTTGAAACAAATTTTAGCTTAAACGATCACTAAATAGATCTTTTGCTTTACAATGACAGTGCATATGGTGAAAAAAATGTTTTAACTATTAAGAATTTTGACATTCTCTCTAAAACTGTTTGATTGAGTCGCTACTCGCCACGTACTGGACAAGCATACACATAAAAACATCGCATTTAAACAGTTTCATATCAGACATATGCCTTTTCTACGTCATGGAATTTAAATAATTACAAAAATTCGGTACAAAAACCGATAAAAATGTGTTGCAAAAAAATATCTCGACAAAATTTCCAAGTTGTAATTTGTCAGCATTTTTACATTTAAACATTTTTCCTTACGCTTCACTTTTATCAGGAATTCCTTTTTTTATGGAAATTCCCATTCAAGATTTATAAATGTAAGCGCAAAACTACGACTGTTTGAGATTGGTTACTTTTTATTGCATTTTTTTTGTTATACTAATAGAATATTTGCATTTCGGATATATCAAAAAACTATGATTTTTTTTAAAAATATAATTTAAGACATTGACTGAGGATGCTTGATGGAATCTCAATATCAAATATGAATTGTTGAGATATTTTACAAAAAATATCTAGCCATTCATGTTGACATTTAGCATGTGATCATGGTAAAGCATTTTTTAAGTGAGTTATGATCGATGATTCGTTTTTGAAATAAGAAAAAAGATTCTAATATTATTGGCTTAACATGAAAAATACGATATAGAAATAGTATGAATTATTGAAAATAAAAACAAATTAACTAAGAAAATCTGAGGATACTACCATTTTATCTGTATTTATAATACAGTATTTGACTTATTTGCTTGTGTTTTTGGAAAATGATCATATTTGATTTTAATTATTAATCGTTTAATGAAATGACATATTATTGTACATCTCTTCTAAAACAGTGTATATACCTAAGCTGAATCATGTTTAAGCTTAGTTCTGATGATGGCGTGAAACCGAAATAGATATCAACTAACTTATAAAATTTTGTAGAACTGAATAATTAGATATTTTATCTTATTATTATTTATTTATACCGAGATAATGTCAATTCAATCAATAGTATTTGATTAAGTGTTAAGTGACTGAATTTTGAAGTGAATTTGTTTTTATGTATTTGCCTTATTAAAATAATTTTTAATTAAAATTAACCAAATGTATGAAGTAGTGTCAATCTCATTGACTTAGTTTTCCTCTGTAATATTTACACCAAACGTAATACGGTTATGTGATTTGACAAAATGTAGCTAAGTGAACAGAAAATTGCTGATTAACCTTATTTACAGGAATGGGCAAAAGAAATATAAACAAACGTCTTTGGATAAATGATTTATATGTTGATTTCAAAAGAAAATGTATACCTATTGAATAGGTTAGTTAGAGAATTCGTGGTACAGTAGTCAACGTCGTAGAATTCGGTGACGGACCTCACGGGTTTGAATCCCAGTAGAGACAGTTTCATATTCAATTAATTTTTGAATCGATTTGTGAATTTCTGTTTGAAGGCATGAATTTTTGTGATGTATAAAATTTCCACCCATCCATCCAATCCTAAAAACGAGGCATAGCGACAGCGATTAGCTGACCACTAGTCCTGTTAAAAAGTAAGAGGTTCGAATTCAGTCCGCAGGTAAAATGTTTCTAAGTGTGGATTAAAACTCAAAAGTTAAATCAAGGTTTCTTAAAATGTATACCTATCCAATCAATGTTTGAAAACTGTTAAGCGATTAGATGAAAATCATAAGACATTTCTTGTACCATATTCGATCCTTATCTGCAGCACATGACCAACACGCGGCGTCTCTATGCTTCCCTGTTACACGGCAATTGCTTTGCTTCCTACCATGATATGCTTTCATGGTTTTCAGTTTCACGGGTTTCACCTAGTACATCCTATGAATAGGACCCGAAAATCGTTCAGGACACGACGAAGAAGAGGCATGAGTTATTCTCGCAGAAGGCATCCGCAGCACGTGACCCAGCCAGTTCCAACGTCTTTTCATGACCACTGACGGCGCTAACATAACAGGACGCTGCTTGCCAATTAAATTTGTGTCAGTTCAGTTTTTATTAACGACAATGAATTAAGATACATAACGATTGGTAAGTTGTAATTTAAAACATGGCAAATTGTCAAAATACACCTGGATTTAAATATTTTTTTAAAAAGAGAATACTTTAAGTGCTTAATAAATTACATATCTTCTGGGAGAAAGATAAATCATTTTGCCTACGCGTCATAAATAATATTGAAATATATTTCAAACAAGTTTATGACACACGTTTTCTTTCTGAATAATCTTTATCTGGTTTGGGATTCTATACTAATGGATTGCTATAATTCCTGAAAAAGAAAAAAGTAAGGGGCGGAAACAAAAAATATCATTCAGTTGAAGTCAAAACTTGAACGCGATGCCAGAATTCAAAGTTAATTTTTCATATTTAGTGAATCATTAATTATTAATAATTACCTTTTTCTCTGTCTTAGACATGCCATTGCTTAGTGAATAATGTTTTTTGTTAACGATAGACCAGTTAATTGATTGTTTGATAAATATTGAATTTAAACTATAGTGGGACTATATTTATATAATGGAACAGATTTATACTATAATTTGACACTATTACGCTTATTCAAATGGTAAAAAAAAGAAAAGAGTTTTCAATAATTTTGGATTCTTTAATGATTTTTCATTAAAAGATTAGTTATTTTCCCACAAATTCACTGTAGTTGGGGTAAACCAGTTGAATTGCTTGAATAGGAAAGAATGCTAACATTAAAGAATTCGATGTATTCAAATGAGTACTAATCCATCTATCACTTTTAAAGTGTAAGCTGTCAATAATTCTTAGTAGAAATATATTATAATTTAAAAATAAAACACTATTCGTTTTGAACTACTTTCACTTTTTTATGATTGTCAGAGCCGATTTCGTTTATCGCGAGTATTATCAATTATCTTGTGAACCAACAAACGCCCAATACCTCACAGCTACCGTACTGCTGACGTTATTGCTAATTGCAAAGAAAAATCTGAGTGCATATAAAAACTCTTTAGACAATTTCTGCAAGCATTAAAAATGAATTGAATGCAATGAGATACATCCTTGAATCCTCCATGTCAGTAAGACCCACCTATCCTGGTAACAAAGCTGACCATATTATTTAAGCTTCGAGAGCTGGTAAGCAGAACTACATCTAACGTGTAGGAGTGATTTAAAAAATGATATCAAGTTTTTTATATGTATATATCTCGTAAAGTGAAAACACACGTGGAAGAGTTTTACTAAGGAGGGCATGGTCTATGCATAAATGTAAAGCTCTGATAATGATAATTTATATCTTCACAAATCCGTAGCGCAGTTGGTAGCGTTTTTGGCTACGGTTTTGGATGTCTCGGGTTCAATTTCCGGTGCTGACGGTTTTCATAAATTGATCTTTCAATCGATTTATGATTTCTGTTCGTAGTCTGAGTGTTTGTGACGTCTAAAACTCCCTTCCACTCATCCAATACTCACGGGGAGTAGCGAGAGCGATTAGTTAACCACTAGACCGGTCCTATCCATATCCTTCTATCCCTACTATCTTCGAAAAAAGAGAAATTGAGTAGCTGAGTATCAAGCGGTTCTCATAGAAAAATTCTGTTAAGATACCTACATTAGGAGACAATATGCTCCATATTGGGAGTGAACATTGAAAAAAAATATCTTCGTATAATGTGAATTTAAAATAATCATTCGATACATTAAATAATCAACTATGGAATATAATTTACAAGTTAACGATTTATATGTAAACATTAGACAATCAATTACTTAGTATAAACTTAATTATAAAGTTAGATCCACAAAAAAGCTCTTTTCGCACTAAATTACTAAACCGTTTCAAAAATAAACAAACTCGGCTAGTGACTGACGGTGAAAAATAAGAAACTCATTAAAAAATATGTGAAGATAAATTTAAGTGGAATTCTTGGCTGACGCAAATGTTCCAGCGATTCGTGCGTCAGTTTCTCAAGTAAGCGAACGGGATCCAATTAGATTAAGAAAAATTGTGAACTGGCGTCGATCGGGTTGGTGAATGTCACTTTTATAACGTCGGACGATTTTCCATATTTTTTGAGTTTAATCAAGGGTCTCAGGACACTGCTAATTATAGCATACCTTGAATAAAATTTTGCAGAGAATTTTGCACCCTTAACGATTGGTATTTTTATTATTATTGAATGCATTGACGGAGGGTCCTTGGAGAAATTTCAAAATCAAATTTGAATCATTCAAATTGTGGATATTTCAATATGTTTCATCACTAATCAATCGGGATTCAGTCAGTTTGAGTTTATCCATGTACTCGTATACCTGATGATGTTGACGAAATTTGGTATTTTAGTTGTTCTTTGAAAAATTATGAACACTCCGACCGTTTATTCATTTCGACATAGTTTATGCAGCAAATTTAAACTTGGTTCAACTAAACGTTAAAAGAGTCTTGAGAAAATTAATTTTATTTACAAAAAAATTTCTTTTTTATTTATTGAAATAATTATGATGCATATTGATTTTGTTTTGACCAATTCAGTCGTGTTTTGAGTAACCATTCTTCAGCTGCGTTTCTAACCTCATGTTAAGATGCATATTACATATAAATATTTCTTCATTATAATATATATTTCTTATGTATAATAGCATAATACAAATACAGAAAACGAAAAATACACAACATTTTTCGGCATCCAAATGCGCACATAATTTAGTTAGACAAAGTTGCAGGTAATGTTTATTTTTAAAGTTTTAAATAGAGAAGTTTCAAACATGTATTCTGAACCCTCTCTGCCATAAGACTTTATTTCAGACTTAACTAAGCCTGAACAATCAAACCACCCTCATTCCTGCTTGTTACCAAAGAATAATAAAGTAGAATTAAAATATTAACTCCCAAAAAGATGTTTAGTGAACGAAGGTAAAAACTAAATATTTGTAAAGTAATCACGTGATTATGAATGAAGCTTAACCCCCAAACCGTATCGCAGATGAAATAAGAAAAGAAATTTCAGCTATCATTAAATATTGAAAACATTATACTAACTAATTTCACTTAGAAAAAGTTAGGTGTTTTTATTTACAAATCAATAAATGCAATAAATACATTTACATGTATATTGACTGTGCCACAGAGTAGCATAGATGCCTAAGAGCATTGGCCATTTGGCTAAGAGACCTAGTATTTTTTGCGACTATTTTCTTGATTAAGGTTAAAAGCCATTATTATCAAATCAGTATTAAAATTAACTCAAATATAAATGTAGTTTCTAGAGTTAGTAACAATATATGTTTTCTCAATTTGTCGTATACGATATAAACCATTTACTAACTGTCAAGTCCATCTGTACTCATCATGTACTCAAATGCCTGAAAATGCTAAAAGGCATATCCTGGGTGGTTAGTGACAAAACATACGGAAATGTGCGAAATTTGAACGATTCAAATTTAACAAATCAATGTTTGTCAAGACTATTTTACCAATACGTATGCATGTTACATAATCTTTTTTATGTAAAAACCAATCACAACTTTCCATTCGTTTTTTTATGATGTACGATTTTCATCAATCAAAATATTTTTAATTTGTCTATCATCCCATTTATATTAATACGTGTGTATTTTTTAAACTGTAAAACTCTTTTTTGGAAACATTTTGTTGGTTTTACAGATTAAAACGGTAATTCATACTACATAGATAGTAGAACTAAACTTCTTTACTATTCCAGCATATATAAATATTGTGAGAGATGAGGTAATTTACAGTTGTTATAAAGATATATATAAATTTAAACATTTCGTCGACAATCGAAATGGTATATAAATAGTGAGAAAAAAAGGTATTATTATCATTTCCAATATCAAACGTTTCTCTTGTTATTCGATAATGTGAAACTTATTTAAGATCTCTACATATTTGATACTCTTTTCATACCCTATACTCTTATCTATCTTTGAAATAAAACCTTGCATAGTAAGCTTTTATTGGAAAAGCTTCAAAAGCATTAAGTCCGAAAAATACGACGATGTTTTTTGATCAAGAAAACTTTGGGTATTTTATAAAATTAGACGAATTAATCCTAAAAGGTGTTTGACTACAATAAAGTTTATATAATGAACTCCATTGTTATCCTAAAGGATTTTCTGTAATCTTATTATTTCGTGAGAGTATTGAACAAAGAGTATCATTGTATACAAAATGTCGATGGAAAAGTTTTTATCCTGTACTTTGTTAACCATTTTATTTTGTTACTATTTATACTACTGGATAAATTATTTATTTTCTTTAATTGTCTTAAATGTCATAAAGTTATATATATATGTATCTTTAATAAAGTTAACACTTGTTTTTAAATTCATAATGTTAATTTACTCATAATTAATTGTACACTCTTAAACAGTGGTCGTCAACCTGGTCTGTACCGCCCACTAGTGGGCGGTTAACTTTTATTTGGTGGGCGATGGGTAATTTCCCCAATTATCATCTATAAAAGAAGATATGACACTTGAAGAAATAGAAATCGTTGCCACATTGACGAACTTTAACTTGATATGGAAAAACGATTCCAAAATATTTTTAATTTGAAGGAATATAATTGGATGATAAATCCTTCACTGCAAATTTAAATGAGTAGATGTAACTTACCAATAAGAACTACTAGAACGTAAATAACTTACTATATGATTAAGCATGTAAAAAGAATTTCCAAAACTACGGTAAAATAGAAAAATGTCTGCTTTATACCAAAAGATGTGGAAATGGTAAAAGATATATTGATACCTTTTTCTACCACTCACCTAGTAGAATCAGTCTTCAATGCGGTTAATATTATTATAAACAAGCGAAGAAATCGTTTAAAGACTATCTAAAGACGAAGCTTTTGTATGTTTTTAAAGAAAATTGAACCAGTGAGCAAATATTTAGTCCCACAGTATCAGGCTCAAGGTTCTCATTAACCTTTATATATATATTTTAAAATGATAATAATAATTTTTTTGTTTTTCAATTCACAGTATTTCTTTAATATGTTAATAAATACCCTCTCTACAGTACAAAATTTTTTAAAAAGATTTATAAAGTTTTTTTTAAAACCTTCATCTTCTAGAAGTTATCCATACACTGGATTAAATTACCGCAATGTTGGTGGGCGGTAAGGAAATTTTATCATAAAATATGTGCGAAAATGGGTGGTAGGTATAAAAAGGTTGACGGCCACTGCTCTAAACTATTTATGAATTAATTGATGTGGTTGGGATAAGAGTTCATTTTTGATTTGAAAAATCACTCCATGTAACATGTAATAAGAAAGAGGCGTAGCAAAGCACTCAGAGTAACGGATTGGTATTATGCAGTGTCACTGGAAAACCTTTTAAAAAGATTAATCGTTGATCCTTATTTTAAAATAAAATCCTAATTGCTTGAATTGTTCAAATAGAGTATACACGGTAAAGAGGTTCGCTTATTTTTCTGTCCACTATTCTAAGAGTATTATATTACATTAATTCTTTTTAATTTTAAATCATTGCGTGCACGGAGACTGAATCCTGCCCGTCTCTTCTACCGACCAGATGGATTCCGTCCAACCATAAGATGCATTCGGCAGAGCTACGGGACGCTGGGATAACCTAGGAGGAAGTGAGGAGAATGGCGGGGGACAGAGAAGCTTAGAGGAACCACGTGATGGTCATATGCTCAGAATAAGGAGCGGATATGGTTAAAAAAATATGTTGAAAATGATTGTAACTTTTTCCAAACCCAAACATTAAACGCAAATAACCGTTACACACTTAAAATGTTGAGAATCAAAAATTGGCGCTAGAGATTAATGATTCGTTTTATTAAAGGTTTTCGATGTTGCCAGCTTGTCAAACTATTTTTTGAGTTCATAATTTTTGTTACTGGCTTTCGTATGAAACGTGAATAAAAATATTTCAAGTGTAGGTAAATGATGTATCGAATAGACTCCACTGATTGGGTAGAAACTTGAAAATTTCCGGAGGATTGGAATAAACCATTCTTTGAATTGCTCCATTCTGGTATTGATATTCTTGCTCCAGCTACACTCCATGCTCCGAATAAAAAGTCCTAATAGAAATTATATTATGATTAAATTAAACAATTTCCTTTTGATAATATTTAATAAACAATTTCCGAAGCATTGGAGCACCAGAAATGTTACATGCTCCCGTCCAAATTCCACTGTTCCCTGCTCCTTGCTCCTACTCCAAGATTCAATGCGTTGAAAATTATAAGCAGCAGAAGGCACATAGTTTAGTATTATTACAAAAACATTGATGTCTGACCAATTTGGTTCCAGAAAAAATCGCCTCCGTCTGGCCAAGAAAATACACACCGCACGCTTGTCACATTTGAAAGTGATGATTTTAATTAACAGTTTGAATAATATAATATTTTTAGTCATGTTGGATTGATTCGAAATAGAATTTAAATTTAATTATTATACTTACTGGTGGTTGCTTTCGTTGAAATTGTTTTTGCCAAGTTTCTTTAGAATAATAGAATAAATATATTTTCCAGATGGTACGTAAGTAAAACCTACACAGAAAACTGTTTTATTGGATGAAGTAATTAGCGTCCAAATTTTAAGTGCCCGACTAAAAATAATGTTATAATATCAAACTTGCGTCATAGTTTTTTGTTCAAGCACTCGCTGTTTGTATGTTTTACTTTATTAAAATTAAATCAAATATGTGTATGCGCCCACTTTTTGGTTAACGACTCTTTGTGAGATAATTATCTTCGTTTTATTATTCAAACATCTAATGGAATCCCAATCACCTCATTATTGTATCCACCATAACCTGTTGCTGGTTAACACGTTTCTTAAGTGGTGTATTTTGCAACACAGCCACGACTTATCGCACTTATGCTTTCTCAGTATGACAAGCAATGTCTTAGGGGAAATTATGAAAGGCTTAGTTAACATGCTGAAATGAATGGTATTATTTGATGAGATATTTTTATGAGACGAGATCTGTTCGTTCTTCATCTACCGTCGTAAATTAATGAAATACAATTTAATAAACGCTTTATATCCTCTAAAATTCTCAAAATATTTTTTCTACATCTTGTAAATGATTCCAAATTTTAAACTTGGCGTATCCATGACTTAACTAATGTGTAAATTTGAAATCATAGCTTTGGTTATTTCAGTTCGTTACTTTATATTTTATAAGAAATTACATACTATAAATGTAACAGAAAATAGTAAGATTAATTCAATCGAAAAATACATTAAAATCATTAAATAAAACAAATATAAATATGCTCCATATTCTTTTACAACAGATTTTTTGTCTTTTTGAGTATCTTCTGCTTTTTCAGTGACGATTACATTCAGTAATCACCTAATAGCTACAAAAAAGAAGAGATGACTTATTTTACTGGGCCAGAACACAATGCGCATTCTACAGTATTTAAAAACTTCAGGTTAATTAAATTTGCTGACGGGGCATACAGCATACGAAGTAAAATATAACAAACTCAATGTCACCATCCTAAATAATCAAAGCTAGGACCGCTTAAAAATAAAACGGTAAAAATCAGGGTTGGTAGCATCATATACCGGTATTTAAACAAAAAAATGCAATTTACGTAACAAATAACATTTTAGAAAAGGAAAGCAACCTAGAGAATCGAGTTATTATGATAAAACAATTCATTACTTGACAAAATTATTACAAGACTGAAAAATATTAGGCATAAACGATTGAAAGGCATGCCCATTTTGTGATCAAATTATCTTACCTAGTTGTGAAAGCTGTATCATTTCTCAACAAAGTATTCAAAGGCTTTAATGTAAGGTCGTAAAAGTGTATTTTAATATTTAATATGTGCTGAATTTTGGTCAAAATAAATTAATAAATGAAATTCAAATAATGTGGTTAAAAACTATTTTTATTTTTTCAATAAAAGTATTGTATTTCAAACAAATTTTTTTCTGATAACAGAATATTATGTTATTCTTAGAATTTTCAGAATTCTAAGAATATTAGTATTATATTTATGAATAGGAAAGTTTTGAAAAGAAGCACTAATTTATTTTTACCGTGTCCGCTGCCAATATGAAGCATATGGCCCTCTAATGGAGGTATCTTCACAGAAGTTTTCTAAGAAAACTGATTGTTACTCAGTTGCTCAACCTCTCTTTTTCTAAGATAGTTGGGATATAATGATAGGGCTAGGGTGGGACAAGTGGTTAGCTAATTGCTATTGCTACGCTCCGTTTTAAGAATCGGATGAGGGAATTTAAGACATCAAAAACATACATGCCTACGAACAGGAATCCATAAATCGATTGAAAAATCAATTTATAAAACCGTCCGTCTCAGGATTTGACTTAGAAACATCCGTAACCGTAGCCAACGACGTTGACCACTGCACCACGGACCCTACGTGGGTTTTTTCAAAATTTATTAAACATATTTGATTGGCTATACGAACAAAATGTTATTTCGAGCATTTTTTCAAAGATACTTAAAAATACAATTATTACTTGTAGCTCCTACTCCAAAACAAATATCTATTAACTTTTAAATTTTGATAAGAATAAATACCGGTATTATCGTAAGAACCGGTATAATATTTTTTATCCCGGTATCGGAAACCCTAATGCAAACAAAAATTTAGTTTACTATTAGGCCAACTAACCATGTATAGAGGTGACGCTATACATTATTTGACGCTTGTTTAGATCGTAAAAGTGAACCCAATAAGTGTTGTAATAAAATTGGCATATAATTTGAGGTCGAGTAAATAATACTACGTGCCAATGATCGATAGAGATAACCTTCACACAACGATGGATAAAATCTTCATTGTCACATTTTCTTTGCTTTGTAACAGTACTTGTTCCAAGATTATTTGATTTCTTATACTAGAATTTGGTCGTACTGTAAGAGTACCTAAATCTATATTGAATATTATGCAAAAGTGACTTGTATGAATGAGTAAAATTACTTATTCACATTTTCTCTATATTTGACGAGAATTGTAAGTAGTAGGTTGTTGGATGGGATAAATAAGAGATCAGTTATTTTATCACAGAGGGAATTGGTGATAAGATCTACCAATAAATTAAAAATTCTGTTAATACATCATTTAAAATAAATAAAAATCTTGGTATACACCGTAAAAAAATTATCTTACAAAATTTGCTGCGGTTTGTATGATTCGCTGTACATTGGACAAACAAGAATGGGTATTTTAACAAATAATATAATTAAGATCATTTAAAAATAAAGTCGGCGTCCGTGGAGCAGTTGGTAGCGTTGCTGGCTACGGTTACGGATGTCTCGGGTTCAATTCCCGGTGCGAACGGTTTTCATAGATTAATTTTTCAATCAATTTATGGATTTCTGTTCGTAGTCTGAGTCCTCACTCCCACCCATCCCATCCTCACGAGGCGTAGCGAGAGCGATTAGCTAACCACAAGTCCTGTCCTAGCCTTATCCTTCTATCCCTACTCTCTTCGAAAAAATGAGAGGTTGAGCAACTACGTAACAAGCAGTTCTCGTAGAAAACTTTTGTTAAGATACTTCCATTAGGAAACCATATGCTCCATATTGGGAGCGGACATGAAAAAAGAAAATAATAAAAAAAAAACAGATCCTCAATCCAAACCACAACTCGAAAGAATTACACAACATAACTTCCAATTAAGAATGAATGCCTGTGTTTGTGTAATAAAGTACTTAAGCTTAATTTCTTTGAACAAATAGAAATTTATAGATATAATCAAGGTTATGAGCAAACAAACATTAATTCATCGCCATTAAAAGAAGTTCACGTAATTACGCAAAATCAATAAAATTTCAATGCATTCACTTTAACTATTAATTAATAATGCCATGTATGTCTTTCGTCCTAGAAAAGCTCTAAAATACAATAATTGGTACGTTAAATATTTTAAATAAAATATTATAGTAAATATCTGTAATATCTATTCCCTGATTCCTGGATTGATTAGGGAAAGGGCTTCTAACAACTGGGGAATTCTCTCCTAGTTGTAAATTTCAGAATTCCAGTTCATTGCTGCGGTTTATTAAAGATTTTCAATATACACAAGATTTATGCATATTTATTTGGAAAACTTCTTTTCAGTAAGAGTAAGATTATCTTCGGAAGGTAGGAATTATATTTTGAATATTGGTAAATCGGAGTGGGAGAAAAAAGGTTGGAAACTCCTGGTCTATTTCTTCTAAAATAGTACAATATATAGCCAAACATAATAAAGTTTAATTATAGTTCTGACGGATGTTAAGATTACATTCGGTGACTCAAACTGAGTGGAAAAAAATGATGGGAGACTCCGTCTAGTGATTCTGTTTTCTCGAGAAATGAGAATTCTCAAAATCACTTCTCAAATTTCTCCAGAAATTTTGATAAGTGAAAAAGTGTAAACATCGTAAGCAAACCATCTTCCAACCGTCATAAAATGTGCGTATAATTGTCTGAAATATTCAAATTTTGGATTCGCTTACAAACACGTTCGGAACGGCATCATTGAGTGGTTTCTTTTATTACTTAACCAAAGATAAGACGAGTTTGGTCATTAGAAATTTGTAAAGATTTTTAGTCATGCCTAGACCAATATTAATAAAACCTTCCAAGAAGAATTTTGACATAAAGCCGCTCAATAAAAGTGCACCCTTATAAAACGGCAAGCGGTTGACTATGTATCGAAAATATTCGTACAAATTTTGCGTCATACAGTAAATATTGATTTATAAAATTAAGAAAATTTTTCAAGTAATGAGAATTCCCGATTTGGCATTTTTCTCGAGAAGAAACATTAGTTCCGTCTCAGACACGGCGACCGGCAATTTGATTTTTGCCGAGATAATAAAAAAATACTTGTGCATCGGCAGCAAGCAATATTTCAGTTGCACAAAACGTGGCCATTTAATCTGTCATTAATTTATTATTACGCACGACCATTGCAAATTGATTGTCGATACGTTTCAACGATTATAAACTATCCATTGTTTCGTAAACTAGGCTTAAAGGCGATGCACTGCGCATTGTTGTTGGTATTCAGCACTAATGGTATGACGAAGTAAGTGTTATTGTAGACACCAGATTATACAACCTGTTCAACAAGAAGCAAAGAAAACAACACCTATACATCTGGAATGTCTACCAATTAGGAAATAAATAAAATAGGATTAATAATTTTAATCAACAAAAATAGTTTAACACATTCGTCGCCGAGTGGTTTCAAGGTTAGGAGTTCTAATTATGGAATGACAAGTTTCCCTTTCTTAATAATCCAATCGATTTGTTTTTTTTACAGTCCTCACACACCTCCTAATTCAGGGTTTCCCAAACCCCCTTTCACCAATGTTTATAATGTAATTTCCCCCTTCCAAAGATAATCTAACTTTAACTGAAAAGGTACTTTCCAAATATGCATACAATTTGTAATATTGAAAATCTTTAATAAGCGGCAGCAATTCCTCCCTAGAAATCTAAAACTCAGTCCTAGGAAGGAACACTGGTTGGGAATTCCTGCCCTAATCGATCCTGAAATTTGGAATTGAGATAAAGTGATTTAATTTAAAGTAAGTGACTATTTTTATTACTTTCTCACTTCATATATCATTTCTTAGCCGTTTTACCGAGGCTTAGAGGCTGCTAGGTCAGTCTCCAACTTCAAAACAAAATGTCATTAGGAATCCACATGCTCCACATTGGGAGTGGATATGGTTTCAAAAAGTCAAATTGGTGCTACAGAGAGTAATCATAAGTCAATATAATATATGTGTTTAAAAGTTCAAAAACTCATGATTAGAGACAGAAAGGTAACGTATCATTAGACCTAGACCAGGGTTTCTCATTGCGTTCCGTGCGGTAGCATAAAGCCTACGTTACACAATTAAAACATATTTCTGTTAATTTTTTAGCATGAAAATAATAAAACCAAAATCCATATAGTGTCGACTTACCAATGTCATACAGTGTGCCACAATGCAGCTAGCCGCCAGTGGATGTGGACGCTTACATACATGTATAATGTAAAGATTTTTAACAATTTAGCATTAGTACAAAACATGTTAATTCATATTAAAAAAAAAATTTTTTTTGACTAATTCCAAACTTTTTATAATGAAAAGGACCGGTTTCTCTCACTGCAAATAGTCTTGCTTATTATAAAAACAGTGGAACTAGCTGAAAGAAAAAAGTTTTTACTTTTATAAATATAATGTATAACATTTCCACGAAGAATTGACAGTTAACACCTGAAGAGTAGGAAAGTATAAAATTATTATTTGTCTTTTTATAACCTCCGCTTATCACTTCCACTACTTTTTTCATGCATTTGCGACTGAAATTAGGTTGACATTCCCTGGGATGCGTGGTGCACATATAATGAAAATTTACCTACACTTAATAAAAGACAATTTGCTTCTTCGTGCTTGGAAAATTCAGACCCTTATGATGAAGAAATTCGACCTTTTAGAAATGAACTGTATGAAAAAGAGCAAATACATTTTTTTTAATTTAAATACTTATTTTTGCAATCAAGCCGTTCATGCGTTGAAAAGGCATGATGCGAGCCAGTTAAATATCTAGGTCCGTTGGTAAGAAGATACAGTGTAGGAGTCATAAAGCTCTAAGTCAGGGATTCCCAACCCATTTTTGCACCATTTCCCTTTCTCCAACGTTCAGAATATAATTACGCCTTTCCCAAGACAATCTAATTCTTATTCAAAAGGTACTTTCCAGATATACATAATAATATATTATATAGTATAGAAAATTTTTAACAAACGGCAATTATTTTCCCTTAGGTGAATTGATAACCCGTTATAACCGAGAAAAAGATTTTCCAACATTTTTTTCATAATTGGAAATTTATATAATTTCCCAAAAAATACATGAGATGAAATGTTCTTAAACCGATGTTAAATATAGAAATTCCATTCAATGATATGTTTTGTTTGTAAGTTGTGGTTTGTTCATTGTATCTACTCAACGATAATTTGGCTTCTTAACATACTTTGTTTTTTTACAAAACACAATTTGTTTGTACTACGTTTGTACTGTGTTTTAAAATATAATGAATTTCCATCAAAAATTGACAATTAATACCTTAAAAATGATTCTCCACATACTATTTATTTGATTCATATTTGAATATCAAAGTGTTTCAAGTGGTTTGCGAGACGTAGATTGAAGTGGTATAGTGTGTATAAGTGAAATCTCAAAAGTTATTCTCTAGAAATTTATAGTGAAAATCAATATCTTTTTACGTTACCTATCTAACATTAAATCTGTAATGAACTGAGTTATGAAAAATCACTCTAGTTTTAGTAATTTTACGGTAAGTACGAAAAAACATTCCAAATATAAGAACGCTGCAAGAGAACTAACGGTATATGTCGTAGATGCTTTACAAAATTACTATACATTCAATTTGGATTATTGAGATTTTGTACACTTCCATGTACATTGTCACTAGCGACCCGGGTTTCGCCTTTCGGAATCTTCAGGCATTTGAGCGCACAAATGGACTCGAACTGACCCGGGTCGTTACTGACAAAATACATGGAAGTGTACAAAATCTCAATAATTAAAATTTGATATTGAAATTCCATAAAGCACCCTCAGTCGACGTCTTAAATTATATTATACATTAATTTATTTCAAGAATAGTTAATCTAAACTACGCATAAATTTAATGTTATGTAATCATTATTATTTTCTGGACCCAATAGTATATATAATTTTGCTCATAAATATATATATTTTATGGTCCTAGAAGTACAGATCCATTAATTCATGTTTTAATGACATTTTGTTATATATCTAAACACTTTTGATAAGAATAGTAAAAATGATAAGCTTATGATGGTTTTAACCATTGCTGAAGACTTAAGAATTTAACTTTGTTTTTAATCTTCTGAAAAATCGTCTTCTTCGACACAAGTCCACCCATCAGAGAAATAATAATGATAGTGTTTTGGACTACGTTTTTTTTTGTATTTAAGTATAAAGCACGAGATTGAGAGAAAAAAAATAATATCTTTATCCACTCTTTGTTTCAATATAGCCCTATCAACTTCTTATCTGGATTATTCTTCCATTATTACACTTTTTTGAAACCACTTTTATAAAATTCCAGCGCAAAGGCACTTTGAAAATAACGATTCTGTATAGCTCATATTCGAAAAATTTTGTTATCTATTTTTTAGTATTAATGTAACACTTAGTTTTTCACTTTTATGTGGTGCTTATAAAGTATATATTTTAGAGATATTTACTTTTTTCTACATTTTTAATAAAAGAAAAATTAACTGTTTTTCTTATTTTCATGGGAACTTTTTAGACATTGCAGCATATATTTATTATTCGTATGCCTAAATATGAATAATAATTTTGTAAAATATCTTGTTTCAACTGTTAGAAATTAACAAAAATAAATAGCTCAGAGTATTACACAAAACACGTAGCAAAGAGTAATGGCAGACAGGAGTAACACCGCTTGTGTATTGGGCAAACTTGATGGCAGCGTGGTTATATGTAAAATAATTCCAGTTTTCCAATATACCAACTGTAATATGTTTTATGATAATTTTTATTTTGTTATAAATGTATTAATGTAATTTAGGACGAAATTTTCGTAATAATAAACAATATCCGGAGCAGAGCAGTAGGCACTAAAATTTTTACGTGGTCCAGCTATCGTCCTGTTCCGGGTTAAACCGTATTACTCCACTACTCCGTGTTTCTACTCTGAGCCCTCTCAAACTCGGTGGTATTTTGTCTTATTGTGTAAAAAAAATATTTTCCGTACCTCGTACCTCGTTATCTAGGAATTAAGTTAAAGCCTTTCAAATTGAATTTTTACTCTGGAGGTTGTAAGTCACTCACTCATCAAGCTCTTAGGATAACGCGATTATTTTATGAAGCTATTAAGTAAGATCGTAAATGTTATAAAAAAGGATAAAGATAATCCGTAATTGATTTTTTTCTAATATTTTGTCATAAAAACAACCATTAAAATATACAATAGTCAAAATGTATTGCATAATAATGTTACTCGACCACTCCAAGAGAACCGATATACGGAAAATACAGCATTTAACATTTATTTTATAGCAATAAATTTACTAGATAATAACTGTATTTACTATAAAAATCATGTTTAGTGTTAAACTGAATTGGACGCCTGGTCTTTTGTAGAGTCATTATATTCAACGTGACCCTAGAAAGCTTGCTCATAGGAGAGCTTTAAAGCTGTAGTGCAAATATTGAAATACGGTTTTTAGTCACTGCTTATGAAACTGTAAAAGATAATAAATTGAGTAATTATTATTATTAGCATTACAAGCCCCAGGCCGATTTAGTTGAAACTATTCCGTGTGCCTGGCTTAGTTTTAAAGAATAGTATTTTTTTCTTTCTAAGAGTACTGTAGCTATAAAACTTTAATGATTGCTTGAAATACCATAGTAATTCTATTTTGTAGGATATTATTTTCAGAATTAACTTTTATGGCCATTGTGCCGTTACTCCAAGCTTCTCTGTCCCCCGCCAGTCTCTTCGTTTCCTCTCAGGTCGTCCCAGCTTCCCGTAGCTCCGCCGAATACATCATGGTTTTAGCAGCCTTCCAGGTCGACGGAATCCATCTGGTTAGTAGAAGAGACAGGCAAAATTCAGGCTTCCCTGGGGCATCCGCAGCAGGCTTCCAAGCCAGGTCCATCGTCACTTGCATGCTCCGAATAGGGAGCGAATATGGTTTTAAAAAAAATAACCTTTATGGAGTTATGTGACAGTGTCTGCACATGTAGCAAGTTTTTTGATTGGCGCCCACCTTGAAGGTTATAAAGGGCACATTTATTATACTATGACTGTGCGGGAAAGCTTAGAACATTACGTTTTAGGTCATCATTTTTCAAAATAAATAAAGATGCTATTTTTTATTAATTTTTTATTATTTATGTATTATTATACTTTGAAACCGATTAACGAAATAAAAACCTATTTAACAAATATTCACTTTTTCAGGTATGAACAGCCAAGTCGTAAAATCAATGCTTAGAATTTTTAATATTTGCTTAACTAGCTACAAAATAAACAAACCAAGGAGCTTTTATTTGACAGTCTAATTTTACCATTTCGTATTAAAAATATAACTTTAGAAATCGTTGATACTGCAATATGTCGTATGTAAAATTAGTTCAATATGTTAACAACATATTAAAGAATCAAATATCAGCAAGTGGTGTAAGCACAGCAGAAGATTATAAGAGTATATGTTAATAATAAATAAAACATGGCTATATTTTACTCGCTTCCCGAACATTTACGGTTTCTGAAAGTAAGACCTTTTGCAGTATTAAAGAAGAATGTTGAAATGAGTGGGCATACTTTAAAAAAAAAGCTTTCGAAGACTTTGTATTTATTTAGTATTGTCAAATTCACGAAATTAAAAAATGTTAAAACCGAATCCCTATCCGCCATGTTACTCAATGTCGCACCAATTACAACCCGCTACGTATTTACAGTTCTTTCAGCGTTTTTAAATGATTGCCAGGAGTGTCTTAAGAGCAGTTAGCACATAAGTGCGTTGAAATAAAGACAGAAATTGTTAAACATCTATGTGTTGAGATCTACCCCGTCTCCGAGCGACATAAGTTGTGATGTCCGACAATGTGATGAAACTTTGCGGAGTATAGTTGAAATAAATATGAAATTTGCTATATTGCATTTCTTAGATCAACTAGTATTTAAATAAAAATACAACAATCAGCATTTTGACTAAATCTACATTATTTAAAATATTAAGAATAGGCATCACAACAAAACACGACGATAGCAATTATTCCTATATATCGACTGTGGAAAGGAAATAGGACGTAACCCACACTCAACAAATATTGTGTATAGTCGACACAAAACGTGTATTAAATTGTATAAATTGTGATTATCGAAAAAAAATATTTACAATAGACGGAATGATCCGTCCTTTTGCCTTTCTAAAATCGATATATTATATATGTATATAAAACAAAGTGTATTAACACGTTTTGTGTAAGTTATATACAATATTTGTTGGTGGGGGGTTACGTCCTTTTATTTTTCACAGTCAATATGTATTATAAAAGTAAAATTGTAATTTATGGCAACCCTAGAAAAAAATCGTTTGACAGAACAATAAAAAAATCAAAATTATAAAATGCGACTCAATCAGAAACACAAATATTTATCTAAGTTACAACAGTTCTCGACTGACTCATAAAATTTACGATTCAAATATGTTTTCAAGGTTATAAATAATATAGGTTTAGATTTTTACGATTCCAAGCTTAAAAAGTATCAACAATATAATTTTATTACTATGCTTTGCTTGCTTTTTTTATACTGGGTTTCGATTTTCAGCGAATGAAAACAATTATGCAGTATGTTTTAAATATTTCAATTATTAATCTTTATTCATGAATAAGATGAAAAGCGCTTCAATACACAGAACTAAAACACAAACCCTTTCTTTCTTTGAGTGCCATTGTAACGCATGCCGGGTACTCACTAGTTATAAAATAAAAACATTTTTGTTTTATGATTTCAAGGCTTGTTCACAGATGTCAGTATTAATATTGTAAATTGATAAGAACTCGGTAAAATATATCATTCGTCACGGTTGTGTAATTTTGGAATGTTCCTGGTACAAACCTCTTGCAATGGGCGGCTTTAGAGCTCAATATCGAATTACGAAAATTGCTCAACCCAGCGAAGTAGCAAAGGGCAGAGGGTCTGGGGGTAGTAGCCCCTCCCCCTTTGGTGACAGTAATATAAAAATTTCATTAAATTTAAATTTGTAAATAGCTATTTATTTTATTTAATCGATTATTCATTGAAGATAAATAATTTATTATGAACTCATACATTTTTAGTACTATTTTTCCGTGGCTGGCTCAAGCGCTGATGATCGTGATGAAAAAGAGTCAATTTTCTCAGCTCTTATCAACAACTTACAAAGCTTTTTTAAAACATAAGGTACAATATTTTTTTTTTGAAAATAGCGTACTTCACATACAAAAAAAAACCAACAATCTCTAAATTCCGCTGTGGTATTGCAGTCAACGTTTGCAGGTAGAACGCTTTTCGGGAATAACGCGATGAAAATAATTATATTTTCACATACTCTTTCCCAATTAAAAACTTAATCTACGAATGCGAAAACTAGTGCCCAAAATTTTTTTGACACAAAAAAGCGAAATATTGATATGTTTCGCATTTTTTTCAGCACACTGCCTAATTTTAGGTATTTCGAGTATTTGATGAATTCGAATTCAGCATATTTTTTTTTGTTGTTAGTCGAAATATGAAAGCCACTAATATATTTTATTATAAAAAAAAATTGTACGATAAATAATACTTCGGAAAAAGGTCAACATTCAAAATGTAACTAATATTTATAGGACTGGAGTATAAAAATACACTCAATTCTCATTTTACACGGATGATACTTACGTTACATGCAAAATAACCGTGCAAAATAAAACCATGTAAAAAAGGATAGAGTGAACAAAGAGAAATGAAAGATTATAATTATTGTCAACCAGCATGCAATTCAGTTTATTAGTAAACAAATGAACATAATTTTTATTTTTTTTTGTAATCTGAGAAAATGTCGTGTCATACAAGCGAAACATGACAAAAAAAAAATGTGAAAATATGGCAGTGGTAGATAACCATTTTACTGAAATATGCACCGAATAGATTACTTATATGGCAAGGCATTATATTATACAATATATTATAATTTACTGAATGAGGAAATTGTGAGCATATGATAAAATTAATAAACTTATTTAATCCATCAACATAAGAATCAAGCGAAAAATTGATTGGAATAAAAAAACGACGCCATTACTGAAAAGTTGGCGTAATGCTATATTATTCGAATAATTTACATAATTGTATGCCGGGTTGCCGGGAAAATAAGTTTAGGTTTTATTTGACGCAAAAAAACGATAAGAAATGTGTAGCGATTATTTTTTTAATTTATTATGTGTGAAAAACAATTCACCGGTTAATATTTGCACATGTTAAGCTAATCTGTTTGCTATTAAATCCATCACAGAAATTGTATCAATTGGATCCAGTGCATTGGTTTTTTATCGTGCATTACAATGCATTCATTTACAGCATTCTCAGTTTATAAATAATGATAAAATTATTCGAATAAGAACAATTTTATCGTAACATTTTCCTATATATGAGGCGATGAACAGTAAAAACTGTTAAGTCAACATTTTGTCAATTAAATAAAAAATGCTTGAATATACTATAAATCATTTCATACAGTATGTAATAACTTGCAAAACCTGTCAAAAGCATAAGAAAATATGTAGAATTCGATAACTTTAATAGTAACAATCAAATACCAATTTTATTTCTCTTATATTTATTGCAATTACTTTTACTGCAGTAAAACTATTCAACCCACTCACCAAGTAAAAACGAAATTTCATAACGAAGTTTGTTTTATTTGTATTTCTTTAATTAAAGGTCAATTTACATTAAATTTATTTTAATGCAGAATATTTTGGATATACTGATGCAAAGAAATGAAAGCGCCCGTAACACAATGATTGACAAAATTGAGTGATTACATCATCGCAATATGCAATAATTAAGCCAAATGCTATTTATTAAGCGCTTTAATTCTAGCTGTGCTCTTTTCCGGTAGTAAATCATGGCATCCTATAATAAAACAGATTGCTCTCAGTGTTTTCTCTAAGCTTTTTTTTTTTTCTCTAAGCTGTGTGCATGCGCCGTCATATAGCAGTTTCACTCGGGCACTCGCGTCGGGTTGGCGCGCAATCCAGTACAAAATATTAATTAAAATTTTCGAAGAAACACATATTAATTTTGTTACCATGTTCGCTCGCAATATGGAACTAATGAAGCTAATTCATCAGAAATCTATCTACAAGAACTGTCTGTTATTCAATCGTTCAATTTCTATTTTTCGAATAGAGAGGGGGAGAGCGGTAAGATAGGACTAGTATATATGACTAATGGCCCTCACTATAGTTCGTTTTTCAGGATTGGATCCACATAAAAAATATTACATTTTGTAGTTTGCTGAAAAGGTTATTAATTATCAAGCGCAATTGTTGGTTTGGCCTGATCAGCGTATGGATTTTCCGCGCAGAGAATTTCTAGTCTTAGAGGGAATATTGATCACCCGTAACTTGGAGAACATATTTATGCTCAAGTTGGTTATTGTGGGTGAGTTGGTTTGACTTTTTGGAGATTTGGGAGATTAGCAAACAGGTTAACTAACTTCCTGCTTAGTATACGGTTATATAAAGACGTCGTGAAATCAAATGATGATGATGACATGTCGTGGGATGCAACGGTAGGAGATGAAGAATTGTCGAGAAGCCGGGTTTTCACAAAATAATCGATACTTGGAAGGGAATTTGAAATCATATTATTTTCATAGTAAATGATCACCCAAGACATGTTATGACTCTCAAAAACAGTAATAAAGTAGACTCTTCACATCTCACTTTGTTTATATTGGATTCATTCTGCTACAGAATTAAGTTAGACATGGTATTTTAGAACGTTAATTGATTAGAATCAAAATGATGTTCGTAGAAGTGAATCACAAACCAAAAAAACTTAAATGTATAAAGCTTTATTTGTTTTGCATTTTTGTAGAAAAAAAAAATAAAATTAGTTTCGTTTCGCCAGTGCTCAGCCAGTTAAGCGACAGGTGTACTTTCAAAATGGATTTTGAGTCAGTGAATGATAAATACATATTTTTTTCGCTCTTATTCCATTAAACAAAGATTAAGCAATGTAACAAATTTGAAATAAAATAATTAATATTGTACCGAGTATAAAGTAATAGAAGTTTACAAAAAAAATTCGGCCCCCAAACTCTAATGGTTGGCCTTTCGTTGTCCAGTGTTCGACCATCACTATGAAACTTCATGAATATCGCGAAATAATTTACTGAGTAGACAAAACAATAAAAAACATAATGATGCAAAGCATGACAATATAAAATATATTTTGTTAACGATCTCCATACAACATGAATTTGTCGAAACTTGCGAAGTAAAAATGTGCTTTTTTAAATTGCGTATTGAATCATATAGGTCAGTATAGTGCAGATATACATAGACAAGTAGCAAGACTACCTACACAAATTTAAGTTTTAAACTACAAAGGCCCTAGCCCCAGATTAAAAAATCAAGTGATGTGATAAAAAGAGTTTTTTTTACTAAATGGTAACATGCTTTTTTAAAACCTCAGCTCATTTTATTAAAATAATTTGAATAAAAAATGGCAGTCGCCATTTTTGTATTTGTTGATGTCAAAACAATAATACAGCTCACCCATACTTTTACATTATACTCAGCACATCCATTAACTCAGAATATCGCGTTTTTAAAATAACTTCCATTCTTTGTTGACGAACGGTTACTTAAAAAGTTTGTATAGTATTGAAAGAAATTCTAGATAGAAATCCACTCGTCGTGTTTTGCGTATATTCCAATATTTTTCTCGCGAATGTTGTACAAATCCAAAAACGATAAGATCGCGCTTGCTTAACGAAATTTCGAGCGCTTATCGACATATATTATCTGAATTTGAAATCATGTACGGTATTTGCATATCTGAAATACTCGATATTCAATAAATATCAAGCACTTTATACGTTATCACATTCATTTCCTCAAATCATAAGTACATACAACGTCAGAGCATATAAGAATAAATAAAGTCAATTCGTATTCACTCATAAACGCCAGAAAAAAGTTTTCTTCAATAATTTGCTAGGTAGTGTATAACATTCATTTATTTTTGTAAATAAATAAAACACATTATTATGCACTAACTCGTTAATTTTATAAAATGATCAGCACCGGCTTAAATCATCATGAACATTTTATAACTCAATTCTTACGTTCAGTAGAATGAAATATTCCCACTACACACTATATTTGTGTAATTTATATTGACTCTGGAAAGGCAAAAGGTCGTAACCCACACGCTAAAGATATTGTATTGTAATTGTATACATTGTGATAATGGAAAAAAATATTTTGAAAAGACGTAGAGATAAATCCTTTTAGCTTTCTATATATGTATATAAATATAGTGTATTCACACGATTTGTGTGAGTTATATTTTTGGTATGAGCTAAGTTCTTTTGCCTTTCCACAGTCGATTTGTTAGGAATTAGATTAATTAGAGTAATTGTATACTTTATAAGTATATAACCTGTTAATAAAGTCACTCTGAAAATGCTTCTCAAAGATGCGAAGCAGGCATCATAGTTAGTAGCATAATCAGTGGAATAATAGCAATATTATCATTAATATTAACTAATAGATAATTATTATTAATACTTTTCTTTTTTTCACCATTATATTCGATTTTGTTTTCGTATTACAGATGATCAAATTAGATCAGAAGTCACTAAATTATCACAACATTTTTATTATTAGGAAATTTTCCACTACTCCAGACGATAGATGTATTCAGGTCAAAGTGATGCTATTCATAACAGAATGTTACTTAGTTGGTGTATTATTGTTTCCAAGAAAAAAATATGCCAAAAAAATGTGAATAATGAATAATTTTTGCAATCTATGAGATGGGTATAATAAGAGTAAAAGATACAGCTGACCAAGAGATTTGCATTCGCTTTGTGTTAAGCGATTCTGTTCATTTTGACCCATTTTGCACGCTTCTTGTTTGCTACGCAAGCATTTCTAATCGCCCTATTGTTTACAATATCAATACAAAATTATAATCATTTTTTCTAACGAGATTTTAACGCAAATTATTATTGAATGATTTCATGCATGAATAAAATACATATTATTACTTTTATAATATCAATGAACTTTGACATATATTGACGTCATTAGGACTGTATAAAAAATGAGTTTTAACAGACGTATTAATTGTCTACGAAAATTCAATTGTTTTAAATAACGTAATTAAAAGTCTTAGCACTCGTTCAACGCAGATGAACGGGTTGAAATATTGCATCGAAACATGGGGAGTGATAAATTATTTTAGATGTAAATAAGGCAACATGTAAATAGTTCAGCAATTTTGAACAACCAAGTTAATCTTCCAAATTCCTTCTTATTGTAGAATACACGCCGTATAACTTTGCACTCCGGCTTTAAGGTACGTCTCTAAAATCTAGATCCATATACAGCTCTAGGATCAAAGTGATACATACACGATACCCATACACTGCTCTTGGATCTCGGGATTCATATATACTAATACACTGACACACTGTGTAGTATACAAAAAAAACGTATCAGTCCTTTACGTGAGATTAGACGCTAATAGACATAGTACAATAATCATATATTTCTCTAGATATCAAAAATATTTAATTATAACAATAATAATAATATATATATACCGTCTGATATTATATCGTACCCAAAAAAACCACAATTATCTACGTATATAGGTATTTCTATATCATGATCTTTCCGAATCACCTTATAATGACAATTGATTTTTATGACCATCTGCAATAATATTTTTCGTTATTAATAATAAATAAAAACTGTATCTTTTTCAATTAAAATAGAGCAGTGTATAACCATTAGGGCTTCCAATTAATCGGAGATTTTAACTAACCGGTTTTCGGTGTTTTTTGACGAAGAAACCGGTTAACCGGTTTAAACCGAAATACCTCAGTTTATTATTTTCAAAAAAATCATATAAAAGTATTTTTTTTAACTACACCAAATTGAAACAAAGAGTTATAACAAAATTTCAATTTCAATAATAAAATTTAAACTTAAATAAAAAACTTTAATAATATTTAATAATAATTTCAGTTCGAGTCCATTCTTGTGCTCGAATGCCTGAAGATGCCGAAAGGCGAAAAGTGGATAATAATAAAATTCGTAAAAAAGATTACTATTCGAATGTGTTTAAAAAATATTAGGACAGCAACTGGAGAAATTATAAACAATAGCAACACATACTTTATCTTATACAACAAAAAAAAATGTGGTTATACACACGGAGCAGAAATAAAATCAAATAGACGAAAATATCTAATCAAAATAGAATGAATAGTAACTATTATAAATATGTACATATGAACAAAAATATTATTTCCGTATGTTTAATGATAGAATTATCAATTACGTCTAGAATAAACCAGAAAACTCAAGTATAGTTTATATGATAAAAAAAAGTTTAAAAATTTGTATATTTATTAAAATAATACATGAAAAATTATTTAATATTTAAAGTGTTTACAGTTCATTCTAGAATTTTGAAATCTTTAATCAATTCCCGTGTGTCGTTGTGATTTTGGATTAACAATCAGAACAATTGATATGCTCTTACGCATTTCATTTATTGTATTGGACTCAATATTAATGACTCCCGTATTCCATCAATTATAATTATAGAATATCTTTTGGGTAAAGTTTTTTCGTAATAATTTTTGCAGACGAATCTATGAAAGCTTAATTTAAATATAATTTAGTAAGTTTTATGATAGTTTTTGGTACGGTTCTGTTGTACAAATATTTCAACTAAGAAATCAGTGGCTTATCAAATCTCTTCGTTCCAATAATCACCGTGTTTGTATCTCATTACTGAGAAAACTTTCAATTCTTTCGAATTGATAGTATAAAAAAATCAAAATTTCTTTCGTAGTTGAAATATTTACCTAGATCAATTTCACAAATTTTTTTACAGGTTCTAATGGTCGTAAATCAGATTATATAGATTTATAATTTAGTAATACACACAATTGATAATTTCTTCATTTGACTATCAGTAATATGCTTTGGAAAAAAAGGTGTTTTGTCAAAACGTCAACAAAAGAATGTAATAAAAGTCAAAATGTGGGTCCTACGGTCGAGAAAACATCTGGTTAGGTTAAGTTAGTGATGCTATAACAACTTGCCGCTCAAATATTTATTATTATTTATGGATGTCATATTTTTTATGACGGTATGTTTTGTCAAAAACATAAATTTTCGAATGGATATATTGAATGACCTGACGACTAATAAGGGTAAAGTAAAATAGAGTTTTATTACACATCTTTCTATTGCTTATTCTTGAAACAAAACTTTCTTCAGTATTACTAGCTACATAAATAATTAGCCGCTATAGGTTTTTAAACATACTTTAGTACAACGTCACATATAAACAATTTACCTTTAAAAGTATCACTTAAAAGCAGCGGAAGAATAGAATTTTATTCCAACAAGCAAGTAACGGAAATATCCATAAAATAACATGCACGCATAGACATGAAAATATTTCTGTTCTTAAGCATGAATGTTTGTAATGTCTGGAACTCCTTACCACCCAACGGATCCTAAAAAACGGAGCGAAACGAGAGAGATTAGCTAACCACTAGTCCTGTCCTAGCCCTATCCTTCTATACCTACTCTCTTCGAACAAAAATAGGTTGAGCAACTGAGTAACAAGCAGTTCTCGTAGGAAAATTCAGTTGAGAAACCTCCATTAGGAAGACATATGCTCCACGTTGGGAGCAGACATAGTAAAACAATATATTGAACTAAATATTTTGCTATTTTTCACTTCTTCATAAAGGATTTCTGGAAAGTAAATGCTAATCAATCATTAAATTTATTATTAAAGAGTATGATCAGCCTATAGGAGCAGACGACTCAATGGATTTTTATATTAGAAAATATGAAATATTTATTTTTATTATTTTATACAAGGTAAACATAAAACTAGCATTTAACAGTTATATAATGTCAACATTATTTAATTTTATTATAATTGTAATCTCCTAAAAGTACTGTGTAAGTATCATATTTTATGTCGCTAATGCACGATGGCGTTTATAAAGAACAGAGTGTTTTTGGGTGAAAATATATCAAAATACTATTTTTTTTGAATATTTTTCCTATAACCTCACCTATTCATTGCATATGAACATATTTTTTTATTTAAAAGATGAAAATCATGCATTTAAGCGCAAATAATGCATGTGTCTTTTGATGATGCCGTGTAATTCTTTATTGTATAAAATATCGCTGAAATAATTTTGACACCTTTGTGATAGAGGCGATTATTCAACAATATGTACATTTTTTTTCTCTTAAAGGCGTTAAATTTAAAAAATAATATAATTAAAAGAATTTTTGAAAATATTTTTAAAAACCCGGTTAACCGCGTGAAATAAACCGGTTTTCGGTTTTTTTCAAAACACGCGATAAACCGGTTAACCGGTTTTGGTTTAAACCGGGTTGGAAGCCCTAATAATCATGTTTCCGATCAAGTTATCCGTAAAATTTCTGATCATAAACTCAACTTAAAAATTTTCCAGCAAATAAATAATGCATCATTCCCTCAAAAGAACTACGATAAATCTCTTCCGCATTTTTATGTTTATTTCATATCAGGAGTATGATAAGCCGAAGTGCACTTTGCCCAGAGAAAATTACCTTCAAACTTACATAGTTATTTATTCTTGGGAAAATGTTGACTGATTGGAATATTCGCTTCAGGGTCTTTGGTCAATATTATGCGGAGATTTCGTATGAATATTGATTCACAAAGAAGCTGTGTATACATAAGATATCGTTGGGGAAATATAGTTTTCCACAAAACTATTTGAGTTTATTTTTAATGAAATGAGTCGACAGTGTGAGTCAGTATTTCTCAATTTTTTTATTAAACGAGAGGTTCTCTGTTCGGAAAATCCAAAGGCTGAGCAGGTCAAGCCAACTAATACGCGGCAAAATTTTAACAGTTTTGCAAACATTAAACATCAATATTTCGTATTTTTTTATATAAAAATTGGTTATTTATTATCGTTATACTATTTAAAACTCTCAAAGAATGTTTTAACAGGCCTAGCGAGAATTGTGTATCTGAATATTTTTTATTTTAATAATTAAAAAAATATTTTTTATTTTATTTAATTTTGCATTTATTAATTTAAGGCCTTCATTTAATGTGTACGTAGCTGTCTCAAGTTTTAACCACCAAGAAATAATATATGCTCAGTAACTAATTCAATGAATGGTCAGTTAGTACAACAAACGGTCAGTAATTTATATACAACGGTCAGTTTTTTAATGAAAGATGACATAATTTAACCTAACCTTTATTTATTTGGACAAAACATAATTATTATCTGATCTATTAGCTGCTGACCAAATAATTAGTTGCCTTTATTTAAACTTTAAACTGTACTAATTTTAGATACATATTTTTAATTAATTTGTATTGAAGTGCGAGCCAACCCAAGTGCTCTGGGATCTAAAATTGCTGCTCGGCCGCACACGAGTGAAAAAACACTGATTGCAAGGTTTCATGTAAATACCAATCTGAGGCGATAATTATAGAAAAAAATATAAATATATATTATTTCATGACTTTGAAATGCTCCGTAAAAAATATAAAAACATAGAATAGTACTGTACAATTCGTACCTTAAACACAATAATGAAAAGTTAACGAAATTAAAGTGATTAATAAATTATTATTTATATAATGTTATACATTAAACATATATTTTCTATTACACATGAATAGTAGAGTTATAATAGAAGACGTCAGATCACATTGTCATTTTGAATATATAACACAATTAATATTATTTAACCTTACAATTGAATACGCCATAAGAATCCGTAAAAACTTTGTAATAGTGAAACGTTTTTTGTTTGGTATAATCTAACAAACTGCTAAAGTCATACACTTATTTATATAAAGGACATTTGTGTTAAATAAAATATTGTAATTTTACGAATCCAAAATTTAGGATATAGTATATCTAACTTAAGATATCGGCTGAATGCGTTCAATGATATCAAATTCGAATTGTTAAAATAATGTTTATTTCCATGTGCATTATTAGTAACGATCTGATTTTCACCTTCCGCCATCTTCAGACATTTGAGTATAAGGATGAACTCGAATTGAATACTCGTACGTAAATAGTTAATATGAATCGTTTATAATTACAAATTAAGAAAAAATATTATCACTTAGTCTAGGAACTACATTGATATCTGAATTAAGTTTAATACTGATTTGATAACCCGTGCATTCGAATACCTGGAGATGCAGAAAGGCAAAACCCGGGTCAGTAGTGACAATACGTTTAAGAATGTACAAAACTTTAACGATTCAATCTTAATATATCTAATTTAATACATTGACTGAGGGTGCTTGATGGAATTTCAATATCAAATTTGGATTATTGAGATTTTGTACACTTCCATGTATTTTGTCACTAACGACCCGGGTTTCGCCTTTCGGCATCTTCAGGCATTCGAGCACACGTAACATTGTTAACTCAGGTATCAGTGTTTCTCTCAGACGTATAATATCTTACCTCGTAAATAATATTTGTCGTATTTGTATCTTCTATATAAACGTTAGACACTGTTTACTGTCTGTCAGTTCGAGTCCATTCGTGTGCTCGAATGCCTTAAGATACCGAAAGGTGAAACCCGGGTCGTTAGTGACAAAATACATGGAAGTGTACAAAATCTCAATAATCCAAACTTAATATATCTGTTTACGCGCTATTTTTTTAAGTTGTTTTTTTAAGACTCTAGTTAAAGTTAAATATAATACCTTTGTAAATTTATAAATACATTCTTGTATCGCCTTAGAATTCCCACTACATATCAACTGTTAAATTCCGTTTTATTTGCTAGCAGTATTATGTGCCATTCTGTGAAGGAAAAGTATAATAATATATCACGGAATAACAACACCACATGTTAAGGAAAACTGCTGCCTAAGCACAAAAGTAATTTTGTGAATTCAACGCGTTTTATCACATAATGAGAATTTGGGAACCCTGTGGAACAAATATGACAAATAGTATTTTCCTTTAGTTCATACATCTCAAAGTAACTTAAGATTTTATATTCAATCAGAGTTATTTTGTTTTCCTCTGCGCTGTAATCGTGTTTCAAAGTTTTGATGTGCTTTAATGAGTTTTGTTTGTACAATTATTTGATGTGTAACAATGTATGTATATATGTTATCGTAGCGAAGTGGTAGCGGTAAATAAATAAATAGAGAATGTGAGGTATCTAAAAGCATAAACTGACAAATCCAGATTTAGTTGAAATCTAACAAAAATAAGTACATTTAATATGAATCCATTGTACACAATATTTAGTAGTAAATAACTTTCCGAATTTGAAAAATGTTTGAACCCTTCATTCAGACTCCAATAATATCAACAATAGTAAGCAAACGAGGATGTTTTCAATTTTATTTCACTTATATTAATTGCAATTAGTGGTTGACTAGGTACAAAAAATAACTATAAGTACTTCTCTTAATTGGAAATACAATACGAATTAAAAACTATCTATCATTAAAACTAATAACTAAACACAAAAACATCGTTAACTAGAAAGTATTATTGCATAGTAAACATATTTCAGTTTTAATGTTTAGGCGACTCAAGTAATAATCAACAAACATAACTTACTTACAAAAATTAAAGTTTAAAAAAGTATTTACTTCAACAAAAATTATAAGTTTAGATTGATAGTTTTCACGCTATTGTTAGAACTATGTCGTTACTGCTCACCGTTCGGGAGGAGTTCTCATGACAGATTTGTATGTGTATTTTTTACTATATGGTATAAATACTGTCATAGAATATATTGACTATACCATCTTACTTACTCTAACAGTCACAGTTTTATTTGAAAATAAATTGCAATGCAATAATTTTGGTAATAGTTCTTAATATGGCTGGCAGACGTTTATTGGATATTAACGCCCATTAAAACAATCACTTTGAAGTTATTTTGTATTATAGAGACATTTTCACCTCAACCAAGCGATCTTCTTGTTTAAATCAAGTACTTTAATCTAGCTGCGTAGCCACATTGTAATCTTTTTCTTCAGACATAGTAACATTTAAATAAATTACTAATTATTAGTTGAATCATAAACTAGTTACATTTTCAACATATTTAAAGGTCGTATATTGAATACAGATGATCTTCAATCCGTATAGTAAAATTAAACTTTGTGTTATGTTTATAAATAAAACATAGTAAATAAAAACACAAAATATTACGTTTTTGTTGTAGGAGGTCAACAAATAAAAATTAACAATATTGTAAAGATTATTTTTCAATTGACTCTGTTGGCCCTGTCATATCGAAATCTTACATAACATGTAAATAGAAGTTGTTAAACGAAAATTGATTGACGATTTGATGTTCAGTCTACCTTTGAAGATAGGCGAAAAATATAAAGATGGAATTAGGAAAGGATCAGTAGTGAGGTAATAATGAATAGAGAAGTTTAGTATGAAAACATATAATGTCTTAGGCCTCGAATCCACGAATCGATTGAAAAATCAATGTATGAAATACAAATGAGAATGTAAGCCTGCAACAGTTATGATGAAAACTATGGAGGCTATCATAAAAATATTTTGTAACTTTATCATGTGGGAAAATACACAAATTTATTGAAATTTGAGACGAACATATACTTTAAGCGATTTCACACAATACGTAATGACAAATAACAAAACCTGACAAAGGCGTATGAAAAAAATGTTTAGTTTTTTAATATTATGCTAAATTCGATCAGTTTAATAGATACAATCAAATGCCGATATGTCAAATTAAGTTTCGTTTATGTTTCTTGCATTTGACGGTTGATTTGGTACCAAAAATATGCTTACATGGAAAATATAATACAATGGAAAAAATATGAATCACAAAAACGTCGTTTACTACAAAGTGAGCATGCTGGAGATATCATATTTTGCTTTTAAACGCCTCATGAATAAATTGAAAAATACTCTTTTAAAATGGAATCATTTTACAATACAAAATCTATGTATCTACCTACATTCAACAGAAAACTTTTGTATAGTATTATGTCAATCACATAAAAATATTTTAAAAATACAATACCTTTCCACCAAGAATTGACAGTTAACATATTAAAAGTGATCACATAAAAATATTTAACATTATTCAGATTAGTATTTCAGATATTTTTGTTAGGACAACGATGAATTATCTTTGTCGTTTTTTTGTTACCATGTTCACTCCTAATGAGGAGAATAAGGACTCTTCATGAAGCTTATCTTAACAGAAATTCTTGTACACGAACTGCTTGTTACTCAGTCGGTCAACCTCTCTTTTACGCAGAGAGTAAGAATAGAAGTATAGGTTTCGGACAGGATTTGTGGATTTCTAATCGCTCTTGCTACTTCCCGTTTAGGGAGAGCATTTACACATCAGTCATCAATACTTTCGAAAACAAATCTATACATCGGTTGAAAAATCAGTTAATGAATGTTTTCATACTGGGATTCGAGCCCACAAAAGCCGCAGCTGGAGCCAATGACGTTGACCACTTGACTACAAGAGAGGAATCTTCAGTTTAAAAAACTATGTTTTAGATGAGTCTATTTTATATTCTTTTCTTGTAGTCTATATTGATAGACTAGTTGATTATACTTAACATAACTGACCTTGAAATCGTGAAAAAAAACGTTAATTAAATTTTGACGTTTTAATAAAGGCAAACAAGTTTGTGAATTAACTATTCACCAAAACGAGTTTAGCAAGCAGTGGATAAACTATATTATGGGAGCATTTTTTAATGAAAACTATAACAGCAATATTATTTTTTGAATTGATCGAGAATATTTACAAAAACAATGTTGGCATTATAGATTTACTATTATTAATTAATAGAAATTGTTAATTAACTGATAAGTCATGAGCTCATCAAGATTTTTGAAGAGGTAGGAAAATATATTTGGTGGTTAATTAATATCACAAAGCTCTATTTGATCAAATGTAACGAAAAATAATGGCATTATTAAAACATCAAAACGGGTTTATAAAGTCATGTGAATTTGTGGTGTTTTGAGGGGAGTACGAAATTTTAAAAATCAGTGAACTCCTTTTTTGAAATTATTTTTGGCTTTGATGAATCGAAAACTTCAGGTGAAACATAAATAATTATATCAATGAATTGCAATGCGTTTAAATATAGCCTAAGATATATAGCTTTAAAGGAATTCAACGGAAAGAAATCAAATTTGAGTTGTTGAGATTTTGTACATTTCAATGTATTTCGTCACTAACAATCGGCACAATAAAGGCAAGAAATCAATTGAAATCAATTCTAGGATAAAATACATCATAACATGCATTCCAAAAATCTCAAATGTTTAATTTAAAAAATCTAGATTCGATATTTGAACACAAAACATTCCGGGACTTTAACACAGACCAAAGCCCCCTATAATTACAAGCCATGCTGTATGGCCCATCAACAGGTATTTTTACAGACGAGTGGTCCATTACATTTACTGCAAGATATGAAATCGATATTTTAGGCTAATCAAGTCGATTTGTAGCGTATTTTAATAATTTGAAATAGTGAATACTTAAATGTGATATCTTTAATGTTAATAGAAATAAAGATATTTTCAATGAGCTCGGTGGTAACGTTTGTGTTTTATAATAAACTAAGGTTGATTAATTATTAATATTAATTATTCCACTGGCTGTGATAAATGCAACGCATTTCGCTTCTTTAAGATGCATTTTTAATTAAAAATGAAGAGTAGAGTGGGTTTGTTTCTTTCTACTGGACGTGGGGAGGGCGTAAGACCCAAACAATGATAGTACTAACTATATAATTAATTGCTAGTGTTTGGAGGTGATAAAGTTAGTTATGGTCCGACATAGTTAGTCTGAATATGCTTATTAAAGAAGCGAAACGCGTAACATCCATTTACACAGCCAGTGGAATAACTAAGTTATCAATTCTATTTTCATATTAGGAATAAAGTTGTTTACTTAATTTGAAAGAGTATAATTATAAAGCCTAGTCGTAATAAATGATTGTTATTAATCGACAATTCAATGTGTGTATTTTGTAATAAATTACGATTCTAATAAATTTACCCTACCACACATCGCATTTCGTGCCATTCACTACATATATTATGACGATGACTGTACTATATAATTTATTGTGACGATTTAATTATGACTTAACATGCATATATGTTTGTTATATATTATAGTAAAGAAACACTGAATAAACTCACAAGAAGTATTTTCAAATATATGTTATATTCGATGAAAAACAGAGTTGAGAGACGATCTTCGTACAACTGCCATACAATTTGTTGGTAGAGACTGCGACTCCTAGGACTACTCGTAAATTGCAAATTTTCTTATAGCACTGCTTGTAACTTAAGGTTGCTTTGCACAGACCCATCTGATTAGGTCTGACCATAAAGCTCTTACCACTAGACCACAGAAGCCAACATCGCAGTTGGGGTCAAATGGCACTTTTTTAGTACTATACAGCTTTAGTTAAAACGTATTTTTTTATATACTAGTTATCAAAATAAGCTCATAGAACTAAACACTAAACGGACAAAATGTGATGGCATTATTTTATAATTATTACAGAACTAAATATTTCTAGACAGATTCTTGCCATTGGTAACGGATCTCACGGGTTAAAATACCAGTTCGGATAATTTCATAAATTGATTTGTGATTCGATTTATGGATTTCCGTTCTAAGGCAATAGATATTTGCGATGTCTGGAATTCCCTCGGGGCATATCAAAAGAAAATAGCTAACCACTATTCCTGTCTTAACCGTATTATTCTATTCCTACTCTTTTAAAAAAACCTCAGGTGAGATCGATTATGATGCCATATCCTCTACATTGCGGAGGGACATGATTTAAAAAAAACACATTTATTCAAATATTCATTGAATTAAAATAATGAAGTGACGATGTCAATCCGAAAAAGATGAACTGCGTACAGATTAAAATGAGATGTTTAATGCGCTTGTAAGCCGAAAAAATGTAAAGCTTCGTCGTAAACATATCTTCAAAACCCTACACGTTTACTTACGATTTTACTAGAAGATAGAACTAGAGTGACGAAATGTTTTATGGGAATATTCACATGTGAAAAATCTAAATCGTAAAACATTTTCTTATGTGACAAAAAATAATAGATCTTTTGTTATAAAGCAGGGATGGTAAATAAGATTTGATAAGCTAATTTATTTTTTAATTCGTGGCGCGTGCCATTCCTATTTAAATAGACATAACGAAATTTCAATCATATTTATTGAATAGAAAAAAACAACTAATAAAATATTAATAAGTTTATAGGTACACAGGTTACTATACTATTTATTGAATAAATTAAAAAAAACGAGACACAAAAACGAATAAGGCTATATGAAAAAATTTAATTCCTAAGTAATTTTTGGTTGATGTTTTTGTTTCATATTATGTGCCGAACTTTTTATATTATCCTGATATGTTGATTGAAATTTTTTACGTGCTGCTGAATCTTTTTTTGTCAACCTTTTTCAAGTCTTTGTATATGACATGATTCAATAAAGAAAAAATACTTTCACACGACTATGTGGAAGAAAAAATGGTCAACAACAAGATTTATAATTTTTTTACAGATATAAAAGTATTAAGAATGCTAATCCATGTTTTTAATATTATGCTTTCAATTCGGCATTTCGATTCATTTATTTGTGAGTGTATACAATTTCAATTCTTCAATACTTTTTCGCATTTTACAAAATTTTGAGTCAAAATCGGATACGATTGCAAGCCAATAATTTCCATTTCAAAAATTTTTAATACATTTTTTTAGCGTGCCGTCGAAAATTTCTCGCGTGACAGACTGGGCACGCGTGTCACGTATTTACCATCGCTGTTATAGAGGCACCAATTTTCGAAATAAAAACTTAAAAGAATATCAAACATTTATATGTCAAGTTCACCCACAATATTTTTTAGGGCAACTATTTTATTTGTTGAGGTGTGGTCCGATTGCTCGGTAGGATCAAATAAAAATATAAATGGCTTTCTCTCGAAATATAAAAAGATATTTACCCAACGCAAATCAAACCTCTGCAAATAAACAATATATTTGATATCCTATTATTTCCTTTTTTATGATATGAATATTGAAATGTATATTTTTTTAACAATGTCCAGTCTTAATGAGAAGCAAATATGCACTTAATGGAGCTTAACTCTATAATATATGATTACTGTGGGTAAATAAGTTGTTTAAACTCTCTTTTTATGAAGATAGCAGGGATATATTAATAGGACAAGGACAGGACTACTATTTAATTAATTGCTCCAGCTACACTTCATTGTTAGGATCGGTGACCAACACGCTTTGATAAAAAAATCCATAAATCAATTGAAAACCCAATTTACGAATCTTTTTGTACTGGTATTCGAACCTGTAATGGAATCTCTTTTTATATTAGGTGACCATTTTATGAATTAGAAACTATGTGGAATTAAAGCGAAGTGGGTTCTTAGTTCAAAATGGTGAAATAAGTGTCACAGCCTATGTAATAACAAACATGTAATTTTGAATTTCACATATGTCTTAAACCAAGATTTAAAAAAAAAATGTAAAAGAAAACAGCCTCTCAATTAATATGGGTGTGGCTGTAAATTTAAAAATCTCATTTTATAAAAGAGTAAAAGTACATAGTATTGAAAGGATCATTTCGTCGTTAAAATTCGATAGCGGGCTTAAAATATTTGTCTGAAGGATTATTGCTAAAGCGATGACAATGGATGCTTTCACGAGACGGAATTCAATTGAACAATACCGAAAGAATCGAATAAAATAAAAAATATTCGGATCGAGAATTATTTTATTATGTTATTGATAAAATCGAATAGATTGACCAAAAAAACCGAAATCGGTCTGAATATCAAACATTCAGTCGGCACGGAAGATAAAAAATCTGATTCAGGCAATTCAACGCGACATTTGCGAAAATCAATGCGTCTCTGGAAAAAAAATTGGATTTTAGACGTCTAGTTTCAAAATGAGTTATAGTTTTTTTTGTTCATATTTTATAACAAAGAGTTAACATTTAAAGAAAATAATTGGAATTGTATTAAATATCATACTATGCAGTTACATCTTTTTAGTTCAACTGGTTAAAACATGAGCAAAGTTACATAAATATTGTTATATTCTATTAATGGGTGAATTGGCTTTATTTTTGATAGAGCGATATTAAAAAAGCAAAGTGTGCAGGTCATCTTCTAATTATTAATAAAGTTGATAAGCTTCAGTACCATTTACAAATTATAAATCTGTAGCGTTATGGCAAAAATAATTTGTCGATTTTATCTTAGATTACAGGAGAAGAAATATGAACCATGGTAAGTTATCAAAAATTCAAATTAAATGTATATACAATGCATACTACACTTTTTCAATGAATGTTTTTTAAGGATAGCGGATAGCATACCGAATTTTTCCACCTCATGTTCACAAATACTTTTTTGTTAGAATAAACCCAATATGACAAAAACGGAAATCAGGTTTTGCCACAATCCCACAGAAATTTGAACTTTTTTTAATTAAAAAAAAAAAATGGATAAAACACTCACTCAATGGATCCCCCTCATAAATAATGTCTAGTTTACCTGATTTTCCCATCGCTGACAAATATTTTATTGTAAAAATAAACCCAATATGACAAAACCGGACATATTCTCTGAAGGACATAAATACTTAATAAAATTAGTTGAACTGATAAGTTGATTAGTTGATTAGATTGACTGAACTCTACAATAAATTAGTGTTAAAATATAAACGTTAGACACTGTTTACTGTCTGTCAGTTCGAGTTCATTCGTGCACTCAAATGCCTGAAGATGCTGAAAGGCGAAACCCGGGTCGTTAGTGACAAAATACATGGAAGTCTACAAATCCTCAATAATCCAAATTTGATATTGGAATTCCATCAAGCACCCTCAGTCGATGTCTTATTGGTAGTACAGCAAGATTGACTGAACTCCACAGTAAATAAGTGTTAAAATATAAACGTTAGACACTGTTTACTGTCTGTCAGTTCGAGAATGTCTGAAGATGGCGAAAGGCGAAACCCGGGTCGTTAGTGACAAAATACATGGAAGTGTACAAAATCTCAATAATCCAAATTTGATATTGAAATTCCATCAAGCACCCTCAGTCGATATCTTAAATTATATAAAATATGCAATTATTAAATGGTATTATTTGCTATCAATTCTATTACAAAATTAAATATGATAAATCAAGTCAACTCAGGTGACAATTTTTTATTTACTCTTGAACAAATTTAGGTTTTTGATTCATGTATTTGTTTATTCAAACTGTAATTGATTAACTTTTTATTCCACTGGTTTTGTTTCATCTAGTTGCAAAATCAATAGAGTAGCGTATTTTATCAATTCGTTAAAACGTAGTTGTGAATGTTAAGCAGTGTCTAAATAAATAAGTTTTTTAATTATGTTCTAAAAAGAGAAAAAAAAATTAAATATTGAAATTATGAAAGGTATCTAAAGAGATTGCACAAATTAAGCGTTTCAAACGACATTTTATTCATGTGACTTTTTACTATTATAAAATTATCAATTTTATTGATGATTCACACTTTTGAAATATGACACCCTCTTTCGATTCAGTACATTGGTCTGACATAATAGCCACGTGTTACAAACAAGCAAAAATAAACATACACTTAAATATTTTTTCCTAGCGTTGAAAAAGAATCAAATTCTTCACCAATAAATGCTCAGCCCTAAAAAAACTATGCAGTATTCGAAAAATGGTAATATGATAAGAAAATTTCAATGTGTAAAAGAGGCAATGTTTTATGTTTATAAAATAATTGTGATCATCAACATACAGAAACCGGTTGCGCAGCTTTTTTATAATTACTCAGGTATTGCAAATGTTGTTGACTAGGTAAGTAATCACAATTTAATTAAAATAAAAATGTTTGTATTACATAACTGGTAAAGAAAAAGCGACCGGTTCTTAAGCTTAAAAATAAAAAAGTTTTAGGAAGATTTCGAAGAAAGTTATCTATTATAATACTATTTAATTCTTTGAATCGTGTAAAAATAATGTAATAAAATGATGAATTTCTTGTTAATGCTTCCTATAGGATCACCGAAAACCAATATTAAATTTATATAACCCACAGCCTTACCCCAGTGCAAATGCTCTTAACACGGTGAGCCCTGGAGACGTTTTCACGTGGTAGACCAGTCTTTCAAAACATATTTGAGTGATACGTCTTACAACGGAATCCTAGTTTTAGCAATAGTCTAGACTTAAACCTTTCCAAAACATTCATCTAATTTGTGTAATTGTCAAAATCGGTTTTGATTTTATCGATTTAAGATATTATCGATGCCCATTCATCTGACGCCAAGACAGGTTGCCTCGGAAAATTTCTAAGCACATATTAATACCGATATCGTAAACAAAAAAAAATGAGTTCTGCAGAACATGCAAGATGTGTGCAAAGCACAAAAAAGGAGGAAGGGTCCATTCACGTGTAAACATTATCGTTTAGCTCTTCACAAAGAGAAATTTTGGCGATTTCACCATACAAAAATTTAATATTGAAATGTTTTGAACAACTCTAAAAAGTTTCATTTGATTTTATGCAATATTTCCATAGTTATAACACTTTTAGTAAATGCTTAATAAGAATGCTATTTCTTCAAAAATTGACTGGACACAGGGGTGGTTTTACCTGATTTAGGCCGGAGCTGATAGCATTATCTGATATCTATGATTTTATCATAGCGACGCAAACTATTTCATGTATGTGTCGATGTATTTATTATGATTGTGTAGAGACGGTATTAGGACAAACACATTGAAAATGCCTTCCTCTAATGCTTAACTTCAGTCATGTCATGTTGCTTTAAAAACAGTCCAAAAAGTTGCATTAAAATTGCATTAACTGGCCCTGCCGTAAAAATAAGTTCCACCACATTTAGAAAAATCTATGTATATAACATACCTACTACTATCGTCATCAAGTGGTTGTTCATTCCCAAGTCTTTTTCAATATGTTTTAAACAAAGCCATCTAAATTTCTTTAATCTTTCATTTAGTTTACTCAGCCACATCTGAGAATATATATGTTGAAATTTGGGTAAAAAAACAAGGTTTTTTTTTTTAGAGTCTTCTTGATTTATGTGGACAACGTAAAAGCAATAATTGTTTCCCACTGGAAGTATTCTCACGATATAATTTAGATGAGTTATGTATTGTATTAGATTTAATAGTATCGTTAATCACTTTTAAGGTGTTAACTGTTAATTCTTAGTGGAAAGACATTATATTGTAAAAAATAAAACACCATCATTTGTACTACTTCCACATATTTATAATGATCAGGACCGGTTTCACTCATCACGAGCATTATCAACTGATGAGCGAAACCGTTCATTATAAATATGTGGAAGTAGTACAAATGAATTGTGTTTTATTTAAAAAAAAAAAAAAAAATAAGTATCGTTAATCATGGGTTTTGATAGCAAAAAAGGTGTCGCTTGCAGGCATGTATTCATTCTTAAAGTGATGAAAATAGAGCCTTAATTCGCCTTTCAGCACATAACACACCCTGGTTTTTTTGTTAAGCTTATGTTTAAAAAGGTTCCAGAACTGACAGCAAATAGCTTTTATGACAATGATTCGTGGTAACTAATTATTTAGCCGAACCGGTTTATGGCCGTTAAAAATAAATCGGTTGCTGATTGACCGATGGGTTAAAGCTGAAATCAGAAAGTAGGTGCTTGTTAATAGACTCGTCCACTTCACGACAATTATTGACAAAAGGGAGGAACCTACATTGTTTGAAGTTTCAGTTTTTATTTTGGCAGTCAGTCTGGTTTCGGCCTATGTTTTGAAATTGAAGTAAACGTAAATGTAGACTCAATTTTATGTTTTAATGTATTAAACCAATGCATCTTCATTAATACATAAGAGATGAACTGGATTGAAGTGGTATTTGACTGAGATACTAGACATCGTGGATGGTGATAACCAAGCATTCGCAGCTCTTCAACCGGGTATTCTCACACAATACACGCATTTGTAAAAATGTTTCCGATTAAGTGACTATAACAACATTATTTTGTATAGCCTGAGTTTTCTGCATTATAATTATAGTTCATGACAGTTTTTTCCAGCGCATTTTAAAAGCAGACAGATAAGGTCATTGCTATTTTTTTTATTTATGTCGATACAATAACTTTGTTTTTTAAATGTAGACTACAAACAACAACATTTTGATTGGTTCCAACCCTACAAATAAAATACGATTGTTTATGGCGACATTATGGATTTAATTCAATCAAATGAATCAAATATATTTCGAATATGCCGATGGTTTGTTTGACAGAGAGAATCGACATCAAGATAGCTTAACGCACATAGCAAATAACAGCGAACGATGTTTGATTATTAAATTTGTATCTATCTGTATGAACATTGAATAATCAACAGTTAAATAAATTAATTAATATACAAGAACGAATTAGATATGGGAGTTGACATGGGTAATTAATGATTTAATTTAATAAGAACAATCTTGTATCTCCTCATATCTAAAAAATGATAAGTGCTACATTTGAAAAATTATGTTAATATTGATAAAATAAAGAAGTCTAGAAACATTGCGTCTTAATTATTATGATGATTACTTATTGAAAAGTTTGGCAACTTTTTTATATTGGATCATCATTTTAAAGGTTATTTTAACCTTATTCACCCATATTCGTGCTAAAAAATCCCTTCGGATCTGATGCAGTCACATTTCGTTACCGTGTGGGTTTTGTCATATAAACGCGTTAATAAAGTGAAATGACAATTTCAAAAAGTGAAACATGGTTTTCTGTAATATTAAGTAATTGTTTTATGTCATATTTTGTGTGTAAAACCTGAAATCCATATCAAGCTATACGAAATTATCGAAAGACGCAAGAATCGAAATTATTCATAACAGTACAAGCTCGAGACGTGTCTCGGTGCCGTTTGAAACAAAACGGTTACATACAGTACGTCATGCATCTCGGATTGTTTATATGCTATACCTACTATAATTTTGTATTTTTCGATGGTAAAATTGACAAGGTTCTTAAATTATGATTAATTATTCAAAGAAGACGAAAACTGTAATATATTTTTAATTTTTAGTTACATTTAGAACTATTTTATTTACAAATAGTAAAGTTTTCAATTTTTTGTATGACCTATTTCACAGATAATTTAAAGGCTTAAAAGCAGAAGTAACTCATTGCTACACCATGAATACGGAAGGGTTAATCGTTTTTAACATATTAACTGTCAAGTGATGGAAAGGCGTTATATTTACAAAAATATGACGCAATTTGTTTTGTACAACTTCCACATTTTGAATATCGACATTTATGTGTTAAGGAGTAAATTTCTTTTCTTTATTACATTTTCTGTGTTATTGCTTATAAAAAAGATACTTAAGCGCATTCTCTCTAGAAACAATAATTAATATTTTTTATTTTACTAATCAATAATACCCTAAAAGTTGACGTCGGGTCGGTAATGCAATGGTCAACATCGTTGGCTTCAGTTATGGATGACTCAGATTCAAATCCCGGTACGGACAGTTTCATAAATTGATTTTTCAATCGATTTATGGTTTTCTGTTTGTAAGCATGGATATTTGTGATGTCTAGAATTTCCCTTCCACTCATTCGATCTTAAAATTGGGGTGAAGCGAGAGCGATTAGCACATTACTAGTTATGTACTAGCCCAATCCTATCTATACTTTCTTCGAAAAAGAGAGGTTGAGCAACTGAATAACAAGCAGTTATTGTAGAAAAACTTCTGTTGAGATACTTTCATTAGGAGTCCATAAATGCTCTACATTGTAAGCGGACATGGTAAAAAAAACAGTTATCTATTTATTGAATTGGCATTTTTTTGGTAGAGCTCAATTATTATAATAGGATAACATATTAAAGGATTTAGTTCTACAAAAAGTTGTCGCCTAACTGCACAAACAACACCTGCACACAACATTTTCATTTAGACAGAAAATTTCATCTTCACACGTTTGTTCTAAAAATATAAAATGTTTCAAATTTGAATTGTTGAAATTTTGTACATTTCCATGTATTTCGTCTCTAACGACCCGAGTTTCGCCTTTCGACAAAATCTCAACAATTCAAATTTGATATTGAAATTCCATCAAGCTTCAGTCGATATCTTAAATTATAAAACGTTACATTTAAAATCATGGCATTATTTTTTTTTTGCGAACTTACATCTTTTCAGATTACCTGAATTGCTAGTCGAATAAAAACGGTATTTATAAATTCTGTCACTCACATTTTGTAAATTTGGTACAATCTTCACTGAAGTCATTCATATTTACATCAATTCTTTCTATGAAGACAGTTTGAAATTTGATGTCAGTGTAATTGTACCGGAAGCAATATTCTTTAGTTAATATATTACATGTGGGAAATACCTACCAAAAATCTTTATCACTTCTTTTTGTCGTGGTGATGGAGTTTTCAGGCGTTTTGTCGGTATAAATTGGATATATTTACGAACACAGCCTGTCACGAATTTGAAGGAATATTTATTGAAGTGTGGATATTCGAAAATCTACGATTCTGAAACGCGATTTGGAGATAACCGTATTTCAACAAAATCAAATATACTTATTTATAGCAGGGCTTGAAAAAACGATTTACATTGAAATAGTAAACAATTTTTTTAAATATCTAAAAAAATTATATTTACACGTTTTTATCGTTCATAAACCTTTTTTGCTTATTCTATCAAACATTTTAATCTTGAAATAATTAAAATGTTGAACGATCCCACTTTGAAATTGATTTAAAATTGCAAAGATTACAATTTAGGTTTTATATTTGTTGCAAAAAATTTATCTTATTCTACCTAAGCAATGTAACACTTACAAATAATGTAGCGGCGTTACGGCAAAAGTTATTTTTCCGTTTTTGTCATATTGGGTTTATTCTTAAAATGAAATATTAATTTGTCAGCATGCAGTGGTGAAAGAAGATATGTTAGGCATTATCCACGAAGAAAATCCAGTGATTTTCCATTTTATTTTAATTTTTCTTAACTTACCAAGGTTCGTATTTCTGTGTAGTTATGGCAAAAGTTCATTTGTCCGATTTTGTCATATTGGGTTTATTCTCACAATAAAATATTTTTCAGAATGTGGTAGCAAAATTTGATATGTTAGTCATTTTCCATAAAAAATCCATTATCCATTTAATTTAAATTTTTTGATTATTTATTCTCCTGTAAGCTGAGGTAAAACTGACTACAACCTGTGGCATAACGCTATAGAAATATTAGTTGGGGCATATAGATAGAGATATAAGATTACGATATTGACTTTACTTTCTTCTAATGTAAAAAGTCATCTATACATATAAAAGTTAATGTTTGTTTGTTTGTCCTCTATGCGTTCCTTTACCATTCATTTGATTTCGATAAAACTTTGGTGAGTTGTTGTGCGCACACCCGTGAAGGTTTTAAGAAAAAAATTCCAAATCTTAAAAATGAATCAAATACGTACAAACAGCGATATGTTGGAAAAGCCTTCTGATTTATTCGTGTACGCACCAGACGGAAACAAAAAATATTGTGTATCTAAAATCCAAAAACACTTCAATAAACAAAATTAAAACATCAACCCTTTCTTTCTTTGAGTGGCATTGCAACGCATGCCGAATACTCACTAGTCTCTTATAAAAATTGATATTGTGATAAAGAATACTTATTGTATACTAAGAATTTAATCTCAGAAACGGTTATGGATGTCTCTAGTCACTGTGACTGATGTTAGTATATTTCCACTATGGAGGATTATTATTCCACATGTTACGATTTCGTCGTAACATGACAATCGTCACATATCGGCGACACGCACCTCGCTGCGTCGTTGGTAGGAGACGAAGGGGAAGCCTCGCCAAGAATTGCGTTAAAACTTTGATTACGCGCCAGGATGTGGAACGGGTAGGATGTGTCGGTAAAGCGCTGGGGATTGGCCTCAGACAGCCGAGTTCGCCGCCGAGATGGTTTATTATCCAAGGACGTAGTTTTATATTTATATATTATAATAGTTTTCCTGTTTTAGTGTAACCATCTGTTCATAAATATTGTTTCGTCGTGTAATTTCTGTTTTATTTCTTCATAATGTAAATTCTGTGCATCTACGGTTTCCGCGTCTCTAATTAAATGTGTTTTTAATGGTAACCATGTTTTAATTATTATTATTATCTTTCATTTGGCGTGTATCTTCACGCCTGGCGCCCAAAATTTAATTACCCCATGTATTTCTACTTACAGAACAAAGTACCGAGTTGGCAAACCTTATCCACTTCTCTGTGATAACTTAATCCTAGTTCTCCGCTGAGCTCCCATTTTACATATTTTGTGATCCCTCTATCCTATATTCTCCGTTTTTTACTTGCAATTGCTTTTATGCGAAATAAATATATTTCTTTTATAAATCACAACATACATTTAAATAAAACAAATTTTTAACATATCTTAATGGTTTTGCTGTCGGAACCATGTGTCGTTTGATCGTATATGATAATCGTTTATTGTATATGAAGGTAAACAATTTAAGAATCGTGGCTTGGGTGACTAGTCGAAAGAAATTTTGAAATACTTCGTTGTAAAGCCACACGCTTCAAAAAGTTAGTAAAAGTTGTATGCCATTTAAAATAAACATTTTATGATTATTAAAAGTATAGAGATAATTGAAATAAAAAGATTTCAATCACTCTTTTCACATTAAAAAAGTCTTTCTTGAAATACACTGATTCAATTGATACAATATATCGCATATAATCGCTTATAAGGTATTAACTCTCAATTTTGGTGGGAAGGCATTACCTACATTCTTAAAAATAAAGAAAAATTTATTTGGTTCTACTACTATTACATTTATATAATAATCAGGACCAGTTTCGTTCATAACGAGAACTATCAGTTGATCAATTGACAATAAAAATCATACATTATTTTTAAAATATCTGATATAATATAAAATATTTCATAATTTATTGGAAAATGTAAAAGAAAGCTACTAGGATAAAATTGACTATTTTATTACTATTTTAAATACAAAACTATTCAGTTGAACAAAATAATGCCAAATCAAACTATAAAAGAAAGCTTATTTCTTCATCTCAGGACGAGAAGCAACCGCTCGGCAAATTTAAAAAAATGCACTATCCCTGAAAGGTATCAGTCCCGAAAACACTTTGAAGGAAATGGAATTAGTACTCCATATTGTGTTCGTAAAATGTATATTTATATAAAAATAACAAAGATTTTTTTGTGTACAGAATCTCGCAGCCACATGAGTGTTTCCCTTAATTATTTTGCACAATGGATCCGTAAACGACTGCCGAAATCATTGCGGAGTAGAATTAATGGTGAACTCGTTAATTGAGATAGCTTTCAAGATGGCGTCCATGGGGAATGGCGGGGAAACACGGCCGCATCATTATGTCTACGCCAACATCACGTGCGTCTTCCCCATCCGAAGTTATTTGCAAAATTTACCTTTACTGAAATGAGATGGCGTTTGCCTATGCCTAGAATAGAACGAGAAATCGCCTGCCATATAAAAAGAATTGATGCTTCCCTTAACGATTTTCAAAGATTGAACAAAAAAAAAACATGAAATTCTCATGACCTCATCACTTTTACCTTTTTCTCAAAATAGCTCCGGAGTATTAAGAAGCTGAGAAAGAATTTTCATTCAAGCTGAGCTTATATATTTAAAATTATAATATTTACTTTTATTGGAGAAGCTTGTTTACTTATTTTTTACCGATTTACCGAAAACTGTGTAATCATTAAAACCATATAAATTGTAAAGATTTTTTGAATGTCTTAAACGATTTAGGTATTGCTTTTCATATTTCACTAATTTAGCAATGACAAATTAAACACTTTTTAAATTAACATAAACGATAAATAAATTCTTGTCATTTTAAATAAAATTTATTTCTAAAATTTTATCGAACATTTTATAAGTCTACATTACTCGTTTCAACTGCGTAAATTGATACATCAGTTCCAAAGTGTAATAAGTGGTAATCTGTGGTTATTTTTAAATGACAGTGGTTATTATTACGTTAGATCCAAACTGAACCAACTACAAAAATTATTCATATTAGAAGAAGGAAAATTGTTTATAATATTTTAAATACTTTTTTAGATAATCATAGAATATAATTAAAACTCACAAAAATTAGATATACATGCAGTGGATGATTAAGCCTACCCAAAAATTGTTCTTATTATCACAGAACTATGCTTTTTGAGTTGAAACTGATGTATCGTAATGATATTGCAAATTATAGTTTTAAGTTGATAACCTTCAGTCACTGAACAACTCTAACTATATTTTGTATAAAATAATATTTGTAGAAAATTCTAAATGCATATCTGTTATATAAAATTTCATTATACTTTTTCACGAAGTAAACAAGTACAAGCTACACACTAGTTAGTTAGTTTTTAAAGGAATTATTAATGACTGCATATTAATAGTGGTCTGAAACGGAGGAAATGTGATAAAATTACCCGGTCCGAGCCCGACTAATTCAACCAAGCCCGGCCCGGAACCTAGACTTAGTACCACACTTGTTATCGGAACTCGACCTTAAGCACAGATTAATATTTCTTGGTTTGAAAAAACTGATCTCTTAAAAATTTACTATAAAATATGATATTATAAAGAACTGATATGTTTCGGTTTTTGAATTTGAGTTGCATAAAATGGATTGACATTTAACACACTGTACGTACCTAACTTTTCCACATATAGCCGCATCCATAACTTTACGAAATAATTTCCACACTTTTACCATGCTCCTTTTCAAAATTTTTTAATATCGTTGAAACTCATTCTGAATGAATTTTCTGGCACAACCTGTCAATCATTTAAATCCAATGGAAATCAGATACTGAATATTATTCACACTCCATTTATGTACGAACGAACAATATTACTATTTACCATTCCCAAATGAAGAAATTGTCTTAAATTTTATCTTAAATTATAAAGAAATCATTGTTTCAGATTTAAATTCAATTAGGTCAAACAATTTTATGGGCTTAGTTTCTTGTTCCTCCATGTTCCTGAAATGTGATGACGCCATAAATGTTACAAACAAAAGATTTTACTCTTTCTAACGATATAGATGACTATGTGAAACAAATTATTTAAACTAATAACTTTTTGTTATGAATAACGTTGTGCTGAAAAATAAATTCCTTACTCGGGCCCGAACCCCAAGTGTATTTACTCACCGCAATCCAGTTCACGGGACAGGCAGCGCAGAAACCCAAGGGCTAAGCCCGGCTGAGTGCAGATATCTTAATGCTAACCATGGATTATTTGATGTTATATTTGAAAGATTTCACATGTAAAAATCTATGAATCTATGAATATTTTTTAAACGCAAAACAAGGTGTTATTTATGAGTATGAATTAAATAGAATATCACAATAACAGGTGTTTATTAGATACGATAACAATGCTGAGACATGAAATATAATTAATATATGAATGAGAGGCTGAATGAAAACCACTGTTCCGCCTGAAGCGATTCAGCTCATTAGAAGAAAAGTATTTTAGACAATGTTTATTTTTATATTATCTATTGTGATCGACAATAGGCACGTGAAAAAATATAACACAGATACCTTGCCAATCAATCTAAAAAACAATGTGGGCGATGATTCCAGATGCTTCGAGTTATTTCAATTCTTTTATTTTTCTTAATTATCGACAGCTGGTTTTTCAACATTGAAATATTTATAAAATACCTCAAAGTTATCAATAGCTGTCAGAAATATTTGTAAGTAAACAGAAAATTGTGAAATAAATAAACGTGATGTAAAGAATAATAATATTTAGTGGTTTTAAAGTCAAGTCTACTGAACTGTTTATTTGTCTAGTTTAATTTTGTAATATTAAATTCGATACATATAAAGGTTATCAAAATGTTTGTATTATAAAATGGGTTAGTTCTGACTTCATGTATTAAATGTAAATAATAAAATATAACTTGATCTACTGATTGTATATTTATGTTTTAACATCTGTCTATTAACTTGTTGACTAACACGGTCCATTCAGGTCCACGGACTACTTCACAATCTTCTTTGTCCCAAGTTCTCGTCAATCAAATCCAGTTTTTCGGCATTCCCCTTGTTTCTTTCATCTAATTCCGCGAATAGCATTAGGTTGATTGCTACGATTTATTTTTTCATAATAATATATTTTATAAACAAGAATCTAGATTATTCAGATATTCTTTTCCTGTCAAGTCATTAAATATTTTTTGTTAGGATTAAAATACATAATCGATTGAACGGATCAGCGTTAGTGCAGAACTTTTAATTTTCTATAACCAATCTTGTTATACTTCAAAACATTAATAATTGAAACGTGCACGAGTAGGAAGCTATATACTACATATTTACTGCAAAATGCGTCATTTTTATTGCAAAAGAGTACATATGGCAATTTACATCTTTCCATTTATTACTTACATCGTATAATCAACAGAAAATGATTTTTTCAACATACAAAGAGAACATTCTTAATTTATTGTAAAAGGGTACATGTAATAAGCATATAATAATATGAGTACCTTGGTATCAAAGTCGGACAAACGCCACATCCCACGAAAGTCATGTTTTTATTGTTTGTGGTAATGTAAGGGATGATCTTTTCATATTAATTGATCATTAAACATATCAGAATCCAACGGTTTCATATTAATTTTTTAGTTTAAAGTTCGTAAATAGTTTCAAAAATGGAACCTAAACATCCATTTTCGGGAAATCAGTAGACATATGTCCACTGATTTCGATCCACACATTGACACATCGTCCACACATTGACCAATTACAGAGCTAGAATTTACTTTAAAGTGTCATGGCTGCCGGGCTTGATGAAGTGTGGAATAAATATGAAATGAAAAATCACCTCTGCTGTACATTTTCATAGATAGCTTATTTCCGTCTTTAATACCAATATACTCATTTATTCTTATTCCGCTGAGATAAAAAAGAAACTGTTGTATTTCCCTAACCATTAATGTTGAACAAATGATATTTGTATCCCATAAATGTGTTTCTTTAGTTATGTGTTGTATGATAAAACATTGATTCTTTCTTAGAGAAAGTTTTACAAAAGAAGTTTTTTGCGATTTACTCGCAAGTTAAAAAAAAACATATACACCCTTTTACGTGTGCATGATTAATTGTTCGTCTCAGTAGCCGAGTCGAAACGCTTCATGGATTAAGTCGTGTTTGAATTTCATAATGAATAATTTCAACATTGATTTTTCAATCGATATATGAGTCTGAAAAAAATATTGATGTTATTTAATTTGACTTATTGAGATTTTGTACAATTCCATGTATTTTGTCACTAACGACCCGGGTTTCGCCTTTAAGGCATATTCAGGCGTACGAGCGCATGAATGGACTCGAATTGACAAGAAGATGCCGAAAGGCGAAACCCGGGTCGTTAGTGACAAAATGAATGTAAGTGTTCAAAATCTCAATAATTCAAATTTGATATTGAAATTCCATCAAGCACCCTCAGTCGATGTCTTAAATTATTGATGTTATTGTTTTTTCATTTTTTCACACCCACTCTGTCCTATTCTGAAAACAGTTTTCACCGTGAGAATTTAGCTTACATAACATCTTTTAAAAATCCTGTTCTTCTTTTTATTTCTTATCAGAAAAGGAATGTTAATCGACTAGGCTTTATGAAACGGTTCCTTAATACTTAAAATATACAGTTTGTAGGGTTCATGTTTATTCCTTGATAAATTGTTAAGAAAATGATAAAGGAGAAGTAATGACATACATTTTTAAAGTTTCGTTTCAATAAATACTTTTATGTCATATGACACCAGTCAGTTATAGAAATTCTTTTCACCTTTTTTCATTAAATAGTCAAAGTTTTTAGGTAAGTGATAAAAACAATACGGACTACGAAAAAGAGGGACGGAAAAACTTAAGAAACTTCTACACGATAATGACTTCTTCCCTTAGTTATGACAAAAGTATACTTTACGGACATACTCGATTAGGGCTTCTAATCCCGGTATCCCGGTCAATGATTCGATCTCGTAATCCCAGGATTGTTTGAATATTCATTCCGGGATTTCGTTATTCATTGTAAACGTTAAAAAATATTTCATATTTATATTTAAACCACAACGCGAACCTTGATTTATGTACATACTTTTCTATTTTACCTACATGAATCGTCAGACTCGTTGTGTAGTGGTCAACGTCGTTGGCTTCGGTTATGGGTGTCTAGGGTTCAAATCCCGGTACGGAAATTTTTATTAATTGATTTTTCAATCGATTTATGAATTTCTGTTCCTAGACATGGATGTTTGCGTTGTCTAGAATTCACTTCCACCCACCCAATCTCAAAAACGAGGTATAGCAAGAGCGATTAGCTTACCATTAGTCATGTCTTAACCCTATCCTTCTATCCCTACTCTCTTGGAAAAAGTGGCTGAGAAATTGAGTAACAAATAGTTTTCTTAGAAAATCGTCTGGTGAGATACGACAATTGCTTCAGATTAAAATAACTATATTTTTGTGGTATAATTCTCTCTGGACAGAAACAGAGATTTTGACGACAAAAATATTGTTTTTTTTTTTTTGCATTAATTTATAAAAAATCTACTTAAACTTTTATCTAAAAATAAAATACTCTCGAAAAATAAAAAAAGCCATTCCCATTACCAAAACAAATATTAAATTACACATATTCATTTCAATAACTATTCAATTTTAAACATAAAACTACGCTTTTTGAAAAAATTTGAATCCCGATATTTCGGGGTCATAAAATTAGACGCCCTTTTATACTCGACCCAGCCTTTTCTTGCTGTGTAAAAAAATACAGACATTTAAGACGTTACTACCGGTAGAATAAGAAAGTATGACCTAAAAAAGTCTTTATAAGACTTATATGACCTCATAACTAAACGTTATATTTATGTTACAGTTTATTCTCAGTAGGCTTAAAAATAGCAAAATGCTTTTTCGAGAAAGATTTCACCAGCCTAGTACAGAAATTAAGATTTTCACGACACTTTTTAAGCAGTGTGGAAATGTTAAATATTTTTTTTTCGATCACGTTCTCTCCCAGTCATATGGAGTCCTTCGTGGTGTAGATGTACAAAATTTACCGTAGTGATTAGAAGGTTTTGGGTTCAAGTCCCAGCAAGGTTGGTAAATTTTTTTCAATTGAAAATTTGAGATCTTGTGTTTGTGATGTTTGTTTATCACATAGGATTTAAAGATATTGTACTATCAAAATCAACAACAGTTTTTTAAGAAGAACTCGATATTATTCAGTCACTCCACCATCTGTTTTTTCGAAAAGGATAATGACAGAAGTAGAAAACTAGTAGTTAGCTTATTGCGTGAGTGGGAGGGGAATTTGAACATCATAGACATACGTTTATAAAATAGTTCGTTAAGGATGCGATCGCGTGGACGCCGCAATCGAACATGATGAAACTCAAGCGGCCACCATTTACCATTAGGCTACAAGGCTGAAATTTTTAATTTACAGCTAATTAAGTATTAAAAGTAATTCATAACATCCAAGAAAATTTATACCTGATTTATAATTTTCAAAATAATTTCTTTTCAAATATAACATGCCGCTTAAAGCCACACCTAAGATCAATAATATGATACATATTCTTCTGTCCGTCATCGGAAATTATTGAGTCACTGTTTCTGTCCCAGGAGGAATAATTTCATAAAATTGATTTTTTAATGATTTTTTTTGATACGTTTTGTTTCTAACGGTACACTCAAATGTCTGATGATGCCGAAAAACCAAACCCGGGTTGTTAGTGACAAAACGTATGGAATTTTTTTTTCCATGTCCTCTCCCAATGTGGAGCATATGGTTTCCTAATGGAGGTATCTCAACAGATTGTTTTCTATGAGAACTTTTTGTTACTCAGTTGCTCAACCTCTCTTTAACGAAGAGAGTAGAAATAGAAAGGTAGGGCTAGGATAGAACTAGTGGATAGCTAATCGCTCTCACTACGCCCCGTGAGGATGGGATGGGTGGGTGAGGAGGGAGTTTTAGATAACACAAACATTCAGACTACGAACAGAAATCCATAAATCGATTGAAATATCAATTTATGAAAACTGTCTGTACTGGGAATTGAACCCGAGACATCCGTACCAGTAGCCAACGACACCGACTTACTGCCGACTTACGCCGAAAAGATTATGCTGGGATAACTTCAGTTAGGAGTCCACATGCGCCTCATTGGGAGCAAAAATCGTTAAAAATGTGTTATTTTACTATGAATAAGTTATTCCAGCTGTTTATTCCATTGTTGCATATATTTTAATTTGACTTTGTTAATTCTTGATAACCTTCGTGCATTAATTTTATACGATAAAAAAAACTGTAACAACATTCCGTATCTTTGAATTTGTCAATATTATATTTTATAATAAATTTAAATTTAAACGGTTTTTTTCTGTTATGTAAACTGTGTTTTTTCTTTTATTTATTTTCCACCATATCTGCTCCCAACGTGGAACATATGCATTGCTAATGGAGCTTATCTCAACACAAGTAAATCATTTATTTTATTGTATTGTGTTCAGTAGAATTAGTGGTTAAATACACATACCTAGTGAATGATATTTAAAAAAACTACCTGTAAGTGCTAATTCCTATTTTATTTACTTCTTTGTATTGTCATATAAATCTTTTTAACAAATTTATTTGTTTTTATTTTACACAATTGTTAATTGCTATTCAATTACTGAGACTGGTTTTCATTGCAAATGATTATTTGTGTTTAAAAATAAGTAAGCAGATATGCATTCATATCTTAAAAAAAATCATTAATTGATTGCTTACACGGAAAAAATAGTCGACATGCATTGTATTCATTTGGGGACGATAGAGCTAATTGTTACACTTTTGAAACTTCAACATTTAATTATGACATGAAAAAAAATCTTGAAAAGAGAACTAAAAAAAACTATATTCAATTTTGTTGGAACAAGCTCTTTCTCCCCTTCAACATGTATTTTTAATTTATGTCGGAGTTTTTGCAAAACAATATTCTTTTTTATAAAAAGTTTGACTGTATATTTTGTTTGGGTTTTTTCTGCAAGAATTATTCAATCAATGTCAATTGTAATTGATTATTGCTTAATACTTATTCCCGACAAGAATATTCTAAGCATATAGTAAACTTGTTATACTTTGTTATATAATCATCATTATCATTTTTATCAATGGAAGCATTTAGCGCTTACTCATTTTTAGTATAACTTTCCGAAAGTATGTTTCACAGAATTTATTTCCTGGCCTTTGTAAGTAATTTTAAAGAGCTTGACAACAATATATATATATATTGCATTATAACTGCACATATCTATTATATTTAAATAAAATATTCTCAATAAATAAAAAACATTTCCATACTCAAAAAAAAATATAAAACCATGTATTTATTCTAATTGAAGCAATAATGAGACACGAATTTCATTTTAAATATGGAATCTGAAACAAGAAATTACGCTTGACCCTCCAGGGAAAAGCGTGACCGTATAGTCACATTAACACCATCGCCGATCTATTCCAATATTTGCCCCATTTCTTGCTGAATATCGTTGCCTCTCAATTTCAGTTAAAAAGGATATTTAAGTTAGTTTTATACCGCCTGTTTTCACACCGTTATCTACTAAAAGCACAAACGATTTTTTAAATTTACTTTAAAAAGTCGTCAAATTTCAACGAAAACTTTAAAAAATCGTGCGTGCGTATCGTAGCCTTCACTCAATTTCGATTAAAAAGGATAGTTATGTAAGTTTTGCACCACCTGTTTTTGCGGCACAGGTGTTGCAAAACTGACATAAATATCCTTTTTAAACGAAATTGAGTGAAGGCAACGATATTCAACAAGCAATGGGGCAAATATTGGGATAGATGGGCGATGGTGTTTACTGTGACCATATGGTCACACTCGTCTCTGGAGGGTTTGACAAGTCACGGGATCTCGGAATTCAAAAAAATGTGCATGTTGGAATCCCGGGGTCATAAATAGGCTCCGAAATTTGATGTCCCGGTGGCAATTGAAAAGATGTTCACACCTTATGACAGATCGTTTTTTCATTGCAATAAAAAATTCGTCGAGGCATTGGCTAGTTCACGGTTCAAATTAATTAAGACTCATTGAATGGCGTCAAATAATGCTTTAATACTTTTTTTCGTTCTTGCAATAATGTTTCTTAAGTGGAATGATTACGAGAATAAATTGAGATGGCATGATGATTTAAAATCAATATTGTTTTATAAAATAATAATACAAAATAATTTAGATTGGATTTTTCCAATGGACTTGGTGGTTGCTTCGTGAAAATTCATTTTTAATTACTTATTTAGACTCACTCACTGAGTAAAATATATTTTAAGAAATCAATAAATACATTTTAACCCTCACGTAACGAACTTTAACGGATTTAACAGATTAAATTTCGTTTTCAAAACTCATGTCCATAATCCACCAAGAATCACCAGTCACCACACCAAATAAGTTAATAGTAAATAATGTTCTGCGCGTAATCATACTGCTGCAGAAGTTTACTCATGCCAGCCGATGATTTATCATGTGCCTAGCTACTTTCAGTAAAGGGTTTCCAATTCCAAAATCCCGGTACCCCAGTCAGTATATAATTCCGTAATCCCGGGATTCCCTATATATCAATCCAAGAATTTCGGCATTCGGGATTAACTACCTCGGTTTGTTCATATGAATAGTTTTTTTGTAATACCCATTTCATTAATATAAATGTATTGCGATCACCCTCTTTATCATATTTTGTAACTGTTGTTTTTATCCAATTTTAAATCATAGATGAATGAAGACCACTTCATAAATGAATGAAGAATAATATTTTAAAGTAATATTGAAGGATATGTCCTCTTTTTGGATCTCGTAAAACCTTTAATTATGTAATAAATAAAATGAAATATCAAACTATTTTGATCAATATAATGACATATTTTTTTGTCATCTTTTGTAAATGAAAAAAAAATACTATAATGCCAAAAACCAATATTAAATTATACATACATTCCAATTGAAGTAATCATGGATATAAAATAAATTTTAGCTATACAATTTAAAACAATAAATTACACTTAATGTGAATTGAAAAAATTTGAATCCCGAAATCGAGGGATCATAAAAAGGGTCCAGGATTGAAGGGTCTAGTCTAGTAGTGTGAATGTAGAGAATGCATTTCATCTAAAGCGTAATTTAATTTGAAATAATATTATACTGTTACCATACCCTTAACAAATGGAAAAGAATTAATATTCTTTACATAATTAATAACAATGAATTCATAAAAATTATGGGAGAGTATGTGACATACCTTTTGTAATATGACAAAAATACGTCTTATATGGTCACTCCATCGCCGGCAGAGAGTTATCAGTACTACATATCATGCTATTTAAAAAAATTACCATCAAAGTGAGGTAATTTTTTTAACCATGACCGCTCCATAACCATGTCGAGCGTATGAAGGTTATTAAGTTTTTCAAGCAGTTGCACATCCTATATCTTTTTCGAATGATAGTAAGGATAAAAGGATAGTGCTAATGAAACAAAATTGCTGCGCTCCATTTTTGGTATTGAATTTAAAAATCACACACTTCCATGCTTTCGAACAGAAATCGATAAATAGATTGAACTATCAATTTATAAAACTTTTCGTATTGGAGAATCGAACAAGTGAGCACTTTAAGCTAACGACGTTGAACACTTGACCACAGAGCTGGAAATAGGTAATTCTAGATGTTTTAAATACAATCGAATAATACTTTACCAAGAAGTAAAACCAAAGAATAGCAGTATGAAAACGAATGAGTTAAATAATTTAAGACATTGACTGAGGGTGCTTGATGGAATTTCAATATGAAATTTGAACTGTTGAGATTTTGTACATTTCCATGTATTTTGTCACTAACGACACGAGTTTCGCCTTTCGGCATCTTCAGGCATTCGAGCACACGAGGGAATTCGAACTAACTCAAATAGACAGTTTATAACGATTATATACAAAATAAAATAGGACAAATGTTATCGCTGTGTCTAAGAAATTAACATCTGGACTAGTGACCACCTTACGAGTGAAACAGAAGGGGGGGTTTTAAAATAATTATTTAAAGAAATAGTTTTGTACGTATAGTAATATAATGTTTTTTTCTCATTTTTATCAGTAAGAATAAAAAAAAGTAACCAGTAAAATAAAGGTTGACAAACTTCTCAAAATCATTTCATATTGAATATATAAATATAACGCCTTTGCTTATAGATACAAGTTCATGTTTTGCAGCATATTTTAATTTTGAAATTACACAATTGCACCAAAGTCGAAGATTTATTTTTACACGCATAAAAACGCACGTGTTGTATTAAATTTCATAATATTATTCTAGAGAAAAAAAATATATCAGCGGTTTAGATTTGCTTGCTCTTGATATTCAAGTATTTAAGGTTAGGTGAATGACAAATGCACCTATTAAGATCGCTAGTCTACTCCATATGTCTTTACGGCGTGGAGTAAAAGAAAAAAAACGGGTAAACACATATGAAATGTGGTGTTGGAGAAGGATGCTCCGAATAGCATGAACGACCAAACGCACAAACGAGTTACAAATCCGGGAAAGACTCTCGGCCGTATATTCAAGACACCTACTGGGCCTTTATGGCCACGTCGCCCGCAAGCCTAGCGATACTTTAAATATTTTCCTTTTAATAGTTCCCTAAAAGAGTACTACCCAACTAAATTTCTTTTAGGAATGCTAACTTTTCACTCTCTTGAAGCACGAAGATCGTTTTCGATTCTAAAGCATTTCTCTCTTCTTCTTCAGGGAAGAGTTTATAATCTTGAAATTCTCATGTCTATTAATTTACATGCTCCTAATGGTTATCTACGTGGCCGAAACCATATCCAGACAATTTTTATTCTTAAAACTTGTTCTTCGCGTCGGTCATTCTAGTCACCAGTTGCCAGAGCCGTTCGGATGATTAATGCACTGCCTAGAGAGCTGGATATTTTCAACACTAAACTATGGGTATTGTTCACTAAATATTTTTTCCTTTTAAATTAATAATGTCTTTTTTTTAATTATTTAGTAATTTAAAAAAAAAAATGTTTTTATTTTCATTATTGTTTTTATTAGTAGTACTGTTTTCAATCATTATTATTATTGTTGTTACTGTTATTATGTTTGTGGAATGCATGGCGCATTGGCGTCAGCTGTAATGCCATGCATTTCAATTTTTAAAATTTACAATAAATAAATAATAAATAAATAAATAATCTTGAGGGGCTCGTCGTCATAAGAAAGGTCAAATGCAGAAGAGAACGCTAAGGACCCCGACTCACTGAAGCGACCAGGTGAAGAGTGACACGGGCCTCTTCTTACCGATGGCCTTCAGAGGAGCGGAGTGCAGGAGTGACTGGTGAAGGATCGTTGAAGAAACGGGGTTGTTTCGATATGGAAATGACTACAGACAAAAATAGCAACATTTAAGGATTTATTGACTGTTCTTGCTTGAGATACTAAATAAAAATGTAACATGTCTTCTATCGTGAAATTGTCGAGCGCAAATTATGGTTGTAACTTTGTTGTATATCTTCAAAAAGCATGTAATGTATATCAATATATAACCTGTCTGTGCGGGTAAAATTTGGTGGCGTCTGAAGTGGAGGATATTTATTAAGGAGGACAAGGCTTATCCCGGACTGGAGCGCCAGAGAAAATATACATATTTATGTAAGTATTGTTCTTGTAAGATAAGGTTGAAAAATTAAAATAACATCACTTCAAAGCGGTACTCGGCTATAATTTTGGCATTTTTTAAGATGAAAGCCTTGCACTGGGCTGATAATATTTTTAATGCATTGTTCATTTCAAAACTTGTGGTTTTGGGCAATTTTTCGCTTAAAAAATTATATGATTATAAAAAACGGAAACCTAGCAAATCCTGTTAAATGTAATATGGCATTTAGATAACTGATAAAGGAAAAATTTTACTAGTCAAAATACAGTTCAAAGAGTACTTTATAACTTGTGCCAGGCTTGTAATAAACGAATCTATATTTAGCCTCATTAAGATTGACTGATTCTTTTTTATGTAATAAAAAATCAGGCGTCTTAATTAAAAAAAAAGACCTACCATTTACTCTCATACATAACAGATGTTTTTAAGTTGTATTCAAATGAAACTTTATTGTAACATTTGCATTAAAAAACACGAAAACTAATAAATTTGTGGGTTTTGTTCGTTGTTTTTTTTTAATTTATTTGTTTGGTTAAAACTTTTATTCTTAGTAAATGTATATTCATAACTCTTATATTATGAATTTTCAAATATTTAATTTGTCCAATGCATGGCGTATTTTTATCAGCAATAATAAATCAAACATAAAGTGGTAATATTGAAATGCAATCTTAAACATAAAATAATATTTATAAATCACACATGTATATTTATATACTTACATATATATTAAATTATATAAACATTGGTTTTTATTCAGAACTCTATTTTTTTTACATAAAAATTTGAAATTTTGATAACACACTAATGAAATTTTACCTTGGCTCCACATTTTTTTATTTTAGTGTTTCACAGCGAGACAGAAAACTACTTTATATACTAACCTTTACGAATTTACTTTATTGAAGTTTCCGGTAAAACATATTAGTAACAAAGTCAACAATAATATTATAATATATAGAATACCATTCAATCTACGATAATTATAAATATCTGATCACAATCGTTTCAGTTTTTAGATAATAAATACTAAAAAAAAGTTTCAACAAATAATACAGTAAAATTGACGTTAAATAATGTTGCTTGTACATCATTAAACATTTATGTATTTACAATGTTTGTTATAACTGAATCGTATTTATCGTTAATTGTTTTACGACTATAACTAAGCATTGTATGCAGTACAAATTATTGAAGTAATTAGAGGACATTGAAAAATAAATACTTAAATTAAACTGTCTATTGATCATACGAAAAAAAATTTAATGTCGTAAATAAAAAAATCGTTTTTTGTCAAATATCATAATGTGCCCACATTAATATTCGACACATACTTTTTTATTATTTTCAATAATATTCCAGTCCTTGACAACACTAGCACGGTTATAATAATGTTAATTTAGCAGACTTTGTAACATAAACTGAAAACTTTTTAGTATTTTTGAAAAAAATAGATTGTTTACATACTGAATTACATACTCTTTTATTTAAAATATTTCGTTTTTATTGTTGTTACTAAAATGTATTTAAATTACTTACCCAGTTTATACAAATACTGACACAGAAATTCACATTGTTAAGATTTTTTTAAATTGTGCATGTTGAATCGATTACAAATTAAAGTTTTCGAATTATTAATTCGAAGCATAGTTAATTATAACTTTCGATTTAAAAAAATCACTTCAACCATAATGAACACACTGTATATAATATTACAAACAAAGCTGTTTTTAATAACTGAACGCTATTTCATTCTGATAATGTTTTAAATTTCCACATTGAAGGTTAGCCAGATATATACCGACGCCTGATCACGGCGTTGCGTCGTGCACTACTGACTCCGCTAACGAATCATTTCTGGTTGGACGTCGCGTCGTCGCTCTTCGGCCGACATAAACACAGCCTCCATCCTGCGGAAGTTCTGGGTACAGTTGAACGCGCTTTTCAGTGGAGCATTTTTTCTTCTTTAGCCACAAGTGTATGTTGTCCTATTTTGCTTATCGAAAGTTACTGTTTTGTCGTATTGTTTTTGTATTGCGTATGCTGTTATTTTCTTTTAATTTATATTCCGTCGGTTTTGTTTTCATGTTGTTTACGGTATTTCTGTGTATTTATTATTACTAAAAATTGACTTTACTACGCGCGATGGTTGAAAAATATTTGACATACAGCATTTATTGACTCATCAAACATGTACCCTCAGACAAAAAGCGAGTTTGTTCATGTTCACCCATTCTTTGATGTTTTCATATGTTTGTATATTTTCTTTCTATATTTTCTTACTAATTATGAAAGCAAGTTCTTGACAGGTTGACTGTTATGTTTATTGTAACGTTTTTTACAAAACAAATTCTTTTTCCGATTTTATTTTACCGTATTAACAAAAACAAGCGGTCTTATTCTCAAATTTATTTGAGTCCGGACACTAACCGAGCCCGGTTAGTAATAGAAAACACCTTTGCGCAGAACGTAATGATTTTGGCATTTGCTATATACTGTACAAGAATGTTGTTAGCAAAATTCAACTGGAAAAAGACGAGAAAACGTAATATTAATTATCAAAAATTAAATTATTTAAAAAAAAATGATTTACAGAAAATACAAATCAAAAGTAGAGCTTCGCGAGACTCTTACGTTATGTATTGTTTTGGAGAATAAAACTTTATCTATTTCTACATTTATATCGCTTTAAAAAAAACCAATTTATCATCATTGCCTCTACAACCCTTGCTGAGTTTGACCTTCCCCAAAAACTTTTGTGCTCTAGCAGTGTCTTCAATTCCCTTGTGACTAAAGAAAACTCCTTCATTTAAAGTTTGAAAAAAATGTAACCCGTATTCCAAAATCATAAATAGAAAGAAGAATTCACGTTTATTTTTGGTTTGTATCACTCATTTATATTATAAGTGTATTTAATATATATAAAAATTTACAGAAAGTTCTGTAGGGTTACCAAACAAATCTAACAAAAAACAAATCTATTTTATTTAATATTTCAGAACTCTTTTCGTATTTTTCATTTTATTTTTAACTATCTCCACTCCCATTATAGAGCATTTTGTTTCCTAAAGGAGTATCTCAAAAGAAATCTTTTTTATGAGAATCAGTTTTTTCTCTCTCTGTTTTTGAAAAGAGTAAAAGTTATCCGGAACATACTAGTCAACGAGTTATCAACCCCGTTGTCTTTGATTGAAGTGTTCACTGGCTTGAATCGATTTACAAACTGATTTATGAATTTGTGCTCAAGGGCATACATTTTTGTGATTCCCAAATAACCCTTCACATGTCCGATCCTAAAAACGAGGTGCAGCGAGACCGATTAGCTAATCACTATGCCTGTCACCTGTCATAGCCCTATTTCCTTATCCCCACCCTCCCCCAAAAGGTGTGTTCAATTTTTGAAACTTTATTCGGTATAAATTTATTATTATGTGGGAAAAGTATCACAGTTCACATTTATTTTCCAATAATTATGTAACACAGACGATAGCCATTAATTTAGAACTATTCTGTTCTTGTCCCGTTCTAACGATAGCGTGATGACAAAACACACATTGTGTGTTAGGTACGTGTATCTAGTGGAACTAATTGCGTTCTTTGTTTTCAATTATTTAATCAATTAATTGCTAAAACCTTAGCCACTCTTCCATATTCTCATAAACAACTATTTTATTCATATTAATAACGAATTAGCTGCACTTGAAGATTGTATATAATATCCAATAAAATGGTGCTTAATGGAATTTCAATATCAAATTTGAATTATTGAGATTTTGTACACTTCCATGTACTTTGTCACTAACGACCCGGGTATTTTATTTGACAGTTAGTATTTTTTTGGTCATATCTACTCCCTACTCGGAGTATTTGGTCACCATACGGTACCTCCGAGATTCTCCTGCCAGTCTTTTTGCCTTTTCCCAGATCATCTCAACGTCCATTATCTCCGTTGAGTATATCCTATCGATGGTCATCAGCAACCTTCAAGGGTGACGGATTCCTAATATAATATAAGAATAGTGGCAACGGCATACTTATATTGTGGTTTCATCCGTGGATTTCAGTTAATTAGAAATTAATTGTTTAGTTGCAAACATCTACCGATAGTCTTATAGTCAATGAATATGATAAGTTTGTGTTTGTTTTATTAATTACATTATTCATTACGATTCTAATTATTTCTGACAGAATTATATTGTTTTCATATATTAAATAAAGTATTTATTACAGTTTCCAGTCCTGACGATAGCGAGGTTATATCATATTTTAAAAAACACTCATTTTTCTTGAAGTATGCTCCCAAACACAGCTACATGAAATTGTTTACTACTCTATAAGTGAATCAACTTTTTAATAGCGCTTTTAATTTGCATTTATTATTTTATATTCGACACGCATTTAAATGTAATTGTTCGATATTTCATGACGTTTGACATATGATTGCAAAGAAATCTTTGTGTTTTTGTTATTATAGCCATATCTACTGTCTACTTGGAGTATATGGTCATCACAAGGTGTCTTCATGATTCTCTGTTGCTTGCCAGTCTTCTTGCTTAATCTCAGGTCATCCTGGCATCCCGTAGCTCCACTGAGTACATCCAATAGATCAGTGGTTCTCACGGACAATTTATCCGTGGCCGTATTATAAACATCAGTGCCCTTATGGAAATGTTCCGTTACCGCACCAAATTTTTTAATGGTGATTTAAAATTTTCGACCGATGCATTTACTAAAAAAGGGGATCAACATGTATGTTTATTCAATAAAAGACTAGGGGGTTTTCAGACTGGAATGGTCCTTGATTTTGCCGCCCCCCCCACCACTTTTCCTCAAAAATTTATATTTACAAAAGTATTGTGTTGTGGGTACATTTAAAATTATCAACTTGTGCAGCAGGCAGAAAATGTTTATGTTTAAATATAATTTCTTTAAAAACATGTACTATATTTTTATAATCCCGTCATTTACAGATATAGAATGTACAGATGCATCCATATTCATAAAAAAAATCAGAAAACACTCGCTGATACACATGTATTTGGATAATCTCTCGTAAATGATAATTACACGATTGCAAGATGAAAAGCGTTGGTTATCGTATAACATACCATATTACTCATTACGTTTTCGAGCCATATTCGTACGCAATTATTTTTTATATCAATATTTATTACTATAAAATTGTTGGTGGCCACAGAAAAATCCTCTGGTGGTCGCACATGAGAACCACTGCTATAGATGGTCATCAGTGGCATTCCAGGGCGACGGTATCCATCTGGTTGATAGAAGAGACAGACAAGATTTAGGCTCCCCTAGGGCATCCGCAGCACATGTCCAGGTCTGGTCCATCATCAATTTTTTTTTATTTTGGACCTGAAATTGAGTCTTATAATACAGTAAAGTAATGGAAACTTATAATTTTGTTGTGTTATTATACCGATCCCAATTTACTATATGGCAAGTATATAAATCTAGATTTGCCACCTTGCTTTGAATGTTTCCCCATTTATAAATTTTGACTGATCTTTATTGAGGGAAGCACTTTTCAAAGAATCGATTTGGTCACTATAACTGAGGTAGTTTGTATTTGTTATAGATTTGGGTTATTTAGTCATTCGACCCTAACGGATAGCTTTGGCTTGCTTGGGAAAAATGAACAGTTTCTTTATTTTCGTTTTTTTCTATTTCGAGTAAATTTAGACCACGCAGACTCAAGTCAAACCGTTCTTGTGTGATATGGGGTGGAAGAAAGAAATTGTTTAAGTCATTTTTATATGGTGAGCGTACTCGGTAGAAACTTGAAATATACATTTTATTTTTAGGTAACACGTACAGTTTCTGGTTACCAATAAATTTAGGTAATACAAAGAAACAAATTCTAATACACTCATATCTGTTTTTGCACAGTATCCGTTTTAATCGAATTGCTTTTTATTCGATCAAAAAAAAACAATAATTTATTTGAAAACTCTTTTTCTCTTTCAAAAATTTATGGCATAAATAAATCCAATTCTTTAATTGAAACATAAGATAACAATCGGAATCCAATTATGGAAAAAAAGTTAATTATATGGATTGAAGATCATACGCAAAAAGATATTTCTATCTCATATTTAAAAGAAAAATAGAGCACAATTTGTTGCACAATCAGTTGATAATGCTCGTGATGAGCGAAACCGGTCCTGATCATTATAAATATGTGGAAGTAGTACAAACAAATTGTGTTTTATTTGTTAAAATATAATGTCTTTCCACCAAGAATTGACAGTTAACACCTTAAAAACAATTTGTTTCGTTTGAATTGCACATTTACATAATGATCAGGATCGGTTTAGCTCATCGTCGAAGCATCGCGATCTGCGTACTGATCAATATACAAATGTGGAAACAGTACAACATAAATTGTGTTTTATTTTAAAAATATAATGCCTTTACACCTTTCTTCATGAGTTGACATTGATATGATAGTTTTCGCGCATCGCGCTTCGCGAACATAATCATTGTAAAATGTGTAAGTAAGTATACAAAACGAATTGAGTTTTATTTTAAAACATTGTTGACATTTTTATGTTGGTCCGAATGGATATAGACTCTAATATAAAAAAACTATTTACCAACAACAGAAAATTATAAAAATAATTTATGGATGGAGAAAACATCAATTATCTTGGGACAAACACGTATCAAATGAAATTTTTTATTATACCTGTGCGCGTAGAGTATTTTCCAGAGGAAACAAACTTTACATATTATATGAAGCAAAAAAATTAAGGATTATTATTAAAGCAAAAAACGGTTAATTTTTGAAAATTGATAAAGGGTTCACAACATATATTTCTTATTTATTGAGTGGAGAATTATTGGTTTCTCTAAGGAAATAAGGGAAATAAAATGAAGTATGTCTTGATAGTGATTTAAATTTGTATTATTTTTAGTAAAAATAAATTGCAAAATCATTTCTTAAAACTAGCCTTGTTGTTTTCAATTTAATCAGGTTTTCATCAGCTGTTTGGCTATTGAATATAGTCGTTATATGATTCATACTAAAAATGTTCATTCAAATACTTAATCGACCTCTGTGTTCTAGCATTAAAAACATTAGAAAATGAGACGGTTTATTTTCCAACAAGGTTAAAATAAAATGATTTACAATTTAAATTATCTGTTGCATTGGCAATCGGCTTTTATAAATAAATTTTATATAATGCATGTGAAAATATGTATAGACGTAAATTAATTTTCACGTTTAATATTATTAAGAAACCACGCACACGTGCCCCCAAGAGCTGCAATATGATGCCCCCTGGTGTGGGTGGATTTTGGATATTTCATCAACTTACAACGCAAATAGTTTACCCATTCGGTTATCAGCGTCGTCCCACTCAATGAGTTTGCGTAAGCCAGAATTCATCTCAGAATTATAATTATTGCGTTATATAATGCTTCGTTTTCATATCAATGCAATGTAAATCAAGTCATTCAGTTTCCAAACACAGCCATGTAATCAAAATGTGTACAGGTAAGTTCACGTGATGAAAATATTATTGTAGTCTCTGATTATAGTCGGGCGTTAAAATTGACCGGTATCGTGACTTGGGGGATCAAATACGTGTTTATCATTTAAAGGGTTAATAACTAGGGATTGCATTACCGGAAAAATATGTCAATACCGGTATCTCGGCATTTGAAATGCTTGATGACTTATATGCATTTTTAATTGAAAAAAAATGATATTACAGCTGAAAGTAGCCAACGTGACAAGAATTTTGATATTTTCAAGTAGGTACCTACCATGATTTTCTTCAATATCAATCGAGATCCTTTCAAGGAAAAAATACATCGCAGCCACTTGTGCTCAAGATCTCAAATATTGTATTGAAGAAAATCTAAATTTGGTATTTATCTTATCGGGACTCAAGCCAATTGAATCAATAGGCCTCTTAAGACTAGACCACAATGGCCGATAAATTAAATACCAATGTTGCAAATATCAATTCTTGTATTACAGAAATAGATAAAAATGAGCAACAAGAAACGGTCAATTGGGTTTGCAATACCGGATGACTTAATCAACGCCGTTTTTTCGATATGTCATATTTAAAACTGGTATTTTGAAAATATTTTGTCTTAAGGATCACAAACTGATTTTCATTCATTTTCAATATCACATTTAAAAGGCAGATTCATCAAATCTGAATTCTTTGCATTTTGATTGGATATTTGTCCTGTACGTAGTCTTAAAAAAATCTTCTCAGATTATAATTTTTGTTGGACGACCGGTTATTGAATAATTAAATCGTTTTGTTATACAGTAATATCTAAATACTGATATTTTCCACTTTTAAAACTTGAATTTGACTTTGAAAAAAACCGAAATACCAGGATACCGGTATTGGTAATACCGGTATTACTATCCATAGTTACAACCTTGATACGAAAACGTGTAACAGTGATAGATTTACGTGTATTTTGGTTAAATACAGCAATTCAAGAATAAATAAAAAAGGGAACGTTTTAAAAGAAGGTACGAGTATGAATACAATGTTAAGTATTGAAGATAAGGGAAATTTAATGGAATAGAATCAGTTATTCTCAATCGGTGTTTCGTTTAAATGACAGTTTACCGGGAAAGTGTTCTAACATAAAAAGAACACGCTGATAGCTTTTGTTTGAAAAAACAATACAAACCGACAGAAATTGATTGACCTGCCAAAAACATATTCCCTTTTTTAAAGATGTATTAGTATAAAGCCTCGTTCTCATAAATAAAAAAATACTGACAGTTTGAGTACCGTTCGTAATAAAATTGAGTATGTATAATAGTTTTTGGAATTTCTTCAGTTTTTTTTTTTTTTTTGAATTAAAACACAATTCATTTGTACTACTTCCACATATTTATAATGATCAGGACCGGTTTCGCTCATCACGAGCATTATCAACTGATAAAAATACAAATATAACAGAGTAACATAATTGAGTGTAAATACTTACACTCAATTTTATATAAATAAGCCTGTTATGTTTGTATTTTTATCAGTTGATAATGCTCGTGATGAGCGAAACTGGTCCTGATCATTATAAATATGTGGAAGTTGTACAAATGAATTGTGTTTTATTTTTTAAAATATAATGTCTTTCCACCAAGAATTGACAGCTAACACCTTAAAAGTAATTTCTTCAGTAACAAACAAGGTCGAATAAAAGAAGAGGTTCACGTTATGTCAACTTCTCTCAGACATCATATCCTTTTTTCAAGCGATAAACGGATTCTATATATTGACGCGTAAAAAAATACCTTACTCTATATAATTTTAAGTATTAGATCAAACACGTAAAAAAGTATTAAGAATGCATGGAAAACTAAAATTGGTACTTTAATTAGTGTAAGAAAAGTCTTTTATTTACATTTAAGCCTTTAATATCTTTAAAATGAAACGGAAAAAAACGTTAAATTTTTTGTTGAGAATATATATAGAAAAATGAAAAATCAAGGTGTGGTTTGAACGTCTAGTTAGTGTTATTTTACTGCACTTAGTTTACTCCACCGTAGATAACTGCTCAAGTTAAGTCATCTGGTTAGGATACGTCACCAGCGACACGTGCTTTGGAAAAGTGAAGTACAAGAAAAAAACAAGAAAACCAAAGAAATAATCGCGTAAAAAAGAACGATGCCAACCGAAAAAAAATCGAGAAAAAAAATGTACTAAAATTGTTAAGACGTAGCCATCCTGTACCATTTCTCTTTTTCTTTTATTATTTCAGTGCAATAAAAATTTTTTTTATGTGATAACCATCACATAAATAGTTTTTTAATCACCAATGACCAAAATTATACAATTATCAATAACAACCTAATAAAAATGTGCAAATCAAATATGTCCGGTATCTAATAAATGTGAAAATAAAACAGATTGTGTTTACTGTTTCAAATAAGTTGTATAAATTTTATCCAATAGTTTATACCAGTGGCGGCCGGTGACAAGAATATTAGGGAGTGCAAAAAAGACTCACCTATTTATACAAGAAATTCATCCTCCGATTCTTGGATTTTGAAAACACTTCAATAACACGAACATTAAAATCCGATATTGACGATACCAATTGTTTCTCTACACTTAACATCGCAAGAGCATTTAGTCTGTCTTGAGTCATGGTATTTCTCAAAAATGACTTGATCCTTTTTAATGTTGAGAAACAACGCTCACTTTCCACTGAAGTCATCGGTATTGTACAAATAATCTGTAATAACTTAACACTTTCACTAAATACTTCGATTAAATTATTGTTTGTAAAAAGTTGAAGTATGGACAATGCTCCATCGGTGACGTAAAAATCTTCCCTACTGTATATGACAGTTAATTCATTTTTAAGCTTTAGTTTGTCAATGAAATCGTAAGTTGATGTTGCAATATTAAAGTCCGCTAAAGGAAAACTTTTGTGATAATCCGAAAATTTTTCGCTAAAAACAATTTAGCTGCTACTAAATGATCATGGTATGCGAAACGATCTTTCGTTTGATTCACTAAAGTATCGCATACTTCATTACAAATGACATAATGGGGTAAGTCATTTGGTCTACGTCTTTTTGTAGGTTGGACTAGTGACATTTGGGTATTTTCTCGGATATTCTGAATAGAACGCGTAAAACTTTCGATATTCTTATTTATCTCCAAAACATCTTTCGACCTAGATTGAAGTTGCATAAAAAGTATATCACAGTGTGGCATAACTTTTGCAAAGAAATCTAGCCAGTAATTGAAATGATCTTCGTTTAAATATCGAAACAGCATTCCAGCTTGATTGATGGTATCAGCGTCTAAATTTACGGTTTCTAAGATGTGCTCCATACACTCTTTCAACTGCTGCACGACAGTCACTGTTCTTATATTAAAATTCCACCTAGTTATTGGTGCTGAAGGTATTCTTCTATGAACTATTTCTTTTAAAATGTCAGCTCTCTTCGCAGATCTCGAAAAAAATGATGGAAAAGATCGTAAATTTGCAAAAAAGTTCCGAACCATAGTGTTGGCTGAAGCACTTCTCTCCATTATCAAATTCAATTGATGTGCATAACAATGTATGAAATGTGCGTATGGATACGAAGCTTTTATCAAAGCCTGCACACCACCTAATCGCCCACTCATCACTGCTGCACCATCATAACTCTGCCCGATTAATTGTGCTGGTTTAATGTCGAGAAATTCCAGTTCCTTCAAAATCTCAGATGCAATACCTACCGCAGTATGATCTTTTGGGATAATAAATTTCCAGAAACGTTCATGTATCTTCCCGCGCAATTCGTACCGTATTACCAAAACGAGTTGTTGCGTAGTGGCTATGTCAGTTGTTTCGTCCGCCTGGATAGCCATATATTTGCTCTGCGATATTTCATTTTTAATTTCGTTGCGACACACCTCCAAAATTGAATCTAAAATGTCATTTTGAATTGTTTTTGAAGTTCCCTTGAAAACACTGCTGCTCTCTAAGTGCTGTTTCATTGCGATGTCAATCTCTGAGACGAAATCAATAAGCCCTCGATAGACACCTGGATTATGGGAATCTGCAGTTTCATCGTGTCCCCTTAAAGCTAATTCAAATGCACCACAGAACTTCACACAGTCAATTAACCTTGATAAAATATATCGATTTTTATCTACACGCTCATTAATTTGTTTCACTGACGCACGATACCCAGCATCCAATTGGGAACGAATATCTAACGATCCCAATACCGCAAGTTGCATTTCATTTAAAATGTGATTTTGAGAGCTACCGTGTTTCTTTATTTTGAATGATAGGTGAACCAGGTCCTTAATTCCACTCTCAGTCCAGTTAGATTCACCTCCAAACAACAGACACGGAAAACAGAATACTGTATTAAAACTAGTACAGCCACATAGCCATGGTGTTTTTTTATACGTTTCTACATTAAATTTCCGAGTAAACACTTTATTATAAAGCGTACACTTCTGAAATAAATTTAAGCTTGGCATAGGACGACCTGCTGCTTTAATTTCCAGCCTTTTCGAAAAAAATCCCGACGATTTTCTTTAATGTATGCACGTAAATATTAGACGTATGTTAAAGAAAGTAAATAAATTTGATGGTATGCGTTTCTTTGTGGCAGGCTCAATACACTAGAGGTCCTTTCGACGCACGAACTAAACATATGCGACAGGTCTCTGCGAGTTTGAATACTTTCGGGAACGGTCGTCATAATTCGGCAACTGGTGCAATGATCCTGAATAACTAAAAACTTCGTATGAAAGTCGAATGTGTGACACAGATGACGTCACAAAAACCAAAGTTTACCTACGACATCCCTTCCACTTAGGGAGCGCTGAACCAAAAATTGCACCGCCTCGACGTATTATTATTAGTATTTTTTCTGGCGCGGAATACGAGGTAGCATTGTGTGAATCATCGCTTGATGCAATATTTTTTTTACGGGGAACACGCGGGAAATTTTAAAATGAGTGAATTGCTATGTTTGTATAATATCGCTTATTACTTGAATGAATAATAATAACTTGAATATGGGAGTACATTGCACCATTTGCTCCTTTGCAAGAGCCGTCCCTGGTTTATGCATTCAATAAACGACGAATTGTAATAATATACCAAAAATAAACAAAGTTGTTATAAATTTAAATCATACAATATAATACCACTCATAAAGTGAATTGAATATAAGAATAATATTAACTTTAAAAATTGAATTGAAACAGTCGACTAGAGATCCGTATTTATGTATTAATTCGATCCATGTCTGATGTTTTTTTCGAAAAAAAGTATTATTAATGAAAGATTTTTCCGATTTTTTTGAATGACTGTTTGAAGTATTAAACAATATCAGTGTTAAATGTAGTTTGTCCTTTTAATTTTGTTTTAAGTTTATATAAAAAAAGCGTCTTTAAGAGTGCCGTTAGCAACAAAAACATAAACTTGTTATTTGAAGATTGATTTGTGCCAACTATGTAATAATAAATTATTATCTTTTGTTTTATAATCCTAAATTTTCCAAATTTTAAATAACTTTATCTAGTGTAATTTGAATGATTTCAACTTGTTTCTCTATACATTCAAAACAAGCTTATGTCTTTTGGGATTTGTTGGAACATTTAGATTTCACTTGGCCACTAAAATAGCAGCTGATGCCAACTTCTTTGCTTTTGAATTCCTTTTAAGGCTGAAAGACGCTTCTTATTAAAATAAAATAAGAAGGAAGAAGCTGTCACCATATAAAGCAGAAGAAGTTGTGCGTAAAATATTTTAAAAATGTTAATTTTTTACTGATTAAAGGGATACCGGAAATAGAGCGTTTTAGGGCAAATGCGGTAAAAGTCTCACTCAAATATATATAATATCAAATTATGCATATAAATCAACACGAGAGAAAAAAAACAATACGTATAAAAAAGGAGATTTATCAGGTCCGTGGCGCTGAGGTCAACGTCGTTAATTTCGGTTATGGATCTCACGGGATCTAATTCCAGTACGGACAGTTTTATAAATTTATTTATATATTTCTGTTCGAAGGCATGGATGTTTGTGTTGTCTTAAATTCTCTTCCACCACTCATCCGATCCAATAAACAGGGCGTACCGAGAACGATTAGTTAACCATTTATTCTGTCCTAGCCTTATCGTTATATCCCTTCTCTATTATAAAAATAAAGGTGAAGAAACTGAATACCATGCAGTTATCGTGGAAATTTTGCCTCAAGATACCTCGTTTAGGAGACCATAAGCCTCACATTGGGAGCGGATAAGATTAATACTTCTGACATTCAATTAATTATGTATTATGGTGATATAATTAATACTACTATTGAAGTTAATGACAAAAAATATGGAATGATAAATTTAATTATAGATTGTTATGATTTCTTCATATTTTAAATATAAAACCATTGTTTATAGAAATCAAGTGCTCTCTGTTGAAATAAATGATAGAAAATGTTAGGTGCGCCCTAAATGAATGTTGTTTTTTTTTAGTTTTGGCAGTCAGTCGTGCTTAGAAAGTTGCTAGAAGTATACGCTTTACAACTTTACACTCCGGGTCCAACTCTAGAATTACGTGTTCCGTACATGGTTCTAGGATCACGGGATTAATACATACTAATACACAGACACTCTCTGTGTATTATACACAAAGCGTATGAGTGTAGTGAAAACTACAAAGTTATAAGGCGTTTACTCTATTTGATTACATCTTTTATTATATCTGTGTTGGTGGCCTTCACATTCCGATATTTAAAAAATAAATTGATCCCGAAAATTTACGATGACTTAATTTTTACCGAGTGAAAAATTTACACAAAATTACATGCAATATGAATTTCATAAAAAAGAAGCTGCAACTACGGCCACTAAAACATTTGTGATGTGGTAGGTGATTCATTAGATCTCCGTACCTAAATGTCGAAGATGGTTCAAACAGTTTTGAACGGGAAATTACGATTAAAAAAATGATAGAAAAGTAGTTATATCTTCAGAAATATATTATGTTTAGAATTATTAAAATTAAATTAAATGTTTTAAAGTGATTTTTTCGTTTTATTACAAAAACTATATTAATTTAGAAAACACTTAATGTAAAAAAACTTTTAATTCAATTTAAGATTAAACACTTTTAAGATGTTAACTGTCAATTCTTGGTGGAAAGACATTATATTTTAAAAAATAAAACACAATTCGTAGTACAAATGAACGAGCATCAGTTGATAATGCTAGTGACGAGCAAAACCGGTCCTGATTATTAAAAACATGTGGAGTACAAATGAATTATGTTTCATTTAAAAAAAAATTAACATTATTTTGTCTACAAATGGATGGCAATTAGTTCTTTTATTTGAAAATATAAAGAGTTTTTATTCAATTAACATATTTAACTCAATTGTTTATTTGAACATATCAACCAATGAAATAAGATTCGTGTTGGCACTGAACCTAAAATGTATTGGGTATAAATTTGAGTGTTATTTATTTTTTGTTTTTAAGTATATTATTTGTTGTATACGGCATTAAAAAAAATGATTTGTATGTTTACTCGCACATACTTTTAAAAGAATAAATTCCATATGCCATTATCATTCATCAATTTGTATATTTATTTTTGTACAACTTGTCCCTTTAACGATAAAAAATAAAGCATTCGCGAGCAAAACAAATTGCTTTTGTGGCATCGAATGAGGCGATATCGCGTAAACTACAATCGGGAGTAGTAAATTTCCCGCCAAACGATAACAAAATTCCGGTCTAGAGAGATTTTCCACGCGCTTTTCCCGGGGACCAATTTATTTGTTGCTGTTTCTTTCTCTAGGGCAGTAAGTTTTTCTCAACAGAATATAGTACGTATAATAGAAACGAGACAATATATTGACAGATGACATGAATATCGTAAGAATAGATGGAACATTAGTATGAAAGAAATATCTAACATTTAGAAACTTTAACAATAAAAATAAATACAAAAACAAAAAAAAATGATTTTCCAATCTAATCTTTTTAGACAAAATTCTGTGAATTTTACAAATCTGTGGCGTTATGGCAGAAGTCTGTTTTTGTCATATTGGACTTATTCTCGCAATAAAATATTTATCAGCATATGGTGGCAAAATTCGCCATGCTAGTCATTATCCGTGAAGAAAATCCATTGAATAAGTGTATTATCCATTTAATTTGAATTATTGATAACTTGAAAATGTTCATATTTCTACTCCTGTAATCTAAGGTACAATTAATATATCAACTTCTGCCATAGCGTCATAGAAATAATGTTATTTATTCTTGGTAGACTGGCATTCATGATTTCTGATCCCGTGGCGAGTGGTAGAGCTTTAGGCCAAGAATGGTCACACTTTTTATCTCTCAGGGTTACGCACTTTAAAAAAAATGATAGTGTTCAACTATAAACTGTACTACCCTAGAAATGAGGAGTGGTAATATGAATGCAATTTTTCGTATTGATTGTGTGGGTTGTAGGTTTAAATATCTTGGCTAAAAAGAAATGATACACATTACCGGCAAAATTATTACATCTTTTTTCTGCACGTTTTATTGACCAGATAAAGCAGAGTTCAAATAGAAAAATGACAGCCTTATTACCTTTTATAAGGGACAAAAACGGGATTAATTTTAATAGCAATCGGTTATAAATAGCTCCATGGCGACCGGTACACCACTTTTATTAGACTTTTAGAAAATGGTCATCGTTGCTTTAAAGTAACACTTTGCGATATCAAGATTGAATCCATGAAAAAATTACAGTACGATTGATTCTTTGAATCAATCATATTGTAAGTGTGAAATTATAACAAAATATATGGCAAAATTTGTTGTTTTTACTACTCTACACGTTCCAAAACATATCTTTTCGACCGTCCATATTACATTGTTGACTTATTCTATTTGTGAAATTATCACGAATCAACGTAGCCAATAAATCAGCATATAAATGCTGATACTGCAATTACTGTTTAGAAATAAAAATTATACCGTTAGCTGCATTTCAATTTATGGCCGTGGTTATAACTTGAAATCGGTTCCCTCCTAAACCAATCTGAAAACAGAGTTTTAAAGAAAATATACATTATATTAATATCTTATTTGTATTGATGTTAAGATATAACAGTGTTTACAACGCAGTGGTAATAACTATCAGTCGTAAATTCAGTTTGGCAAAACATAAGCGCACATGAAACATATAAACAGTTAGAATGTCAGCCAATGTACACTTGGCTTACAACAGAAGCTTCTCTTTCACGGTAGGTACACCAATATGAGAAAACATATAATTATTTTAGAAGTAAACTGCATGTAAATTTACAACCTTTCTTTCAGGTCTATTTTAGCAGTAGTGCATGTTGATAAGCATTTATATATTTGAGTGTTTTCGAAAAATCCCTAGAGTAATATGCGAAGTAATATTATTACGCGGTTACATTGTAACAAAGAAAGATAATCCTATAATTGTATGTAATAATAAAATGATCACGACCTATATAAAATTAAAATTGATAACTTTGTTACTCCACTGTTTGTGCTACTAAGTGGTTCGCCGTTTTGAAAAGTATCTTTAGGCTCACTGTACCGTAAAGTTATTTATTTATAATTTATGCATTGATTCCTTATAAAAAAATAGTCTGACGGTACATTTACAGAATATGCTTCTCAATGAGGCAAACATGTGTTACAAACGTTAGAATAACAAAATTGTCAATTTTAGCTTTATATCAAAAATGAATTTCCACGAAGTTATCGCCGAATCTATAGAAAATATAAAAATGATCATAACCGGCGTGTCTCATCGTAAGCCTATTTAAAAATCAGTTGATAATGTTTTGATGAGTGCAGCGGAACATCCAGTGTTTTTTTTAACACCTTAAATTGAGAACAAATTATTATTAGACAAAGATATGATATATGTATATACATATTTACTTTGATTGTTTCAAACATATTAAATTTGAACTTAGCAATGATGTCTTTTTTTATGAAGTGAGAAAGAGGAGGAAATGAAATGACGTATAGAGTTAATACAAAAATCATTACGTTCGGCGCAAAGGTGTTGACCCTTAATGCCCGGACACTAATAAATCTGAAAAATGACCGTTCATCATGTTATTTCGGTTGTGTGGCTCAATTAAGTGAAGTAATTTTGTTATTTGAATTCTTTTTAAAGTTTTTCAGTGTAATATTATAGTTTTCGTGTTACCTGTTATTAAAACGGATATTTTATCTAAACCAATCTGTACGCGTAACGAAAGATCACATTACTTTGATAAATAGTTAAATTATAAATGCCAAGATGTTATTAGATGTTAATCTAATTAAAGTGTTGCTGTACTTGTTGGTTAATGCGCAAATACACATGTTTTATTGACGAGGCTTTTAAATTTAAAAAATCAATATCATTATGAAGATATACAATGTCAGTAAGAACTGAGCAGGTTTCGAAGTTGCAGAATTAACGAGCATCTGTCTAAGAATATGTTAGTCTTCAAACCTTGTAATTATTAAGTGGTTAAATTTGTCAAAATGCGTTTCAAGAAAAAATTCTGGCAGTGTTGCAATATACAAAATTGCACGTAAAGAAACATGGTTTAATTATCTCTTTGCGCATAGGTATGGAAACAGATATTGAGACTAGGACATCCAATCCCGGACCCCTTTTCTGATGTCGGGATTGAAAAAAAGCCAGGTTTTCAAATTTGAAATTGTCAAACTAAAAAAATTGTAGGTTGTATGTACCACGATAAACCGTGTAAATGAAACCACGGAAAAAAATATAAAAACCTTCAAACAGAATGAAAATAAAGCCCCGTGAAAACGGATTTGCAGTTCATACAAAATAGGAGGATAGGTAGATATGTTTCTAAAAACGCATAAAGAACATAATACTTAGGCATCTATACGATGTAGTATCAGAATATAAGTACAAAATATAATACAAAATTATAATAATTATGAACATGTGCAATCACACAAAAAATGTTTGTAAAGTATGTAGGTACCTAGGTATCTTCAGAATTATGCAATAAGTATTTGCAAGCAGAATTTTGCCCGTTTATTTTCTTCGAAACATTGTATTTTATTAGTAATTGAAGACATGTTACAGTTAAATGACGAAAGTCTTCTAAAAATAGAATAGTGTTCAACTGTTTTTTGTAGATGATTTGGTGAACTGTTTGATTCAAAAAAACAATACATTGTCTGTTTCTGTCAGCTCGCGAAATATGAGTGTGAGAGAGAAGACAACACATATATCAATTATGTTTAAAATATGTAAAACGCACATACCTACACACTCAGCAGCCTGAAACGTTGTATATTTTATATTTTATAGTTCATCGGGGATAAGAAAAAGAATTTGCATTTTACTATAAATTATGTTTTACTATTTTATAGCGAATCCCGAATTCGCGGTATTGGTATTAAGTCAATCCCGGGATTACGGGGTCGACTAATTGCTCGGGATTTCAGAATCCCGCATCCCGGGATTGGAAGCCCTAATTGAGACTAGGGTTTGCAATACCAGACGAATCTATTAAGACCGATATTTAATATTAAGTACCGGTCGTGCAAATATCAAAACACAACAAAATATATGAAAAAAATCTTGCGGTCAATTGGGACGGTATTAATGCACAAATAAATCAATACCGGTATTTAGACATTTCACACTGAATACTGGTATTAAAAAATGTATTTTAATCATTAGCATAAATGCCTGATTTTCATAAATAAATGTAAATATGTCCGACTGCAAAAAAAACCATCTCAGATTCAATGCTGTTTGAACGAACAGTCATTCAGTAAGTGTAATGTAACAGAATGCTATGCCTAAATAGCGGTATCCAAGATATTTTACGTCATCGTATGGACTGTGGAAAGGAAAAAGGACCAAAAAATCCATACCAAAAAATATTGTGTATAACTCACACAAAACGTGTTAATACGTCCTTTCACCTATCTACAGTCGATATATTATATATAAATATAGTATATTAGCACGTTTTTTGTGAGTCATTCACAATATTTTTTGGTGTGGGTTACGTCCTTTTTCTTTTCCACAGTCGATGTGTATCATATTACAGTTATAACTGTTGTTTCTTACTCAGTGATAATACGTTTCCTTAATTTGCTCACATAATATAGACTATTTACTAACTATCAGTTTGAGTTCATCCGTGTACTCAAATGCCTGAAGATGCCAAAAGGCGAAACCCGTTCGTGACGGAACATGGAAATGTACAAAATTTTAAGGATTCAAATTTAAAATTAAAATTCTATCAAGCACCGTCAGTCAATACTGTAAATTATATAATTTATCACGAGAAGACAACGTCGACGAAGGTTCATGTTGACTTGCAAAAATAAAATTATTTTTAATTAAATTCATTTTTATTATAGGGCATTGAAATAGACGAAATAAAAAAAAATATTTGAACTCACCAATGTCAAGTTGCCTTGTGACACAATGTAAGAACTGTATAATAGGTTGACGTAAATCATCATGTTAATAGGTGTGACAAAACATAACTTAAGATTTACGATCTGTATAGGCGTTGATTCCGCCAATGCCTTTACAAATTTATGTATCCTCAGATCTATTTATTGAGTTGGCATTATCGCAGCAGAATTCAATTGTGTATAGTGCATCATCCACTCATTGGGAGCATTATCAACGAATGAAAAATAAATCCAAGCATGGTTATCGAGTGAAGGTATGTACAAAAATGGTATAAGAAATATGAAAAGTATTTACAGGTACTTAATTATAAATAAATTAAATTAAATTGTATTCAATTGAAATGTGAAGGACCTATTACAAACGAATAACTACTAATATGTGATCAAAAATTAAGCAACATTAAAAATCAATCAAAAAATAAAAATAATGAGTTGACCAATGGGAATACTTAACATTAAAATTAAGAGCTATTTATTGAAAGTGTAATGTTAATTTAATTTTTTATACTTCCATAACGGTTGGAATAGTGGAAATTCATTAATTCTCTAATAGTTTTTTTCACAATTTGTCTGGTGTTTCAGTAATTTATTCCCGGAAATATTTCTCTAAATATCTTTATGCTTCTTAGAATTTATTTAATAATTTGTAAACCTTTTACCATGTATTAGACAATTTAGAGATATTTATTTACTCACTTTCGTAAGTAAACTAAATTAATCTGCAAACTATAAAATAACTTCTTTGGGCGACATATCGTTGTGGGCAATTTTGAAGTGATTTATGAAATTGCTTTTCTTCCGATTTTTCATAGAATACTTATTAATAAACCGAGGCCTGAATATTTATGAGACTTCCCTAAAATTCTTTTCGTGTCAGTTTGTTTTTGAATAAATATGGTAAACAGAATCTTCATATGAAGATTTCGGCAAACAATGACTGGGAAATACCTATGTATGAGACTTTTTTATATATTTATGCAGTTAACTTGAAAAGAAAATTTAGGTCACCGTATAATTCAATTTATAGAATTGATTTTAATATTGTGAAGTAGGTATTTTATGATCCCTATATAGAAATACTTTTTACGAGAACTAATCAAAGAAAGTAAAGATAAAATGATTGACTACAGAAAGGTAAAGTAGTTTACGATAAATTGAAAACGAGTGGTGAGGACCCAGCCGGATGGAAGACGCCAGGGAAAGCTTGACTTAATAAACAATATCTAATCTGAACTTTCAAAATAACTCAATTTAATTGCACAACGGGTGATCTGTCAGACCTATGAAACAGACTGGTCTATCTTGAAACAATAATAGTCATGGAGTTGATATAACTGAAAACAATTTCTTTCTGATTTATATGAATATCATTTAAAATCATTACAAAATTTCTTCTTTTCCTTCTAATTCTTTTTGACTTTAGATTTGAAATTTTGAGATTACCCTTATTTTAAAATCTACGTAATTAAATGGTATTAACTTTTTCACTTTCACGAACTCCATTACACTGGTCGCTGCTAGACTTTTTCATTTGGAATTTAAATTGATATATTTAGGAATGACTTTACGTTTGAGACAATTCTGGTTAAAAAACATTTTTCGACAAATTAAAGAATATTTGATAAATAGTTTACGATAAAAAATCGCCTTTTTTGCCACACTACTTCAATATTTTCTATGGATTCGGCGGTAACTTTGTGGAAGTTCGTTTTTAATATAAAATTGAATTAAAAATTGATAACTTGGTTATTCCACTTGGTATTAACTCTACCTAATTAAATAGTAATATTGGTGGAATGACATTTGATAATATTAAATTTAAAATAGATAAATTTAAATTTTTGTACTATTTACCCACGAACTATAGTGTGTGGAAAAACGAATAAATACGACGGACATCACCGACGAGCTAACAACACTTAACGATGCAGAGATACCTACAGAAAGCGTCATACCATACACCGAGACGGGCTATAGATAGAACGCGATCGAGCGTCATAGAAGCCGCACTACCTAATTCTTCTGAAAAAGGCAACAATAATTTCTCATTCGTCGTCGACCGCAACGGTTGGCGGCAGACTGATTCCAAAATGTTTAAATATCTGTAAATTATTATAGTCAGATGGCAATGGCATCCGATACATAGGTAGTATTAAACGTACATATAAATATAATTATATTAAAAACTATATTCTAACATTTTCAGTATGTATCACAATGTGGAGCGTAAGAATTAATAATTAATAGATTGACATGGCCCAATCTTGTCAACTGAAAGCAAGCAATTAAAAATACGTCCGAAACCGTCATCAATCAATTTTCACGAGGCAATTTTTATATGTATCGCTCATCTTTCAGGTTAGAACTGGCTAAGTTGCGTGCTGCGGATGCGTCAGGAGAGACATAATCTTACTTGCCTCTTTTTCCCAGGTGGGATTTTGGCATCCTAGACTACCAGCAGGAACTATTCATAGGATGTACTCGGCGGAGCTGAGGGATGCTGATATGTCATGTGAGGAGAGAAGCAATTGGCGGTGACAGGTAATATGCTCCACACAGGGAGCGGAAAATTGTCAAAAAAGAAGAACAAGTATGTTGAATATAGGTTTAATTATCATACGGGGGTTAATAAAAAGAAAATTATTTTGAAGGTGATCTAGTGTTCTTGCGCCGGTCACACTTCAAAGTAAATTATTTATAAATAAAAACCGTGCTTTTGCCAAGCTTTTATATTATTATTTATAGATTTTTATTAAAAATTATCACAAACTTATCACTTCTCAGACTTCACAGAGCTTTCGTGTTCAAAATTTGCTCAAAATATCAGAACATTTTTTATGACGAATTGTCGATATGATATAAAATTTATACCCGATGACTTGTCGCTGAGAAATTAAATGTTTTATGTGAAAACTGGTTGCCTTTATTTCTCTATTTATGAGTTTTATTTCAATGTATACTTGTTAACTTTACTCTTTAGTAGAATGAACTTTTATCGGTTATAAAAATGTTTTATGCTTATAATAAAATTTTCAATTTGATGCTTTTTGAAACATTCATTTTATATCAATTGTTGGAATGGGAAAAAAATGTAATATTAAAAAGGAAGTGGAAGAATTTAAATAATCGAATATTTCGGTATCATTCAAAATTTTCGAATAATGGTATTTTTTAATTTTTTTTCTGATTTATTGTGGGCTAAGTATAATGAATGTACTTTTTACTATCAAATATTTAAATAAACAAAAAATTAGATTATTGCAAAATTAGTGTCAAGCCATAGTCAATGCAAATGGCTTAGTTTAGAGATATTTGTGCTTTAAGTTTTCATCTTGCTGCGATATTTGTATTGCAACACCAAAGTACGTCTTTTTTTAAGAAAATTATCGAGTTTGCATTTACTTAATTTTTTCATTATCAGTATCAATGTCTAGAATAATAATTTAAACCGACGCAGTAAATAAATGATCCGTCTGCTACCAACCATCCTCCTTATCACATTTAGCATCATTTTCAGCTTATAGTTAACCAACAACCACTTTGCATCCCATCGATCCCATCACCTTCTTCATCTCACTCCTGCTCAACCGTCTCTCTACAACACGTAGATTGGCAACAACTCTGAGCCTAACAAAATTAACTTCTAATTTCACGAGGAGAAGTACTGTGGAAGAAAAATCCGTACGGATGGCAACCCAGATGAGATAGCAATACTGGCTATAAGAATAGCTATGGGTAAAACTGTCAGCATAAACGGACGACAATACTACTTAACTGGCCATCGGCTTCACAGGTCCGCCCATGCTTCTGGACAAGTCAGCATAAAAGCTGGGAACGCAATTCCTAAAGATGTTTATTGTGAGACTATCTTTTACTATTTAAAGATCAGCCATTTCACTTGTGAATATATTTTGAATGTCGAGTTATAATTTTATAATTCCCTGTAAATTTGAATCTAATAATATTATAAAAGAGAATACCGACAAAGCGGAGAGTCGAATCAATTGTGTCTGCCACGTAATATATTATGTCTGCGACGTTAATTATTGCTTTTGATACGAATCGACCTTAAGTGTCGACACAGTAGAAAATTGTTATAAATAGAAAAAAACATTTTTTCTTCAAAAACCACAGTGTATATTACAACTAGAAAGCTGTAAATCTGGAATTAAGCTTTGTTTTTGTTATATAAACACAAAATAGCCATTCCAAAACACTATGCGGAAATCTTACATTTTTGTAGTCGCACGAAATAATAAATTCCTTGTCAGGATATTCAGGAAATGTGTAATAGTATGTACGTTATTATTATTCGGTTTTACCATATGCACTCATGCGTATATTAAAATGTGCGCTAGGCTCTGTCGCTATGGCAGTTTGATATGCGTGAAAATGTATCACGCATTTCCTTCAGCAAAGTAACTACCTATATTACGTATGTAAAATGTTGAAATAATTATTTAATAATGCTAGGATATGAAATAATATAAAACATTCCCTTAAAAAGACGTTATTACAATGCGCATCTTGAATTATACACATTATATTACATAAGAGGAGTTGAAAAGCAAAAACCGATAAGTCGACATTTTATCAAAATCCAACAAAAAATGCGTTCGAAAATTCGATCGTTCAGTTCATTAGATGGACAACTCAAAATTATGCAATTTGAGTTAGATATGCAGTAATATGTAATATTGGCGGTACAAAGAATTAAACAAAATTTTAAAATTTCAGGTCAGCTAAAGGATAAAATATCCTTCTTCCGACTGTACTCGGGAAGTACCTAATTATTAAACACATGTATATACAATTTATGAAACTCAGGTATAAACCAATATGATTTGATTAACCTTGACCATTTGAATATTCCTTTCCAATTATTATCTTAATATGGGTTGTTTGCGGATGTCTGAGTTATGAACTGGACGATCAATATAAACAATATGTTGTTACGATTTCGTCGCAACATGACAATCGTCACATATCGGCGACACGCACCTCGCTGCGTCGTTGGTAGGAGACGAAGGGGAAGCCTCACCAAGAACTGCGTTAAAACTTGATTACGCGCCAGGATGTGGAACGGGTAGGATGCGTCGGTAAAGCGCTGGGGATTGGCCTCGGACAGCCGAGTTCGCCGCCGAGATGGTTTATCATCCAAGGTCGTAGTTTTATTTTTATATATTATAATAGTTTTCCTGTTTTAGTGTAACCATCTGTTCATAAATATTGTTTTGTCGTATAATTTCTGTTTCATTTCTTCGTAATGTAAATTCTGTGCATCTACGGTTTTCGCATCTCTAATTAAATGTGTTTTTAACGGTAACCGTGTTTTAATTATTATTAATATCTTTCATTTGGCGTGTATCTTCACGCCTGGCGCCCAAAATTTAATTACCACATATATATATTTCTCCTTACAGAACAAAGTAAAGTGTACCGAGATTGGCAAACCTTATCTTCTTCCCTGTGATAACTTAATCCTAGTTCTCCGCTGAGCTCCCATTTTACATATTTTGTGATACCTCTATCATATATCCTCCGTTTTTTTACTTGCAATTGCTTGTATGAGAAATAATTACATCTCTTTTCTAAATCACAACAATGTATGAAGTCATTCCACACAATATGTAATTACAAATAACTTGCAAAACTTGAAAAAAGAATACCACAAAAATCCGACATGTTTAATCTTTACAATCAAATACCGATGTTTTTTAATATTTATTGAAATCAATGGTTTACTTTCTACTACAAATATGCATATTTTTCTTTATGCGAAATATAATACGATTTAAAAAAAAAAGTGCGCTATGGTAAGTGCGTGAAAAGTGGAGAGGAATATTTCGTAGTTCATAGTTTTTTGATTTTTCTATGTGAGGTTTTGACTGTTTTAAACATCTAAAATATCTTTGAAGCCAAATGTATAAATTATTTGAACAACCAATTTATTTTTGAAACAGACTTTATTGGAATTCAAACCCGTGAGCATAGCACTGCAACCATCAGGCCCGGAATAACGACATTGATAAGACCAAATAAATTTACATAAGCTGAAGTCGGTTTCATATTTGATAAAAATATATACGATCATTTTTTAGGTTGAAAAATTTTTTCTGTATTTTGGATCCATTGCAAAAATCTATAAATAGGGAGTAAGTGGAAGCATAAAAAGTTGAATAAAGGAAGGCTGACGGTTAACTGTGAAGTTTTTGCCATTTAGCCGTATCGGTTTTCAGTTATCAAAACGATTTCTTTTTGACGTTTTCTCAGAGTTTCAGCATTAGGTGTATATCTGGTAACAGCTTTACTTTTCATCTTTCATCTTAATAGCTTATAGAGTAGGAATTGTAGTGCAAGACGGATATACCAACACCGGTATAACAAAAATATATTAAAAATAAAAGTAAACATAATAATAATGATTACGATCAATTGGGATTGAAATAATGGTCGTATACATATTAATATAAATTCTGAATCTTTCTAGTGTCAGGAAAACTTTACCATGTGAAATATTTTTACAAATAGTGTTCACTTATTACACACTGTATTTATCTAATGAATGGTACATTTCAAAGCAAAAAATAATGCCAAATTAAATTGTTTAGATGTGTACCTTATGTGCAAACGAATTTGTGGTAGCACTGTGGCACTTACAAGCGTCAAGCTGCATTACTAATTAAGATTGCAGATTATGTCAGTAATATCAGTATTCGACCTGAGGAAAACAAAACTACTGCTTGTCAATAGATGGCGGTGATTGCACTATACAATTTTACACTAGTCAAAATGAAAATTTGATGGCTTGCTTACTTGATAAGATCATGTGAATTATCTCGCTCATGACACTCTAGATGTTAAGTATAAGAGTGTCGGAAACAAAATTTAAAAAAAAACGTATAAATTATGTTTTTTAGTTTACAGCAGTGCTCCGAAACCTTTTCTCATTCAAGGCACACCAAAGTACTCATAAATATTTCGCTGCACACTACAAGCCAAAGTATGTAAATTTCATAAACAAAACCAACAATTTATTGATTTGTTTTTATTTGACAAATTTGAAATAGTAGCTAATATATTTTTTATAAACAGTTGTTTGACCAAATCTTAAATAACCTTTCCGCTTTGTCGTCCGAGGCGGTGCTTCAGTTAGCCGATACCCCCACTTTTCGTCCATAATTTTTTTTGCCATTTCGAAGGAAAAGATTGCGCCGCAAGCAGAAAATTTTTATGTATAAATATAATTTCTTCAAAAATATGTACTATATTTTTACAATCCTTACAGATTTCATATTTAATATTAATATGGAAACACGAATTTTTTAATGTACGATACATAAATAGATATAAATATATTGCACATAAAAACGAGAATAATTTAAACGGAGATTTTAGCAACCGAGTGTTTTAATTTTTTCTGATACAAATAAAAATACTCGATTTTTTCTCATTTTGGACGCATTGCGCCGCGGTACACTGGTTGCGGAGCACTGGTTTACAGCACTGTAATCACGAATTCGATATCTCCAACTGTCGCAAAGTCCAACACATGACTGAAAGTATGGTATGAAAAATGTTGCGGTCCATTAACTGTTCATAATAAATCATTTAATACATGCTGGAATCCCGGTTTTAATAATACCGTTTTTGCCATCCCTACTTCAGCCTCATTTCAAAACAAACTATTGAGTCTCACAATTTATATGAGATAGATTCGAAGAAAAAAATATTAGACGCACGAAATATTTTATTTTGATGATTTTTTCGGCAAAACACACACTATTATCGTAAAAATGTCAACGAACTACTGTTTCATGTAAATCTTTTGAAATTGCGTCCAATATTTTTGGTCTCGTCTCTTTCGTTGTCACGTACTTCAGTGGCTATTTTGTATGATGCATTCGGTGGTTGAATCGCATTAAATTATTCTAAATAAAAACACATCAAAATAAGTCATATTTTTTTATGAATATTAAGTTATCGTTTTTTATTATCATGGGAACCACAATATGATTGCATTCCACGTAAACAAAAATGATTGTTTAGCCACTTTTTTGTATGGATGTGACCTGTGCAGAAGTATAATAGTTAACTGATATTCCACGTGGAAAAAATGTATGCTACACTGAGCTGAAGGAACGTTTGGAATGAAAAAGGGTGATTTATTATAATTCTTCCAGATATCAAATGACATATTTGTAAATAAGTAAAGCTCTGACATAACATTTTTATACCAGCCAATTAACGTTTCTCTTCTTAGGTTGCCTAGCTTGGCTGGTTGAATGAAAGGTTAAATTTTTGTTTGTGTTATCTTTTAGTAGTTATGTTATTTTATTTAAGTAGAATTTAGTGCGTAGTTATAAAAGTCTGTACTCCTGAGACACTTATGGTAATCATTTAACAACGATTGAAGCTATTGTGATAAAGGATACGTTTATTTTAATTGGTTGTTAAATGCGATTAAACTAGGGAAATGAGATTCCGGGAAATGGTTAAACAGCTTAATGGTCAACGCAAATGTCCTCTGCATTTGGGTGCAGGATTTTCACGTGTTCACGTTAGGACTCACTTATGGTTGTAAAAATTAGAACGATGATGGCATTGATCTAGTATCTAGTAGAATAATATATTTCCTGTTTTAGACAATTAGTTGCTGACCTGTTAAATAATACGAGTTATCATGTAAATTTGTTATTACAAAGTTTCTTGCAACATTCAAATGAAAAGAATATCACCAATACATCAATGAATAATTTTGTTTTCCCAAAAAATTTTGAGTAAGAGTTGATAAAAATATCAAATCTAGAAAAAAAATCGGGTTAAGACAATATTTTAATTTGATATGGTTCTAACTGAAGAAGTCATTTTTTAAATAAAATATAATTTGAATCACTCCCTGCCGAATCTATACCACTGAAAATTTTATGTCTAAGCTCAATTAACTCCATTTCTGGCAAAAATTAAATTAACTCCGACTTACTGCGACCTCCGGCCTGAAAAAGCCCAGAAAAACTTTCGCTAATAGAATTAACGAGCTTTTGATACGCGAGTAAATCAGTCGATCAAGACTTAGTTGAATTTAAAAGCGTACTTTAATCAAGAAAAGCTGTTATGGTTTGGTAAGAGTAGACAAAAATCGTTACCAGAAATACGATATTGGTAAAATTTTTCAGTAGCGCCCAATTTTCGGTCGTATGATTTTTGGATGTTTATTGACAGAAAAAGGTCTTTTACTGTGTCATCGAATGGTTTCAATAATAGTTGTAATAAGTAAGAATTGGAATGGAAATTCGACATTGATATCAGCGGATGTTCAAAAAGAAGTGTTGTCGAAGCCTTTGTGGCTTTTTATCAAGCGTTATCTGACAGTGATCTCAAGGTCTAGTTCCAATTTAATAGTTCCCATTTTAACTGTGATGATTATGAGTTTTCTACTATTATTTAATACAGCAACCGAGAGTTCACGCTTTTAAGAATACCGTGAAGCCAAAATAGCTATGAACTAACGAATAAAATGTTGTAGAGGTGAATATTTCGATTTTTTTTCCTATTGTAAGCAATTTATTTGAAAACAATCCAAATGCATGGATGTCTGCGATTTTTTTATCTATTTTCATCTATCATGTAGCAAAGCGGTAAGAGTTTTACCTTAGTGATTAGATAGTTCCGGGTTCTAATCACAACAGCGTCAATATTTCTTGCGATCTTGGGAGCGATTGGGAGTGATGTAATAAAATATTTGTCGATATAAACGACGTCTTTTAAACATGAAAGAGTTCTATAAAATAAAAATATAGTTGTGCGATATTATATCTCAATTACTTAAAAAAATAATCCTTAAAATTACTGTTTGTTAGAACCCACTTTTGCACATTACGCCATAGAACCTTTTATAATGTCATTCAAATCTTAAGAGAAACAGTTTTCCTTTTATAAAGCTCAATTAATTCATGAAAATTTTCCCTTCAATACGTTTATCGATAATAGCTTGGGGTTTTCTTTGTTTCCTTTCATGAAAAATGAGGTCGAAAAATCTGAGTTTAATTATAAAAAGATTATTTTTGAAATTTTTCTAGGAGAATATATTTGTTGATTGAATTTTTGTTTTTATTGTCATTATTTTCCTTTTCCGTTACGTTCACTGTTAATGTGACTCACATGAACTTCTTCTTTTGAAGAATTTCTACCCTGGAAGACTGCCTACCTCATTTTTATAAATCTACAGCATGTCTTTTTATAATGACTATTCGATATTCATTCATAGGTTGACTCTTTTTTGGAGAGAGTGACAAAAGTTGATTAAGGCCAGAATATGACCAGTAGGCGATAATGGAAGGCTTAGCAGTAGAATCATTAACAAACATGCCTTTCGACAAAAGTCTATTGATGAGTTTTCACCAACTCCTTTTCAAATTTTAACACGTCGGCAATTATCTGCCTCACACCGGAAATAAGATAAAAATATTTGTAGGTGCGTAGCCCATCTATGATGTAAAATGTAATCAAATTAAAAATGTGAGGTATAATATTTTTTGGTGACTTCTCAGCAAACGTTTTTTAAAAACAAATATAATGAGACATAGGTAATATGTCGATTACTTAAAAGTCATACAGAACAAATGAGACAGACCTGTATAAAAATAGTCGGAATTACTGTTCATGTTTTTTCATACAAAATTGAAAATCAATATACTCACATATAGATTAAACGGAAAATCTTAAACAATAATGCCAACACTCACCCCCGCATTTGAGTCGCTTTCTGCAACCAATTTTATTCGTCATAGCTTTTGATGTTTTATTGGTAAAATGTCAAATCAATTAAATTTATATCTTTGCTGTGTTTAAAAACTATTGCTTTCAATGAGCAATGTATATTTAATGGTCACTTTTTATATTACTTATTTCATTTTATTCGTTTTTCTTATGGAACAACAACGTTTGATAAATAAAAATGCAACCTCACCCGAGAAAGAAATGCCTCGTGAAACCTATAAACTTAAATGTTTGTAATTTATTTGGTAAACAAATGAAAACAGTTATTAAATTTGGATTATTGAGATTTTGTACACTTCCATGTATTTTGTCACTAACGACCCGGGTTTCGCCTTTCGGCATCTTCAGGCATTCGAGCACACGAATGGACTCGAACTGAGTTCGAGTGACAAAATACATGGAAGTGTACAAAATCTCAATAATCCAAATTTAATATTGAAATTCCATCAAGCACCCTCAGTCGATGTCTTAAATTATAGAAAACAGTTATATCAAAAAATTTGATTCTACCAGATAGCCGCAGTTCGTGAATAAAAGGGTCGCAGGTTCTCCCTCTCTGTACGGGAAAAAAATCTTTGAAGCATAATAATTATAGCGAAAGCTTTCATTGACTAATTTATGGATTAAACAAACCTTATTCGTAATACATAATAATAAACAATATACTTGTATCATTTATAAACCAAAAGCCTGGCACAATTCATAGTGAGATAATACCTTAACCGTGCCATTTAAATAGCTTGGATTAAATGTGAGATTAAGTACTATTAATATTGTATTAATACAAATACTTCAAAGACCGAGATGTGTACTCTGGTATAATTAATCATGTCTTTATTCCGGTGTGTTTGAATTAGCAACTTGTGTATATGGTTCAGATAATTTGTATGCCTTTGTGTTAGACGAATCTTTTGTCATCTTGCCAAGAGTTTTTCCAGTTAACTTGTTTCTAAAGCTTTGAATATTTCACAGATGGTGATATTACAGTACAATATTCGTAGATGTAGATTATATTTAAGAAAATAAGCTGCTTGGGGAGCAGTAGGTAATTATGATACATTGAATTAGAATCCGTAATGAAACGAGCAATAACCATTGGAAACATACAATATTGGTTCTTTACGATGTATTAAATGAACGACGTTAAAAATAATTATCGCTAATAATCTCTTTGTTAATCAATAAATAAATTAATGGCAACTTGATATTAATGGATACAGTGGTTTTGGATGCACTGTTATTTTTTCACAAATCGATAAATCTCGATATTATGAATATTAGTTATTTCATAGTTAGCATATAATTATTTTGTATACCTCTACTATATAGCACAAAATACATGTAGGAATATGTATGTTTGTATGTCTGTCGGTCACAACAACTCCTCTCAAACGGCGCACACTAGCGAAGTGAAATTTTCTCACGTCATTCTGGTTGCCATTGTTAGTTCAATGGCGCTATTTTCAACTCTCAACTCTCAAAGTTTAACTTTTAACCTACAACTGAAAACGCGATATTTTTGACAGTTCAATGCTGGATGAAAAAATTAATAATAATAGTCGCCTAGCAACAGCTCAATACTAATATATTCTGTATGCGACAGTTGAGAAAGTAACGCTAACGCAGACATTTGTGTTAAATATTGAGTTTCATGTGTGTGATTTGGAAGAAAGTTTGGTGAATTCGTACAACTTGGTGTGCATCTGGAATCTTCATCGAGAATTATCGTATGACTCTGATCGTATGCTTAATTTGTGGGACTGCAGGACCCATTATTAAATGCAGATCAACAAGCTGTCTATCGAGAGGTTCTGCAGCGCCATAACAAGAATGCAGGTGGTAAAATTGTTATCTTTTCTTATAGCTGGTTTCAACTTTTAACATTATTATAAATTGATGTACTTCATTTTGTGGGTGTAACAAAAGAGGTACGGTTGGCGGTGATATATTAAAATTTCAAACCAATTTTAACATTAGCTACCCAACGTCTAAATTTAATAACCTAATTTAAGCGTTCTCCATCTTGGGCAAAGCCGGGTAAAAAATACTAGTTATATAATAAGTATTTAAAATTAAGACATCATTTACAAGAATAATAAGGTTTTGATGGATAAGCAATGAAGTTACTCTTAATTACTCAGGGAAAATCTAATACAATAAACTTACCATTGTACCGATAATAACATTTTTAAACATCTCCGCTCGCAATGTGGAACATATGGCCTCCTAATAGAGGTATCTCAATATAAGTTTTTCTACGTAAACAACTTGTTACTCAGTTCCTCAACTTATCTTTTTCGAAGAGATTGGGCATATAAGGATAGGGCTAGGAAAGACTTATTGCTCTTGCTTCTACGCCCTGTTTTTAGGATCTGACGAGTGGGAGGGAATTCTAGACATCACAAACACCCATGCCTACGAACAGAAGTCCATACAATCAATTTAAAAATCAATTTATATAAGAAACTGTCCGTACCGGGATTTGAACCCGAGGCATCCGTAACGGAAACCAAATACGTTAACCACTACACCACTCTCCGGAAAAACTATATATAGTTATAAATACTATCTCATATAGCATATTAATTTACTCACAAGATGATCGATGTTCTTATGTTAAAATATCTTCTTTTTTGAACATATTCGATCTCAATTTGGTGTATATGGTGGCCATGCGGCGTCTCAATGGTCTCCTGTCCCCCGCCGATTTATTTGCTTCCTCCCATGACATCATCCATCAGTTACGTCGAGTACCCGAGGGTCATCTAAGACGTCGGAATTCTATGCGTGCCTTTTTTAGTGGTATAAAAAAGCATATTTTTCTGCTATAAGTGCATCGAATTACTATGTGTCACGGTACAAAAGATGGTGAAGAATTTTTAGAACAAAAGCAACATGAAGAAATGTAACATTACAAACATACAATACAAATTAATACTCATTATGATTTTATGATGATAACGTCAAAGCCATGTTGGATTTACAAATAACGATATAACATTTATGAAACTCGTGTGTGTTTAATGTTTCACTTCAGGGCTGTTCAAAACGAGGTCCGCGTGTCATGTTAAGACGGACATTTTTTCCCATTGTTTTTTTATCAGATTTTGCATTTATGACAGATATTACCGATCATTTCAATGAATTGATTAGAACTAAAACTGCAGGAAAAACAAAATAATCAAAAGAAGCTTTGCCCTAGCTATCAGGTGGGTCTGGTTTCAAGAATCGCCATGGTCAATATCAATATCAATTTAAATTTGTGATCATGGACATGGGTGTTTGTGAGGTCTCTTCTCATAGGGTTGATTTCAAGTGTCATATTAGATATATTTTTTTAAACACAAATATACAATGATAATAAAAAATTTTGCTAACTTATAATATCATTTGAATGGAAGCTTTTCAAATCAACATTGTCCAATATTTCACTCTTTTTCCGAATTTTAAATACAAGATGAAAAATTTCGAAGAAACCTCATTTTCAGTATTCGTAAAGTACATAAAAGCAATCATTGAGGATAAATTTACAACCCACAGATAAATTATGGTATTCAATACGACCCTCTGGCTACCTTTGGTTGAACAGCTCTGTTCTACTTAATGTGTTACTTTGTTATATCATAATGATATAATAAAGACAGTAATGTTTTAAATAACGGATATGAATACCGCAGTTCATTACCCAGTAAACTCTTTGATATATAATATATTATATGTACGACCCATTAGGCTCTTTCGGTAAGATAGTTTAAATCAGTGATTCTTGACTGTGGGGCTGCAGCCCAAAAATGCCTATCCAATATATTATATTCTGTAGATATTATAAAAAAGTTTGGGGTGGCGTTTTAACCGAAAAGAACATGTCCAAAGATTGTGTGTCGGGGAGGGGGCGTGTGAGCTCATGTGTGAGGTAAATGACTCCATATGGAACACAAAAATGTGATGTAAAAAAACAAAAATATTAGTTTGGAGGGTAGTGAAGAAATAGAGATGCTCAACGGTTGGTTCGGGCACGGATAAAAAATTGGGATCGTGACATTTACACACTTATTTATTAAGAAGATAGCACAAAGGTACATTTATATAACATAAATATGATGTAGCTGCCAAGTTGTTGGGTCCGTTGTCAAGTGGTTAACGCCGCTGGTTTCTAACTGGTTCAAATCCCAGTACAGACTGTTTCATAAATTGATTTTTTAACTTTTTTATAAATTTCTATTCCACGGAATGGATGTTCTTGATGTCTTATGATGATGAATGAATACTAGTATGCCTATTCTTCTATCCTTTCTCTCGATTGAGTAACTAGCATTTCTCGTAGAAAAACTTATGTTTAAATAAGCGCCATTAGAATTCAATTAACTCAAAATTTTGAGTGGACATGGCTTAAAAGAACGCAACATGGGTCGCGACTTAAAACAAGTTATATAACACTGGCTTAAATAATTTAATTGGTCATGCTACGTGGATACTTGTGGCTTCCAAAATCTAATAAATAATATGCCTTGCGGTAATTTTATATGGCATAGTTCAAAACATATGTAATAAATTTGATCATATAAACTTAGTTATAGTTTATTCCTTTTAAGAAGTCAACGCTTGAATAAATTTGATAAAAGCACGCAAGCGGAAACGACCAATGAATGAAATACTAATATAATATATTTGTATGTAGCAATCGTATCTGACTATTTTCGTACGACAAGTTTGAAAAAACCTATGCTTTTGTTCAACATAAACCCAGTGCTGATATTTATAGCAATGTGAAATTGGTAGAAAACAATTCGTGCTTCTTTTTAAATACAATGCATTTATACCAGGAATTGACTATCCACCAGACACCTTTGAAGTAACCAGTTAAAAACTGTTTGACGAATAGGTAACAATATTGTATCTATTTTGATAAAACAGTCTCCATGTTTATATTTTTTTATAGAAATAATTCAGATTGTTTTGAACTAACTCTACCATTTTTATAATGATCAGGATAATGTCACTCATCCCGCAAAATTTCAAACAGAACAATACAAAATATTAGTTAGTTATATCTTTTGTAGATTCTTGCCATAATCTTTTTGCCAATGTATACCTTTCCACTATGAGTCATTTGTACATAATATATTATTGTATAAACAACCCCGTTCAAATATATTTTTCATCAGTTAAAATTGCTCACGATGAGCGGAACTGGTGATCATTACATTACACGCCCTGATTTTTGTTTATTAAACTTAAGTTTTAAAATGATCCAGAACCGCCTGCGAACAGCTTTAATGATAATAGAGTCTCAGTATCTAATTACCTATCCCAACCGATTTTCGGTCGTTAAAAAGAAATCGGTTGCCAACCCACCGGCGGGCTAAGCTGAAATTATAATGTTGGCGCTTGTTAATTACCTTCTGCTTGGCAACGGTCAGAAGCCATCAACAAAAGGGAGGGGGCCTGCAATTTTTCAAGATTCAATTTTGATTTTGCATACAGTATGTTTCGAGAAGCCACATTTGTGTCATTGTTTATTGTTTTAGTTTGCTTTGAAATCGGATTTAATTAAAATTTTACATCATTTGTTTGTGTCAATTGTGTTTAAATTTAAATGTGAATTCACGGGTTAAGTGTCAATGTAGACTCAATTTTATGTTTTACTGGTAATTTTTATGTATTAAACCACTGCATCTTCAATAAAAAGAGATAAACATGGTTGAGGCGTCGTTTTGTATTGAGTTCCTATACATCCTGGATGGTGATAATCAAGAATTCGTCCCTCTTCGACCGGGCATTCTCGTATAATACAGATTGTGGAATAAATACAAAAAAAAATATTTTAATGAATATATTGCTTTTCTACAATGAATTGAAAGTAAATAATGTGTTTGTTTTATGTAATACTATATAATTCAAAATGAATGAATAATAATAGTTTTGACAAAAAAAAACTCCCATTTGTTATATATTATAGTGCACCTGACGAAAAAAAATGAACGATTTTTTGCACATGCACTATATAGTGAATTTATAATGAATAGTCGCAAGGTATTACATTAGTCTAAATTAACCCGAGTTTGCGGATTAATTACCTTCTGTAGGTATGCGAGTCCGTCCTGAATTGTGGGAGCGTTGAGTAAAGTTTAAGGAGAGTTAATAAAACAACACTTACAACAATCCGCTCTGTAGGAGTTCAGCCACCGCAATTAATGTTACACTAAGTGGCTGGCTCTTTTGGGTGAAGCTGTATTTGACAAGCAGTCCAATTGCCGAAATGAGTGATCCTTTTAAAATAAATTGTTGGAGGCACCAAGAATACATTATTTAAAAGAATATGGTATTCTTTTCGGCTTTATCGTTACGGTTGGAAACCCGGACAGACATAATGTAATTTTTTTTTATATTTTTTCAATAAAACACAATTTGTTTGTACTACTTCCACACTTTTATAATGATCAATACCGGTTTCGCTCACCACACGCATTATCAACTGAAGTAGAAGTAGTACAAGCAAATTGTTTTTAAAATATAATACCTTTTCACCAAGAATTGACAGTTAATTTAAAAATTTTCTCTTTCAGGCGATTGTAGAATACAGGTATTTATGTATAAGTTTCATAACCATAAGTAAAGGTATATGTTTATGCATAAGTATATTATAAAGCTTTTGATAATTTAATTAACTAAATTTTCGGGTAGGGGGGCGTAGAATGGAAAATTTTGGGAAGCACTGCTTGAATATTATATTATTCTAAGTTTATGGATTTTTATTACTTAGATACATCCGGTGGAACTAAGGATCCTTTAGTAAAGTGGACGTGATGGTGACAAGAAACCTAAAGGTACCCCGTACTCTCCATATTCTCCACCTTTTTTTAAAAATCCGTGTCCCGTTTCTAATGTGAATCATATGGATTCCTAACGAAGCTTATTTCAAAAGTAGTTTTTCAACGAGAACTGTTTGTTACTCAGTTGCTCAACTTCTCTTTTTTCAAAGAGAGTTGGTGTAGAACGACATAATTAGGAATTTAAGAATTTGTAGATAGATAATCGCTCCCAATTTTTAGGATCGGATATGTGGAAGGGAATTGTATATATCATAGAGATCCATACCTTCAAAATAAAATCAATAAATCGGTTTAAAAAGGATTCGAGCCCCTTAGCACCGCAATCGAAACCAACGGCGTTGACCACTCGACCACAAGCTCGTAAAATATTCTCCACATACGTAGTTCATATAGCAGAGGAAAAAAGGGAATAATACTATATAAGTGCTAAATTTGATTGCCCATCCGGTTTTATTTGATATTGTAATTTATTATTTACCATCAATACATGAAATCAATAACAAGTATGTAGTAAATAGAGAATATTAATTTACCTTTGTTTAATTTAGATAACTCTCTCTTCAGTAATTTATAGATTATGATCATTACAAAGTTGATGGAATCTTTGACTTTTCGTTATTACCTTTCGAATATGACGGAGGTAGATGAAAACTGAGTAACATGAAATAATAGATAGACTATAACAATGTTTATAATCTACGGAATGCGATTTCTGCCAACTGCAAACAAGACCTAACTCCAAACTATGCTGTGTGATCCTGCCAAGCGGATGAAGTGTAATATATTGATTCACGGTAGAGGTTGTAAGAGGAAAGACGATAATGCCGTTTCAGGACATGGTTGAGTTGGTAATAATCACCGCTATGGATAGGCAACTAATCTTCCACACGATGTACAAAAGTAGCAAAGTGATATTTCCTTAAGGCGTGGTAAGTTTCTTCAGAAAAGCCATAATAAATCGATCGTGGAAATAAACTTGGCAGGTATTCTTTTGGTTATATTCATTTGAACACTTACAAAGTTAGCAATTTATTTTGAAAAACTTTATTTTCTTCCTATAATTAGCCATAACTTAATGCATAAATCGCTTCTTCAGAGGAAACAATTGTCAATAAATACCTGCACACTTTCAACATTGAAAAATATGAAATATTATATATTTGATTGATCCTACGGTAGGTAGCTTTGTGAAAATTATTTTTATAATCTAAAATTAAAATTGATAACTATGTTTTCCATGGATTCGGCGGTATCTTTGTGCAAGTTCATTTTTAATATAAAATTAAAATTGATAACTTAGTAACTTAGTACTGGTTTTATCACTAACGTGACGCGTTTTGCCTCTTTAGGAAGCATCTTCAGATTAAACATATCTTATATAATTTTTGAAATACATAATTTTGCTAAATGGTTAGTCTGAAGATGCGAAACGCAACACGTTAGTGATAAAACCAGTGGAATAACTAAGATATCAATTTTAATTTTTTATTGATAACTATACTATTCCACCAGTTGTGTTATTACTTAGTAACACAATGAGACACGTTTTTCACCTGTTTGAGAAGCATCTTTAGAGTGAGTATATTACAAGCGTATTTATTTCCAAAGTAAAAAATCATTCTAATTGTTAACTTAAAAATTAAGGGTCGGTGAGACTATTTGTTCAATTCTTGTAATTAGTAGTTTTATGGTAATTAATACTATTATCGATTGAATGAGCATTTACTCGGTAGAACTCCATTAAAATAGGATAAAATAACACAGTATTTAAAAGAACTGAATACTTTGTTATTCTATCTTATTAGTACTGTTATTGTGTGTGTCTTACTTCTCCCTCACGTCCAGTAGGAAGAAATAGTCACAACCCACCCTTAATTTATAAGATAAGAATTAGAATAATTATTTGTCTTAGAAATAAATAGCCTTGTGACATAATTAGTCTACAGATGCTTCCCAAAGAGCCGAAACACGTGTTACATTTAGTAACACAATCAGTGGAATAGCACAATTATAAAGTTTAGTTTTATATCAAGATATATTGACATTATAATTTAAGACATCGACTTAGGGTGCTTGATGGAATTTCAATATTAAATTTAGATTATTGAGATTTTGTACACTTCCATGTATTTTGTCACTAACGACCCGGGTTTCGCCTTTCGGCATCTTCAGGCATTCGAGCACACGAATGGACTCGAACTGAGAGACAGTAAACAGTGTCTAACGCTTATATAGAAGATACAAATGCGACAAATATCATTTACGAGGCAATACATTATACGTCTGAGAGCCACACCGATACCTGAGTTAAAATTTCGGAAATCGCCCTAATCCTTATTTTGTAAACACCATATTAACAGAGTGGCGAATTGCCGAAGGCGAATTGCCGCTTTTCAACTTCTTTTAGAAATACCAGTGATTTTACAATTATAATAGTATTGTGGGTTTTGATGGGATGTAATTCGACGAATGGGTAAATATATACAATCATTCCACATTTAGTGACATCTGTTAGGTGTTTCAACGTATCGGATATAATAGAGGAGAATTAGGAAGGTTCAGCTGCTCATTCAAGATTGGTAAGGAGTTTAACTGGGCTCTATTAATTTCTAAAATTTCCTGATAAAATAATTTATGATCCCCCATGTTTTTATGTAACAGTTTAACCCCATCATCCGTATTAAACGTATGGTTCTCCATTAGCAAGTGATTTGCGAATGTCGAAGTTTCTTTTTTTAATCTAAAGGCAGCTAAATGTTCTGATACCCTTATATCTAATATACGTGTGGTTTTACCCACATAGAAATGTTGGCAATCATTGCATTGTAATTTATAAATACCAGATTTGTTCTTAAAGTTTACTCTATCTTTATTGTTAATAAGTAATTTGCCTAGAGAGTTTTTGCAATAGAACGCCGGTCTAACACTATCAGCGAGTTGTTTTTTAATTTTAAAGCTTGTGCAACCTAAATAACTAATTCTATGCCAGATTCTAGGGCGGTCTATGTCTTTAGACAAGTTCTCGAAATATAGCATCTTTTCTGCTAATTTACGTTGTTTTTTTGATACAAGACTATCTATAAGAGACGCCTCATAGCCATTATTAATGGCAATTTGTTTAATAATGTTTAGTTCGTTTTCAAAATTAAATTTATTTAGAGGTATAGTGACTAATTTGTGAACCTGAGAATGGAAAGCAGCCAATTTATATGAGAAAGGATGGTCTGAGTTAAAATGGATCGCGGCTTCTGAAAACGTCTGTTTTCGGTAAATTTTAAATTCATGAATGGAGTTTTTAATATCAATATTAAAATTAAAAATCGTTTTTAATATCAATTTTTAATATTCAATATCAATATTAAAATTATCTTTATTTTAATATATCGGTATTTATAAATTACAATGTAATGATTGCCAACATTTCTATGTGGGTTAAACCACACGTACATTAGATATAAGGGTATCAGAACATTTAGCTGCCTTTAGATTAAAAAAAGAAACTTCGACATTCGCAAATCACTTGCTAATGGAGAACCATACGTATAATGCGGATGATGGGGTTAAACTGTTGCATAAAAACATGGGGGATCATAAATTATTTTATCAGGAAATTTTAGAAATTAATAGAGCCCAGTTAAACTCTTTACCAATCTTGAATGAGCAGCTGAACCTTCCTAATTCTCCGCTATTATATCCGATACGTTGAAACACCTAACAGATGTCACTAAATGTGGAATGATTGTATATATTTACCCATTCGTCGAATTACATCCCGTCAAAACCCACAATACTATTATAATTGTAAAATCACTGGTATTTCTAAAAGAAGTTGAAAAGCGGCAATTCGCCTTCGGCAATCGCCACTCTGTTAATATGGTGTTTACAAAATAAGGATTAGGGCGATTTCCGAAATTTTAACTCAGGTATCGGTGTGGCTCTCAGACGTATAATGTATTGCCTCGTAAATGATATTTGTCGCATTTGTATCTTCTATATAAGCGTTAGACACTGTTTACTGTCTCTCAGTTCGAGTCCATTCGTGTGCTCGAATGCCTGAAGATGCCGAAAGGCGAAACCCGGGTCGTTAGTGACAAAATACATGGAAGTGTACAAAATCTCAATAATCCAAATTTAATATTGACATTATGTTTTACATAATAAAAAATAAAGATGTATGAGCAATGTTTTCTATGGATTTGGCTGTAAATTCATTTTTAATATAAATAATAAATAGCCTTACGATATAGTTTGTTTGAAGATGCTTCTTAAACAGATGAAACACGTCACGTTAGTGAAAAAACCAGTGGAATAACTATGTTACCAATTTTAATTTTATATTGAGTATAAGCAAGTTTAATGCTATAACTTTAAATGTACTTCTTATTTCCGTATTTACAATATATTTGAGTCAACGCTGTTTAGTGGATATCCAAGGCATAGATGTGAAAAATGTTTTAAATCATCTTTTTCAAATAAGCGTGTACCCTACAAAATTGAAGCGAATTTACCGAAACACACTACTATTGATTTTATTATTCATCTTATGTTTTCTATGAAAAGTATTAATGAGCAATCAACTTACAAAGAGCCAATAATAAGCATTTCCTAGTGGAATACAAAATCTTAATGAAGAATATATTTCAGAACAAGAACAGGCAAACTGGTTTTACACTAAAGCTTAAAATCAATTGCGTACATTCTATATTCACACAAAGAAATTATAAAAACGAAAATATATCAGTATTTCTAAGAACACAAACTTCGATGATCATTTCCTTTAAGTACACACTTTTATCATTAGAGAACACATTATTTTACTTCACGAAATTTCCTTGCTGGAAGTTTTTCGTTAATTTAATGAGTCGGAACCACGTTAACATTAACTTAGTGTAAGTTCTGAATTGTTCATTATTATTTTTTGTCTTTTTTCTATTTGTAGAATAAAATTTCGTTATTCCACAAATAACAACACTTAACACCTTCGAATAGATCTGCAGTTGAAGTATTATTTTAATATTGACAAAAATATAGCAAATAATTTGAATACCATCAATTTGGGTAAGTTTGCCCATCGCTCTAAGATTGGCCCACTACATGGGGAAAGGTTTAGCATTACGCTGTTATAATACCTGTGCCATATGAATATTTTTTAGTAAAGAAAAGGTATTGAGTTGCACCTGGAGGTAAAAATATGAAATTATGTGCAACATAATTGGTTTTATTGTTGAATTTGTAGGCTGTCAGTTTGGAATGATAAAACACAATTTAAAATCTTATCTGGAAATAAATTTGGTTCATAATTTAAATTCATATTTTAAATATGTATTCGAGGATTAAACGTATGGTTCACTAAGAACCATACGTTTAATGCGGATGATGGGGTTAAATTGTTGCATCGAAGCATGGGGGTTCATAAATTATTTTATCAAGAAATTTCGAAAATCAATAGAGCCCAGTTAAATTACTTGCCAATTTTGAACGAACAGCTGAACCTTCCAAACTCGCCATTGCTTTATCCTATACCTTGAAACACCTAACAGATGTCACTAAACGTGGAATGATTGTATATATTTATACTTTCGTCGAATTGCATCCCGTCGAAACCCACAATGCCATTTTAATTGCAAAATCACTGGTAACTCTAACAGTAGTTATAAAGCGGCAATTCGCCACTCTGTTAATGTGTTGTTTACAAAATAAGAATTAAGGCGATTCTCGAAATGTTAACTCAGGTATCAGTGTGGATCCTCGACGTATAATATTTTATCTCGTAAATAATATTTGTCGTATTTGTATCTTCTATATAAACGTTAGACACTGTTTACTGCCTGTCAGTTCGAACCCATTCGTGCGCTCGAATGCCTGAAGATGCCGAAAGGCGAAACCCGGGTCGTTAGTGACAAAATACATGGAAGTGTAAAAAATGTCAGTAATACAAATTTAATCGAAGAATAGAGCTAGGACAGAAACTAGTGGTTTGCTTATCAATCTTGCTGGGAGGAAATTTTCCGAATATCACAAACGTTCATTCCTTCAAAAGCAGAAATCCATAAATCGATTGAAAAAGCAATTTACAAAACTGTACGAACTTGGATTCGAACCCTTGAGATCCGTAACCGAAGTCAAAGTCATTAACCACTGCACCACAGACCCTACCGATAAATATATATTTAAAAAATAAAACATCGGTACTAGTTTCGCTCAAATGATAATGCTTGTAATGGTTGAAGCTGGTTCTAGCCCGTATGAAAAATATGTGGAATTAATAAAAAAAAATATTATCTAAATATAAAGCCTTTCCACCAAGAATTAACAGTTATCACATTAAAAATATAATATATTTTAACACATTTTTATTTTTGAATGATTATAAAAATACGCAGTTCAAATTAAGAATTACATTGTTTTTCTCTGCATTTAGTCTATTTACGGGTAGAAAAAGACTAGCATGTTCTAGAGCATATTTAGTCTAAAATATTTCATAGTCAGTTAAAAAAAATTAAAACCACCAGCGCAATGCTTAATCTGATAAATCATAAACAAAAATGATACATTTAATATTACACGTTGGAATAATAAATGCAATGCCGGGTCTTAAGATGTTTTAGGGTTTAGTGTTGGCAAATAAATTTTCTACGTATGACTGAACAAGCAATGGAGAAGAATTAAATATCAAGAAATATCTCGTACGAGAAATAAGATAATTCTGTCTTTTTCGCGAGGCATACACTTGTCTCTTTCCAATGGCAATTTTCTGTCAAGTTTGGATCATTAAATCTGAAAATTCTTGGAAGAAAACGTTTATTAAGAAAGACTACAATGCATTTTCGTATGCACTTTATTTCATTATAAATGGAATAGAGTCTTTGTATCTAATTCAATTTTAAGAGACTTTTCACAGTAATAATATAATATATTTTATTATGATTAAATTACGGAATATTTTTTTTTCCTTTTTGGAACAGTTCAAATTTTATTTCTGGGCAAAAGAAATACATTGAAAAAATCTAGGGCAACGGAATGAGAGAAAAATAAAATGTTTTTCACTTTAATTAAATGACAATTAAACCATGATTATTTCTGCTTCTTATTTGAATGCTTTTAATTAACACTGGGAAAAGTTTAATACTATTTAAGCGATTTAATTTTCATAGGTAGGTGCTTATTATCAATAAATATTGTTATCAAATCTTATAACTGTATGTATAATTTATATGGGGTATTTTAGTATTGTTTAACCAAAAGTTATATCAGAAATTTTGTTTAATAATTATAGATATTATATATCACAATTAAGAATAATAGTGGCGCGATCTCAGAACGAAACATAATTATAATTATTGTTGTGAAATCTGTGATTGAAGACTTACCTGGCAACATTTTCGGGACTATTTCGTATTAATCAATATAGCTTGGAATGCTGTATTAACACTTGTGGACTCATTCATGGACAATGGAAAAGGAAATCAATTTGAAAAGTCGAACTGAATCATTCAAAACAATGGCTTAAAAGTATTTGTTGATGCTGCTATGGAAAAGAATTGTTTTATGAAAAATTTATGAAAAATAGTTTGATAACATTTAGTACACAAAAATTACCAGTACAATATAAAATTGAGTGTTCATTTACATTTGCACTTAACACATGAATTTTCATTTAATTTGAACACGATTGACACAAACAAATGGTATTAAATTAAATCCAATTTCAAAACAAACTAAAACAATTTACAATGACACCGACGCGGCCACTTGCAACACTCTAAATCAAAAAGTAAAAAATTGCAGGCCCTCTCCCTTTTGTTGATGGCTTCTGACCGTTGCCAAGCACAAGGTAATTAACAAGCGCCTGCTTTCTAATTTCAGCTTAGCCCGTCGGTCGGTCGGCAACCGATTAATATTTAACGATCATAAATTTTCTTCGGCTAGATAGTTAGATACCAAGAATCATTGTCATTAAGACTGTTCACGGGCAGTTTTGGATCCTTTTAAAACTTAAGTTCAACAAACAAAAACCAGGGCGTGTCATATGCTATGAGTGAAATAACGTTTTTTGTTTGAATCGTTATTAATTAATATTCCTTCATAATTATATCATCCATTTATCCAGATATAACCATATTTAACAATACCAGTGTTAAATTAATAAAATCACGAAACCTTGAGACTGCCATTTCTAAAAACAAACTACAACATCTACGGTCTGTATTCATTACACGTGATGTACATAATAATGATTATCATCTAGTATTTCGACAATGTGACATATCTTAGACATCGATATCACAAGTTCAAAAATTATTATTCAATCATTTTAATGTGAAAAGTGAATCCACTATATTCGAATATTCTTATTTAAAGTATCAAGAAAATTACGTATTGCCATAGAAAGAATTTGAATTTCCCATTTGGAATATCTTTTATGGCTGTTGAATTAATACAATTCCAATTGTCTCTTATTATTTTTGAAATAAGAAGACAATTTAAAAATGTAAGACTTGGATACTTCAATTACTTTCTTCACCGTAGACGTTCCCCGTTCCAAATATTCCAGTGAATTCCATTTTTAAAATACGAATGTAAGATCAAGCTACGTAAATGAATTCTTTTGAATGATTTTACAGAAAGCATTTCAATTGCTAGTTTCTTACAAGTAGCTTCGTTAGTGACAATTTGAATGATATTTTCTAAAGTAAGAATTGTAGATAACAAAATAGAAGCTGTAAGTACACTAATGGGCATCATTTTACATTTGCGTGTATCTAATGGTTTCGCAGCTGCCTTTTTCTTTCTAGCACACAATGAATATAAGAAATTTATCTTTCCTTTTCCCGCGTAATTTTACTTGGAAGAAACTTTTCCATCACGTATGTCATTTCATAAAAAGGTTTCAGCGCTTCAAATTGTGGAATTATTTTAAGTGCCCATACATAACATTGTATGGAGATATCATTTTCTTTGAAGTATCTGAAAGGCTTGACAAGTTTGCTACAAATAACTGATAGTCGAGCCTGTATTTAACCGTATTAACAATTATATTAGGTAGCGTTAGATTGAGCAAAAACATCCGATGAGATAATACTATGTGTTAATTTGCTAATTAATGATGGGGTGTTGACAAAATTCCATAAGTGTATATAAAAATTTATTAAATACCAAATCCATCTTTGTATCTATCTATTGATGAAAATGATTATTATTTATTGCTTTTAAAAATATAAGTGCAATCGTAAAATCTTAACCTTGTTGCTGGAAATTATATTTAAAGAAATAAACCACAATTATTTTTGTACTGATTTTACATTTTTATAATGAACGGTACTGGTCCCGCTTATCGCGAGCATTATTAACTGATGAAAAATAGATCCAAGTACAATAAAAAATATTCAATTACCCTGTTTGGATTTATTTTTCAATAGTTAATATATATCGCGATGAGAAAAACCAGTTCTTATAATAAAAAAGTGAATTTAGTACAATTTTTAAATTAGTGTAATTGCTAGAATCCTGGTGATGTTTGGCTTTGATTTATTTGATTTTCGTTTTTACAAATTACTTCTATATGAAGATCGTTTTTTACTCAGAAATCATTCCAAAGTAATTATATCACACAGTAACTGCCGAATTAATAGAAAATAATCATATTACCTTTAATAATTTATTCTTTCTTTATTCATTCCATGTATTTTTTGATATGATTGGAAAATAAATAACTCAACTAAGTGTAAAAATGTAATATATCTTTAGTATGTCGAGTAATTAATGTCATTGGCTTCGGTTACGGTGCTCACGGGTCCAATTGTTAGTACGGACAGATTCATATATTGATTTATGGATTTCTGTTCGTCGGTATGGATGATTGTGATATCTCAAATTCCCTCGAAGTTATCTAATTTAAAAAATGAGGCGTTACGAGAGTGATTAACTATCCACTTGTTCTGTCCTAGCGTTATACTTTTATCCCTACTCTCTTCGAAAAAAAGAGCTTGAGCATCTGAGAAACAGAGAGTTGTCATAGTAAAACTTCTGTTGATATACCTCTATTCGGAGACCACATGCTGCACTTTGTAAGCGGTTATGGTTTAATTTTATATTTTTTACCCCCAAATTAAGTATTGCATTTTTGTTGAATAGTATCCTGATGCATCAATTATTTTTGACAAATTAATAATTTATTCAGAGTCGTCTTCACAGTATAGTTTCCGGATTATTGAAAACAGGAATCTGTACAATTCAAAAAGTGTCTGAATAAAGTCAAACGAAATCAATACATAGTTTAAAATGCATTGTGTACTTAGTTTTCTTTTCTTCTACGCTGTCTTTTTTGTTGTTGAGGACGCTCGATTTGATAAGAAATCCGCAACACGAGAAACATTTCACATAACTCAGAGAGCAGGAAAAACATTCCAGTGGAAATTTGAGCTGAAAGCGCAGTTTGTGTGACGTTCTAACTAGAAGATGCAACACCAGTATTACGAAACCGGGATCCCGATATTAAAACTGCTTTTTTATACCAAAATACAATTTTTAAAAATTCAGTTCCTATTTTGGTATTTAAAAAAGCAGCTGAGTTTTATGAACCCAAGAAAACCTTTTTGTATCCTAGGCGTCCTTGATTGTATTGATTGTTAATTTATGCCTTGAGTTAAGCCACGCCTTAGACTTTGCAAAAGTATTCGCGAGTTCAAATTTAATTTGGTTAATGATACATTTTTTTTTATACGAAGAACCCCGATACATTGTTCTCGCATTCACCGTTTTCCCGTGTAACGTTAATATTTTATAGCCGCTAACACCCTAAGTTAAATGTTAAATAGTTCCGTATTAATCATTCCCGAGATCTTTTGTCGTTTTCCTCGATTTAACAGTTAAATATGATGGTATTACCCAGATTAACCGTTTTTTGGGCATTAGTATTCCTACTCATAAGCACGTATTGCATTTTCAGCAGGGGTTGATCCACTGATGGCCTTCCCCAGCTCCCTCCACTTTTCTCAGTTCTTAGCTTTACGTACTTCCACCGAGCCTGACAAGTTCGTCAATCCAGCGGGTTTTGGGACGCCCTTGAGGCGGCTTAATGCTCCTTGAGTACCACTGAATGACTGCATTTGTCCAACGGTTGTCTGTTCGCCGTGCGACATGTCCGGCCCACCGTCGTACGACCTCATTATGCCGCAATCGTAAAAATGACAAAGATTTCAAGTCTGCATGTTTGCATTATCTTGTTGTTATGATAATGATAATATTTCCGCTAACGATTTTAGCTTGGAGACTGATAATAAATAGTTCAAAACCTTGACGAATTTATCGTTTTTTTAAGGGTCCCTTGGAATACGAAGAATTGGGGTTTCACTGTAAGGGTATTCAATATTGAATATCGAAATAACGGTAAAAACTTCTGGTATTGCGATCCTAATAACTATTGGTCATAATTACTTTGTTTGGCTCATTTTCATTGGTTTATGTAATACCGGCATAAATATTATATGTTCTTCCAGTATTATTGCAGTCCCTGAGAAGCAAACCATAAACGAACTGTGAATGTTTTAACTCAAAATCGATTTGTTATTATCTTCCAAGGTTGCATGCAAAACTTTTACAAATAAACAAAGTTTGTAGCAAAATTAATAATAAGAGATCAAATTTTATTAAGTCCTTACAATCCATCGACGAAGTAAAGTAACTAAATTCATTACTTTCCAAGCCACAAAAAAAGAAAAATCTTCATCCGGTAGAGGATATAATTAACGAGCTAAAACCTGGCGGTCAACGCTTTATCATTTGAGGCAACTTAAAGCAAAAACCTTTAAGTCCATATTTTGTCAAAATCGAACAAAAAATACGTATGTACATACACTATGAGTCGTTGCACACAACATGTATTACTAAATAACTTGCAAAACCCGACAACAGCATACGAAAAATAAAATTTGATTTCTCAATAACATGTAGAATCGGATAACTACAATAATTACAAGCAAATCCTGTTATATCCAATTCTAGATCACTTATATTAATTAATCTATTCTTTACTACGAAAATTAGTCAAAACAACAAATATTACAATATATCTTTAATATCTTCGATATACATTCCATGTAAACAAATTTTAGACGTAGAAATTAAAAAAAAAACATTATTATTAAGTTACATAAAATTGATTTTTCGATCAATTTATGGATATCTGTTCGTCGGCATGGATAATTGTGATTTTTGAAATTCCTTCTCACACATACGATCCTAAAAATGGGGCGTAGCAAGAGCGATGAGCTAACCATTAGTTTTGTTCTTTCTTAAAGTGTAATGCAAAGATATAGTCTTAAAAAGAATATTTTTTTTATATGAAATTCTTCAAGACAATATTTTTATGAAATCCTCATAGATATATTGTATTCAATGTGATAAGTTCATTTATTTTATAAGAAAAGAACACATGGCAAAACAGCTGACTCCAATGTGCCATGCGTTTGACTCGTGTAAATATTGAGCGTAAATTAAACTTGTAATTTAAGCAGTATTTGGTTGACATGGTACTGGCATGAATGAAACATTAAAAATAAAGCAAATAGCACTGCAATTCCTTTCCTGATTTGATCGGACTATTTGGAGGGTGTTCAAGTTTTCAAGTAGGTCATTGCAGGATACAGTGATTCGTTTGGGAGGCAAATATTTCACCCCTCTCTTCTAGCGTTTCTACTATTGTACGGTGTGTTGGTACACAAAAATTAAGATTCAATATCACCCGATTTGTACAGTTGTAATCTTTGTAAGTTTGTTCATCACGGGCGATACTTTGTTTTGTGGCTTAGAAAGTAAGGGGTCAAACAATTCAAACAAACCAGAAGATGAGGACCGTGAAGATTTAGAATTTTTTATAACCAAATTATAACCGTATACCTATTTAGCAAAAAAATTTATCATTAGTATTTCATGTTATAACATTTACAAGAAAAAGATAGCCGGAATAATTTCAGTTGTAAATGTTTCTCAAATGCAAACCTTTCGAAGCGCAGATTAAGCTCAAATTACTTTTTGCCTTTGTGCTGGCGTTATTAAGTCCCTCTAAATGAAAACGGCTTAGTTTTGGGAAGGAAATCTCTACAAGTAATCATAAAATATAATATTTAACTAACCTGTGTCATCCCCTACATTTATATGTATACTTAACTACTTAGCTCAGCGCCATAATATTAGGGAAAATAATGTTCTTCTGTACATTTCACCCATACAAAAATGTTATAACAACATTAATTAAAAGATAGTATTTTGGTTTTAATAATTTTAATAAAATTTAGCACTGGCTAAAGTTTATTTCCGAATGTTGGCGTGATGAAATTACGCGTAAAAAGAAAAAAAAATGATTTTATTTAGACGTTACAGAAATAAGAACTTACATCAATATTTTTGTTGACTTTATTAGGAATGAGTTAAACTTTTATTTCAATGACCATTATTTTCTTTTTTAAGTGATTTTCTTTTTTTAAAAAAGTTCTCGAAAAAAACTTCTGTTGACATTAGGGCATCTAATCCCGGACTCTTTTCATAATCCCGGGATCAAAGGATCCCGTGATTGGGCATTAAGTGTAATTTTATATGTTAAATTGTATATTTAAAATTTAATTTGTGCCCATTATTGCTTCAATTGAAATGTATATATAACATAATTTATTATTTTTTTAGGGAAGTTTTATAGATTTAAAATCAGATAGTCATTCACAAACAAAATTAAAAGAAACGTAATGATCAAAATAATTTTACGTTTTATTTTATTTTATTTATTGTTTTAATACGATAGGTTTTACCTAATGGTATCCAAAAAGAGGACATTTAATTCGACTTTAAAATATTGTCCTCCATACGTTTAAGAAGCTGTCCGAATTTGTCTTCCATTTCAAAATGGTTAAGAATGGCTGTTACGAAATATGAGAAGGAGGACAATACAGTTATATCAATTAAATAAGTATTTTAAAAAATACTTACATGAACAAACCCCGACGTACACGCTGTTGTTGATTGGGAAATTTTAGTTATGGCTATGAATTATTTTTTATTATTAACAGTGAATTTTGAAATCGTGGGGTTGTCTAAATATCAATTTCGGGATTAGAAGCCCTAGTTGACATCATTCCTCCCAATAACGCTCCACATTGAGAGCGGACATTAGACAAAATAATTTGTCAAAATTTAATTGGATTTTGAGATCAAAAGTGGCTGATGGCAGAAATAGTGCCGAATGATTTTAATTATAGTCGAATCCAATAATCATTACGCAGAGCGTGATACAAAATACCTTAAGTTAAGCAAAATAAATGTTTTCTTTACATTAATTCGCAGACAAAATAAGATGCGTTTTATTATTCACGATCAAAATAATGAAGACTCTTTGTACAGTTGGTTTTTATTGTAACAGGAAATTGCTTTTGAATAAGTAACATGTAAATTATAATATTTTTCAATCTGAACAACAAATTTATTTTTTGCATGTTCCTGAGCTAAAAAAAAATTCTCCAATCCCAATTTACCGCGTGCTGCTTAGTGTCAATATTAATTACATATTTAATATTTCATAAATAATTAACATTATAATATTTAAGTGGTATACAACTTTATTTTAATATTTGCTATTTCGTGTAAAGAATATTTACGAATTATTTTTAAGCTTTTTTTTTTTTATTTTCTATGGATTCGGCGGTAACCTTTTGGAAGTTCATTTTTAATATAAAATCAAATTAAAATTGATAACTTAGTTATTTCACTTGGTTTTTTAAGCTCATGACATCCTCACATAATTGGTATTAACTGTGGCTTAATTTTTGATTTCAAATAAGTATTTATTGATTTTGTAAAAGGTAATTCACATTTTTGTTTTAATTTGGTTATATATTATTTGTAAATTTTAGTAATAGTTCTTGAGCCAGTTATTTTAAATAAATTGGATTATTTATTCAATTATATAAAAATTGTCTTGTTACATTTTATATTTTATTAGTTGATAATCCTCGCTATGAGCAAACCGGGTCCTGGTCATTATAAAAATGTGGAAGTAGTACAAAACAGATTGTGTTTTATTTTTAAATTGGTTTGCACCCAGAATTGACAGTTATTCTTAAATTATTATAAATATCATTTATGTGTATTTAAAAACCGGCATTTTTCGGTTTGTGGCAATTTTGTTCTAGGAATGCGATATATTTTATCAAAAATACTATAACGTAAGTTTATAACGACCAACTTTTTGGCATGTTTAGGCTTTGAGTGAAAAGGAATTAACTTATATATAACTCTGTATATTATTGGTAATAAAATATCATAATTGAACTAAATACAATATCGTAACATATGACTAGTGAGATATTTTACATTTTTGGAAGTGTTTGGGATGAGAGAAGCCGGTGTTGATCATTTTAAAAATATAAAAATAGTACAAAACAAACTGTGTTTTATTTTTGAAATATAATGCTTTTCCACCAAAGTTCACTAAAAGTTCTCAAGATTTTTTCGTCCAAATTAGTTTTTGCGTACTTCTTTGATAATTGTAATTAAAGAAATACACCACCTATCCAAAAAATATTCAAATAAATATGACGTGGTAGTGAAGGGCGTTGGGTTTCTTTGAAAAGAAAATTCTATCGAAAGTAACATCACGATTTAATAAAAATACTAATTTAGTGGCCGTATTTCTAGCTTTAAATTTACGGTTTTTTTTATGAGACTGTAAACGTTTTTCCGGTCAACAAACAAAATATATAAACTATACAAAATATATTTTAATAAACACAACAGCAAAACATATAAAAAAAATACTTTACTTTACGTTTTGTGAACTGTGTATCGAACTGGAAGGTAAATTCCATGTCTGCAAAAAGATAAACTACATAAATATTTATGTTTCCTGTACCTACATCAGATAATATGCATGGAAAGTATTACAACAAAAAAGATAATGTATTCCTAGGATGTCAAAGTAAAAAATATATGGAATGTACCATTGTATAATATATTCAAGAAAGAGTAATATAATAAACACACAAAAGTACTTTTATATTTATTACATAAAGTAAAAGGTTATGGGTTACTGATGATGGAAACAAAACAAAATACATGTTTTTAACAAAATATGTGTTAAGTTATAATGTTTTCTACAACTGTACTGAATAACGGTAAGAAAATGTGTTTTTTTTAATCAGCGACCAAGATCAGAGGTGTAGTACTCCGCAACAGTCTTCAAAGTTATAATTTAAAAAAATAATAGTAACAATATTTTTAAGTATACATTATTGAAGTTTCTTGAATCTAGCATAATTAAGTTACAGATAAATGACATGAAAAGGTTTCTCATCTCTGGACTAGCAGAGGTCTGCAACGCGTTTTAAAATTTCTTTATATTTTACATCCTCTGTAGGTACGACAGCTAACTTCTAGCGTTTGAAATATTAAAAGGGATAATATATTATTATAAGTTTAGCTTTCCAATTTATTGCCACAAAATTATAATAGGAATCAGCAAAAAATCCATTTCTCAAGAAATCCTATTTTGCGTTTAAACGCGTTGGTTGTCCGGAAAATTGAAGTTAGAACTATTTTACAAATGATAATTTCATTATTGAACAGGTTAATCAGGTTTCCCCAAAAAATGTGTTAAAGTGAGTATATAACTTGACTCCGTGGTTTTTTTTTTTTTGTATCAATTTGAAGGAGCGTTAAGTCATAAGGCGCGTTAGCGTCATAGTTCTTCGAGTCTCCTTCATCTCTAAGGTATTTTTTTTTATTTAACTTCCATCGTTGCAGATAGTGGTGCAGTGGCTATCGTCGTTGGCTTCGGTTACAGATGTCTCGGGCTCAAGACCCGGTACGGTGAGTTTCATAAATTAATTTTTCTATCGATTACGATGGATTTCTGTTCGTAGTCATGAATGTTTGTGATTTCTAAAATTCCCTCCCACCCATACGATCCTAAAAACGGGGCATAGCTAGAGCGATAAGCTAACCACTGCTTCTGTCCTAGCCCTTTCCTTCAGCTCAACTCTTTTTGAAAAAGAGTGGTTGAGGATCTGAGTAACTAGCAGTTCTCGTAGAAAAATTTGAGATACCTCCATTAGGAGTCTTTATGCCCCACACTGGGAGCAAACATGGTAAAAAAATGTATGCATAATATAAATTAAGAAGTGGAATAAATTATCACTTATATGAGTAGAAATGCTCGTGTGAGATATGATACAAATACTTTTATGCGAAACGTTCTATTTTACAACTTCCGGTATGACGTTACAGCTTTCAGCTTTAAGAGTAAAAGCCGGATTTATAGACAATAAAACCCATTTATACTTAAAACTAACACGTTTGGATTTATTATATTCTTCTTGGTCATAAAGTAAACAATGGGATATTGTTGAATCATTTTATCAAAGTATTATACGGAAATTGTGCAAAATATAATTAAGCAGTACAGGTATATCATAAGTATTTATATACAATTTAATATTCGAAATGTACATTTAATAAGTAAATGCTTGAAACTGTACACTTTGATTATTTAGTTTGCTTTTGGTTTCATTCTTCAGATCATCAAAACTTTTTATCTTCCACATTTATGCTACTTTAAACAGTCTATTATATTCTCAATAACTAATTAACGACTGGCTCTATCTGGTCTCAAATTATCCACATTTTATTTGAGGCATGTGCAAACATGAATACTCACCTTATTTCATTACAATAACATATATTATGTAGGTATACTTCATAATACGAGGCGTTGAAAAGGAAAAACTAATAAGTCCACATTTTGTCAATATTAAACAAACATGTACTATAAGTTCTTTCACACAATTTGTGATGACAAATAACTTTCAAAAAATGACGGAAACATACAATTTCAATGATATACAGAATCCGGTAAGCTTAATAGTAACAATTAAATGCCGACATTCCCAATTTTATTTCGCTTATATTTATTGCAATAATTAGCGTTTGACTGGCTATTTATTATATGAATACTTTTCTTAATTGGAAAAATGAACTATCACTAAAACTAAACATTTTGAACGAAAAGCAAAAATGTCGTATTTTTGTTCAATAAAGGCAAACATTTGTACGACTCCAAGGATCATGACAGATGTCAGAATTCTTTCAAGTTTTTTAAAATTAAAGTTATAACAAAGTAATGAATAAAACTTCTGTTTATCAAACAGTTTTCTTACATAGTACATTTATATATCGTTTCAATGATGTATTTTTTTGTAAACACCAAAATTCAAGAAAAGAAAAAATCATCTAACACCACATACAAGCCAATAACAATTTATCGGTTTAATATAAAAATAAAAAATTGTCTAAAGTAAACGCAATAAACAAAGCATCCAAAAGCATTACTTATAGGGTAAAGCATGTTTCAAGCTTCGTTAAGTGTGTAAGTAAAATATTTCACACAATTACGAGCACCCATCGTAGTACAAAGAAACGGGTGGCGGATGAAAAGTTGTAATTTTTAGCACCTGTTTTTTTACAAAAATTTACGAACCGAATAAATTAATTTCCATAAAAGCATTATAGCGGCAATTACACGAAACTTTACGATTTTAATGGCGTACTTTTGAGAATTTATAACGATCTTTTTATTTAGTGCTACACCCAACCATTAAATTTATACGGAAATTAACTTTTCGCAGTACAAGGACATCTGTGTTTATATTGCTAAAGTAGATTAGGAGTAGTATGGACCAAAGTATACTTAACTTTTATACCGTTAGATGTCAGCATTTCAATTTTCCAGCATTTTTCAGGATTTATATTTATACGAAATTAATCGAATCAATCAAATAAATACAGTAAATTAAATAACAGCATTAACAAAATATAATATTTTATAAATATAAATACATTCTTTAAGGAGGATAACTTTGTTAAGTGTGGTTAACGTCAATATTAATAATGTCACAGTTTTATATTTTTATTTTGAAATAAGTATGTAGGTACTTTTACTAAATTATATTTTACTATCCTGAGAACAATATATTCCTTTATTTATTTTTGATGGATGTTAGATTTAAAAATGCATATAACATAATTAATTCTTTTGTTTTCGCTCCGCATGTAAACATGTGCAAAGTCTGATTAATCATTTTTTCTCGTGGGAATGGTTGAAAGACAAAAATGCACAAGCACCCCTATTAAATGGACGAAAATGTAAAATATATGGGAATAAATCCAGTTAACTCACAGCCGACAACGTTGCACTGTCTTGACAAAAATAACGAATTATATTTCATTTACCAACTTCACAGTGTCTAAGTGGAAATAAATCTCAACACAGATGAAAAGTTTAAAATTACAAACACATATTTTTTAATAACATCGTCTTGCGGTATTGCTCTCCTAGTAAGTATTGAAAAGCTTTACGATGTTATTACGTATGTTACGAGTGTTGGTAGTTACGATGCTGATCACAATTGTAAATAAATGATTAAGAAGCCAAACTTCTTTCATAGTATTAAAATAAAAATTGATGATATTAAACGGTGCAAGCAAAGGTACCAATTGTAGTTCCGAAAAGTAGGTTTTGTGTTTTGACGATTTGCATCCTTGCTTCAATTCTAAGCGCCAATTGTAGATTCGTTTGCACAGTAACGGTAGCAAAGAGAAGTTTCTGAATTTCCAACTAAATGAGTGAAATGAGATTGTCTATAAACATGACAAAGTTTTACATATTGATTGTGTTTTCGACGACATGAAAATTATTGCATGTTTGCTTTTTAATGATCTTAATAAAAGACAGTTAACATTTTACAAGATCATTATTACATCTTCGAAAATCATAATTTCGCTGCAAAACCTGTTTATTACTTACAATCAGTGTCAACTGCATATTTCAGCTTTGTAAAGTTTTCTATAGATTCAAAAACGAAGAGTTTAGTATTCCATTGAATGCAAGAAAAAGCTCATATCCCAAAGTTTATCGTAGCTTCATCTAATGGGTATAGTTCCAAAGCAAAGAATTATGTTAACTTTAAAGTTACTATTTACTATATTTTTAAGGTAGTATTTTTATAATCCTCATTATGATTTCAATAAAGTTCTTCGTTTATTTTCAGTAAGAAACATTTGAAGTTTAATTTCACTAAAAGTAAAGAATTATAATGTACAATAAATCTAAGATTTTCACGTCACGGAAATAGGTTATGTGTTAGTGAAAATCGTATTATAGAATTAAGAGTTTAATGCAAACTGTTGTCGTTATTTTTTAAAAAAAATATTTATTGCGAATAAAGCAATTGCAAGTAACAAACGGAGAATAGGATTTGGAATAAGGGAAGTTTGAATCACAAAATATGGAAAAAATGGGATAGCTTTGCGGAGAACTAGGATAGAGTAATCACAAGGAAGTGGATAAGGTTTGCCAATCTCGGAACACTCTACTTTGTTCTGTAAGGAGAAATACATGGGGTAATTAAATTTTGGGCTCCAGGCGTGAGGATACACGCCAAATGAAAAAATAATAATAATGAAAATACGGTTACCGTTAAAAAAAACCTTTAATAGGGATGGAAAGAATTTAAATTATAAACAAATAAAACAGAAATTACACGACGAAACAATATTTATGAACAGATGGTTACACTTAAACAAGAAAACTATTATGATATATATATATTTACAAAAAAATTACGACCTTATGGATGATTAAACATCTTGGCGACGAACTCGGGTGTCCGAGGCCAATCTCCAGCGCGTTACCGGCACGTCCTACTTGTTCCACATCCTGGCGCGTAAGAAAGTTTAACGCAATTCTTACTTAATTATTCTTGGCGAGGCTTCCCCTTGGTCTCCTACCAACGACGCAGCGAGGTGCGTATCGCTGATAGGTGACGATTGTAATGTTGCGACGAAATCGTCACACTGTAGATAAAGTTTTCTTTTGTTATTTATTCAAATTACTTAAAGCAAAGAAACCAAACATTTCCCCCTCAATTTTAAATAATGAATGACCAACGTTTATTAACTATTTCTAATGTTATAATTTTTTATCTAATTAAAAATCATTTATGAATTTAATGTGTTTATATTTCTTTATTAAATGTTTTAAGCTATACTTGTTGATTATTTTTCGCTGTCAATGTGCAGTAAATGACCTCATAATAGTGATATCACAACAAAAGTTTTCTAATGGGGAGTGCTTGTTAATATGTTGCTCAAACTGTATTTTTTTAAAAAGATTATGGATAGAGGGGTTGGAATGGGGTAGGACTAGTGGTTAACTTTTTGCTCTCGCTACGCAACGTTTCGAGGATCAGATAGGTGGGAGGGAATTTTAGAAATCACCTTTTAACAGAAATTCAGAAATCGATTGAAAAATCAATTTATGAAACAGTTCATACTGAGATTCAAACCGGTGTGAGGCGTAACCAAAGGCAACACGTCACTGACTGCTGCTTTATTGTTAAAAACGTGTTATAGAAGTTTTCACTGTATTCATTTTACTAAAGAGAATTACAATACAATTAGTTGTCGGCGCCCGTGGTGCAGTTGGTAGCGTCGTTGGTTACGGCTACGGATGTCTCGGGTTGAAATCCCGGTGCGGACGATTTTCATAAATTGATCTCTCAATCGATTTACGGATTTCTGTTCGTAGTCTGAGTGTTTGTGATGTGTAAAAAATTCCTTTCCACCCATCCGATCTTGACGGACAATAGCAAGAGCAATTAGCTAACCACTAAACTAGTCCTGTCCTAGCCCTATCCTTATATGCCTACTCTCTTAAAAAAAAGATAGGTTGAGCAACTGAGTAACAGCAGTTTTCATAGAAAAATTCTGTTGAGATACCTCCATTAGGAGGCCATATGCTCCGCTTGGGAGCGGATATGGATAAAAAAAAAATTTTTGGTCAAATATAACTCTGTAGAAATATGTTAATCTGTAATACATACCTTTCATAATGATATTATAATACTCTTCTTTTTATTATTTTGCTACCATTGAAAATTGTTTATTTCCACTAAGCTTCCATAATCTTATATATAATAGACCAAACCGCTCTGTAGACGTTTTATTATTATCACATGTAGGTGTGAAATTTTCTCGTGACGTAAGCGTCCGCGGTGTAAACAATGCACACACCTCGCGTACTAGCTACTTTGGACATTCAGTATTTCAATTTAAATACCGTCATCTAGACGGGTACGGTTACTAGTAAATAAATATACTAATGAAAGTTTTCTTCATTTTCACGGAAATTGAATTTTTGCGTCGACGTTCTTTTTTGACAAACCCGTAAAGTTCTATCGATTGCTTTATGCAGTGCCCTCTGACTTCCATCCAACTTCCTGGTTTCTATTTAATTTGGTTATACGTCTTTTCTGGATAGACGATAGTTATTTTCTCGATTCAGCAATGTGTATCCAAGCGCTATGGTCTAACGATATCTCTAATGGGATGTTTACATGTAGCAAATGAAGATAATAGTAACTGACTTCAGTAAGTAGCCTAATTTTTTGACAGTGGTATTAATACGAGTAATTTTATCGTAAAATACATCTTATTTTCAAACTGGCTAAAAGAAATATATAAACACTTTAAAATTAACGAATAACAACGTATATATTTTATTCTATTGTTTAATTTTATGTAACTCGAAAATGTTAAAACATTAAACCTATTGTTTTTTTTTTAAATAAAACGTAATGAGTTTTGTACTACTTTCACATTTTTATAATGATCAAGACCGGTTTTAATGATCATTATCATTACCTACCACTGATCGTATTGATTATGTATTCATACTAATGCTCGCTATAAGAAAGTCCATCATTATAAAAAATTTGGAAACAGTATTACATTTTTCAACTTTTCTTTAAAGGTGTTAACTGTCAATTCATGGTGTAAAAGCTTTCTTTTTTGAAAATAAAACACATTTTCTTTTATACTTAATTTTTATAATGATCAGGACGTGTTCCGCTCATCGTGAGCATTATCAACTGAAATTGTGTTTGATTTTGAAAATTATGTGGTAAAACAGTATGTGTTGCCCTTTCCTACTGCATTCTGGATATGTTCATAAAACGGTACCGCCAAGGAAAACAATTGGGAAAAAAATGTAAAAAGAGCAAAAAATGAGTGAGAATATGCAGTAAACGAAGTATCATATTCATGTGATTTTATACAGTAAGTTTTAATCATTAAATAATTATGAATATTTGGCTAAACAAAAAGACCGTTTTTACTACTCAATTGTTATGTTGAGTCATTCCACTCACTTGACTGGTTTAGATACTTGACTGGCAACTGCCATATAAATATCATTACATGAAATATGCTTCTAAAATTCGTAACTAGTATAAGTTACTATCTTCTATTCTCGACCGGTGTAAGCGGTGGTAAGATTCTACCACTCAAATGTTGCATGCTAGATATGTTTTCCGGTTGCCATCAAAATTTTGACGCTAGCGTTTTATGATGATATTTATATACATTTCGTGAAACAATCAATAATATAATACTTCTCATAAATGAGTACATGTATTTTACGAAGATTTAATTTATTATATTATGAAAGCTTTAAGCAATCGGATAAATCAGTAAATTATGACAATTTAAAAATAAAGGATATAAAAAAATATAAATACTACCCATCTATACTAAAGCTAACTCGCGATATATGAGGCGATGAACAGCAAAAAGTCATCGTCTTTTTCTAAAATACATATTTAAATATACTATAAATCATTTAACACCATATGTAACGACAGATATGTTAAAAAACCTGACGAAAGCATACGAAACAATTTTTAAAGATTTGATGACAAGCAGAATCTGATAAGTTACAATAAAATGACAATATTATTTCGTTTCGATTATATTTATTGCAATTGGCGGTCGACTTGCTGCTTAAATGACGCGTATCTTTATTAATTGGAAATACTAAAACTAAAAATGTTGCGTGAAACACTAAAACGTCGTTTACTTCTAAAATTATAAAGTAGAAATATCGGTTTGTGCTTATAAACACCTCATATAAAACCTCTTTTAGGGGATAATTCTGTTTTTAAGACAAATTTTTCCATAATATATATCTATGCGCTACAAACACACTCCAAGTAGAGATTAAAAGAAAAAATAAGTGACACAATATGTAAGTAAGACAGCTAAAAAGCGAGACTTACTTTATTAATTTCTCAATTCGTTTATAAAAAAAAGCTACTAAAATCTTAAGTCCAGAAAGTATTTTGTCACAATAATTAATCCATAGACTCCATTTCTTAAATGAATATTTTCAAAAAAACATTTTTTTTCTTCTTAACGAAGTATTGAATACTGAATACACGAAAATCTCATCGATAATTAATTTCCATTTTAAACGGGTGATAATAAAATTTAAATTTTTTTCTGTATATGTACAGAAGATTTTAAATCTTATTAAATAAAAAAGCTTTTTTCTAATCGTCGTGGTAACAGTCAAGTTATAATTCACAAAGAAGATTTCTTTTTACCGAAAAAAAAATATGTAGAAGTACTCCATCGAGCTAAATAAAAAAGATATTAAAACGAACAGTTAAGAGTTTTTCTAAGAACTTCAATAACGGATTAACAGTAATCGAATATTACTTAAATAACATTTTGAACAGTGGGATTTTCACTTCCATTCAGTAATAATTAATTTTGTAACTACTAGTGTTATTGTAATTGGTGCCGATTCCCCATGTTCAGTAGAAGAAAATAGTGCCACCACACCCTTCATTTTTAAGTTGAGATTTAGAATCACTGTTTACCTTAGAAATAAATATAGATAGTCGAAAATTGTTTCCTAAGGAAAGCGAAAAAAGTGTCACAATTTAGTAACGCAGTCAGTAAAATAACAAAATTATCAACCATAATTTTATATGCTCCGTTTATTTATACCTACTAAATAAAGAATAATTGAAAGTTTTACATTATAATTTGAGTTCCTATGTATGTCACGTTGTTAGCTACGTATCCAAATGGTTAACGCTATTGAGTTTAAGTCCTCTTGGTTCCGGAGGCACGCCTTCGGATCACGGGATAGATATTTTTATACATTAATTTATCGAACGATGAATGAATGTGTATACCTTCATAGTCTTCACACTCATCCTGTACCCCATTCTAAAACAGAGTGACTAACTGACAATTAGTAATATCTTTAGCCTCTCAAATTAGAGTGATCGAGGGTCGGATTAACAGTAGTTTCTTTTAAAATGCTCCAATAGACGTCTACTTAGTCCACATTGTGGGCTAACAGTTTTATAACAAAACTCATCAAGAAGCTGTGTACGATATATCGACGTCTAAATGCAGAGATATTGTATATCCAGTTTTTGTCGTAATTGAGTTGGCATACACAAAACGTTATTTTGCATCATATTTATCTTTATGCTGTAAAAATATTGTGTATCCAAATAGAATATTTTGGGAGATATTGTATCATTCAAATGCATAATATGCAAATTTTGCCTATATTTTTCAAATTTATAAAATAAGCAAAGCTAAACATACAATATCTCTGCACTAAAATATCGACATGCAAATTAATATATATTTAATGGTATTCTATTGTAAAAATAAATGTTGTGAACTACTTAATTCCATGAAAACGCTCAAATTCTAAAACATAATAGTTAATTTTGAAGTGGAGCACGCTATTATTCATTTTGATAATTATTTTCCATGTATCTACTCCGTAATAAACATAAACTGTTAGTGTTCTAGTAGAAGGTTTCTGTTTCAATGTTTTCATTTGGGATAGCATTGTTAAAGGTCCTGGGTCCCACAAATATAACTGGAATTATTTATAAGGTCAAAACTTTAAATAATGACCACTGCACTGCGTTGGGTAAAATAATATAGTGAACAATGTTTATAACTTAAATATAGTAGAAATCTGTAAAGGGATGATCAACATACAGAAACATACGAATTGTATAATATGTAATTATAAATAAACAGATTTATATTAAAGATATTCATCTGTTCAGACAAGATATTTTTGCTTAGTAAACTTTTTAATACAAATTAATTAAAAAACACATCACATGTTTATCAGAAATTAATAAAAGTTTCTATTAAGTATTTCTGAAGCGTATTCATTTTTAAATAAAATCATTAACCATTAATTTTTAAATTGGAATAGTGGAGATTTTGTACACTTCCATGTATTTTGTCACTAACGACCCGGGTTTCGCCTTTTGGCATCTTCAGGCATTCGAGCGCACGAATAGACTCGAATTGATAGTCAGAATGTCAATTCGAATCCATTCGTGCGCTCGAATGCCTGAAGATGCCGAAAGGCGAAACCCAGGTCGTTAGTGACAAAATACATGGAAGTGTACAAAATCTCAATAATTCAAATTTGATATTGAAATTCCATTAAGCACCCTCAGTCGATGTCTTAAATTAAATTAATTATTAAATCCTACACAAAACAATTGAACAGCTTCTAGTCTATGACTTATATGCCAATCGATATTCTTTTAGCTGCATAAATTTTGCTTTGAACCACGATTCGACTATACCCGTCCATCTTGTCCGTGATTTCGCAAAATTATATCTCCCTTATTACTCCCTTTATAATTATCTTAATGTTTTTAACTCCATTTGATTTGTTATCCGGTATACGTAAGTAGCCTATCTAAAACGTACAATCTTTATGGTACTTAAGGTTTTATAATTTAGTATAATTAAAGTGAGTACGATATTTTCGTATATATATATATTTCAAAATTAATTTGAAGACTTGGTATATATGGTTATTTTCAGAATTAATTATATTTATATACTCGTTGTTCTTGGCATAAAGTGTGATACCATGGAAAAATACGCACCAACTTTTTTCGAATACAAGTCCAGTCCATATTTCGTATAAATTGTCTTTGCTAAATGGTAAAATAATAACTAATATAGTAAGAGCACATTCTATTGTGCAAGCAAGGCCCGAGGCAACTGATACTTTTTAGACACTACCCCAACAAGAAATAAATTTAGCCATGAAAATTTAAAATTTTTTTTTTATTTCAACAATTCTTTTAAAACTGCTTTTCTCGATTATTTAATATTATCTCGGAAGCTTTAATTTGCTCAATGTAAATGCCTTTCTTGCTACTTGTTGTTATATGGCCAGGAAATAGAATATAACTTCATTTTTTGTCATATTGTAAGATAATATAAATATAATTTAAGACATCTACTGAGGGTGCTTGATGGAACTTCAATATCAAATTTGAGTTATTGAGATTGTGTACACTTCCATGTATTTTGCCACTAACGACCCGGGCCGAAAATGTCGAAAGGCGAAACCCTGGTCGTTAGTGACAAAATACATAGAAGTGTACAAAATCTCAATAACTCAAATTTAATAAATATATGTTTCTTATAATTATTTTTATCACTTTTCTATTAATAATACGAAAAACAAAGCATTGAAAGAAATTAATCACAAAATAAAATAATTTGATTAGAATTTTGACAAAAAACTTTTTTCTCTATATAATGAAGATTATTAGATATAAAAATATGAAATTTAATGACTGTAAACAAGGTTCCATCTGCCGTTTTTTTACAAAATCTTTTTTAAATACAGTTTTATTCGCATTAAAAATACGGTTCTATCTGCATTTAAAAAAACCTTTCAAATGTCCGTCAATCCATCAAAATCCAAATTAGAAAAATTTTCTATCTGAAAAACATACACATGTTACAGTGCATCAAGGTTCAATTTGAATATATAATAAAACATACCGCGTGTAGGAAATCACAGTCTCAAGAGTGGTCGTCTTTTTCATTTACGTACGTGAATGCATAAGTGTATTTTATTCAAAAAGATACATTTTCTGAAATCTAAAATTGCCTAAATCAGTTTTAGTTTTTGCAGAAGCTTGTTTACCCAAGGCGACGATGTGTTACTCAGACTAAAACATATGTATTGCAAAATGTTATCTTTATTGTGAGTATTGATTCTAATCATTTTATTTTTATGTATTTACTATCAATTGTCGGTAGAAAGTCATTCATTATATCGTCACTGTTCTGGAAGCAAACACTAAATAAAAAAATTACATATTGAGTTAGTTATACCGAAATGTTTCTTATTTCAAACTCAAAGAACAAACTTATTTTTATAAATTATTATACTTTTACTTAAAAACAGTTTTGTACAAACAAAAAAAATGAAAAAGGTATAAAATTTCAAACATTTGACAAACTTGAATGTCCAATTACTCAGACTTAGTATTTTTCAGTTAGTGTCTTCTTCCAGAACAACGACGATATATTATAAATGTATAAGTAAAACATATTTTTTCATTAAATAATCTACAATTTAAACTGATCAGTCGAAAATGCTCGCGATATCACGAACCCCGGAGTTGATCGTATCATAAAATTGAGATCAAATTTATAAATTGTATAATCACTTTATAATCCGATGATCAGACGTAAATACTTATTGCGGGATTACAGAGTAATCAACTTTTGTCTTTTACTGTAAACGAATTTCCATAAAGTAGTCAAGAAGAATCCATCGAAATTAATCACTTTACATTTTTAATTGATATTGATTCACCTCAAAGAAGTCGATAAAACCGTTGAAAAAGATAATTTTTTAATATATATAAGTGCTCTCTTATTTTATCCAGCAAGCTTGAACAAATTGAATTACGCTAATTCAGTTAATTTAAATGGCTAAGCTTTTATCTTTGACTGAAAAAAACGGTGACAAACATAAAATAATTGATATTAGGATTTTATTATCTTTAAATAGTAATGAAGGCAGTATGAAAATTAAGCTTACGAAATTGATAAGTATGAAAATAAACTACGAGAGATAGAGAAGTTAAGAAGTTATACTAAGTGACTTAATACTTTAATCATAGATAAAAAAGAGACAGCGGTATAAAGGTATATGATTTTAAATCTAATTTGTTTATGCGTGCATTTAAAATTAAAAAATACAATTGTTGTTGGTAAGTATATCATCGTTTCCATTGCAGAATTTTATCACTCTTTTAATTCTTTTAATGATTATGGCTGCCAAAAGGAACAAATTTGACACATTGATTTGATTATGTATTAGTTGATTGATCACCTTGTCAAAATATCACTTTAGGCCTTTAGTGATTTTATAGTACCTCTCCTCCCGTAATACTAAGCGGTCAAGAATTATTCAAAGCCCCACAACTGAAAATTTTATAAATTATTTTTTAATCGATTCTTACATATTTTTTCATCTACACTTTTAAATAAAACAATGTCTTTGATGTTTGCATCTCACTTTCAAAAAAACCATCCTGATTAACACTATTTCTATCTCATATGAAGTGTTTATAATATTAGTATAAAACAGCGTTTTTGTGTTTCACGTAACATTTTTAATTTTCGCGATAATCTATATTAACTATTGGATTCTGAATGTCATTTAAAGTATGAATAATTTTTTATTATCAGTCAAGGTGAAGATGGTATATGCACGTATTCTTTGTTGAATTTTGACAAACCATAAACTTATTGTTTTTTTTTATAATTTAAGACTGAAGGTGCTTGATGGAATTTCAATATCAAATTTTAATTGTTGATATTTTGTAAATTCCCATGTATTTTGTCACTAACGACCCGGGTTTCGCCTTTCGGCATCTTCAAGTATCCGAGCAAATGAATGGAGAAAGGCGAAACCCGGGTCAAACAATTCAAATTTATTGTTTTTTTGCTTTTCATCATCTCATATAATATAAACATTATAAAAAGAAGTGTCGAAAAAACGCAAAATCTACAGATATTCTTTTTATAACTACATACAACAACAACCTGCTTACAACATATCTTAACAGTTAATTTTTACTCTTTTACTTACCTTCTCACTTGTTAACTTTTTATAATTTTTCGCATACCTCGCTCAAATTAATATGCAGTTCATTTCCATACATCCGCAAACGATAGGGATTAACCTTTTCATGATTTTTTGAGGTAAGATCTTATTCCTGGTGAAAACACCAGAAATATTTGGCAGCTAAAACATTTTTATTTTAGGTTTTTAGACGGGAATGCTTTTGATGACGATAGTCTCTGTCAAATCGATGATGGATTAACGTGAATAAAAATCGTTAATATCACACATGCAAATCTTTTTAGATGCAACATATAATGTCAGTTTTTGATAAACCTATTTGAATTCCGAAGATTTGCTGTGAAGGGTATGTTGATGATGTTAAACGGTGGATAAGCGAAAAAGATATTAAATTTTGTCTATTCATACTATTCATACAAAAATTAAGATTTAGCAATAAATCTGCATATATAAATGATACTTAATGAAATTTCAATAAGAAATTTTAGACAATGCAGATCCTCTCCAAATTTTAAATGATGAAAAACGGTATTGGAATGTGTATTTATATTGTTTTCATCTGTAATTTGACAGAAGTGGGAAAAGATTTAGTAGTGACTTATATATTTTTTTTACCATGTCCGCTCCCAATGTGGAGCATATGGACTCCAAATGGAGGTATCTCAACAGAATTTTTTCTATGAGAACTGTTTGTCACTCAGTTGCTCGACGTCTCTTTTTCGAAGAGAGTAGAGGTAGAAGGATAGGGTTAGGACAAGACTAGTGGTAAGCTAATCGCTCTCGCTGCGCCCCTTAAGGATCGGATAGGTGGGTGAGGAGGGAGTTTTAAACAACGAAAACACTCAGACTACGAACAGAAATCTACAAATCGATTTAAATATCAATTTATGAAAACCGTCCGCACTGGGAATTGAACCCGAGACATACATCCGTAGCCGTAGCTCACGACGCTACCAACTGAGCCACGGACGCTGGCTTATAATAAAACGTAGATATCTCATGCTAAATAAAATATTATACTTATCTATATAAGTGATTTATAATGTGACGTTTCGTTACAAATTTTAATGTTCTATTTTGGTATAATATATTAAAATGTGATTTTATTAATTATTCAAATCGATTTTTAATATTATTTTCATACTTTAGAAACTGTTTGAATATCCGAATATACTGAAAGAGTTGATAATTATGAATAATTAGAATTCCTATTCTGTCTTCAGACGAATGAAACAAAATATTGATATTTCTCGGTCGGTAAAACGATATTTGTAAATTTACTTCCAATGAATATACTCGGAAAGAGCTTAACTGTTGAACATCTGTTAATAAAATGTATAAACTCGGGTGCAAATCAATAATTATTGATTTATGGTAACCATTTGAATATTGCTGTTCCCATTATATCAATTTGGGTTATTTTGAGATATCTGAGTAATGAAGTCTACAATTGATATAGGTACCATTAGAATTAATTCAAAAAAAGATTATTTATAATATTTTTTTGATTAAACAAAGGTTAACTATATTCTATATCAAAGGATGTGCATACAAGTGTGATATATGTTCATTATAATAATCCTTTCACTTCCTTATACGCATTGAGTCATGTGATATTATAATATTTATATGAAACATCAGTGAAGTAAATAAAATGGGGTCTGTGGTGGTAAAAAACTTCGTCACAAGCAGGTCTTGCAGAAAAAACTTATGTTGGGATAGCTCCTTTAGCAGGCCATATGCTCTACATTGGGAGCGGACATGGTTAAAATAATTAAATCAATAACTACATTAAGTCAAAAATCTAACGATATAATTGTTATATTTTATTTAGTGTTGATAAGTCAAAAATGAAAACGGCTAGGAAGAGTTTTTGCGAAACTGACAATAGACTTGAACGAAATTATTAAACAACAATTTGTCATAAAACATGGCTATAACAATACATCTCTATTTTTGAAAATTCATAAAATATTCATAGACTACTGAAATGTAAACAAAAAGAAAAAGTGTTTTTCATATAAAGCCAGTTGTAAACAATACATATTTATTCAGAGATGGCAGTCAGAAAAAGCTTCTGTTCAAACGATGTTTTATTATTGTGTTCAATCATTGTTTCACGAAAAATAAATATTTATTTGTTCACCGTGATTGCCTTAACTTAAAAAGAAAAAATACTAAATAGAAAGATTCCAATCACAAACAATGAATAATTAAATCAAAACGTCGTCTGACAACGCTGATATTATAAACTCACCAGAATTTTTCTCAATCGCTATAAATTTCGACATGCGCTATGAGGTCTAAGAAGAGTCTAAAAGTAAAAACCAATATGTCCAATTTGCAATGACGCTTAAATTCATAATTTTAACTATAGTTCACTTTTCATCGTACTGTATTTCAATAGTTTCATAGTTTTAACGGCTATTTTTTTTACCGTACTGTTACGTCTTTGGTGCAGTTTTCAACGTCATTGGATTCGGTTATGGATCCACATACTCAAGTCCCTGTTCAGACAGTTTCATAGTTGATTTCTGTCCAAAGGTACGGGTGTTTGTGAAGAAATCTGAAAGTCGAATACCTAAACCAAATATCCGTAATTTATCGATTTACAAAAAATTAATACCCCGGTACAATAAAAAAGCACTTTTAAGGTGTTAACTGTCAATTCTTGGTGGAAAGACATTATATTTTAAAAAATAAAAGACAATTCATTTGTACTACTTCCACATCATACATATGTGAAAGTGGTACAAATGAATTGTGTTTTATTTTTTAAAATAAATAAAGCACTCAACGAACGGCCTGAACGCTCCGACCCGCCACTTATCGAATTTCAGCAATATCCCTGATAAAACAGACCAAAAATTCCATCACGGTATCGAACCATGGTGGCGAGAATCGAAAGAAACAGTCTAGATACCCACTAAGCCTACCCTTCGACTAGTTCTGTGCTAACCCAATCCTTTTATCTTTTCTCTCTTAGAGAAAATGATACGTTGAGCAACTGATAAACAAGCAGTTCTCATAGAAACACTTATGTTGAGATACCTCCAGTAAGAGGCCATAAACTCCTTGGGACATGATAGGAAAAAAATCAATTAAAATATATTGTGCCTATTTTTTTGCAAGTCAACCGCTTATTGGCATATCAGCATTTGCTTGTAACTGCTGAAGTTATCGGTTTCTGCATGCGAGTAAATGGTTTTTCAAATGCTGTTGTCGGGGTTCGCCAGGTATTTATTTTAACATATTGTGTGGATTCTTTGATATGTCCAAAATATAATTATTAAAAATTAAGCCGTAAAATTATTCCCTCGCTGAGACACTAGCCATGATTTGTTTTTTAAAAATAAAATGTTGTTTTCTACCAATAATTTACAGCTGACAACCATATAAACTGATAAAATATTATGAAACATACAGATAATCTTAAAGACATGATTGTTGTATTGTTAGTTAAGTTTTAATATATAACTTATTTATGACCAATTCAGTAAACAAAATTGTTTACATTGTTGTTGAAATTCATATAAGAAAATAATGATTTCGTAAATTTCAGATACGAATGAAAATTAATAAATTTAGTGTATATTATGGAAAACTATAAATAAGTCCATCTTGAATTTGCGGTCCCATCGCCAATATTTAATTCTCAGGTATCAGGCGAGCAGGAATTGGTAAGTGTTACGTTCTACGACATAATTTTTCGGCCTACTAGATTCTGTACGCCTGGTACAGCAGCAGCTCTCTACAGTACACTTGCTGAAACGTACATTCAGTATGCAATTTTCAGCCGAGGCAGGCTGACGCATGTCCTGTTGTTTTTCCTCTACTGCCTTTCCGGCACATAGCAAGAGTCGCGAAAAAGTTTTTCAATTCATTCAATCTTTACTTATAGTATTAAAAGTGTAACAGATTATTGTATGTACAGAGAGTTAAATTGAAATCTTTTTTAATAATTATTTATATATTTCATCAAAAGTTTAATATACTGCAACTTATAAAACGAATATTACGTAAGATTAAACATAATTACTCTAATATAAGTGGTGATTTTATAACAATAACTAAGTTGTAAAATAGCCTAAGTGATCACTTTCCACTAGATGTTTATTTAGATTTTAATTATGGTATATAACAGTGTATTGACAGATTTCATTGAATTTCTTTACTATTAAAGAATAAGTTTTATTTAATTCAGTGAGTGAAATGTAATGAAGGATACTTCTTAGAAGGTAATTATCATATTGTCTGTTTTTATAATATGTATTTATTTTTTGTTATGAATTTAACCACTTGTAATACAAAAGTTCATGAAACAGTTCTACAAAAAAAGTTTTTCATTTGCCTTGCAATAAAGAATTACTAGTTATAACATTAAAAGGCATGATTGATGCTAATTTTTAAGTGAAAAATTTATTATCATAATTTTAAAAATAAAAACTGTAATTTACGAATATAGCATCTTATTAAGAGAAGTATTGTTTTAGCGACAAAGCATTTTCATAGAGTAATTTATTTTATTAGTTTTTATAAATATCATATTGGACATTATTTTATATAATTATCATGAAACAATAAATATGTCTCAGTTTTAAACCCTTGAAAACCCTTGAAAACTAGGTAAAACGGGTTCTTATAATAAAAAAAACGTGGTTTTATTCATCATATATCGAATTTTAAATATTATATATCATAGTATGGTAGAATTCATCAAATGGTTTTTATTTAATTTTAGAAAAACTTTTTGTTCTTGATGTTCTCAATTTTACTGGTACTCGTGTATTTGTACAAGGATTATCGTGTTCCGTCTTTTTAAAATCTATTTAGTTTTAATCAAACGAGTTTTCTTGCAAACATTGCTTATTTTATTCTGTCTATAAAAAAAAATATTTGACATTGAGTTTCTGCAGTTGTAAAATTTGGTGGCATATTTAAATCCGGATTAGTTCAAAATTCAAGTGTGAAAAAAACGGGATTTTAAAGATATTCATGAGCAAATTAAATTCTGTGTGTTTTTTTGCATTTTTTTTTACCAGCAAAAATGTGGCAATTAAAACAGTCGTAATGAAACAAAACATTGCCAAACCATTTGGATATTATGGTCATGATATAAAAAAAAACTAAACTCTGCACGGTGGTTAATTATATTTTTTTTAATAAATAATAGAATCCGTGGCCAATATTAAAGAAGAAAATCTCAACAGAATTCCAAAAATGAATTTAGTACGTATGTGTCAACGATCAGAAAAATAAATACAAGACACAAAAATAGCTGTTAATGACCTATTTCACCAGTTCATTTTGGTATATATCGATACCTCAGTTCCAAAGTGTAACAACGTTATCATAAAGCATAGTTCTGAGTTAATTGGGTAACACAATTTTCGGTAAGCTTAATCTTCTACGACACATCTACTTTTTTAGAGAATTAAATTCTAGGATCATCTAAAAACATATAAATTTATATGTGTAATATTATAAACATAATTCATTTTTACTAATATTAATAATATAAGTTTTCACAGGATTTTCGTAGTTGATAATGTTTGATCTAATGTAACAACTGTCATTCTAAAATAACCACGAATTACCACTTGGATTTTGAAAATAGTAGATATCGGTACTCTAAGCATTTCCTCATACTAAGCTCAAAACTGCATTTTTTTGACTTGTTACACTTTGGAACTGAAGTATCGATAATATATGTAAAAACTACGCACTAGTACAGCTTTGAAGGCTAAAATTGATGTCTCTTGTAAAACAACACATTTGAGACATCTTATCTCTTCTCCTTGCAGCGGCAGAAATTATAGTTTACTTTGGTAATAGTATAGTATTAAGTAAGAGTAATTTAAGTGGTCAACGTTGTTAGCTTCAGTTACTGTGCTCACGGGTTCTAATTTAAATTTTATATTTTTCTTACCTCTACTTTCCTACTGAAAATACATGTGGGGTCTGTGAAGCGGGCTCCTAGTTTCTTGGCCAAACTACTTGCTAGAGTGGGTACAAAGTAAGTTTTTATATCTGTTTCCCGCATGAAAGCTAGCTAAGTAATACTATCTAAAAATTCTGTCAGCTGAAGGATTTGTGTGTGGAAACACTTAAGAAAAACCGCTTACAAGAATGATTGTCTTTGAATCATTAACAAAAGTTCAATTTTTACCATGAATTGTTCGTAATATTAGCGTAAACTTGAAGAGTTCCTTATTCTTATTTTAGATATGCCCAGTATTTAATTGAATATTTTGAGCCTTCCTCGTGTTGCCAAGCTCGTATATTCAAGCGTCGGAAAAACTTTATGATTTATTTCTTGGCTGGTATGGCTGTCGGTCTCTTCCTCGTCCACCTCCGCTATATAAGAATTTCCTGTCTGAAGAGGAGGGGGAGCATAAGGATTGTGACATCATTTTTGCGAGGTCTTTAGCCAAGTGGTGAACATCGATGACTTCGGTTACCGTGCTCACATGTCCAAATACCAGAACAGACAGTTTCAGAAATTGATTTTTTAATCGATTTATGGATTTGTGTTGTAATGCATGTTTATCTTAAATGTAATTCCTTCCCATCCAACCTACCCTAGAAACGTGACATAGTGGAAACTATAGCTGTGGTGGTTTGGATGGCATCCCCTAACACCATTTGAAGCATACCAATGTACATAGTCAAGCGTGAATAAAAAATAGAATGGTGGGTGTTTTGTGTTATTGTTAAGGAATTATTAAATATTTATTTAAACTGAACCCATTGTTCGATGACTATCGTTAAACTAATTATTATTTATAACAACATTATTACAACGGATTGTTAACAAAATAAATTGAATGCGTAAATTTTTATATCGATCCTGAAACACCTTTTATTGCTAGAATTGTGAATTCGTTTATGTAAGGTATAAGAATGTCGTCAAATGAGGTAAAATTTTCTTAAAGTGTCTCGTAAAAAAACGAGTTGGAATTTATCTTCCTGTCTGTTTGTATTCTAAGATTAAACAAACATTTTCATTTAATGTGTTTTGGCTCTGAAAATATTTAAATCAAAATCAACAATATTCAAAATGCAATAATACATGCAATTGACATTGAAAGAAAAGTAATTTAAATCGAGAAAAGATGTTGTATTCTTAAAAAAAATTACATTATCGTCCACAGACAGCATTCAAGTTCAAGAATGATAAAGGATAAGAATAAAAAAATGAGTTTTAGGGACATAAGTCAGATTACTCCAAAGAAATCAATTTGAATTAAATATGCAGTTACACGTAAAATTTATCGCTCTGTCTAGCTCAGTTATTAGATAGCACAAAAATGCTAGCAACAAATGCTAAGGCAGAAAAACTTCTAAAGAATTAAACAAATTATACTCGTAAAGTTTGATAATGTTTAAACACCTGTTTATAAATGACCATTCGAATATTGCTTTTCCCATTATCTCAATATGAGTCATTTGAAGTTTTCTGAGTAATGAACTGGACGATCGGTGTATTACATTATCATCCATATAAACTCGATACAAGCGATTGGTTCCAAAATTCTTAATAAAACGAGACAACACAACGCGCTCTTATAATTTTATGACAGTCTGAAAAACTGTCTAGGATATGGCTTTATAGGTTTTATTTGATTCAATTAGTCGAAGAAAATTCGCCCAGACGCCAGTTTGCGACAGACAGTTTTATGCGTCCAATGACTGCATTTCCCTTTTCATTTATTTTATTTTTGCCATCATATTCAGTCTAATATTAAAAGGCATTGTTGAAGATTGCCAATATAAAATGGAGCTGCTTATTTTAATTAAGCGGTCAACATTATTTTTTTCTCTATACAAAAAAATAATTAGAAATCACATTTATTGTATATATTAGAAAAACTTCTGAAATTATGTGAAGTCAGTTATTTACTGGCTATTTTTACTTTTAAAGTATGAACGGAGTTACGGATTAAGTCTTCTTATTCTTTTCCCCTTACATATTAAGACATAATATAACAAAAGATTCAGTCACCTGAAAGCTTTTAATTGGAAAAAACAGTTAATAAGTAACCCCTAACAAATACCGATGGTCGGTTGTCTGAAAAAAAAGGTTCAATTTTCATCAAAAATCAATGGTTTGTAATGAGATTTGAAACTTAAAATCACTTTAACTTTCTCTTTTTCTTACTGGATATTTCTATTAAAATTTTTCATAATATTTTATTGCTAAAACAATAACATAGAGTCATTTGGCCAGTGGTCGGCAAGTTAAGCGACAGGTGTACTTTCAAAAGGGATTTCGAGTCAATGAATGATAAATACATATTTTTTTGCTGTTATTCTATTAGTCAGGGAATGAATAATGTAACCAACTAAAAATAAAATAGTTAATATTATACCAAGCTTAAAATAATAGAAGTTTACAAAAAAATGCCAATTCTCTCAGTGGTCGGCCCCCAAAATCCAATGGTCGACCTTTCGTTGCCCAGTGTTCGATCATCACTATGAAAGTTCATAAATATCGCGAACGAATTTACTGAGAGTAGACAGAGCAATCAAGAAACATAATGATGCATATAGGTCAGTTTAGTGCAGACATACATTGGTAAGTGGAAAGAATACCTACACGAATTGAAAAAATTCTGTTTTTCTAAATGTATCCACTATCATTTAAGTTTTAAGTTCAAAAGGGCGACCACTGGCGACGGCTGACTTTAAGAACACTCGCTCTAATGATCTTTTCCAAATGCACATTAAGTAAATACCTATATTTTAATATAATAACTGGGGGTGCTGGATAAAATTTCAATATCAATTTGAATCGTTGAACTGACTCGTCAGCTCGATTTCATCCGTGCAGTTGAATGAAGATGCCTGAAGTCGAAAGCCGTGTCGTTAGTGACAAAACTTATGGAAGTGAAGAAAATATGAACAATGAAAATTGAAGTACTTATACTTACGCATAATAATTATACACGGTACAGTGAAAAATGCAAATATAAAGCGGGTCTCGTAAACATAAAATAATCATTTTCACTATAAAATGGATAAATGATGTATTGAATATTTTTCAAAAAATTAACCAGGCTATTAAATCCAGCTAGATATTGTGAACAGAATTTGTAAATTATGTTTTTAAATGTGTTTTTTTTTTAAACAGCGTCGGTTAAAATGCCATTAAAATATATTATAAATTATTAAATCTCGTAAAAGTAGATGCGTTTTTGCACTTCTTTTTTATGTTATTTTATTTTCAGCGTTTTTATGCCTAAATGTATATATCAAAGCTATTTTTTCTGAAAATTGATTTTTGTGAATATTTTAAAATTCATTTAAACTTTGTATTCTTTCTTATGAGTGTACGTTTTTGTCTTTTACATAAATATTTGATGGATTCTATTATAATTATTATGACTGTTAATTCATAAATAAACATATTTTATTAGCATACATGAAACCTAAAACCTGTCGATAAACGTGTCTCAAGATGTCGTCTAATGTAAGAAATACACATTATGAGTCGTAAATCACCATTCAGTCGTTTTGCATTCTCCGTTGTATTTACTATTATATAACCATCTCTTTGTTTCGTATTTTCAAACATTTAGAGTTCACTCTTATGAGCATAGAAGGTCTCAATATTGATATTTTAGTCTTCTGTTAATGCTCAACGCTCTTAGATTTCAGACCAACTTGGCTGAGGGACCACGAGTTCAAATTCCAGAATGAAAGTATTGATACATTAATTTAGTAATTGATTTGTACCGGCGCATTCTTTTCTGTTTGTTTGCAGAAACTTCTTGCATTGAATAGTTATGTTATAAAGATTTAAATTTGTCTTTTTATTTACTCAGAAAAGCGTCTGGGTATGTGATGACCAAAAATAGTGTTTTTTTGTAATATTGTTTCACTTGTAACCATTGCCAAGTGATGATGCAACAATACGTTTTTTTATGCATGGATTTATATTTTAATATCTGTTATTATATTAGATGATAAATACACTTTCGTATCCGAAAATATTACCTACAGGAAAATGAGAGGCGGCAAGCAAGAAAGTAATGATAGCGCCCATTAAATCAAATCGAATAAACAATTCGCGGTGGTCAATTGATTCGCGATTCGTGAGTTGCCACTAATCGAATCGCATAGCAACCTAGTGCATACCATTCGTCATTTCTTTCTTCTCATAACCTTTTCTAAAAAATAGACTGAGCAACTGACTAAAGATGATTTATTATTGGAAGCGTGCTTGATTTAAACAAATATTCGGATTATTTTATAAAGATGAAACCCGTTTAACTATTTTATAAATTGAAAATAAATGCGTCTACATAACATTAGCTATTACATTTTCAGTTAATCATTTTGCTGTTTCAGTAGTTTGGTGTGATTAGTATAATTGGCTTATTAATGGCTTATGCCAATATGCGATTTGTTAAGATTTGTGTCTATAAGGCAATTATTGTATGCTTGCTCTTCAGATATTATTATTACAGCTAATAGAAATTATTGATCACGTTAATTCCAATTAATAATCTCATTGATTACCCTTGGGTCTTATTGTATTAAGACAAACCATTAAATTTCTGATTTTACTAATTTAAGGTGTATTTATCATTAATATATGTGTACATACACAAGTGTTAAAGATAAGGATTTGTTTTTAATTAAAAACGTAAAACTTTGTATTTAGCATAAAAGCTAATATTATATTTGCCAATGTGTCTGGTATTTTAATTTTTTTAAGTCACATGATTCAAACTCGACGAAAAGCCATTTGAAATCAACCTGAAGATAAAAGACATCACGAAAATCTCAAATATCAAATTTAAAAAAAATGATTATGACTTCGACAGGACTTGAACTCGGAACTATCCGATTTCCAGAGTAGAGATTTTATCGCTATATCACAGTTGGGAACAATTTGATTTTTAGGGTTAATGTTTTATCGCTTTACCACATAAACACCATCTTTATTTCATTCTAGCTTATGCCAGCTTATTTAATTAGGTATTTCTTTCACCACAACGCTTCAAGATATTGGCATTATCAATATTATGTTTATTTAACATGAAACTTTGCTCAGTATTTTTGGTCAGCGGTGTATCCAAAGAATTATGTTGTTAGAATTTTTTTTAATGTACTTATACATGAAAAAATGTACTTAATATTAATAATCAAATTAATGAACGATTCTAAAACTATTCTTATTAATCGTCTAGACAATATTTTTGAGAGTTTGTGATTAAAATAATAAAGACATTTGGCAAAAACCGATATTTAATTTAAATACCTTGTTAATTTGGTTTTTTACGTACATAATTATTAGTGATTACCGTGGCTGCTAGATTCAAATTGTTATTCAAATTTTCGTATTGGATACGTCAATAGCATACTACCGGAAGCCCTGTTTATGATTCATAAACGTCAAAACACACTTGATCAAAATATGCATATTTTCTAGGATACAATTTGCATAAATAATTCTACGAAGCGAAATTTGTACGATACGTTGCTATTTTTAAATGTATTTTAATCTAAAAGTTGATTTAGTGAATACGGTATTATACATCTAGAATATTTTGCGAAATCGCGTTATACGAGAGATATAAATGGTATTAGTTATAGATAAAGGTGCTAACTCGAATATAAGAGTACTGTTTGTTACAGGATTAGTTTGATACAATCGCTTACTGTTTAAAATGAAATATATGAATTTTTATATGGATTAAATAAAATTGCCAAATTTCTCTTTTAAGAAAGTAATAGCTACAGACATAAATAAGAGCATAAATTTGCAGTGTTTCACTTTTAGAACGTTGCCATTTAAAAGAAAGATATTATTATGAATAAAGGAACATACAATGTGTTGCTTAAACATATTTTTTCAGTTTAAAAACCAAAGTCGATTTTAGTTTACTCAGAAAAATAGTTTTTTTTTAATTGAAAAATAATGTGGAATATATGTGTGTTGCATATTTTTATCATAATTTCTTATAAGCTGAAACAAACGTTTCTGACAGGATTGCTTCATGATGACTGGATTCCACTTTTCAGGACAATCGTCAAGAAAAACGCCAGTTTCGTTCTTATTTTCAGATGCAGTTGGCTAGTTTACAGTTCAAACAATTAACAATATTTAAATATGCAGGATGTAATACACGTTATATGCCAAACAAAAATTAAGTGGAAACGCAAACAAAACTATACTGGCTGTCTGATTAGATAAGAGTGAAGCGCTTCACCCTTCATCCTGATTGGACTGTAGCCCAACAGCAATATTTATGCGAATAACGGCGAGAAATAAAAAAACGCGCTCCTTTCGTTAGGGTTTCGACCGATTATCGCTGGAACGTGACCGTCGGCCAATGTGACTTTTGACCGGCGCGGTCACTGAACCGACTTCAAATGGTTACCCTAAAATGGAATTCAAGATTTTATTATTACTCCGTGGATTTACATAAATGTTGTTCAATTATATAACATTTGTTTTCCAATGCTTTTAAAAATGAATTGTCATAATTAAAGGTGACTCAAGGCATGGTTTTGGGAACGCTGCAAAACTGGGGAGTTATTTCCTTAGGGTTCTCCACGTTGTATTCAGTACCGCTCGCTTCTGCTTCAGACTCTTCTTACTAGGTGTACTCTTCAGCGTAACAACGTTATTCGTATATCAATTTTTTGCCAAGAATGCCCGAGGAAAAATTCCTCAAGTCTTGGTTGCATGCGATCTAGTGTGCAGGAAGTTAAATAATGAATAATTATATTTAAAAAAAGGGTTTATTTTTTATGGGTTATAGTCGCATTTCATAGGACGCCGTGAAAATTTGTCAGATATGCAACCATGTCAGCATGACCAACGGGGCCAGCAGTTTCGACTGAACGTTTTGAGCAAATTTTTGCCGTTCATTGCACATGTTTGTACATCTCCAAAGGATGTGATCAGCATCCTGAATCATATTGCCGCATTTACATATTGGACTATCTACCAATCTCGAGCGTGTCAAAGCCCATACTTTTTTGTAAGTAGATATGTAGTGAGACGATAAGAAGGGTTGAGTTTTATGTTTATCGTATAATTATAACAATCTTTTTTGTTTCCCAACACTGAAGTAGGAAAAAAATCAAGTTTCGATTAATTACAATGTACCTAATGCTTAAATATTCCATATAATGTTCCAATTATTCCAAAACCAAGAAGTCAAAAAATCTACATTTAAAAATCTTATTTTGTAAGTAAGATTTTTGAAGGTCCACCTGTAGCGTTATAATGATAAGCTAACGTTATTTTGCTAACTGCTTTTTTCATCCCTTTCGCTTTTGCTAAGTAATTAAATTTATGAAGGGTTTTGGGTATCCTGAGTTCTGTATTGTATAAAATGTTTTTTGATGGGTTTTGGCTGCGGTCTGGGTAATTGTATTCCAGTGCTTACGAGATATTGCAGGACCTACAATGAATCAGTCTCTTTTCATACATATTTAAAGATGTTTTTTTATCTATGAGGAAGCATAATTTATACTTTCTTTACTGTAACATATTGGATCAAAATCGTTTTTATTTGCATATTTCTATTTGACCACTGATTTCACAACTATTTTCCATAACTAAAACATAAAAGATATTTTATTTCACTTGTAATGTCATTTTTTCCAGGTATTATTAATTAATTATTTATTAAATAATTAATTAATTATTCATAAAACCATCAATTTTAATTTCCTTAGAACAACTGAAAAACTACGTTAAATATTTTAGTTAAAACTAAAAGTTATGTTGTTGGAATTAGTGAGATGATATATTATTGTGTCTCATCCAAAACAATATAAATTATATATTTAAACTAAGAAACATAGTTCTGACGATGGCATGAAGCCAAAAAAGCTATCTTTAAACTGATGAAATTCTTGTAGAACTGAATCCTATGTTATTTTTGCCCAATTATAGTAAAAGTCAATTCAATCAATCTTTATATTCTAACTTAAATAGTCAATTAATCGTCTTATTTACAGTGACATCTTTAAATGTTCTTAAATACAGTTTACTGAATGTGATAAATTTGTTTCAAATTGTTATTATACATTATAGATAACTAATACCCTAAGTAAATCCGACTCTCTATGATCAATATATCCGCTGCATATATTATGTTTTCATATAGCCGTGTCTTATTTCAATACTCCATTAATGTAGATATTACTAACAAACATGCACCAGACCAGCTATGAACTTAAAAAACAAAGTTAATTATAAGAAAAGTTTTAGTTATTATTGTGGTTGCAGATGTATTTTCCACACGGGGCACTAAATGAAAGCAGCCAAGTGTTAGTATGTGCGCTTGACAATAATTTTCTTTATGATTCACTTCACTGAAGGATATCTCACATTCTTGTAGCCGAATATTTTTACACGTAAAACATTAACACTGAACATTTTCTATGTGCTTGCTGGATTTTTCGAGAGCAAGACGGAGTATTTCAAATTATTCCTTCAAAACACTCCACATAATTTAGCTGCTACAAATTGTAAATGTAGTAAGAGTCAATTTTCTTTTCAACATAATATAAACCCATATATGATTATTCTTTAACAAGTCAATGAACAATTTTTTATACTCTCAATTTTAAAGATAAAGAACAATGTTTTAATATTGTTTCCATTTGAATAAATCCCCGCTAGATTGCAGAGTTCAATCGTTCTACCTTTACCTTTGTTGAAAAGAAAAATTACGTGAGTGTGGGAATTGCAATAAGTTCTTCAACACTTGGGTTTAAATGTAATGATTATTATAAACAATATATTGTATTTGTGTTAAAAAAATTGTTGACATTGGTTTTACTGGTATTAATTAATGTGGACTATTTGCATGATTCCAAGAAAAGCCATTGTGAGAACATTGCTATTTTTATCAACTTCGTACTTGTTTACTTTGAGACGAATGAGGTATTCTAAAACATTTTAGTAAAAACTCAATACAACGGAATAATGTGAGCGGGGAGGTATTCGTGTAAATCAAAACCATTTTTATGAGAAAATAAACGATATAACACATTTATATACAAGCCAAGTGAAATTTCTTCTAATAGATAACAAAAGGTGGTTAATGTGAGAGTGGGATGTGGTCTAACCCACGTCAAATCATCGGCCGGAACACGTTAACTGTTGTATTTGTGTGATTACGTTATTTGCTAATTATTTTTAATGAAAATAACAATACATGGCATCGCATCTGATGTCAATGCGACATGAATGTACATATAACAAATATTAACAAAAACATTTTTAAGATTGACACAATATAATAGACAATAAAAAATGTTATTAACGCACAGATTTATATTTTAAAAAATAGCCAGTAAGCAAATAGTTGCGCAAGGCCATGCATTGATTAGACGAACGCCCCTTGCACTTGGTGACTCATATGACCGACTTTAAAAATAAGTTTGAAGAAAAAAAAACGTTTTGTTATGATTTCGGTCACATAGATAAAAATTGGGAGCATGTAATTGAGAATTTCAGGATTATAAGCTCGGCCGCAAAGAAGAAGACAAAAATACCTCATAACCGAAGTTGAACGCGAAGAACTCGATTCAAACGATGACATTCCTATAAGAAATTTGGTTGAATACTATTTTTAAAGAAATTATTAAAAAACTTTTGGTGTATCGTAATTTTACTGTACAAACTTCCAAAACACCGTGCCTTAAATGAATTCTTACAAAGTGACCACAATGCCTACCGAAAATAAAACTTCTGCTTTACACTAAATTAACCGTCTCCCGTGATTAAATATTGAGCAACCCTTTTTATTATAAAATCAATTAATGCATTTTGAATCGTATTTTCAAGCTGAAATGTGTGAACCGTTTTTATCGGCTCTGCTTACAATGCAACCAAAAAACGGTGGTTTTAGTTAAAATACTTTCAACGAGAACGGAAAAAGTCCAAAAAGTCCATTTATTTTACATGCAAAAGCGTTTCGAAGCAATCTTGTGATTTAAATAGGGCGAAGGGATGTGGTTAAGCTATATCGAACTGAAAAAAGGTTTGTTTGGCGAAACAATAGTCGTAAAGCAAGAGGAATGCTGAACTTAAACATTTTTCCAATTTAGCAGGATACTCGAGAAAAAAATGTTTATTACTTCTATTGAGTAGCATAAACATAGTTATAATATAATTTAAGACATCGACTGAGGGTGCTTGATGGAATTTCAATATCAAATTTGGATTATTGAGATTTTGTACACTTCCATGTATTTTGTCACTAACGACCCGGGTTTCGCCTTTCGGCATCTTCAGGCATTCGAGCACACGAATGGACTCGAACTGACCCAACTTCAGTTCGAGTCCATTCGTGTGCTCGAATGCCTGAAGATGCCGAAAGGCGAAACCCGGGTCGTTAGTGACAAAATACATGGAAGTGTACAAAATCTCAATAATCCAAATATGATAGTTATAATATGTAAATATTTCTCCATTATTTGTTTCAAACGTCGTTAGGCTCTTATTTGCAGTTGATCCTATTGCCATGCTATTTACCAACACCATAAAATCGATAAAACACAATCCTTTAGTTGCAGGAAACCCAAAACCATTTTATCCTATGATTTTCAGTAAAATTTTCAATCATGCCACATTTTAATTCTTGAAATAAGAAAAAAAATCTGTTTATTCTTATATTAAACAAAACTATTAGACTTTATCTATACAATTTTATATGATAATCAGAACTGGATTCGTTTACCACGAGTATTTTCATCAGTCAAATTTACTTGGATTAGGGCCAACCATCCCTGAATTCCATTGGGTGGGAATGAATTTTTAGACATCACAAAACATCCATGCCCTCGAACAGAAATCCATAAATCGATTGAAAAATTAATTTAAGTTTTTTATGCTATAACCACTAGCGTAATACGTAAAGAAGTTCTGCGACTACTACATAAAAGACAATTTTTTTTCTTATTGCAAACTTCAATGCTCAAGAGAATATTCTTATAGCTAAAAAATAAAAGTTGTAATGGGTACTAACTAATACAGTAAAATTTTGTTAGCCATTTTTATAAGCTCACCTGTAAAATTTTGGGATTTTAGTGGAATTAAATGATGTAGATCTTTTAAGTTTTTATTGTGGTATTTTTTGTATTGAAATTACGTTTACCTTTCGCAAATTGGATTCCCCAATATAAGTTTTTTTCGGAGCTGTTATTTAATGAATGTGCGTATTTATTATTCTTTGTCTTGGTCATATGAATCGCCAGTTGCAAGAACCGTTCGGCTGATCAATGCATTGCCTCAGGAGGTGGACATTTTTAGCAATGAACTCTGTGTATTGTTTTTTTAGATATTTTGTTCTTACGTTTTTTTACCATGTCATATCCCAGTGTGGACCATATGTAGTTCTAATGGAGGTATATTAACAGAAGTAGACTTGCTATTAGAACTGCTTGTTACCTCCATTTTTGGTGTTATATATATTAAAAGTGAGTAGGAATAGAAGGACTTGGACAAGACTAGTAGTTAGCTAATCGCTGTCTCTAGTCCTCGTTTTTAGGAGGGAATCTAGTCATTACAAACATCTATACCTACGAACAGAAATCCGTCAATTGATTAAAAAATAAATTTATGAAACTATCCGAATTGTGACTCAACCTCGTGAGTTTCATGACCGAAGCCAACATTGATCACTGCACCAAGGACACAACGGCTGCTTGATTGATATTGACAGATCTAAGGGCAGACATTGATTTTTATACGTTCGTTGAACTGAATCTGACATATCAATCTGAGAGATGATTTATCTATCATCTAAACAAGTGGGAACAGCAGACATAAAAAAATGTGTCTCAAAATTTGAAAACGTTATTTATGCAACAATTTCAATTAGAATTTTTCATTACTGACTTCTAGAATTATTGACAATTGAAAAATATTTCTCATATCAAATTTACAAAAGCCTAGCGAAATTGTGCTGTCTCTGCTTTGAAATTTATATTTTTGATAATAATTTCTTCAACAAAATACGACGTATATAACACAAACGTCGTGTAATAGTTTCGTAACGTTTGTGTTTCAGTTTCGGGGAAATATATTGTGGAAGTTGTACTGGCTATATTGAAATTGGAATGTACACCGAAATTGTTTCACAGCAAAATAACGCGTTCTTTGATTTATGCCATGAATATTATGAAAACTTCTGATATTGACTGGCTAAGCACATTTTAATTTTTTTTTTTTTTGTATTATTAAGTATAAAAAAATTAGCCGTGCTTTCCTTAGTTTTTTGTTTGCGTTTCCATATTTTTAATCAATAACACTAATAATTTATTACTTAACTTCACCAGAGATAGACATCGCAAAGATTTAAACGTTGGCGTCGTTATTGCGTTATTTTGACGGTAATATTAAATGTTTAAAATATCACGGTGGACCTAATCTCATGTGACACTTAAAAAATATAGCACGGTCAATCTGGGTAACTTTGGACCAGTTCTGAGGGGTTTTTTTTTATTTTTATATATTGCCATTGCATTTATGTGTGATATTGTCTAAAATAGAAATATACTAATTTCTTAAGATGAAATTTAATTAGCATAAATAGATTTATTTTTATAATTGATATATAAATAAAACAAGTTGGGTAAAATTTTTATCCAAATCGGTTAACTTTGGTCCACGATACAAATAATCACTGTAATTACAATAAATTCAGTGCTTTTAAAGTCTTGGAAACTTTTCTTTATGCTTTCATATATTCTGTACATAATTGATACGGGAGCAAATATAGAGCATTTGGTTTACAGATTAGTAATACAAATTGAAAATAGCAAATCCAATTTATTTCGAGAAATTTTTTTAAATTGGGTTTAAATCATTCCATATTAACAGCTTATAAACTCAACAATAAAACAAAATATTTTGCACATCAATTCAAATTTTTACCACCAGGGGTTACTCAATACATTTGCTTAACTAAAAAATATTCAAATTTGAATTTTTGAGATTTTGTACATTTCCATGTATTTTGTCAGTAACGACCCGGGCTTCACCTTTCATCATCTTCAGGCATTCGGGCACACAAATGAACTCGAACTGACATGGAAATGTACAAAATCTCAATAATTCAAATTTGTGACCTAAGTCGATATCTAAAATTAAAAAAATGTGTAGTTTATACTTCTGTTCCGTACGAATCATTCAAAATTTATTGGGATTCATGTGTATACTGATTTTTTTTCGCCATGTCCGCTCCCAATGTAGAGCATATGGTCTCCTAATGGAGGTTTCGTAACAGATTTTTTCTGAAGAACTGCTTGTTACTCAGTTGCTCAATCTCTCTTTTTTCGAAGAGAGTAGGATAGAAGGATAGGGCTATGACAGGACTAGTGGTTAGCTAATCGCTCTCGCTACTCCCCGCGAGGATAGGATGGGTGGAAGTGAGGACTCAGACTATGAATAGAAATCCATAAATCGATTGAAAGATTAATCTATGAAAACCATCCGCACCGTGAATTGAACCCAAGACATCGCCAACTGCGCCACGGAGCCAAAATTACGCCGGTATACTGATTAGCTTTTTTTTTTTTATTTTAGGAGTAGATTGACAACGTTAATAATTAAAAATAATTAAATGAAAAATTGAAGTATTAGTTTATACCACTGGGAAATTTTATTACACGAAGAACAAATTTATAAAATCCGAAGGGTTCTACGGGGAACAATGTGATATCAAGTGTGAGGAGAAGCTTCAAGCGTGCGAGTTTTAATTTAATTTTATGAAAACTTTTTGGCAAAACCTTAAGTATATACCAAGCGTGCTTACTTAGTAGAATAAGCTATGTTATAATTTCGTAAATTTGTAATGGGTTTTAATTGTGTATGAATATTATTTTATTGCTGATGACAATTTTTTATTTGTAATTTTTTGGTTTAATTACATAAATATCAATTGGAATGGACGAGCTGTCTAGGATTGAGAAAATACGATGACGAAGAGCCAAAAGTTTCAGACGCGACTAAAATAGATTCGGAAAATGATATGAGAAAACCGAAATTAGTAGAAGCACGTGACAAAGTCGTGGAAAACAAACTTAACGTGATACTGTCTAAATGTTTTATTTGCAGAGCAATAAAGAGGCCGAAATGCTTCTGACTGATTGTTTTATAAAAGCATTTTGATTCTCAAATTACATTTTATTACAATTGAAAAGTTTTTATAGAAAAACAAGAAAATAATTTACTTTATAATATGTAATTCCGTAATATCTTGAAGAATACAGTTACAAAAAATCTAACTAGGATGTAAAATACATTAACTGTTTATCTTAAAATCAATTTTTTCTCGCCATTTAATTAAATGTTAATTATGATCATTAGCACCATCGGGGTTATATTTTATGATTTTTAAGTATTAATACCATGTCCGCTCCTAATATGGAGCAAACTATAGATTCGTAATGAAGGTATCTCAACAGAAGTTCGTCTACAGCAACTGCTTGTTACTCAGTTGCTCAACCAACATAAATTCATAAATCAATTTTTGAAAATGGGATTTAAGCCTGTGAGGCACGTTACCGAAGCCATCAACGTTGACAACTACACCTCGAGTCGAGTTTTAAGAAAAGTTTTATTTAATCGACTGTTTTGAAATATTGGTTCAAAATTTAGTTAATTACTATTCGTATAATAAGGAAGAATTTGGAATCAACATAAAAAATGAATTGTTTTTAGGCAGTTAATAAATTCTTAAAAATATTTCAATTTGAGTTATGGTTTACCCATTCCTGACCTAAATATTAAATTATGATCCGAAAATATCATAGGTTTCAATAAGTAAACTCTTAACTTAAATTTGAATTCCAATACAAACTTTATTCATGTGATTAACTTTAATTAAGGGATTAATTAAAATACTTAATCAACTCAACCGGGATCTTGGAATGAATGTATAATACTCGTATTTATCGATTTGAAAACCGTCCATTTCAACAAACGAAAATAAAATGTCAAAAAATGCGAAGAATATATCTACAACTTAACTCTTTGAACATTTTAATGTGTGTACTTTCGTATAACTTGTTTTTTCGTTTGATATATTTCATCTGTAAAAATATGTTAAGATATTTTAAAACAATATGACTTCAAATAAAACTTTTTATCATACACAGGATTAAAGAAATATTGTCTCTCAAATAAAAAATTCTCTTTGAAAGTTCATAAGCTAAGGTAGTTTCTATTTCTAAAATAGGTTACTTTATGAAAAATATTTGTTAGTGCTATCATAAGTAGCCCGTATATTATTATTTTCACTTGATCGATAGTACATAAGGTACATGACTTAATACTTAATAATAAACTAATACGAGTTGTTTGAATATAATTTACAGAAGGGAAGTAAAATTTTTAATAACAAGCAGATAACTTGTAATTAATAAGAAATATTATCGACTGATGTTCTAAGCTACTTAAGGGCGTCGTCTGTATAACAGAAATTATGAAATCTTTGTTAGGAAAGAAGAATGGCCATATAACAGGTGTAGTATTTAGCAAATCGCTTTTTCCATGTCTGTTTTTTTGATTTTAAAACAAAATTTAAAAATCATTGATACCCATCACTTTTGACACAAATCAATAAATCGATTATAAAAGTATATTTTTTTTTAATTTTTCGTACGGGTATTGGAATCCGTGGACACCATAACCAAATAGAACAAACGTCAAGTTACATCAACAACTCGGTTATACGATCGTCGTTTTTAATTAACTGACAAAAGTGTGTGACTAGAAAAGATTATATTGTCTGTACATTTTTTATACAGTCACTTAAGATACAATAAGCAATGTTTTTTAACTTTTGTGTATTTACATTACGATGTTTTAATTGAATTAGGAATATTTAAAAGCTTAAAGAGAAGCGTATTAGGACGATGTGTACTAAACTGATTAAAAGCTTATGTATGTTTTCCATCCCTTTTTCCACATGTTACATTAATTCATTTTATAGATCTAAATTACATTCTTGCTAAGTCTATTACGATATTTGACTTTCACTGAGCGATGTACGTACATAATGTAAACGTTCTTTTTATTATAAGTTAAACTTAAAGGAACTGTCATTCAAGTATATTAAACTCAAAGCTGTAGTAAAAAGTTTCTGATTAAATCGCAATCCAAAGCATTAGTTTTACAACAAGTTTGAAGTATTTTTACGATGGATTCATAAATGAACTTCGAGCAAGGGATTTAGTTTCGATAATAGTCGTGTTGAAATACAGTGAAGTAGTTTTAAACTAGGAGAAGGTTTATTACCGTATTGACGAGAAAGACGTTAATAAAATACGTTTTTTATTGATATGTTGATTTCTTTTATGATTCTTAGTAAGAATATTCATGATTTCTACATACTTTGTATACTTATCTGTTCAAGCCATAAAACAATCAACTCTTAAAATCAATAAAAAGTAATATGTTACGATCTTCACCAATTAAGTTTTAATGATAATTGATTCTTATGACCACTTTAAATAACAAAAACATAGAAAGTTAGTAAAGATTAAGTCTATTAATCCATAAAACATCATTGAAATCAAACAGTATTAAAATAAAATCAACTTTGTTCTTATACTTTATAACACTAATTTCATTGATTGTTTCTTATATATACAAACGATAAAAGTCATTTACTAACTATCAGTTGGAGTTCATCTGTGCACTTGAATGCCGAAAAAAAAACTCGAGTCGAAGAGACAAACTTGTACAAAATCTGATCTATTGAAATTTAATATTAAATAAAATTGAACCAGAGCTTCGTTCAATGTATTTCACACAGACACAATGAAACAACTGAATTGAATGACTACAGATTTATTCTTGGTTATGTCTTTTGTTTTCTACAGATAATACTAAGCACTGCTTTCTATCACCCATTTGTTTTCATCGCTAAGGCGAGTATATATTGCTTTTCTCTTTTTCCTATAACCAGTATTTTGATTGTATCTAAGCGGGCCACGAATTTACAAAATATTTTTGAGCAACATAAACAAAGATTGCATTAAGCGCAACAATTTTTTAATGCTAAAAAAAATTAAATTAAATGTACGTTCCCATTGAATAAACAATGGACACAAACTAAATTTTAAATATACAATTAAAACATGTCCCAATATTCCGAGATTGAGAAAATCTAAATCTCAAAATCTCGGGATCATAAAAAGTGTCCGAGATTGGATGTCATTATCTTAACATTCAAATAGTTTTTTTAAGCCACACTCTTATCACATATGAAGCTTATTAACGACTAATTACGTATTTCAACACCATGGCTCTCACTCATTACTCTATTTTGACCTTTTTTTGATCGAATAAAATATGAGGATATCTATGCCTTTCTGTAATGCAATGTTTATTGTTCAATTTACTTCATTGTATTGTGAGCGATATTTTGATATTGATACTGTTGACTATCGTATTGAATGTCAAATTGAATCAGAATATTAATAGTTGATTCAATTTGCTGTCACAAACTACGTAGATATTTACTGTAGTATTAAGGCAGCATAACTGGATATATTCAATGCCTAGCTAATCACAAATGAATATGGATTGAAAACAATGAATGCTAATGGAAAACAGTAAATTTTATCCTATTTAGTTATTTAAATGAGGTATTTTATTCTATGTGGGTGATTTTATCGTGCCCGAATTTGCATAACTGATTGGTACAATGAAAAATAATGAGAGCAAATTTGCTATTTACCTTAAAATATTTGTAAATGTTGTGAACCGACACAGAAGTTAATAAGTACGAACAACACGATTTTTGTTTAATTTTGAAGTCAATCAACGTGTTTTAAGTGAAGGTTTTGTATCCGAGTGATAGGTAACGTCTTAAGGCTTTCAAAATATTTAATTGCTGATCCAAGGGATTGAATATTCTAGTGATAACAAGCATATTCATAAGCTGATAATTAAATTTGTTTTATAAAGACATCGATTACATAACTTAGAAATAGTCCTTTCTTCAGTTATATGTAATGTCTATGGTATGAAAGGTAAACTCTTTAAAATTCTAAAGAAATTTTATTAGGATACTTCCCTTTTCTACCAAACGCCAAGTTTAAAAGTGGATATAGTTATTTAAATAATGAATAATGTTTTTATTATTTATTCATTATGAAATAGTCACGTTTTAATGATATTGGTGAAAGTGCTTGAGATAAGATCAAAAAAATGTTTTAACTGCAGCTTTATCATTCCAAATCATCAACGAGCATTGGAACGATAAAACTGTATAATCTTCACTTGCAACTATGATCTATTAGTCATCAAAGTCTACTCATCAAAGAGACGTAGGTATAGCAGATAATTGTCACAGCAATATTATATTTTATTGTTTTATAAAAAAATTCATCTATAAATGAAATAACACCCTGATTCTCAATAAATAAAAAACCGTTGGCATACTCCAATGCATTCATTCCAATTTAAGCAATAATGAAAACAAATATTATTTTAAGTATACAATTTAAAACACGAAATTACGCCTAAAGAGCAGTCCCGGAATCCCGGGATTGAAAATTTTTGAATCCTGGGATAATAAAGGTCCGAAATCGGATGCCCTAATTGTTTAGTAAACAGAACCATTTATAATTTAAGATAATTTAAGACATCGACTGAGGGTTCTTGATGGAATTTCAATATCAAATTTGGATTATTGAGATTTTGTACACTTCCATGTATTTTGTCACTAACGACCCGGGTTTCGCCTTTCGGCATCTTCAGGCATTCCATTCGTGAGCAATATTATTATATCAGCAATATTACGTTAATATCTGTTGTTACATTTCCACAATTTTTTAATACGTAATTATTTTTTATGTTTCGATGAAATTAACTTTTTTGATGGAATTCGAGTGAATTAAATCTCTTGTAGAAATATCCAGATGTTTTGACTTGATAAAGATACCCTAGATACTAAAATGAAAATAAACGGGGTTTCAATGAGATCCCCTACAAGAATGTACATTTTTTACGGCAATATTTTTTATTCTGATAACGTCCTTGAAATTGAAAATACATGTTTTTTGTCTAAAATCATGACATCAATTTAGAACAAATTATAGTGAGATTGACAGAGATTTCACCGTGAATAAGTGCGTACTACTTGGAAAAATACAGTCATTTATCTCGGAACGTGTAACGCCATTTTTTGTGTACATTCTTATATGTACGCATGTTGAAATATCTCAAGCAAAGTGGCGGTGAAGGATACGGCATCCGTTTCTCCTTTCTAGATTTACATAGATAAGGTAAAGACGTATTCCTATTACAGAAAGGATCTCATGATGTTAAATCGTCGAAACAACTGAAAAGGTACATTGTCTAGAAATATAAATGTTCGAAATTTAGTTAAAATAGTGAAATTACAAGTCTTGTCAAAAACACCATGTATTTATAAACAAACATTTACTTATAAGATAATTTGTATTTCTTTAAAAAAAAATGAATATTTTTTAAAACGGTTTTCTTCTTTTGAAAAATTATAACTTATTGGATATTTAATACATTTTTGTATTCTTATTTTAACTTCTTAACCCAACCTACCCGCATGAATAGTTTTTGCATTAAAGTGTATAAATTCCGCCATTTCTCATTGGACTTTTGTTTCAGCAGTTAAGAATAATATAATTTAAGATATCGACTTCCGAAATTTTAATATCAAATTGGAATCTTTAAAACTTTGTACATCTCCATACGTTTTGTCACTAACAATCTGGGCTTCGCTTTTTGACATCTTCAGGCATACAAGTGCGTGGATCGATTCGAACCAACAGTTAGTAAATTGTTTATATATTAAATTGAACACCTAGAAATAAAAACAGCAAATGTCTCAGAACTTATTTTGTTCAGCAGAGTGTAAAAACATAATATGTCTTGATTGCCCGTTCCCTAATCTACGAATTCCTCACTAAGTCAAACCACTTCACCCCCAATATCCGACGCAAGCATCTATTCTCGAGGCTCAGTATACGGTTTTTTGAGACTTCCTCATGTGCCATGTTTCGCTACCGTAAAGTAGCACAGGTAGAATGAAAGCGTTGAACAAACGGTATTTGGTATTAATCGTGTACAGCTGCGTGTCCCAGACGGTCTGCATTGGGTTAAATGCAGCTCCAGCTATTCCTAATCGGATAGCGAGCTCCTTTTTTGTGTAACCGTCTTCCGGGATGTATTGCAGTTATTTTAGAATATTAAACTTGTTTTTCAATTATCTCGAGCTAACTCCCTTTCACTCTTGCAAGCAGCAAAAATTGGTTATGGGACTATTTTCCCAGTTGGAATTAAAATGTAAAATATTGCGAACGGTTCAAATCAAAATAATACATTGAAACAAAATCGATCAATAAACTTTGGAAAAATATAGGTTTTTCTTATATCGTATAAACTATAAATAGACGTAATTTATCCAAAAAAATATACCTTCTTATTAACATTTAAAAAAGGCTTCTGAGTGAGTGATAAAATTTCACTTCATTGTGCTGACTAAAAGTTTGCCCTATGAATTTTCAATTGAATTTCCCTTAAATGAAATAAATCGTTGCGCCTTGGTGAAAAAAAGTGGAATTGCGCCGTAGCGGATATGGACCGTGGTTATGATAGCATCGTATACGATTTTATCACCGTGCTGCGGAGCTATTTTTATAAAAAACTAATGCGTGAAAGCACTGCGTCGACATTTTTACGCGTTGTTATAATAATTGTTGGTATTGCGAGAATGGGGTGAAGATTGTTTTTCGAAAAAATACAAATATCTCGCTTAAAATATGGCTTGTAGTTGACAACAATCCTAGGGTTGTTTTTCGTTTAGATTCATCCTGCAGAACTGAACACGTTGCTGCTAAAATAATAAAATATTTTTTGTTGGAATAAGATTGTAACGTTTCAAATAAAATTCTGTATCTGTTTGCCTAAAGCAGATGTTTCATTTTTCTCATTTAACCTAAGACACTATTATAGTTTAGTTATACTGTGACTTGATATAATTATTATTATGTGTATTATGTTGCCAAGACGCTAAATGTCAAGTCTATTAGTTTTCGATGGATTTAACAGTTATTTTGTAGAATTTTATTTTCATATACAGTTGAAATGAATTACTTTGTTATTCTACTGGCTATTGTGCTAAATGTAATACGTGTTTCACCTCTTCAAGAAGCATCTTCAGGTTGACTATATTGTAACGTTATTTATTTAAAAGGTAAGCAATGATTCAAATTCTTAAATTATAAATTACAAAAACGGCTGATAGAGTAAGATTATTTATTTCTACTAGACGTAAGGGGAATATTATACACAAGCAATTACCATAATTTAGTATTTTTTACCCGGCTCCGTCGAAGATGGAGAAGCTTATATCAGGTTATTAAATTTAGACGTTGGCTAGCTAATGTTGAAGTTTAAAAATATCACCTCTTTTGTTACACCCACAAAATATAATCAACCATATAATAACAATGTGAAGAGTTGAAACCAGCTAAAATAAAAGATGATAATTTTGCCACCTAAACTCTTGTTATGGGGCCGCAGAACTTAACGATAGACAGCTTGTTGATCTGCATTTAATAATGGCTCCTGCAGCTCCTACAAATTAAAGATACGATCAGAGTCATACGCTAATTCTCGATTATGCACACCAAGTTTTACCACTAACTTTCTACTAAATCACAAATATGAAACTTAAAATTTAACGCAAATGTCTACGTTCGCGTTCCTGTCTCAACTGTCACTTTCAGAATATATCAGTATTGAGCTGTTGCTAGGCGACTATTATTATATTTTTTTCATCCTGAATTGAAACGTCAAAAATACATCATTTTCATTTTGAGGTTAAAAGTTAAATGTTGAAAGTTGAAAATAGCAGAGTTGAACTAACAGTTGCAGCTAAAATTAGGTGTGAAAATTTCACGTCGCCAATGTACGCAGTTTGGGAGGAGTTGTTGTGATCGACAGACATACAAACATACAGATTTCTACATGTATTTTGTGCTATATAGTAGAGATAAAGCCGGCTAGTGGTTGTTTATTATATGGCTAATGAACGTTTATTTGGAAATGAATCAGATAGCAGACGTTCACCAATGCAAAATAAGTGTCACTCGTTCATTATTAAATTGTAGCTAATAATGTGTAATAAATTTTCAAGTGCATCCAATTGAAATTTTGCTGAATCAGGTTTTGTTGAACCATGTTAGTTACCAAAGTGGAGCATATGTACTACTCCGTTGGTCAAATTGAGTGGGCTGGATGAGTGAGAGGGAAATTTTAGTCATGATAGATAACCATGCTTCCAAAGAAAAGTCCATAAATGATTCAAGAAACTGTAGCTCAACTGCGACCGAAGCTAATGACGTTGAACACACGGCTACAGACCCAGCAGGATAAAACTAAATTAATAATGTTTCTATTCTAATCAAAATACATTTAGAGAGTTCAATAAATTCATTTCATTAATTTAAACACGAAGAGAAATTTTATTGGCCCATATACCTACATTCGATTTTATGAATAACGATTCTTGCTAATGAACGAACGCAGCTAAATATTTTGTATACAACTAAGCTAATAATAAATCAAATTTTAAATACTAACTGATTAGAGCTTTCAATCGCGGCCCATTATTCAATCCCGTAATCCCAAACTTGTCTAAATATAAATCCCGAGATTTTGGAATTCGATCGTAAATGCTAAAAAAAAATCATATATCAAATTTAAACTTCTTGAAAAACCTATATACTTTATATTTCTTAACAGCCGTTTTTATTCAATTTTAAATGGAGGAAAAAGAAGGACCGCTTCTTAAATGGATGGAGAAAAATATTTTTAATTCAAATTGAAGGATATGCCTTTTACTTGTCTGGTAAAATCTAAATAAATAGAATATAAAACTGTTTATTAATGACAAAAACCATTCTAATGCACAAAAAAATATTAAGCCATATAAATTTGTATATTCCAATTGAAGCAAAAATAGACACAAATAAATTACACTTATCCAATCCACTTGACCAATCCCATAATTCCGGAGATGAGAAATTCTTAAGCGCAAAATCCCGGAATCATAAAAAGGATGCCGGATTTGATGCCCTATAAATGATATCGTACATTTATACTTTTTAATTTAACGCTAGCTATGTATTTCAGTAAAGTTATTAGAAAAAATATTGTAAGTTTTACATCCGCAATAATTATGTTCGTGTCACATATCTTTGGAAGTATGTTGCGGGGTTTTGAAGAATAGATTGAAATATTAAGAGAAACCATGGCTTAATTCATTTAAAATCATCATAAAGCAGCGTGCATCAAAAAACATTTGGCAGTCAAGAAAGACTTAATATTAGAAAATTGGTAGTTGTTTTTGTTAGCATGGTTGCGTCATGATCATCAGTTACTAAATAATATTTAACATTTGTAGTGACAGGCAAATTTAGCTAGGTAAACACTAAACCACCTATTTTTTGAATAAAATAAATCGTTTAAGAAACATGAAATATACATAAAATGATGTACATTTATGAACATTAACCGAATCTATACGTTTTTCGAGATTTCTGTAAATAAATTTCACACTTAAATGATTAATTCAATTTCAAAAATGTACATTTAATCACTTAGAAACTATAATGTATAAAAGTTATAGTCTATCACTTTTTAAACATTAAAAAGTGATCTAACAAATGGTATATTTCAAAGCATGATTCCTGACATAATTTCAAATTAAATTGTTTGCATGTATATTTTATGTGCAAACGAATTTGTGAAAACTCTGTGACATCTAGAAGCGTCAAACTGCAACAATTATCAATATATTAGATTGCGTCATTAGTATAGATATTAGAGCTGAGGAAAAAAATCAGTACTTGTCAATATGGCAGTAAACAATTTGTACATTACAAAAACCAAAAATAAATATTTGATGTCTTGCTATGGCGATGATAAGAGCGAGCGAGTCAAGTCGTCAATGGCCTGACACTACATATAGGCTTTAGTGAGCTAACTCGTTTATGGGTTTATGGGTTACTCTATAGGTTAAATAGTTCCTATAAAAGATAATTTTTTTCACTCTTTCAATAAGTCTGCATTAAATTATGAATGTGTTTATATAACTTCAGGGAATACACAACATGCTTGTAAGAATATTTTGTGTCACGGAAGTGCACGAAACTTTCTGCATTCAATATTAGACAGTTTGAGAACTTTACCTCGCATTTTGCTTATCAGAAACATGCACTTATGCAAGGAAAGTATCTGCCATCATTATAGGTAGTGAGAAATACTTGCAAAAGGGCTTGCGTGTTTGCAAATACGTTAGCAGTACAAACCATCGACAGGAAAGGTTTTAGTTAGTAGCACGCTATACTTAAAGCATTTATTATTCATACTTGAACATCCAAGACTCATTGCGTTCACTGTTTGTAGCATTTTTCAAACATGACGACGACGTTATATTGATAATGTTTCAATATATGTCAGTGATAATAATTATATAGCCAGAATGCTCAATTATTTATTTTCGACATCAAAACGTGTCAGGGCACTTTAAATTGGAGGACAGTAATAACTGTTATTTGTAGTAATAACAGCTTTGTCATTTTTATTCTTTACGATAAATATATCTAAGATTGAAATATACTACACTCAAATTTACAAGGAATCTAACATGACATCTTCTTTATTATTAAAATAGCATAAATAAAATTGTTTCGCAATAAACCTTTCAAATATATGCTTTTGTTCAAATTTATTCCTGAAATTTTGTACAATTTTTACATTTTTATAAAGATGAGAAGTGGTTTCGCTCATCACGAGCATTATCAATTGATAAAAAACACATCCAAACAGTTTAATTAAGTGTGACATGGTGTATAAACAATGCATAAAAGAAATATAAGGATTTACATCATAAATAAATGAAATTAAATTGACTACAATAAAATAGCTTCTAAAATGTAATAAAAATGTTAACAACATTAAAAATCAATTAGGTAGGAAGCATAATATTATAATGAGCTTGAAAATGATTTCTAAATATTTATTAACAGAATTGTCGAACGGGAAAATTTTATAATATAATAGAGAGCTTCTTGAATCATTTCAATTACAGTTAATGCAATGTCAAATATGTAATTACCAATAATTCGGGATAACTAAAATCAGCCCTAATCTTTATTTAAAAATTGCAGAAATATACAAAACAAATTACGTTTTATTATTTGCCTTTCACAAAGAGTTGACAGTTAATACATTAAAAGCTAATTTAATCTATGACAATCTAAAATAATTATTATTCCAAGCTTAAATGTCGTTTTTTACTTTATTAATTTGTTAGTCAAATAAACTATGTATTGCGGCTTTGCTGTCTATTTTTCTAAGATCTTATTCTGCGTTTCGTATACGTTGTTGGTATACCTGTGACCTCTTAGTAAATTGACTCAGGAAACACGCCTTGAATTTTTATGTCTCGCTCTTCGACTGAAATCTGAAACGAAGTCTACCCACCAACCAAACATGCTCGCCTAATACTTTATATAATATCGAGTAAAGGAGAACATTAGCTGATGGTTCTAATCCAAAAATCTAGTTTATAAATATCATACACTGGGTGTGTAATATCCATTACTCGAGGAAGTCGTAATTTGCCAACGCAATCGTGTTATGAATTATATAAAAGAATAGGAAGGAAAGAGTTTCATTGAGATAATATCCCATACGTGAGGAAATTAATAAATAATCTAAAAGAAGAGCTGTTATTAATTTTCAGACCTATATAACGTGTGATACAGTTATTCGACGCGAGTACGTGATTAGAAAAGAATACTACTTTTAGTATCATGTGAACTCCTAAAGTAAATCATATTAAGTCCATATCCATCAGTAGAATTCATAGAAAATATATTAAGTCGCTCAACTTACCTTTCGAAAGAGTTTTAGAATATAAGTCTACGGTAATCACCATCTACGGCCAATTTTTCGGATTGAATTGCAAAGGAAAAGACGAAAACATCGCGGAAATCCCTATCTATGAATACCAAAATTCGTAAATTGATTAAAAAACTAGGAAATATTTTTTTCATACGAAGATTCTAGCCATAGTTCAGCACTAAAACTTTATATAGTTACAACACTTCCATAGTGATATCAAATTAAAATAATATTTTGTACTAACACATTTTGAAAACATTACAAAGTAAAGCATCAGATACTTAGCTCAGTAAACGAAATTTTTTCTTATGTGATTATACAACGTGGCTGGGATCTTTGCAAACGAACTGCTTTTAATAACATTTTTTTTCAGTATTTTCAATTGATTGATCGGCAGTAACTAGCAGTACATTATTTTTTAATATAACATTAAAATTGATAACTTTGTTATTCCACTGATTGTGTTAGTAAATTTAAGACATCGACTGAGGGTGCTTGATGGAATTTCAATATTAAATTTGGATTATTGAGATTTTGTACACTTCCATGTATTTTGTCACTAACGACCCGGGTTTCGCCTTTCGGCATCTTCAGGCATTCGAGCACGAATGGACTCCGAACTGAGAGACAGTAAACAGTGTCTAACGCTTATATAGAAGATACAAATGCGACAAATATCATTTACGAGGCAATACATTATACGTCTGAGAGCCACACCGATACCTGAGTTAAAATTTCGGAAATCGTCCTAATCCTTATTTTGTAAACACCATATTACCAGAGTGGCGATTGCCGAAGGCGATTGCCGCTTTTCAACTTCTTTTAAAATACCAGTGATTTTACAATTATAATAGTATTGTGGGTTTGACGGGATGTAATTCGACGAATGGGTAAATATATACAATCATTCCACATTTAGTGAAATCTGTTAGGTGTTTCAACGTATCGGATATAATAGCGGAGAATTAGGAAGGTTCAGCTGCTCATTCAAGATTGGTAAGGAGTATAACTGGCCTCTATTAATTTCTAAAATTTCCTGATAAAATAATTTATGATCCCCCATGTTTTTATGCAACAGTTTAACCCCATCATCCGCATTAAACGTATGGTTGATACCTTATATCTAATGTACGTGTGGTTTTACCCACATAGAAATGTTGGCAATCATTGCATTGTAATTTATAAATACCAGATTTGTTCTTAAAGTTTACTTTATCTTTATTGTTAATAAGTAATTTGCCTAGAGTTTTTGCAATAGAACGCCGGTCTAACACTATCAGCGAGTTGTTTTTTAATTTTAAAGCTTGTGCAACCTAAATAACTTATTCTATGCCAGATTCTAGGGCGGTCTATGTCTTTAGACAAGTTTCCGAAATATAGCATCTTTTCTGCTAATTTACGTTGTTTTTGATACTGCTTTCCATTCTCAGGTTCACAGATTAGTCACCATACCTCTAAATAAATTTAATTTTGAAAACGAACTAAACAATATTAAACAAATTGCCATTAATAATGGCTATGAGGCGTCTCTTATAGATAGTCTTGTATCAAAAAAACAACGTAAATTAGCAGAAAAGATGCTATATTTCGGGAACTTGTCTAAAGACATAGACCGCCCTAGAATCTGGCATAGAATAAGTTATTTAGGTTGCACAAGCTTTAAAATTAAAAAACAACTCGCTGATAGTGTTAGACCGGCGTTCTATTGCAAAAACTCTCTAGGCAAATTACTTATTAACAATAAAGATAGAGTAAACTTTAAGAACAAATCTGGTATTTATAAATTACAATGCAATGATTGCCAACATTTCTATGTGGGTAAAACCACACGTACATTAGATATAAGGGTATCAGAACATTTAGCTGCCTTTAGATTAAAAAAAGAAACTTCGACATTCGCAAATCACTTGCTATTGGAGAACCATACGTTTAATGCGGATGATGGGGTTAAACTGTTGCATAAAACATGGGGGATCATAAATTATTTTATCAGGAAATTTTAGAAATTAATAGAGGCCAGTTATACTCCTTACCAATCTTGAATGAGCAGCTGAACCTTCCTAATTCTCCGCTATTATATCCGATACGTTGAAACACCTAACAGATTTCACTAAATGTGGAATGATTGTATATATTTACCCATTCGTCGAATTACATCCCGTCAAAACCCACAATACTATTATAATTGTAAAATCACTGGTATTTCTAAAAGAAGTTGAAAAGCGGCAATCGCCTTCGGCAATCGCCACTCTGGTAATATGGTGTTTACAAAATAAGGATTAGGACGATTTCCGAAATTTTAACTCAGGTATCGGTGTGGCTCTCAGACGTATAATGTATTGCCTCGTAAATGATATTTGTCGCATTTGTATCTTCTATATAAGCGTTAGACACTGTTTACTGTCTCTCAGTTCGAGTCCATTCGTGTGCTCGAATGCCTGAAGATGCCGAAAGGCGAAACCCGGGTCGTTAGTGACAAAATACATGGAAGTGTACAAAATCTCAATAATCCAAATTTGTGTTAGTAAATGTGACACGTGTTTAGCATCTTTGAGAACCATCTTTACACTAGAAAAAAGTAATCCCACCCCACCCTTTATTCAAGTTAAGAATTAGAATCACTGTTTACCGTATAGTATAGGTCTGAAGATGGTTCTCAATGAGATGAAACACGCGATCTCAATAAGACGAAACAGAGTTATCGATTTTAATTTTATATTTGTTTTTTACACTTATGTGTAAAACATAAATCAAATAATAACTTACAATGTCCCAGGTTTGAAAAACAATATAACAGTTTCATATATACAATAAATTTTACTATTATTTAAATAGTTCTGTTTGTTTCCTTTACAACTCTGAAGGCTATATTTATTTACTTGTTATGTAATAAAGCCGCATTCAAGTTACTTTATTTAGTATATAATTTAAGACATCGACTGAGGTTGCTTGATGGAATTTCAATATCAAATTTGTATTATTGAGATTTTGTACACTTCCATGTATTTTGTCACTAACGACCCGGGTTTCGCCTTTCGGCATCTTCAGGCATTCGAGCACACGAATGGACTCGGACTGACAGACAGTAAACAGTGTCTAACGTTTATATAGAAGATACAAATACGACAAATATTATTTACGAGGTAAAATATTATACGTCTGAGAGCCACACTAACCACACTGATAGCACACTGTATCTTCTATATAAACGTTAGACACTATTTACTGTCTGTCAGTTTGAGTCCATTCGTGCGCTCAAATGCCTGAAGATGCTGAAAGGCGAAACTCGGGTCGTTAGTGACAAAATACATGGAAGTGTACAAAATCTCAATAATCCAAATTTACTTTATTTAGATTTACTGACAAATAATATCTTTCTCAAAATATATTAATTTATACTACTTTAAAATAATTAATAACCGGTAATATAACGTTAATATTTATATCTTTCAATTTGAGCCTACAAATCAATATATGGCTTAAACAATAAAAAATAGATAAATCATGCCAATATATCACTCACCGTGAGCAAAACATGTTACCTTAAACGTGCGTAATCAGATTAATTGTTTATTATTTTTTGAAACGAAAAAAAATATTTTTTTTATCTTACTAATCGTTCTATCAGAGTGGGGTGTTTTTTTGCCAGACTTCTTTTTGAAATGATTAATGTTTTTGTTTGTTGGCGGTATTGTTCACTGACCCGTAACACATTAAAGATTTTATCCACTCCTTTTTAGACTTAATGATATCAGGCCGAAATTTTTGAGCGATGTATCAATTCCAGATCTTTGGTATTTCTTTTATCATTTTCGGTAACAAAAAAATCAAATCGTAGTTTGAACTGACGCAGTACTTAAAAATGGGTAAATGAGATTTATCACGAACTGGTAGGTATTTCTCTAACAATGTAGAATTTAAAATATTCCTGATTGAATGAAATATTCCTATTGTAAATGTCTTTCATTCAAGTAATCTTAAACATCGAATCACGAACGAAATTAACGTTAAATACGATTCTTATTAGTTCTTATTTCCTGATTTTAAAACGCTTTTATAAAACAGTATCAAGATGCAGATGCGGGCAGGCGGATCTCAGGTAGCTGCCCTTGATTTTAATTTGCAGAATGACTGAATTTAAGGCAATGGGTATGACCAAGTAATAACGCTTTGAAGTTTCCGTACCAAAATGAACATTCTACAATGTACATACGTTGATTTTTTTATTCCGTTACATCGATGATCGATTTTTTTATTCCATCCTACCGTACTAGCAATAAACTGGCAAAGATTCCCTTCATAAAAACCTGATTGTGGTGTAGAGATACTTTATTTAAAAAGTGGAATAACAGATTTGTTTGTTTAAATTGTACATATTATTTATTTTATCAATTTTAAATATTTCTGCCTAACTTTTTTTATGTTGTTGTCAAATAAATTGTACAATTTTCAATTCAAACTCGTGTTCACTAGTTTTAACAAAAAATATGATACGCAAAATGATTATTGTAATGGCTTGCTCACATTACGAAGCAAAATTTTCCTTGTACTTAATAAACTATGTTTTTAACGTCCGAATTTACAAAAAACTTCTGGATTAATTAAACTTAATTCTGCTGATACATGTCGGTAAAAAATAACTAATTAAAATTCTAAGAAAACAAATAAAAGACTCAATTAATATTTCACAAAAGGCGAAATTTATACGGCAAACTTATTGAAGAATTGATTAGATAAATCACCCAATTTTATTAATGTTGTTTTTCCGTTTTCACTGTACTTGAAATCAAACACCTTAAGCCATTAGAATACCATCGTTGTTGTTGATCTGTATCTTTCGGAGATAATATTATGTTCATTTAAAAGAACCTCTGTCATCTTTGATCGCTTTCATTTCACCCAGGTCATTATTTGATGGTACTTTACTTCCGCCAAATTTGTCATATGGATAGTAATCGAAGATTTTTAGGACGACAGAAGTCCATATCAATCGTCCAGTTCATTACTTAGACATCTCCAAAAAACCTATTTTGAGATAATTGGAAAAGCAATATTAAAATAGTCACAATATATCAAATATTATTGATTTTTACCTGAGTTTTATACATTTATTAACAGGTGATTAACAATTATGTACGTTTCGAGTATAGTACGTAGAAGAATATTTAGAAATGTCATTTTACTAATACAGAAATATCAACATTTCGTTTAATTCGTTAGAAAGTTAACTGCCTCAGCATTTTTGGTGGCATTTTTGAGTTATCTGAGTACTGGATTAGATAAAGCAAAAACTTTTACGTATAACTGCATATTTAACTAAAATTTATTTCTTTGTTTGCCTGACTAATAAAAAAGACGTGTGGAAGTGAACCTTTTCCTGTCGGAAGGTCGTGTTCATTTATCTTAAAATCAAATAAGGCCGCATTTAAGAAACGTACATAAAAAATATATTTAAATTATTTTGTAAATGAAGGAAAACAATGAAATTTATATATTTATGTATTTGTTTATATCAGTAAAAAGGCTGTACTTGATCCACATAAGGCCACATGAGGCCTTAAGGTTGTAGTTTCGTCACGCCTGAACTAGACAATTGATTTATCAAAATGAATACAGCAATCTATACAAAAAATGAAGTCATTGGTTATAATGAAACTCAATTTATACATTTATGGGATTAAAACCTATTTGCCCGCCAATCGGGGTTTTTAATAACCCGCTATGGAAATTGACAGAACTTATACCTTTTAATGTAATGAATGCCAGGAAACATTGGATTAAATAATTTGAAAAACACATTGATACTTTACTAACGTTTCTCCAGGTATTTGGTTTTCTATATTCAAACTACGCAATATATTAAAATTAACATTTTATCTGATCAAACAGTCATTAAAAGAGACGAATAAATAATTCTGTTTTTAAAGACAACATCGATAACATAACCCAAAACAGTTTTGTGTAATCTGCCAATAAATTTCATTTTTTCGTTCAAAGATAAAATTACCTCTCATAAAACGAAATTGTATATTTAACTCGATACGGTTAGCCAAGATAAAAGGTCATCAACTTTTAATGCGTGTAGAGTTTATGGCCATACTTGAATATATTACTATATGCATCATATTTCGATGTCTTTCCGAGCTATTTGTGAATAATGTATTGTAATCTTTTTGCATTTCAAAATATTATTGAGAATTTATTTATAAGATATTTAACACCATTTAGAGCAGTGCTCCGCAACCTTTTCTCACCCACGGCACATACAAGCACTCGTTAATATTTCGCGGTACACCACAAGCCAAAATATGTAAATTTCACAAACAAAACATACAATATATTAATTTGTTTTTATTTGATGAATTTGAAATACAAGCCTATATATTTTTTTTAAATAAAGGCCAATTCAACTATTTTACATTACAAATCATAAAAAAAGAATTTTTAAAAGATGTAACTAAAAAATTAACTAAGCTTACCTACTACAAATTAAGTTGAGCTATGTTGAGTCTATAAAATTATCGCCTGGATTCAGATAATCACGAATGATACTGATCGATTTATGTCTGTTGATTTGTTAATGTGTATTATTTTGTTACATTTGTTCATTGTTTTTCGCCTTCTAAAATATATGCAGCAATGTGTTATTTGTTCGTTTTACACACAGACAACTCCCATTTTACAGTTGCGCTATCCGTGCAAACACTACTACAATAATTATTGCATTAAATATATTAAAATAATATAACATTTGCTTCAACGACAATAATGCTATCGGATAAGAAACGTACAGTTGGACGTACTGCGTCGCGGCACACCTAGGATCGTCTCGCGGCGCACCAGTGTGCCGCGGCACACTGGTTGCGGAGCACTGCTTTAGAGCATTGTTTATAATAGTTTATCAACCCTTTCCACTCCAGATGTGGTGCATATGGACTCTGAATAAAGCATTTCAAAATAATTTGTCTTTAAATGTACCGGTTCTGTCTTTGGAGTGAGAATAGAAAGAACAAAAAATCGTACATTTTTTCACAATTATCGTGTTTAGACTGGTGATATGCGGTGGTATTTAGTTTCGTTCTTTCATTCGAATAATAATCAATTTTTAGTGTCGGTTTGCCTTTTCAAAATAAATACAGCTGTTTGAAAGTTTTAACTTTTTACATTGAAGAAACGTGATTGTTGCTATATGTTTCTAATTCAACAACGGGTCTAAAAAAAGTTTATTCTTTATTTACAGTAAAAATCAAATTAATACCAGTTTTGAGTTAAAATATTTATAGTTGCAGAGTAAATTGAAAATAAATTACCAAAATATACTGTTTGTTTTTTGGGTTAGAATTGACAACAATCCCATTTTGTTCACTTTTTCAATTGATAATACAATCCAGTCAGTGATACCACATGTAACATTCTTCGAGTACATATTTCCAAACATGCTATTGCCCTTATAAAATTATCATAAACTTAATGTCATAAAAGTAGACAAAGTATCCTCGGCTAAAAAGTTAAAATAAAAATTCAAATCCCTTAAGAATCAGACTTAAAAAAGAAATGTTAAAAATGTTTTCAAATTCTTTTTTTAATAAATAATTAAATTCTTCTTATCAACACTGCCAGTCTCTATACAGAGCAGTAAATTTAGGTGTTTTCTTAATGGATTACCATGAGACATTTGGGATGACAGGCTGTCTCTAAATTTAGACAGGGGATGGTGAATATTATGCATAAAGTTTTAAAATTCTATGTAATACTAGAAAAATAAGAAAACACTCATTTTACACGCATTCAACCATCTCAACAAAGAAATTATACTTAAATTAAGGATGAACTTCAGTATTTGCAGTATATTATTGGGTTTTTATTTTTGGGCTTTAGTCTGATTTCGTCTAAATAAATAGTCTTAATCAGATACCGTTACTAGCAATCTCGCTGAGGCTTAATCTAATTTAATTTTGGTAGGGCATTTATGATATTTTATTTTACATTGAACATTATCACAAATATTTTATTATATATACATGAAACAATATCAACACAAATACTTTTTTAAATTAACAAACGTGGTAAAATAGAACGTAAATTTATAAACAATTCAAGACCCACTTGGGTTAAAAAAATAATCAACAGCTTTTTAAAAGTTTGCACAAATTTATCCTGGGAAACAGATTAAAGAAGAAAATTTGCTCTTCAGCATACATTACGTAGATGATTAATATGATAAAAAATAGTATTCTTTTATAAAAGCTGCGTAGAAAATTGGGTATAAATTGACATATTAATAAAAAATGATTTTTTGGGTGCAGCTACTTAAAGATTAAATATTTATCTCGGGATTTTTTCAAATATTACACGGAAATTTTCCGACAGTAACTGATTGTTAATAAAAAAAATTGATGCAGTGCTTTATCTATATTGACGCATCGATTTGTCGTTGCACAGCCTTATATACCGGAATTATGTATATGATGTGCTTTTTATATAAAGTTTTCGTTTTTCATTATATTTTTGAGAGATATTTTATGGATAAAAATATTTTTATGTAATCATAATGATATCAAAGAAGACCTTTGAAAGAAGAGAACTTTGAAACTAATATCAGTTATTTAGGTAGTTAGACGAATTTACGATAAAATATTATATAATTGATCTAAAGTGAAAAGCTTGTATCTCTTGACATACTGCGTGCCACTTAAAACGAGTCAAAAACGTCATTATACAATTATTTTAGTAATGTGTACTGCATCCCCAGTTAAATACATTTATAAGTTTAAATTTGTCATTTTTGCTAGAAAGCTGATCAAAGTTTACAAAAATTATGATCGTTTTCAATTACATGATTTGCAAACACATTCGATATCGGAAGATGCTTCTCAGAAAGGTAAAACACGTGTCACATTTAAAGAAATTTCAATTTTGATTTAAAATTAAACTCTAAAAGATGATGCATACATAATTAAATTAATAAAGCGTTCCTACAGATAGAGTACTTTGCGAAACTAAAAACCTTTTATTCTGAGCTGATATTTTATAAAAAAATCAACAAGGACGTTTTTAAAATTTGTTAGCGTATGCTATTGTCCTATAAATTAACCATTCTGCGTATGACAACATAATGAATATGACGTAATAAACCTCCCGTAAACTGTAACATGAGGTGGCACTTATTTTTCGAGCGGAACGGACCCTATATAGGCCTGAAAATACTTCGATATAACTGTTAAATATTTCATGCGCTCATAGTAGCACAATTAATGAAATGAGGTTGTTAAACTTTAGTGCGCATGTTCAACGTAAAAGTGACAGGTACATAAATATGAATACTCATCTTTTGACGTACCCAGAAGTCGTTTTGTGCGATTTCACTTTAATGCGGTCAACGATGGACATTACTAAAATAACGAATTCAAACGCAGGGGTCATCGGTTTATTTTCACTTGCACTGGATCTGCACCCCTCACACGGCATTTACATTGTATCCTAAGTTGCGCATTAAAGTATATGATACATCACAACCCAGATTTTTTTATAAAAAACGAAACCGAGCCATTTGTCTACTGTTATATCAAGTAAATTAATCCACTGTAGATTTATTACATCAAAAAGTATGGCAGTGTCAAATGACTTTTTTGTTTGCGCTTATGAATGTTTTATTCTATGTCGGTTGTAAATAAATTAATTACAGTTAATGAGAAAATCTTCTTTTTTTATACACGATGCATTCAAAGTCATAAAATAAAAAGATAAGAAGGTCCTCATAAATAAGAAACCGACTGAACATGTTTTTTTTCGAATAATCATGAAGTAAATGATGACAACTTAAATGCAATAACGTGCTCAATGTTTCAATCTAGAGACAGGATTTTTATTTGTTAAAGTCCTCAAAAAATCAGTATCAAATTTAGATTTTACAATTAAAGTTTTAAATCTTGTAACTGTAATTTTTTTTCAACCGAAACTGTCGAATGTGGTTTAAAATTTCAAAATTTATGTTGCGTCAAAATATTAATTAGAAATTATGTTTTAAAAACTATATTACTAAAAAAAAATCATTAAAAAATTATCGATTTTCAAATTTTGTCGCCGTCGTTGACGTAGTTGGTAACGTCGCTGGCTATGTTTACGTGTGTCTCGGGTTCAATTCTAAATGCGGATAGTTTCGTAATTTGATCTTTCAATCGATTAATGGATTTCTGTTCGTAGTCATGAATGTTTGTGATGTCTAAAACTTCCTCCCACCTATCCAATTCTCAAAAACGAGGTGGTTCTCCACGTTGGAAGCGGACATGGTAAAAAATTTCAAATAATAACAACAAAATTCATATATTTAGTATCAATGCAGTAGATTGATTGCAAATGTCTGAAAAACAATCTTTGTTTTAAATATAAAATGATTAAAATACAAATTCAGCCAATAAATAAAACGATTAGATTTGCGGCGATCTGTTCAAAAGCAATTCTTTCAAGAATTTCTTAATAACACCTTTTTACTTCGATTATAGACTTGTACTAGTTTTATCGTGCTACATCAAAGTTGATAAGAACAAAGTTACGCGTTGATTCGGCAAATGAGTTTAGGAAATTTCATTGAGAATGTTGAAAAACTTGTCGCGCGCAGGAAAATCTTCGATGCGGAAGATAATTTCCCACCCACTGGTTATACGGTATAGCTATAAGCAGTAGCGTCCAATGCTTTTTGTTTAATCAAGATTTTATCTTTTAAAAAAATATACTGTCGTACCCGGCTTCACTCGAGATTGATTTAAACATACTCATTATTCATTACGAGTACATACCACGCACACTTTCTATCAAATCATTTCTGGAACATGGCAGCTTATAAATCAAGCTTTTTTAAATAATTGAAGACATTCCTTGATGGAATTTCAATATCAAATTTTAATTATTGATATTTTGTATATTTCCATGTATTCTGTAACTAACGACCCGGGTTTCGCCCTATTCGAGTCCATTCGTGGGCTCAAATGCCTTAAGATGCCCGAAAGCCGAAACCCGCGGCGTTAGTGACAAAATACATGGAAATGTACAACTTCTCTAAATGTAAAGAGATTATTTTCTTTAAATAAAATGGGTTGGTGTACTTCCCGGCTTTGGATCAATTGAATACCCAACGGATGACACCGGAAATACAAATATTTGCGTCTGCTTTATTATTGGATTATTTTGGTGCTGACGAAAACTGAAAATATCATGTGTGCAATATGTGCTTTTGTCATATGTTTTTCTAAGATCAGTATGTTTTAAATAATACTATTTTACTTGAATAATACTTAAATAATACTATTTTAAGTAATAAAACACAATTTGTTGATTAGTGACGCGGGATTAAGTAATATCACGATTTTTTTTTCTGAATAAAATATTAGATTAGACACTTTCTCTTGCATTAGACAAGTAGTAGAGATTAATCTTTTATATTTAGTTTTACGTAAGAAAATATCAGCTACAGGAGTTATCTTTAATAACTACTGTCCATATTTCATCATATTCAAGCTGTTCCTATGACATCACCAATAGGTTGGGTCTACTTCTTATGTTATTATGATGTACAAATTTACGGTTAAATCTATTACTATTTATTTGAGGACTATAAACATTTTAATTATATATTATTGAACGCCATTGCTACCAAACGGGATCTCTCAAAGACATTATTATCATGCTTTCCTTGACACAAAGGGTCAGGCTGTGTCGTTTTAATTCTGTTGAGGTACTACGCGAGGCCGTAGATAAGAAATTAGAACAGCGTAGAGGAAGATGATTTGGCTTTTTGCGGGCGTCGTAGGCCGTAGAGGCTGTGAAGTACATGATCGTAGAAGATTTATTTTCTCACGTGTCAGTGCGAAGAGACGTAGCTTCTAATAGAGTGGGATTACGCGCTACACGTGATTATGGCTTAAAATGTGACATCATAATACTCCTAACTGTTTATTATCTGAAACAATTAAAACTGTTTGTAAATAATTATTAAACTTATGGACAACAAAACTATGAAATGACTATTAAATTGTGTGAATATAAGTCTTATTAAAAATTGACAAGATATTCAAGAAAATCGTTCAAGAACTATTCGTTAGGGCAATCAACTATCAAAACTTTACAAATATATGTAGGAATAAATTTTAGTTAAAGTTGCGTGAATAGTAAATATATTATTTATAAAATTAATTGAAAAAAAATATTCACCTTGCAGTAACAAATATTTTTTAATAATAAACGCACCAATATTCATGAAATTTCCACTCATATTCAACAGTTTTCACCTCTGCCATATTCCATCGATTAGTTCTGTCAAACTGTTTATCCACTTAAAATAAATATAAATATACCATTCGTGTAATTATTTCATTAACTATAACCTCCTCAAGTTCAAGAGTTCATATACAAACGGAATGACGACATTGAATCATGAATATTTAGCAAACCTATTTATATACGATTTGGCTTTTTGAATCAGGGTATTAAATAATTTCGGCACGTTTTAGGCGTCAGAATACGTCAGGATAATGTGAAATATTTCATAATAAAACATAGTTGTTATCGTCAATACAAACTTTTGAAAAATCGCAACAAATGGACTAAGTATTGTTTTTAAGTTTGCAGAAGAGCCCAGACAACTATACGACTCTATCGGTAAATGATTGATACATTACTTATTTGAATAGTTGCCCCGCGTAAGAATCATAATACCGTGCATATCATTAATTCCGGTATTTCGATATTTCATATTATATCACGGTTTTGTATTTGTGATGTATTAAACTCCCTCCCACGCGTCCGATCCTCACGGGGCGTATCGAGAGCGATTAGCCAACCACTAGTCCTGTCATAGCCCTATTCTCCTATCCCTACTCTCTTCGAAAATAGAGAGGTTGAGCAACTGAGTAACAGCAGTTCTCATAGAAAAATTCTGTTGAGATACCTCCATTAGGATACCATATGCTCCATGTTGGGAGCGGACATGGAAAAAAAATAAACAATGAAGATGAGGGAAAATAGTAATTACGGCTAATTGGAATCATAATGATTGAGAATTCGATAATAGGCGATACTTTTGAAAGTAACAACGGCTAGCTGAACGCAAGATAAAAAAAAAGCGTATGTGTAATAAATGATCTGTGTGTCACTTAATATACCTTTAAAAATAATGTCCACATGTGACACCAAGGACGCACAGGATAGGATGCGGCCGTCTGGTGGATCATAAACATTGTGCACCATAAACCGTTTTATGTTAAATAAAAATCAATCACATTTCAATTTCAATTTTGTTTCATATTTTGCATTTTCAAACACCGTATTTCGGTATTGAAAAACACCCAAAATGCCGGTATTGTATTTCCTAGCCTTGCAAAATGGATACACGCCAAAGAGTACACAATTCAGTAAGCTAGTAGGGAATATTTGAATTCAGTTAATCTAGCAATATGGAGTTCTTAATTATTGGAATGCTACCATTCTGTTAAAATAATAAATATTTAAATTATCACTAGATAATTATTATGTTCAATATATTATCCTTAAAAAGAAACGTTTGTATGTTATTTATAAACGAAAGCGATAAAAAAGCAGTTATTTTAATTTTTAAATAATTTAGATTTCATAAAAAAATATTTTGGAAACAGAAAATACAATCATTATATACAAAAGTATCATCGTTTCCTTTTTATGCATCATAAAAAAATAAAATATTATTTAATGTTTTGAATAAGCTTCCTCATATCAGATGTCCTGCTACGCAAGCCCTGATATAATAGTACAGGAGAATGCGTGGGAAGAGCATGAAGCAGCAAAAATTTTCAGAGCATATCGTAATAATTGAAGAAACCGCTGAGCGTTAAATGGGTCCCCGAGAAAGGGAAAATTTTGACATCGGAGGAAATTAAACAACATTAAACAGACGATACAATTAGCAAAAATATGAGAATTTGGCATTTTCGTTTGTTTTCTTCGCCATAGAATTGATTATAATGCGCACGCTCCACAGCTGTGGGCCCCATTACACTTGATGAAATTAATTCAGTTTGGAAATTAAATGCTCGAAAATACGTACAACTGAAATGGGATATTGTTTTTAATGGCGATTTTCACTTCAATAAACTATTTTTATAACCATTGGATTCCAATTTTAGATTATCTTTTAGATACTACTATATTACATAGGTACCGTTTAATAGATTTTTATATACGTCTATATAAAAATGATAAAATATTTTTTGGGACAAACTTCTTACGGATTTTAAAGTGGATATGTACTTTGACATCTTATTGTTGTAAACAAAATTAAATAAAAAACAAATTCAATCATTTACAGACATGCGTGAAAAAATAACGATGCATATAAATCTAAATCTGCGGATATAGATAAATTATAAATATCTGATGTTAATCGTCGCAGGAATAACAAACACACTTTAAAAACACTTATGTCTTGTACAAATACCCATCCTACTGACGTTATCATCCATAAGAGAGGTATAGTGACTTATTATCTAAAATAGATGTTGCCAAACTTTTCAGCAGCGGGGCCAAATTTTTGAAAAGAGATTTCCAGCCAGACAACACTACCAATTTTTGTCGTTATTTAAAGTAAACAATAAACATATTTTTTTTTTAGATAAAAAATAAAAAAATACTGAAAATCAAACTGCTGACTGCTGTGATATATCCCCGTCCGCATCCCGCAGTCCAAATCCACACTCACTCCAATCCGCTCATGAAAAATGACGATCGGAGCGCTTGCTTTTGAAAATCAGTCAAACTTAGTAATTGTTTCTTAACACAAAAATGTAGATAAATCGGTACGACAGTTTTGTACTAAGATACCATATATGTAATTTTATACAAACTACACATGATGGAATGTTTCTTTTGGTGGTTTTAGGTACATTAAAAGTTTAAAAAAATGTTCATAATTATATATAATTATAACATTTTTTTTGACCATGTTGATCATGTCTGATCTAAGAGATCTCATGGAAAAACAAATGGCATGGTCGGTGTTCTATTAGCAGTTAATAATAAATCCACATTTGGAGAAGGCATGGCTTAAAAAATAAATCATTTCCACCATTTTATAGTAACATCAGGATGGGTCTGGAAGTAACCATGATGAGAGAAACTTTTGTGTAGTAACATATTTAGTATATAAAGTCGGCGTCTGTTTCGCAAGTTCCCGGTTACGGACAGTTTTCATAGATTGATCTTTTAGTCGATTTATGGATTTCTGTTCGTAGTCTGAGTCCACCCTCCCAACCATCCCATACTCACGGGGCGTATCGAGAGCGATTAGCCGACCACTAGTCCTGTCATAGCCCTATTCTCCTATCCCTACTCTCTTCTAAAAAAGAGAGGTTGAGCAACTGAGTAACAAGCAGTTCTCGTAGAAAATTTTTGTTAAGATATCTCCATTAGGAGACCATATGCTCCACATTGGGAGTGGACATGGAAAAAAAATATTTATTTTAAATTATATGGAATGGAATTTAGAATTCAAACTTATTGAAAATTGCCGAACAAATAATAAAACTATAACAGCTTAAATTCAGACCTCCGATTTTCTTATTTGTCGATAATGCACATGATTCTAAATCATATTTTTTGTGATACCATTTACTAGATCTCACGGGCTCGGGTAAAACTACGGACAGCTTCATAAAAATATTTCTGTTTTCGGACATGGATATTTGTGTTGTCTAAAATTTTCTCTCACCCATGAAGTCCTAAATAAATGGGGCTAAGCAAGAGCGATTAAATAACCACTAGTCCTGTCTTAGCCTTATTTTTCTATCCTTTTTGTCTTCGCAAAAGAGAGATTGAGCACTGCAGCAAAAAAATCATTTTGAAATACGTCTATTAAGAGATCATTATCTCCATATTGTGAACGTACATAGATAATAATAAAAAAGTTATATTACTGTGTAATAATCTATATGTGTGACTATAGGTCACAATCAATTTAATGCAATTAGTTTGCTATATATAGTATTATGAACCATTACGCAAATTTAAGAAATCCTTTGATTAAATTGTGGCGCCGGAATTTTTATGAAATCTTTAATATAGCCCCACATAGCTGTTTTAAGTGCTCGTTGTGTGGTATCTTAGTGGTAAATAAGATCATTTCATGGAATAAAATTACAAAAGATGACGTTTATATTTAGCGTTTACACTTTTCTGCGATAGATTATTTTTAACTTCCTAGCGTTCAACTGTTAAGTGTATAAAGCGGGCTGAGATTAAATGGATTATAAAAACACCGCGAGGTAATCCACGGGTGGTGTTTATTCAGGCGTAAGTAAATAGATATCTATACTTTCATCGGTATCAAAATACCGCGTGGGAATAAGTTGTTACCGTAACCAAATCCTTGAAGAGTACTCAATGTTGTACCCATTACTTATTGAACCTTTTACAATATTAAATATTAAGTTCAGCCGCATTTCCACTAAGAATAAAAGTGATTGAGCGTTTATGAGCGAAATATTGATGTTTCCATTTGCACATTTCCATAACCTAAGATGCAATTAAAATATTATTCGGTAGGTCAACACTCACTACGAAAGATTTTTGAATGTACATATTCATGGATTTGTACAAAACCATAAAAATATACATCTATATGATGTTTATATTTCCCTCACACCAACCCGGTTCTAAAAACGGAACGTAGCAAAATGAATTGAGGCGTTTAAAAGCAAAACCGATATGTCCTCTTTGCAATGTGACACAACCAAAATTGTTTTGGTGCGGCCCAGCCGCAAACTGTGCCAGAACTGATCTCGAATCATCTCTTGTGACGCAAAGTCAAAAAGACAATGTTTGAATGTGTGAGGCGTATCATGTTTTTGCAAAGTCGTCAGATAAGTTTTTCTAAAACGGATACAGACCGACATCTGTCGATTGTAAATTCTGTGTATGGAGTAAACTAACTGCAATAAAGAGAATTTTGACTGAATCGGCGTGTTTTTATTGAAAGCAAAAGCCTGGAAAACTTCATCATCAGCACGCCGGAGATAAGTCAAAGCTTCTCAAATGTTAACCAATATGCGACGATTTTGTGTATCGCACTTACGCTATTACTTTTTTATTTCCAATTTAGAACAACCATCTATATTTATTGGCCAGTCAACCACTTATTACAATAAATATAAACGAAATAATATTGAATACATTGATATTGAATTTATCGGTTTCTGTGTGAGTCCGTGACATGCAAAAGAGTTTTAACAAATTTTTTCGAATGCTTGTGCCGGATTTTTCAAGTTATATTTTATGTGAAATGACTCATACAAATTATATGTACGTATCTTTCTTTGCAGTTGAAAAAATGTGAACTTATCGGTTTTTGCTTTTAGCCTCCTCAACTAGCATATCCTTCTCTATCTACATCTTACTATCTTAGACTTCTCCGAAAAGGAGTATTGAGTGATTGTATATCAACCAGTTCCGGTAAAACTATTTCAGTATAGGTGCTCTATTAGTAGTTTATTTCTACCCATTAGAAGAATACATGGTTGAAATAAACTTTTTTTTATATATTTATGGTCGTCTCTCATGTAAAAACAGCCACTCTCGTAGTGATAAGCATGGCAGACTTGTGACTTAGCAAGGCGTCGGAGATAAAAATATTAAGTAAATATTGACATTGGAAAAAACGAAATTCACTAGTCAATCAAAAATTAAACCTATCAACTCGCGTTCGGCTTCTCTCTTTTGTTTTATTTGCTTTTCATTTTGTTCGGATTTAATTATAGATACGTCAAATGAGCAGTATTTATTTAAGAGTTTGAAATTCATCCATCGAATAATTTTTTCCAATATTTTTTTGGTTTTGGCTTAACAAAATGTTTGTTCTTTAAAATGAGATGATTTAAATATGGTTATTTATTGATAAAGCAAAGGATGCGATCAGCAGCATTTTTCCCGCTACACCCTTCGATAGCACGGAGCTTTTTATTACCCCCATATGCCTGGTGAAGGCGACGGACCGTCTCGCCATCGTATTGTGAGGGTACCAAATGCATACCGATCGAAGCCTCAACCGTCGCTTAAAACGGTTTGAAGCTGCCTTTGTGCGACGTCACTTAACTTCAATTGTTTTTTTAACTCGTACTGCAATACAATCGCTAATAGTCTTGAAATTAAAGTTTTAAGCCGTCAGTTGGTTTTTTGTTTAATAATTATGCTTGTTGATTACTTAAAATATCAATAAAATGTAATTTCCAATTGCCAAACACAGTCTTTAGCTTTTTTTAATAATTTAATCGTAGGTGAACGAAAAAAAAATTCATGTTAACATCGAAATGAGAATGTGTCATATCTTTGAATTTAAAATAACAGCTTGAAATTGAAAAATAAATCAAGTTTTTATATGTTTTTTTCATACTTCGAAGCGAAGAACTAATTGAACGGTGGGTTACAAAAATGATATATTATGTCAGAACTGAAAAAATTAACAGTACAGCAAACAGATTTAGAGAACGCCGGCTTTTTACGTGTTGTAGTGTTTCTTGATTTATGTAAGAAGATTTGCTTGAACAAAAGTCCATGTAAAATATAATAAAACCACTATTAACAATATTCAAAAGCATTTATTGAAAGTGTTCAGAATTTTTGAATATGAAATATAAACATTTAAAAATAATATCAATAATTCACAAAGTGTCAATAAAAACTTGTAGGTTAACGAAACTTGTATTCTAACAACCTCACTGTGGAACGGAATGTAGTTTTGCTATGTTAAAACTCTAAGTCTCTCTTTGTTTATATAGATGTAGAGATTAATCTATATACTGAACTATGTTTTTCCCAAAATAATATTTAGTTTATATTAATCATGCTTAATGAGTTAATTATTTTAGATAACCGTCTTTGACTTTGACACTTAGTTGTTTAATCGTACGAGTGATAACAATTCTCCGCCATATTTATGTAACTATCTGATATTATCATCGTCTATGAATAAAAAATTCGGTAATCGCAAAATATCGAAAATATTAATTTAAATACGGCTTTAAAGCACAACATGTTTTCATAAATAATGTATGAAAATACAATAAAGAAAACTTAACGCTACAGTCCATATGCTTCACATTGGGGAAAAAACTTTAAAAAAAAATCATTTAAGTTTCATTTAATGTAATAAAAAGTCAATTTCATTTCAATGTAGACTGTTTACGTGCTTAAAGATAATTATATACGACTGTATAATTGAAGCATCTCAACAGAAATAATTACATTATGCGATATTTTGCGATTAGTTCCAACGCTTTACCCTTAAGTCATATAATAAATTGAATAGTGCCAAATGCCACAGCGTTGTTTAAGTATTTGATGTGATACTGCTTTGAATATTCAATTAGCCGCTAGTTCGCAAGATTTAATGGTACGCTGAGTATACTCAAGAAACAACAGATGTTACTTATTGTTTGATAAATTTCCAAAGAACTTTGAACTCTGAAAGCTTTTTATAATTGCAGCAAGTCGCATAAACAATACCGACGTAGACCGCGCAAATTACTATACTTAAGCATCGCAGCTTTTGTCGTTTTGAGCTTTTGACGGATTTACAAGTAAATAGATTCAAATTTTATTCTGCAGATGAGACGGCTTGTCTAACATTATCGAAGTGCTTTTGCTCTCTCAATTGAAACCATTACTCTAATTATAGACTCTTGAAATTATCTGCGGATGTTGTATCAAGAGAAAATAATTTGGTCTATAAATCGGATGTATATTTGAATCGTTGGTTTAAGCTATGGGCGTCCAACCTTTAGTTATCTCGGGCCACACTGATTGAAAAGTAATTTCTCTGGGCGACGTATAAAACATTTAATACATTAAATAATCAAAAATTCATTTGTTTAAAATTTTTTTGTTTTTGTGATTCCAACGAACCATTCCGTTCCGTTCAATAAAAGTGCTCGCAAATTTTAGTGAATTCTTGAAATACTTGCCAGAAATTAAAATAGTTGATCACAAATATACGTGTTGTCAAAACACGATGAAATTAATAACGCATGCTTTCGAAGATATTAGGATATTTAAATTTGCGAATATAGGTCTTATAAAATGTCAGTAAAGAAACATGATTGAATATTTCACTAATGGCATTCTCTGATAGACTTCTAGTCTTTTGTTACACTTTAAGTATTGAAGTAACGTAGTAGAATTGAGAGAAAATACAGTCAAAAGATTAATATTTATGCTTAATTATCGTTCTATCGTGTTAATAAAAAAAGGATCAAGATAATGTTGAAATATACCATTTATTTTGGGCAGCATTACTAGCTGTCTTGCGCTGAACAAGTCTGGCTTAAAGGATCAATTGAACAATTTATTGCTGAATCAACTACAATATATATATATATTTAGAAGTTAGTTTTATGATGACTGATTGGCGTGCGGCTAAGATGAGAAGGCAGCCGGGCTAAGATCCTAATCCAGCTATTTATATTAAATTTGCTAAGCATTATTACTGAGAGTGATAGCAAACACAGACTGACGGATAGAATATAGGTTATATTGTATTTTGTCTGAAGTGTTTATAATATTTGGAAGGTACAAGCATTTTTTCAATATGTCTGATGTCATTCTACCAAAAACTATCAGTAAATCCTAATGAAATTTACAGTACGCAATATTGCATGAAGTTTGTATATTTTTTACTCAAAACTTAGAAAATCAAAAATGTAGCGAAATGAAGATTGATGCATTGATCAATATATGTTAAGTTTAATAAGCCGTGTTAATTTTTGTTTTGTTTGTGAAAATTGTTTTTCATATAGCATATTTTTTAAATTGTGTATGGTAGAATGTATGGTTAGCCTTGATGAAAACTTCACATATTTCTATAATTAAAATACATTGAAGTAGTAAACTATCGCAAAGATAAAGAAGAAACAAGCTGGCATAAAGCTTTTTTGAAATATCAAAATAATATATTTTTGATTGCCTGTTAGAAACAAGTAAGGTAGGACCTTAAATTAATAGACTTTTGCGTACATTGATTTCATGAGAACGAGATATGATAAGCGAAACATTATTTCTGATAATTCAGAACACAGCTAGTTTAAGTACATGGTTACTACCACCAATATATAGGCACAGTCTATGTCTAGTCTAAACCAGTGTTAATTATTGAAATCATTACGTTTACCACCCCAAAATTATTCAATCTGCCCCATAATTAAAGTATTTCTAACAACAGATTTCTTGAAATAACCGATGTAGAAAAAAAACTGACTTCTATGTAGAAAAACTTGGATACATTAATTTAAAGAAATGAAAGCACCCGTCTCACAAGGAACAACGGAGATGACTGAGTTCGTCATCGTTATATGCAATTGTGCAATAGTCCATTAGGATTTTAGCAGCTCTTTGTAATGTTGTACATTACAAATTATATATATATTTATGGAATAGTTTGGATTAAGTATACCAACTAAAATTTAAAAATTGAAATTCCACGCAATGGCAATTTTGTGTTAATTACGGCGGCGCGACAACCAATCAAGTCGTGCCGTGGTGGACAAGAAAGAACCAATAAGGTCGTTTCAAATTGAAGAAAAATTAAGCCAGAATAGGAGCGACGAAATTTAAAGATACTTCAGGTCTGGCGTTCAACCGCAGAGGTGGCCCTCCAAGGGTTTAATTTTTCTTCAATTTGAAACGACCTTATTGGTTCTTTCTTGTCCACCACGGCACGACTTGATTGGTCGCACCGCCGCAATTAACACAATTGCCATTGCGTGGACTTTCAATTATTAAATTTTAGTTGGTATACTTAATCCAAACTATTCCATATTTATATAAACAATTTGTAATGTACAACATTACATCTTCCCGAAATTGAAATATAGTATTGACTTTTAAGGTGTTAACAGTCAATTCTTGGTGGAAAGACATTATATTTTAAAAAATAAAACACAATTTTTTTGTACTACTTCCACATGTTTATAATGATCAGAACCGGTTTCACTCATCACGAGCATTATTAACTGATTATGAACAATAAAATATAAAGTACAAAAAAATTGTGTTTTATTTTTTAAAACATAGTATTGAAATTGTTGTTTGATTAAGTTTTGAAATGAGCCACCGAGAAGTTATGTGAAAAATGGTGAAACTTGTTTATTGAAAGTTTTAGTTTAATGAACTTTTTACTTTACACTTGATTTAATTTACCTTCCTACAGAATAAAATACTGTTTCAGCCTATATTTATTTTAGCTCACTTCACTTTCATGATAATTGACGACATTTTTATGCGTAGTTACCAAAATGCATCTTACTAATATTTTCGAAGTAAAAGATAGTCTCGGTCAAAAATAAGTAAATATCTTATTTTTAAAAAAAAATTAAAGAGTCTTCACCGTTAATATTACATAATGTCTTTGGAATAGTAAAATGAACAGATCTATCCATAAAACTACAATAATAGTGTAGCCGAAATATGTAAATTTTATTTTATAAACAATGGTCATAAAACTCGCCGTGCTTTCAAAATCCGCACTTAATTTTTTCAGAAGACTATAAAATGTGTAACTTAATGTCTCCAAAAATAGAAACAAAGAAAACACACAAGAAAATAACGCGGAAAACTTACTAAACTGCTTCAAAGTCTTTGAGAGATGCCATCGTAATTTATTCAGGAATATTTCAGGGAGGCTTGAAAAGTTTTCTCAGCCAAAGTGTACTAACTTGGCCAGCACTATCTTGAAATAGAAAATCTTTGTGCATTACTAAAGTAAATGGATTCAAAGTTACTGTACATACAAAAATTGAATAAAACTCTTTTGCTGCAGAGCAAACAGCACACTAGAAATTGTCACATCTCATTTGATGACTTAAATATCGATGGCTGGGGCGAACAATCACAAAAGTTCAGTTCTATTTTTTTTCCTTCAATTTTGAAGTATTTAACTATCTTCACATGTGTGCCCAAATAAAAAAGTCAAATAGTCTTAAAGGGGGAACTGGCCACATCAGCCTTATCTGATCAGACACTCAATATATTTTGGTTTCTTGCAATGTTCTGTAACTTATTTGACGTTTATTGTGTTACATTCTGTGTGAAAAATAAAAGAAAAACTGTCCCTTGAAAATTTTGGCATACATGATTGTTCACCCATCTATATTTATATTGTTCACTGAATTAAGCTCTTACGTATGGATAACTTGTCATAATTGTTTAATTTCCCGTTTTTATGGATAAAGCGTGGTGTCCTTTAACTAGGAATTTAATCATTGGACTAGTTTGTTTTTGTTATAGAATTAGTCTATGCGACATAAAGAGTGAACAACAAAGAAATAGTTCAAATATGTATTTTTACTCCGAGTATTTTGACACTTTTAGAGCATTTTAACCAAAGTTTTAAACTATGAATAAGGATGTTTTTTTCGTAAAATAGATTACGCCTCAATTAGAGATATCTTTATAAAAATCAAGACGTAACTTAGGTTTTCATTGATTCAGGTGAAAATTTATTGCGATTTTTAAAAATGAAAATTGCTCTCAAATATCAAAAAAACGATGATTTTGCTATAATATAACACTTTTTTTCGTTACACCTTTACGTTTTACATCAAATCTTATCTGAGCATTATTAATTATTATTTATGTTCAGAATCATATAGGTATTACTGTTACAGCATGAAAGCTCTAAGCATTCGTAATTCTAATTATGTGGATGTTAAAATCAGGGTTTCGAACAGTTATTTTTTGTCGTTTCGATTTTCGTTCCGTTTCAAGTAAAAATTAATTTACATATATTGTAGTGGATATTCCTAAAAAAACAACAGTTTTACCAGTTTTCGGTTCAGCTCCGAGTGATTAATTTATAAATGTTTTAATTTGTATTCAAAAAATATTTTCTACCATAATTTAAAACATATTATGCTTCTTATTTGATATTCCGTGGTCGCGTTGCGAAACCAAGAGTTGTACTTTACCGCACGGCCATAGCCATATATTTTTTTAAATAATATGTATAACACAAAATGATGCGTATAAGTGTTTGAACTTAACCTAACCCAACCAAATATTTTTTTTTGGTTTTATTTTCAACAACAATAATGATTTTTCGGTTTAGTTTTGCTACGAAGTCCTGGTTAAACCCTCTAAATAAATTTTTAAATTGAGATAAAATTACTGCAAACACAGATGAAATATTAATGACGTTAGTATTTAAACGGAAAAATGTTCATGATAATGTCTACGCAGTTTTTATTTACATAAGAAACTATATTTTTATTAAATCGTAACATCCATATAAATCATTGAGATAAGGATAACGACATGTACTAGAATTTTGAATGAGGAAATGAGTAACATAAAAGCCTAAAATAATTTCGGTTTGTGAGTCACAATTAAAGTATATGCAATTTACATAACGAGAGTATATTAACATTTACTGCGTGAGCTCTTTGATAAAGCCATAGGGGTGAACTAAATGTAACAATGGAGAGACGTCTTACCTAACACTATTTACACTTCCTTCGTGACGAAAGTAGGAGCTATGAACCCAGAGTAAGAAAACGTCTACTTATGGGGAAAATTGGTTAGTCTCGTCTGGAAAAGACACTCGGTTGAATGAGGGAGGGAATGAGTGCCACCTAATTCATTAAAGGTCGTGACTCTTCACAATTCACAATCTTTTAATGCAATTAAGAATATTACATAGATAAATCGAAGTGTTAACTGATTTTTCTGAAATACTTCCTTCTTATCAATATCATTCATAAAGACGTTGTGTTCAGGCAAAGCCCCCTATAATTACAAGCCACGCTGTAGGGCCCGTCAGCAGCTATTTTTGCGTACGAGTGGTCCGTTACATTTACTCCGGAACAATGAAATCGATATTTTGGACTAATCACGATGAATTCTAGTATATTTTAATAATTTGAAATTAAATGAAGTATCTTCAATGTTAATAGGAATAACAATATTTTCGATGGATTCGGCGGAAACTTTGGTGTTTTAATATTAAATTAAGGTTGATAACTTAGTTATTTCACTGGCTGTGTTACTAAATTTAACGCGTTTCGCTTATTTTCGAAGCATCTTAATTAAAAATGAAGAGTAGAGTGGGTTTGTTTCCTCTACTGGACGTGTGGGGAGGGGTAAGACCCAAAGGATGATAGTACTAATTATAAAATTAATTACTTGTGTTTGGAGGTGAAATTCCCAAGGGAAATATATTTAATAGTGGTGAGCCACATGTCCTATTTAATATGTTATTTACAAAAAATCGATTAGTGTAAACGGTTTTATTAATTTCTGAAAACTTTTATTTAAAACTAGTCATTTCAATACCTTTTTTTGCGATATAGTTAGTCTGAAAATGCTTTAAAGAAGCGAAACGCGTTACATCTAGTTACACCGTTAGTGGAATAAGTAAGTTATCAATTTTAATTTCATATTAGAAATAGTTGTTTAATTACTTTGAAAGAGTGTAATTATAAAACCTAGTCGTAATTCGTAATCAATGATTGTTATTAATCGACGATTCACAAAGTGTGTATTTTAGGATAAATTACAATTTTAATAAATCTAACCTTGCCACACATCGCGTTTCGTGCCATTCACTACATATATTACGACAACTGTATGATATAATTTATTGTGACAATTTAAATATTACTTAACATGCATATATGTTGCTTTTCGATGAATCGTAGATCATGTAATGATTAAAGTAAATAAACTCGGGCCGAGCCCGGGTAAAGAATTAATATTTAAGAACAATATTTCGTACTTTGTTCGGGTCATGAGTCAGCCATAAGGCAATAGTTTTCATAACTTAAATAATTTATTTTACATGTGCTATAAATACTGTTTAAAATATGGAAACAATCACATATATTGTTTTAAAATTATAAATGAATTACTATGAGTTTTTTCGGGCTGAGAAAAATAAATCTGGAAATTGGGTAACAAGTGTGATATTAAGACTCGGGCTCGGGCCGGGCCTGAAAATGACGGGTTCGGACCGGGTAATTTTATGAAATTTCGGCCCGTGCAGATTTCTTATCCAAAAGCACTTCAATAAACAGAACACAAGCTCTTTCTCTCTTTGAGTGGGTTTGCAACGCATGCCGAGTACTCACTAGTTTTGTTTAAATAGCCTTATTAAGATTTATATTTTATCAGTCGCAATGAGTGAAACCGGCTCAGATTACTATAAAAATGTGGAAGAAGTGTTAAAAAAATTGTGTTTTATTTTTTCAATAAATGATGAAAGAAACATCAAAGTAAATAAAAATCTCAATATCTGGCCAACAGGTAATAGAAATCATTTCCAATTTTACCTGACATATTAAGGTCAAAAAATTTTCGCCATTAATATTTACGTGGAAACAAAAGGCACCATACTTTGAATGCGAAAGAAATTTATGTGCATATTCATCATCATTTATGGGTGTATCAACAGTAGCTAAACTATTCACTACTTTAAATATAATAGCTTAATTTGAACGATATTGAAAATAAAGATTCATCTTTATACATAGATAATCTTTTTTTTTAAATTATATGAGATGCTTTATTTTATTATGATTAATTATAATTTTAAAGATTAAGTATATTTCCAGCTAGTGGCGAGATTAAAGTGTATTCCTCTATCTCAATTATTCGTGATTAAATTTGATTTGAGATTCTTGTTATTGTTTTCAAGGTCCTTTTTTGATTTTCTTTCAATTTATCACAAGTCGTTTTAAATTTACGGTGATTTTCTAATTTGTTGTAAAGTTTTATTCAATTAAGTTATTAAACAAAATGCTTATGTGGTTAAACAGAACTGCAAATTGAAAATCTTGTGGAAAATTTTCGATTTTCCGTCTATAAAAGCTTTTTAAGAAAATGTAAATATTACTCAAAAGTCTAATAAGACTTTAGCTTGTTTATTTTGTTAATTCAAATAATGTCTGACTATTATTTAATGTAATATCGCCAAGTCAAATTCTATATAAAGAATTCAAATATTTAGGCAAATGGAGAATCTACAAAGCGCTTACTATAAGATACTTTTCAAATCGGCTTATAAAATAAACAACCTCCACAAGAGCTTATTGTTCCATTAAATTATCTTATTCTGGAATTCATATTAAACGTTTATAAGTAGTTTCAATTTTACAGAATCTGTTAAAATCGACCACCCAGTTCATTACTCATACATCTCCAAATAACCCATATTAAGATAATGGGAAATGCAATATTCAGTCACTATAAATCAAATATTATTGACAGTTACCCGAGATTTATACATTTGATAATACGTGTTTAAGAATAAGGCACTTTCCGACTACAGTCGGTAGAAGGATACTTAGAAATATCTTTTTACTGACGCATAAATATAAATATTTTGTTTATTTTTTAAAAAGTTATCTCCCTCAGCATTCTTTGGTAGCAGTTTTGATTTATCTGACATTTTTATAATATTACAATTATATAATACAATCAAATATAATGGCCTCAAAAGTTGTTGGTTTACAAAAAGTGACAATGTAATGAAGAAGATTGTAAAGAAATAGAAGTTCGCATAGAAAACGTATATGTAAAAATAGCCCATTCAGAAGATAACTTCATTCTCGAAGAATGGTCCAGGAAGGTGCAAGCATTTTTCAAAAGAATAATAGCTACGTCAAAATCCAAGGCAAGGAAAGGCTATAGACCGGAGACCGAATGAGAATAGAAGAGATTACTTGAATACGTGATAAACATTCACACGTGTTAGTTTTGCCTTTATTCCAAACACCTTTTACCAAATATTCTAAACACATTTTTGCCGGAGAACCGTTCACTACTTATTCTATAACAAATGATAATACGAAATAGTTTTAAAAGCTAGACCATCCATTTAAATCGCGCAGAAAGAGGATATAATATTATATTCGTTCCTCCGATAGTATGATTTTTGGTAGCGCGTTAAAGGAAATTTCTGACGTAAATTTTAGTTATATTTGCAAAATACTGCACTTATCCTTTGATTACGTAATTAATACACGTCACATATTTTTTCGGGTTAATTTTATATTGAGCTATTTACACATATATTAAAAAAGAATATAATATAGTTGATGCATATCTATTTGAATATATAACATATTAAGAATTTGCCAAATCGTAACATAAATATGTATATTTAATGAAATAGAAACGTGAGAATTACATAAATTAAATTAAGTCCTACGGGAGGAAATCATACTGTAAGGTACCGTATTATGAGAGAAACATCGCTTTTTCTGTAGATAACCATGCTAGATTGAAGTATGTTTTTCTTTCAATTTAAAACATGGTGGTTAATTTTCAATTGTAGCTGAGTTGTTAGAGCTATTGGGACCTGGCCTCTTCAGTTGCGCGGTCAAGGTTTCAATTTCCCAACAGGAGTCTATCATATTATATTAAAATTTTCAATCGAGCAGTTAATTTGTGTCCCAAGGCATAAATATGTGGAAACAAAAATTCTTCTCAAGCAATTCCCATCCGAGTGAGACGCTTACTCTAGTAGTAGTTTCAAAGTCTGATTCATTCATCTAATTCCTAATTATATTCAACCAAAAAAAAAATACACATAAAATTATTGTTTTGAGTATATTCATAAAAATATATTTTAATACATGGTATTATATTCGCTTCCTATGTGAAGTATTTGGCCACCACCTGACCCTTCCATGATTCTCTGTCACCACCCTTGATTAATTATTTTATATAGTGAGATGTCGACATGTTTCGGCTTAATCAAAATAGACAAACACAAACTTACTATCCTTTATAGAAAGACTTCTTTAAATTCATCATTTTTAAGTAAGAATAATAATTTAAAAATATAAGTTACTATATTTAAGCGGCTGTAATCGTCTTGAGAAACACAGGGTGAGTTCAAAAAAGACCGACTATCACCTCTCACTCCTTGTTCTATTCGACCTTTTGTCTGCGGTCTGGAATTCAAAAAGCACTAAATCCGAACTCAAAAGCTAGGATTACCAAAGAAAAAGTGTAAGCGTATCCTTGTTCCTTACGATAAAAAAGTTCAGCCATATCGACAAACAATACATCTGCAGTCCTTTATCAACTTCTACATTCAAAATAAAATCATTAAATTAACGTTAAGGATTGAGCTTAAATTTTTTTATACTTCTAAAGTCAAAAAGGAAAAAGTACATTTTCAATGAAAAGCTTACATTAGTCAATCACGTACTACCAAGAGTTTAAACTTTTCCAAAATGTTAAATACATTATACTTCTAATGACGAAAGTCTCAAAAACTGTCTCTTTTTTTACGATGTTCGCTCTCAGTGTGAAGAATATGGTCTCCTAATGAAGGTATCTCGACAAAGTTTTCTAAAGCAACTGCATGTTATTCAGTTTATCAACTTCTCTTTTTCGAAGCATAGAGCTAGGACAATATTAGTGGTTAGCTAATCGCTCTCGCTATTTCCCGTTTTTAGGATCAGATGGGTGGGGTGGAATTTAGACATCAAAAACATTTATGCCCAAGAACAAAAATTCAAAAATCATTTTATGAAACTGTCCGCACCGGTACTTCCGTAAGCCAACGACGTTAACCACTGCACCACGGAGCCTTAAGATTATAATAACTGTCAATCTTTGGTAAAACGACAATATATTTATCAACAAAAAACACTACTAAACTTCTTTGTACTACTTCCACAAGTTTTTAAAATGATCAGGTCAGTTTCGATCATTTCAAGCTCTTTTAGAGAAAAAAATAAGGGCGTTTTATCAATACAAATAAATAAGATTTTTTTCTGTATATGAAAACAAAAATTGATATAAATAGTAACGTTATTCATTAATTAAATTAAATGCGTTTTAATTAAACTGTTCATAAATAGCCACTTTAATTTTACTTCAAAGACAAGAAACCAGTTTTATTTTTATCAAATTTTCAGAATGAAAAATGAAAGTATAATAATACTTGGTAATTAAAAGAAAAAGGCCTTCCTGAAAATATTTTCCTTTGCCAATAAATACGCCAACGTTTCCTCTGTTATTTAAAATTGTTATCTTTTCTTCCGTTGAAACATTTCAACAATACAGTCATTCAAATTTTATTACATCGTTTTGGACAATGAAAAAATTGCTTCAAATATCTGAGTTCCACCTGCCACTAGGATTTAATTTAAATAAAAAAGGAGAAAATATTCGCAGTTAGTGTAAATTATTTGACATCTAAAATAGGTATCCGGACAATCATTTATATAACGAATTTTATAAAATGAAATTTAAAAAGGTTATTAATAATAGTTTTGTCATAAAAATACTAAGAATTATTTAGGAAAAACAACCGAGTGACATAAATACTCTACTCCTCGTATACCATGTTCACTCCCAATGTGGAGCACAAATATGGACTACTAATAGAGAAGTATCTCAATAGATTTTTTTTATAACAGAACTGCTTGTTACTAACCTTTATTTTTCGAAGACAGTAAGGATAGAAGGATAGTGTTAGGACAGGATTAGTGGTCAACTAATCGCTCTTGCTGCGATGGGTAGGAGGGAATTTTTGTTGATTCATAAATCGATTAAAAAAAGAGTTAAAGAAATAGTCCGTACCGGCAATTGAACCCGTGAGCACCGAAACTGAAACCATCAACGTTTTTCAGCTGGCCACTCGATCACGGACCATTTCTGCTGATGACCGGACATACAACATTACGAAGATAAAATTTTGACATTCTATTGGAACATATTTGTGAATATATTTCTGTCAAAATTATTTCAACAATACAAGAAATAATACGTTTGTAATTAAATACATTTTTTAAAAACGAGACGTTATGATTATTCAATGAATTGGTTGTGAATAAAATTAAAGGTCAAGATGTAAAATGTAGCGCTGTAGCCGATAGCCTATACAGTATGCATTTTAAAACTTTTGTCCTAGTTAAGAGGAGGTGAATCTTTTAGTTTTTGAAGTTCGTATTAATAAATCTGAATCAAATAATGCTGCAGTCAAGAAACATGCATAAAATGTACGTACATTATTTTATAAATCTATGAAAACAAAAAGTTTAGTTTCAGTCAAAAGGCGGCACTTGGGGAAGTAGAAGACTGAAGATTCTCCAACCCTGTCCAAGTAACAAGGTCAAAGCCTCCGATACTCGATTTATAAACTTTAATTCTTATATCAATCAATGAATAAATATAATTTAAAAAAAAAGTCCTACAATATTTGGGTGGGATTTTAAAATCCCAAGCTACCCATTTTATGTGCTGCTAAAAATAGAGTGCAGATCAAGCGATCTGTTCATTACAAGTCTAAAGGTCGTTATATCCTCACAATTTCTGAAACAGAAAAACAAAAATATCGCAATGAAAGGAAAACGTTTTCCGACTAGTTAGTCTGCGAACCGGCTTACTCACCTCAGGGAAATTTTCAGGACGAAAAACTTTAATTGCTTAACCATCAAGTGGAATTTAACAATTCCGAAAATATTCATTACTTCTTTACATATAAACAAAAGTAACGAAATATACTATAGATGTATATATAAGTATGTTCTACGTCCTGCAAATGTACCCCAAAAGCAGTTAGCCGTTTTTCAAGATATGGAGCACACACAAATTAAAGGCTTACTTGCTGGTTGCCCCACTTCCACCCTATGTGTAAACAGCCGTTGTTTCACAGCCACCTTCCATAACATAACAACGATCACAAAAACAAACGAATTTACTCCGCATTTTCTTGTCCGTATACAGAGCTGCACGGGATCGATATTTTAACCATGCTCTATCGTGGTTAAGAAGAAAAGAAAAACTAGACAGAGAAAAAAAAGAAAATGTGACATGCACAGCCACTTAATATAAGTGTTCTGTGGATCCGTATACAGAAAATCTGTCAGAAAATCAAGAATACTCCGATCCCCATTATGATGCTGCAAATTTATCGGATGCCTGCAAGTTGGCCTTGACTGAGATCAAGTAAGCGAGGCTTATTAAGCTCGTATGAGGACGAACTACACTAAACAGCTCTGCTCGTTCAGAATTCATCTTGGAGCAGTCACACGGAGCGTGATTATAAATATAAATTAACAATCTATAAGTTTCAACATTTTTCTCAACAATGTTCTATTAATAATTTGTCCGTACTGAGATTAAAACCCGCAAACATAGCAATCATATAGGATGAACACTTAAGAGCAGCACTGGAATAAAGCACACTTTACAAGAAATGAAAAAAAAAAAAAAAATTAACACATTATAATAATATGTAAATTTAAATACAATAAATTAAGATGTTACTCACTTCACAATATTGTTTGAATGAGGAGAAAACTTCCATATAAGATAGTATAATTATCGTGTGCAAAATGTAAATTTATTATTCAGAACCATGGAATTGTTTCAATTTAACGAAATATCAGATAAGTTATCATTATATGTGAATACAAGATTTTGCAAAAATTTGGTCGTGCCTTTAATATAGTAAATTCCACGGTAAATTTCATTTTGAGTTTACTGCACAAACGAGTGGCGACGCAACCTTTTCGGGGTATGGTACATTATTTTGAATTACATGTCAGGAATGTTCACATAAAAGACAAACTTACCTTAATAAAATTAACATACATATTATAATAACCCAGATAGCTTTTTTCAAACAATATTTTCTCGCTTAATGACATGAAATTAAGAGGAAAATACTTCTAATAACATCAATAGTTGTAGACACCTTTCGAAATTATAGTTGGCTGATTATGCCTGTAAAACTTTTACTTCTCTTTGTGACGTTTTCAAACGAAGATTCCCAACTTTACAGTTTGCTTATATATTCTATTCTGGGCCATTTATCTCCTTCGTCATCAACTCCTTGCGCATTGAGATTTTGTAGTAAAGTGTATTTCTCAATACCTCCACCTTTGCTGCTTTTTATTTAACTTCTATTTCTATTGCTGGGTTCGTGGTGCATTAATCAATGCCATTGGCATCGATTACGGATATCAAGTGTTCAAATAGCACTACGGACAGTTTCATAAATTAAATTTTCAACCGACTTATTGATTTATATTCATAGGCATGGATGTTTGTGATTTAAAAAATACCTTCTCACTCATCTGATCCTGAAAACGGGGCGTAGTAGCAGTAATTACCTAACCACTAGTCCTGTCTTAGCCTCCTCTCTTCTAAAAGTGACAAGTAGTTATGTTGAAATACCTTCTTTAGAAGTCCATATGCTGCACATTGGAAATGGACATGACTTAAAAAAACAAAAAAATCGTCGGATGATGAGTTGGAATGAATCTGTTTTCATTGCTCATAATTTTACCGGCGTATATAACTTTCCTATACTAAATGGCAGCTTTTAAATCTATAAGCTTATTGGCTTATTAATATTATACAATAAAGACCGCTTCTTTATGACGTATTCGAGGCCTAGGATATCTCTATTATAGCCGCCTATCAGAAGCCTGAAGATGGCAGGTTTGTAAACGTTCAAGAATTCATGGATACAATGTAGCATTTGATCATTCTACATCAGTCTAGCCAATCCAATAGATTTAAAAAAAATAAAACACAATTCATCAGTACTAATTCCACATATTCATAATGATAAGGACCGGTTTCACTCATCACGAGCTGATAATGCAATGCATCAGTTGATATTGCTCGTGATGAGCGAAACCGGCCCTGATCATTATAAATATGTGGAAGTAGTACAAATGAATTGTGTTTTATTTTTTTTAAATATAATGTCTTCCACAAAGAACTGACAGTTAACACCTTAAAAGTGGTATCCAATAGATGTTTGACTTTTACTAAAATACTTTTTGGCATTTAAATAATTCTGATTTTTAATCCAGACATCAGTTTTTTTCATCATCTTGTCCATACTGTTCATTGGCATGATCTCAAATGGCAGGCAGGTATTTTATGTATGTTTTAAAAAGCCTTTTACAATGGTGGGCTGAAAATAAAATGATTCAACTAAAGACTAACTTCAAGCTATTTGAAAAATTTGCTGTTTTATCTGAGAACCGCCATAACCTTGATTCCTCACTAGAGTCAATGAGCTCATCTTGAACAACGGGATCTCAGCATACGAATTATACAAAAGATACTTTATATAAATTTAATTTAAGTAAGAGAGCAATTCTTCCTTAAAAAAAAATCTCATGCACATTAGTTCATATTACGAAATCAGTCCCGTCCAGCTCTCCTCGGGCTATAAATATGAAGGATAGCTTTTGTACCAACATTGTTTTGTACTAAAAGGTACTTGAAAAAAAATTGAACGTTTTCCAAATAATAAATTAAACTCTTGTTATGCAGAGATATATTAAATAAAAAAAAATACTTGGACTGAAAATATAGAAGAATGATCTTCTTTTGGATTACATGACCAGGCGAAGCCGTTTCATTTGTAATTTTGTTTGACGAATTTACTGGATTGTTGGCGCTCATATATTCTGGTATTGCAACGCCTACTCTAAATTTTCCGCAATAAGGCTTCATTGTAATTCATGGGATTGTGGTCGTTACAGCAGATGCATCTGCTTTCGTGCGTTATATACGAGGCTTACAAATAATAACGCCGCATACTTTGGTCGACCATGCCGCTTATTTACGTTCACGACTAGCTTACGCGATAAACGAATTTGGGAAAATAATTTTATTTTACATATAAATAACTGATAAGGTTTTTTTTGAATTTATTTTTCAAGAAAATCAAAAAAAATGTTTAATGTATTTCGGGAGGATATAGATTTATAATGAACCATAAGATTGCTTTAATCTGTTAACTGTTAATTCTATGTGAAAATTTAGTAAATTTGTTTTGCTAGTTTGACATTTATATGTAATGATCAGGACCTGTTTCACTCATTACATAAAATTATGAAATTGTAACGTTTTTTTTTCATCATCAGGATTTGTTTTAAATAAAACGAATTGTAAGTTAGTTATTTAAATTCTCTTTTTTGATACTATAAGGTTAGAATGATGGAGTGAAGAAGTGATAAGTGGTTAACCATCACTATATAAGTGGTAAAGGAAAAAAATAAACAAAAACCCTTTTTTTCACACGTTGATAAATCGTTTATAAAACGAATTTATGAAAGCATTTTTTCGGAGTTTTAATTACCAAACTAATTGGCGTTTGTTTTGCTAAGTCATACTATGTATTAATGTGAATAAAATGTCACATTTATTATACAAAGTATGACTTATGTTTTATAATTTTACAAAAAAATAATCGCATTAAATTTTGTTCATTCGCCACAAAAAATCGAAAAAACCACTCCAACTTTCCAAATGTATTGTCAATATATTGAAATTCATTTCCAAAATGATTATTGTTTATTGACTCAAAAACAACAAATTCATTATATTACAAACATGTATGCCCTCGAACAGAAATCCATAAATTGATTGAAAAATTAATTCATGAAACTGTCCCTCTTGTAATTTGAACGCGAGATATCCGTATCCGGACACGTCATTTTCACAGTTATTAGACATGAAAACACCAAAAAAACACACGAAAAACAATAATACTCAATGCTTGGAAAAAATCAACATTTGAAATCAAAATTTCCATGGCTTCTGTCTGCCATGGAGAAGAGAGGTATAGTCTTTACGCTACGGAAACTGACTTCCACGCCAATTAAGCATCACTGAAAAATCTATTATCGAGTATTTTCAAGACTGAACCAGCTTATTTATTTTTCTCTAGAATAGATATTATATAGAGGAGATCCGAAAATAAGCAATACGTATGCCACAAGTCTGGGTATTTATGTCCGCACCACGCGTTACATCCCGAATTCGAGGCGTTTTATGAAACCTTTCGGAAACCGAACCGTTACCTGATATCGAGATAGAATTGATTCACGGGAGATTCCCTCTTCACCTGTAACCCGATATTATAAAAGCTGTCTGCGAACTTCGAAGTGAAAAATTCTTTCTGGATCGCTGGCTCTGATTTCTTTCGTATCTCAAGAATATTCACTCGATATTAAACGTGTAAAATAGACGGTGATGATGCCTGTATATTCGTGAACTTAAGAGAGAATCAAAAAAATTGTTCTGTAATAAAAAATTGGCAAATGTGTATCTATTATAATTAATACTAGTGGTAGTCAACATTCTTTTAATCTGCAAGATGCGCTAATAGGGAGATGTGTGGGTGTGTTTGTCTGTCTTTGCCTGTGGTGGGTTTGTGTATGTTTATGTTTATATGTATACGTATATAACACATTATTGAGATTAACACGAGTTTTATAATTTAGGTGCTATTTCGGCACTACGCCAGTTTCATAAGTACAGTTGAATGTATTTTTTTTGTTAAGAAGAAATACATTTTCAAAAAGATAGTAAAATAATTTCCTCGTATTTTTACTTTAAAACCAAAAAGGAAACTTATTAACTAAGTTTATATTGAATTGTTAATTGATGCGTTCATCCAATGCTAAATATCAGTGGACTACAAAATAAAATTACGTTGTCACTTTGCACAATGTCAATACAGCAACAAAAAAAAAATATGACAAAAAAGACCAATATTTATAAGCCATTATTTCGAAAAAAATTCTATACTTTTGTATCGTAGCTGAACAATAAAATTGATAAGCAAAATTTTAATCAGATCATAAAATCTGTTTTTAATATATTTACTGCATTTAAGCAAAGCTCCGAAAAACAGACTCACACATAAGAGACTATTTTATTTCTATCTAGTACACTCTCGTAAAGTATTTTTTAAAGAATACTGCGTAGCTTGGGTTGTAGATAGATATACTCAAAAAACTCTCTCATCCAAGCATTTTTATTCTGTGCTTGTTCCACGCCTGTCTAAAATCACGAATTCTGATAAGGGTTTAATGAACGCTTTACTATAGGCTATAGAAAATCCTATCATCACACAATAAAACACTTAAGTCCATTGGAACAGTCTAACATATTAATCTTCAGGACTAAGACATCATTTTAAGCTCTGAATTTGATAGTTATCATTAAAAATATTCTGTTTTTCAATTGAAATGATTTATCTTCGCTCATCTTTATATAAAATAAAATCATATTATTGATTATATTTCAAAAATAAAACACAATCTGTTTTGTACTACTTCTATATCATAGACTTCGTTCATCGCTAGCATTGTCAACTGTTTCAGATGATAATGATCGTGATGATTAAAATCGCTCCTGATTATTTTAAAAATATGACAGTAGTACAACTCAGTTTGTTTTATTTAAAAAAATAATACTTTTTAACCAAGAATTGAAAGTTTAACATTAAAAGTAATTAATAAAGCGTGCTTGACGAAAGCTACTGTCTTAGATCATTTGATAATGCTCGTGATGAACGTAACCGTTCGTAATTTGGCAGTAACACAAGTGTTTTATTTTTGAAAAAATAATGCCTTCCCACCAAGAATCGACCGTTGATACACTAAAAGTGAAAAATTATTTATGATCAACTGCTGATTGTATTTTCCTCTAGTAAATCTAATTTTATAATTTAAGACATCGACTGAGGGTGCTTTATTGAATTTCAATATCAATAATTAAAATTTAAAATCTAATTTTGTTTATCTTTGAATGTCAAAAGATTTAAGTAAATAAAATCTGTTGATAACGTTCAACTAGCAGAGCTAAGCTGATATTGATTTGTTTTGTTACTACACACAGACAGTAGAAGCTGACTTTTCTTCTCGTAGGATTAATTGGGCCTAGACTGTTGATCGCATAAACGTACCGGATTCGGAGAAATGCTCTCCATTATACAGCAATAATTAATCTGACTTCTATTCTAACTTTATAATCTTTTTTTTCTCGTGATCGTCAGATACAACATGGGGTACGTTATATCTGACGATAAACCCTCGAATTTATGTTGACATAGCACACCAAAAAAGGACCAAAGAACGTTCATCGCATAAAAGGATCAAATTTTGAAGTGCTGATATGTTATATGTTATATTGTTTTTATCGTCTTCAATGCTTCCAACTATGAATTTCATATTTTTTCTGTCTTCTCCTATAACTTTATTATATTCTTCAGATTAGATTAAGAGGAAAATAGTATTTTTTTTCTTTAGGTCTAACAACTACATTGGTTCCTGAATTAATTTCAATAGGTACTGATTTGATAATTTGATTTGTGAAATAGTCATATCGAAAATTGCAGTTGCAGGTAGTCATAGTAATCAGTTAATATTAAATTAACACGTAATTGATAAAGAATAATACATAGCGGTACTTACTGATTGGTGGGTATTGTTAGGGTATATGATATTATTATCACTTATTCAAGTCCGATTTCAATTGATTTATGGATCTCTGTTCATCATAAATGTTTCTGTTGTCTAAAACTTCCTTCTACTCATTCGATCTCAAAAACGGGGCGTATCCTTCCTAGCCCTATCCTTATATTCCTAATCTCTTCGAAAAAAAGGTGTTAAGTAACTGAGTACCAAGCAGTTCTCATAGAAAAAAATCTGTTTGGATTCCTTCATTAGGAGACCATATGCTCCACGTTGGGAGCGGACTGGTAAAAAAAAATTATTATCATATGACGTATTACGGCTAGAATTAAATTATTTCGGTGAAGTAATTTCTGGAGTAATTTATGATTATTTTATAAACTCATCTCACGTCAAGGATACAATAAGGGACAATTAATGAGATTTAGTAGTTGGTTAAAAGTTGGTGAACTATTTAGCTACGCTCTATTTATTTCTAAAATTTCCTGATAAAATAATTTATTAACTCCCATGTTTTGATGCAACATTTGAACACTTTTCTCCGCGTTAAGCGACTGATTCACTGGCAGTAAATAGATTACATATTTAACATCGATTCATAAATATAAACTATACGGACAAACTATTTATTAACTGTCAGCTCGAATTCATCCATGTACTCGAATAGCTGAAAATGCCAAGAGGCGAAACCCAGGCCGTTAGTAAAAAAACGTATAGAATGTAGGAAATTTGAACGATTCAAATTTAATATTTAAATTCTATCTAAAACCCTCAGCCGATAACATAAATTAAACTAATTTATATATTTTTTCTCATTGAAAACATAACACGTCGAAAAATATTTCTTGATATAAAAGTTATATGGGCGAAGATTATGATTTCTTTTTTGAGACGGAAAATTACACTGTACGCTCGATATAACATTTTTCAGAGCTTTCTTTAATAACCTATCGAAGCTTCAGCTACGCTATATTTTCGATTTTAAATACTGTTGGGACTGTAATCCAATCATAATCAAATTGTAATTGGCTGCACATAAACACTTTATTATTGAATCGTATTGACATGATCTGATCGTGAAATGATATTATGTGAAACAAAATTTACTGTTTCTTATTTTATTTTATGACTCACGTCTAGACTACGTAGAGTATTTTATTAGTAACTTATTTTGGGCTTAATACGAAATTAAATAACTATCAATTATTTTTAACCGATCCACTGGGGCTGAGACATTGATAATTGATATACATGAGACATCTAAAAGAAAAATTGTATTTTAAATCAAGAATAATGTTCTTTTTTGGTAGCCAGTCAACGGCTGTTGGACATATTACCATCTGAGTTTAAACATATTTTTTTGTTCTATGATTTTGTCGGGTTTTCAAGTAATAAGTGCCTTAAATGACATACGACGAATATATATTTTTTATTTATTTTGACAAAATGTGGACTTATCGTAAAATAAATCGTAAGCATTTATGTCGCGGATTTAAATTGTAAATTGATACTTAAGATTTGTCCGGTTGTTATATGTACTACATTAACATTGACAAATCACTATAACCTTTTTATGAAGACAAAAAATCTGGAATTACTGCCAAGACTTCAGAAATTTCGATTTTTTTTTGTCATTCTAGGTCGATTCGACTCTAAGAGACGTTACAAACATTCATGTCTAAGATTTCAAATTTAACTTGAGAAAATCTAAATTTTATACCTACATCTAGCCCAACTGATCGCTTAAGTTAAACTCTACTCACCAGACCACTGAGGCTGACATTGTTATACTATTTCGACATTTTAAAAACTTTTACAGGCTTTAATTATGTAATTAGAAACATTAAGTGATTACCATCAACTACAACACGGTGGCTTCCCTATAAAATCTTCATAGATCTGATATTAAGCTTACCAGTTATTAAGCCCGTAACATTCTGAGCGATTACCTGAGCTTTTACCGCCAAGTTACAAAATGTATAATTATAACGTTAATTATATGCACAAAAAATGCTTGCGTTTATTTAAAGAATTTTTAGATACAGTTTTACAAAGTTAATAAATAAAATTTCTTTTCGAATCCGTGGATAAAGTAAAGACATAGTAGAATCCAAAAAGAAATGTTTTTTTTCTTATTCTTATCACGTTTGCAGCAAACCAAAGGAAAATCATCGATGATTTGTACGTTTCAATCGAATATAAATTGGAATGTGGCTTGTTATGGGGAACCTTCGTATAAAAGCAGAAAGGCATTGTCGGTTTTTTATTTTATATTTCTTCCGGGCTCTAAATCAATCTGTTTTTATGAGGCCGTTAGGTGAGAATGAATCGGTAATTGGTCTTCAATCATTTTGTGTCCGCTGAAAATGGCGATCCGCTGTACCTATGCTGCCATACATAGAACGAGATGAATACGTATCCAAAAATCGAGAGGAAATTACAACATATGCCCAAACAGGACTGGCGTCTATTGTATGATTTGAATATTTGTTTGGTCGTAAAAGAACGGTGAAATTGTTAGGCATAAGCATAATATTATTCAAAATATTTTTAAAATTACCGAAATCTTATTTATGATTCCATGGCGTGCTTAGATTACTGATGACATCCAGCTGAATTTAGCAATACTAATATTTATTTTTTGTACAGCTTATTGAAATCGAGTTATAGTGCCAATTGCAATTTATTTTAAGATACACAACACAAATATTTATTCTTTTCTACCTACCCCACCACTGCTTTCTTACTCATGGATTTTATTAGACAGTATCCAGAGACTGATTATGCATATTTATATTTTTTCCCTATTATAGTTGAGAATGTCTAAGGAGCCACTGGCCAAGAGTATGAGCTTGCACTACCATAGTGCCCAGAAATAATACACGGCATACTTATATTTATTTTATCGTATTCTTTTCTGATGTCGACGATATGGACATGAAATCGTGCCTCCAGGATTTCATGCTACCCAAGAATTACGTTACTTCCTCCCGCGCAGTGTCAGCTTCGTTTTACATTAAAAATGTACCCTGTAGATAGTTTTGGTATGTTTTCTAGGACACTGATTGGAAGAAGTAGTAAACAGAGTTCACGCACCATCAGCCCACAATGGTTATATAAGCTTGACAAGGTTTTAGTGTGTGGCAACACTTTCTAAGTTAATATCAACATTTTATTAAGTTGTTAACGTCTGACAAATGATATTTGTAAATAAAATTATCATTTACTATATTTAACCTTAGTAATTTTTACTTCGAAGCTTTTTTGTAATTTAAGAAAAATATTTTAGGCATGCATTAAAAAACTTTAACTCTGTTAATGTTATATTAATTATTTGACGAAAACCAGCTCCCTGCGAGAAGAATTATCTCCTATGTGGGTGTACATATTTAACTATTTTCTAATCTATCGGAAGTGAGATTCAATTAAAAAGGTAGTTCCGCATTGAACACTACCAATATTTTATTCATCGATTTGATTGGCGTATTGAAAATGTTATCTCTTCTGCGAGAACGCCACGGAAGTTGTTTTAATTTATAATATAGTCAAAGTTAACAAAGCGCCGTGGATAATTAAACCGGCTCAATGAGTAAACAAGGAAATAACGATACCAAGGAAAACGATTTGGTTTGTTATTTTATAACGCAGTTATCTAAGGTTTAATGAAGTTATAAAACTCAGTATAAAAAACAGATGTTTTTATTGTCGATTAAAACAATTGACAATCAAATGCGTCATTTTATACTGTCGTAATAATAATCATGAAATGCACCACATTCTGTGTAACTGCCAAATCGTGTATACTTCGTTTAAAAAAGGTTTAGTTTCGTTTTAAAAAGCTTTACGTCACTTCAAAAAAATACGCAACCTTTTGTTTTGATAACTTAACACAGAGAAGAAAATAAGTTTCATGAAGACTTCATGTAATAGAAATAAAATAACCTTGCATATAATAGCCCAGACTGATCTGTGGACGCTTTGTTATTATTACATATCACATGTAAGTACGAAATTTTCTCAAGACGTAAGCGTTCGCTGTTTAAGCAATGCACACACAGTTCCAGCGTACTAGCTACTTTAGATATTTAGTATTTCAATACCATAATCTATGACGGGTACGATAACACTAGTAATGTCATAATAATGAACTATTTGGAAATTCTATAACCGGCTGAGGATAAAATATTTTTTTAATTTACCGCCATTTAGTTTATATCTATGAAATGATAAAGTTATACATCATCTGTTCACACAATGTTTTTGAGTAGCCAAACAATAATGTTGTAATTTGGATTATTGAGATTTTGTACACTTCCATGTATTTTGTCACTAACGACCCGGGTTTCGCCTTTCGGCATCTTCAGGCATTCGAGCACACGAATGGACTCGAACTGAGGTACTTAAATTATAAAAATAATGTTGTACATAAATTTTTACAATATTCATTGACAAGATTGTTTTGACCGCAAAGTATTAAAATATTATGTACGTTTTAAATGCTTTGATGTAAAATATTTGTATGACTAAAAGTCTTTTTCTACTGCTTTATGTTAAATGTTATAAATGAATTAAATATTCATTCGTACTATCGGAAGTTATACCAAGTTGACGATAGTAAAAAAACATTTTCAAGTAAGTTTGTTAAATAAACTTTGGCAAAGATTGTGAGTTTTCTCGGAAATCTACTTACGAACGACTTGATTGCTTGTGTGTACAGTAAACTTCAATATTCCTTCAATATTTTTTTACGTTTGACCTATAAACATAGTTTGGAGTTGCCATAATGCTTAAAGTATTGACTTTTTAAACGATTGTGTGTTAAATAGTTGCAATGGAAGTTTATCAAGAATGTGTGAATATGTTTTGTTAAGAAATATAAAGTATTTTGTTACTTTCCTGCATATAGGTAGGTATCTATAAAGCGAGCGGCCCAGTTATTGGACGAATCGCAATTTATATCTATTTAATTTCATAAACATATAATTTTGTTCGATTAGGGGTAAAATTTTGCCATAGTTCTTGAAGCAATTATTGTTTGATATTTAAATAAAATAAAATATTGATAACTTAGTTATTTCACTTGGTTTATCACTAACGTGACGCGTTTTGCCTCTTTAAGAAGCATATTTAGACTAACCCTTTTAAATTAACTTTAAAAGTCGAACATCAAAAATGCTAATTTTTCTAGACATTACTTTAAAAATTAACAATTTAAATAAATTAAAATTTGCTATTTATAGAAAACCTACGTATGCCGACGTGGTTATTCCTACGGAGTCATTGCATCCATGGTCACAAAAACTTTCATTATTTCACTCGATGATAAATAGACTAATTAACATCTCCTCAACACAGATAAATTTTAATACCATAAAGCAAATTGCTTTCAATAACGTTTATAGCACCGAGTTAGATAATAATATGTTCAAACCGGAAACAATCAAATAAATTAATACTAGATTATCTTTATAAAGACCAAACACATGATGGAACTTGTAGCTGGCGTAAAATCATTTATTTTGGAGAGACATCATTAAAAATGTCAAAGCTGTTACCGGATAACTTGAAAGCAGCTTTTACAGTTAACAATTTAGGTAAAATCTTATTGAACAAAAAAGATAGAATAGAATCATTGTCAAAGTGTGGAATATACCGCCTCTCTTGTGAAACTGTCAAGCTTCCTATGTAAGACAGACAGGTAGAAGCTTTAATATTAGAGTTAAAGAGCATATAAGATGTCTCAAAAATAATTTTTCAGAGTTTGCGAATCATTTAATTGAAAATGATCATACTTTTAATAAAAATAATAACGTAGAAATAAAAAGTATTAAAATGAATTGCTTAGAATTTTTAGAAATCAATAAAACCATTAACAGTAATGGAGAATTAGTAAATAACATTTTAAACAGAACAGGCGGCTCGCCATTATTAAATTTATTCTCCTTGGGGTTTTCACATCCAGGTGCCATTAATTGATATTTATATAGTGTAACAGTTTTTATACCTTACCCCCCCTACACACGTCCACTAGAATGTAATAAAACCCACCCCCACCCTTTTAAGAATTAAAATCATCGCTTACCTTAGAAATAAATAACCTTGCGATACGGTTAGTCTGAAGATGCTTCTTAAACAGGCGAAACGCGTCACGTTAGTGATAAACCAAGTGGAATAACAAAGTTATAAATTTTTAATTTAATTTAATTTAATATTAAAAATGATCTTCCACAAAGTTACCGCCGAGTTCATAAAAAATATTGTTTGATATATTTACCTTGAAATTATTGACACTACATTTTATATAAATAGTTTTGAGAGGACTTTTATTTTATCAGTTAATAATGCTCGTGATAAGCCAAACCGGTCCTGATTATTATTAAATGTGGAAGTATTACAAAAAAATGTATTTTATTTTTAAAATATATTCCTTTCCACCAAGAACTGACAGTTAACGTGGCTAGTGGCGCTAGCACAAAATCCTTTATCTAAATTTCAATGTCCTTGATGAGAAAATTGTTTCTTCAATTCAATTATAGGTATCTTATTAGTGTGTTTTCTTAATTGTGTTAAGTTAATTTTCTATAAAAAATATTTAGAATATAAGACATTACACTCGTTTATTTTGATGGATATCAACTGAAAAACTATAGCGCTAAAAAATCTCTTTGTAAAATTCCTGTCCGTCGCACGGTGGTAAATCCTACTGAATTAACCCATTAAGTCCTGATGTAGGTATTTCTCATCATAAAAGGTTGTTTCATTAAAAAAAGCTTTAAATAAACTCGACAACATTTTTCAATCAAGTCAAGTCCGAGGGAAATTTATCGCTTACAGATAACGCTCACAATGGCTGCTATAATAAATTTTCACTGTTTTATTTTGTTTCGAAACCTTTTGTCACAGTGGCTTACTTTAACTATCATTGTAACAAACGCTTAGTATAATTCTTTATACTATAACACAGAAAACACATGTGTCTGTCTGTTTGTCTGCCACAGGAACTCCTTTCTAACGGTGAAAATTAGTGAAGTGAAATGTGCACATAAATACCATTCAGACTGCCATTTCTAGGTCAACTGCGCATTTTTCAACTTTCAACTTTTGCATTACTATTAATTGATGAATTTTATTTTGTGGTTAGTAAATTACAGTCTACGGAGATATTTTTATCTTATGACATTTGTAAGCAAAAAAATAATGAAGACTCAAATATTTGTATTTCCGGTGTCAATACAACCAGTGAGAAGTCAGGCAATACACCTACCAATCATATGTACATATCACAAAAGTTATATTTATAGAAATTTGGTATATTAGCTGACTAGTGCCAGTATATATTTGTGTTTTGATAAAAATTGAGCTTAATACCTAAAAAAATGATCCAATCTTTCCCAGGTGAAACCAGGTAATTAATTCTAGTATCTATCTAGTTGATATTGATATTTTTATAAATGTTGCTATATAACAGGTAAGTCAGCAATAATTGATCATTATATATATTCGATCTATATTGCTCTACAGGTTTCATAATTTAAACCTGTTTTCTTAACGAGGATGTAAAAATCTGTGGGAGTTTCAAAAACCTGAAGCAAGTTTTTATATTTTCAATAATAATTGATATCCATAGTACAGTCATCTCTGTCAATTCTTGTCAGACAGACGCATTCATTTATTTGCGTTACTGTACCTACATTTATATCAATGTAATATAAATGGGCCCCTATTTCAAGAAATCTTTTGAATGAAATATTTATAAACAGAATTGCAATTTTTGGGTGACATCTTAAATCAGGCTTAGAAATACATAACTGAAGACCGTTTTTAACATTCGTTGTCACAACGTCAGGATGCTTATATATGGAATAGTTCTGCTGGTCATGTAGATTAAAAGAAAATCTACACAATATTATTGGCAAAAAACCTTATCAAAAGATATGATCATAGACAACTAATTGCACATATGATGCACAAAAGTCTTTCCGAATAAATTTATTGGGTACGTTACTACTGGTTTGTACATTTTTATGTTAATATGATATAATAAAATGTACATACACACGATACTTACAATGAAAAGATTAAATAAAATAAATATTCTATTGTTTTTTTTAACTTGAATGTAGCAACTGGGCTTCAAAGTATTATTTTGAATCTGAATTTGTTATTTCTGAGTCACTCACTGTGCAGTTTGTGCACTATTTAATTTAAAAATGAATTAAAGAAACATTTATTCAATATTATCTAACTTAAGTTAAAAAACTGGATGCTTGTCAATAGCTATATCTATTAACAACGTTGGTTGAGAAATGAATGTTGGAATTTTCCAATCCTCAGATCACAAAACACAGCAGGGGTAAAGATCTTTCGTTATTCTAGGTTCTAACTTACGGTTTTTAGACTAAACTTCGTTATTTACATCATGGCTTTCATTCATTATTGAGCGTATATAATTGAAGTTTGTTGAATGTAGCTTTCAAGCATAAAAAAGTTCCCCACTCCTGATTTTGATCGTGACTAAGGCTTCCAATCTTGGGGTCCCGGTCAATGATTCAATACCCTAATCCCAGGACTAATATTCAGACAATCCGAGGATTTCCGGATTTATTTTATCTGCTAAAAAATAATTCATATATCAAATTAAAACATTCTGATTAACTACAACGTGTACCTCGGTTTGTTTTTTATAAAACCTACAAAATTTATATAAATGTATTGTCATCCCTCTTCTTATCATATTTCGTAACAGCCTGCCTTAACTAATTTTAAATTAAAGAAAAATGAGAAACGCTTCTTAATCGAATGGAAGACAATATTTTAAAGACAAATTGAAGGACATCTCCTCTTTTTGGATACCATTTGTTAAACCCTATACTAATAATTATAAAAATTATACTCATGATTGTTTCACAACCATAATCTGATGTGTTACTATTTAAAATATTCGAGTTGTATAGAAACCTATACCACTTGAGTCTATTCACCATTAACAAGAACATGGACATGAATTGAATGAAGGTGAAGAGTTCTACGCTGTGTGAATTTTTTCACAAATATATTTTGCGTATTACATAGTTTAGCAAATTTGAAGGAAAAACATTTTAATGTAAAAAATCAGTAATTTTTATTCACTATAATATTCTTTAATATTTTAGAAAGATTGTGTACTTCTACTCACTTCCAAAGCGACGATATGTGTATTAAATAATAACATATACAAAATTAACATATTAATGAAACCGTAGTTGGGGTTACGACGCAAAATTGTCAAAGCATCCTAATTTTATTAATTTGCATTAATTTCAGCAAAGCCGAGCTTCATTCATTAACAAAGTACCGTGTAAATATTTAAAATTAATCTAGTAAAACAATTTATGGGCAAAGCGTTTTATTATTTTTCCCTTAACAAAAGATGTTTTTCCAAAGATTTTTTTATAGCCAGAGGTTTCCAGGATTTTTCACCTCTATCTCAATCAGTAAATTTATAAACGCGACACCAAATTATTTTATTTACATGAAATATGAAAAATGAATTGGTATACTTTTGCACCCCGAATTGATAATTGTAATTTATTAACTCTTAAGAAAATCAAATAATGTTTATTAAATCTATTCAGAACACTTCAATGATTTATATTCATTTAACGATTTTATGAAACAAATTAGTACCCATTGTTGAGCATAATGACATACAATTATTAAGTATATCATACGAATAATTTTAATGAGAACTGGTATTCGCGAGATGTTCAACATTTAATTTAAGAAAGGATTTAACCAAATTACAAAGGATTAGTAGTTCGTAATTTTGATCTCTTATTTTTTTGGGTGAGAATATAGGAGAAATAATATAAATACATGTTTTAGAATACAGAACTATAAAACGATCAATCCAAATTTCCATCTTGGGATGCAATTCGATGTGCGTAGAACTGGGTAGGAAGAAGGCTGACTAAGCTATGGCGACCAATCGGCGTAAAACGATTAAGTATACTAGTTATTAGCTTAATATGTTAACAAAGTAGAAGTGAAAGCTAAACAATAGTATGAAAATAATTATTTTTTCGCATATTATGTAAAAAAATATTTTTTTATCTTTCAAAAATAGCTTGTATCGCATATGAAACTTTCAATATGTCCTGGAGCAATATCCTTAAAATGTAACAGAATATCTTTGATAGCGCTCTGTTTTATTTTCAATGTTGGTTTTTTGTCATATAATTCAAAGGAATGTAAAATAAAACTCTCACAAAACTTAGAAATACGACACCTTTTTATATTATAATATAAATCTATATTTAGATATATCAAAGCAATAAAAGATGTCTTTCATCAATTTATCACATAAAAACAAAATAGTTTTATTAAAAATATTTTAATAATATCATATTTTATTATGTGTAAAGTTTATTATTATTTTAGTGAATTCATGTGGATTTAATTTCTTTGAACTTCTTGTCTAGTTAATTTCAAAGTTATTATTACCGACCTGTAAAATTGAAATAATATTAATATTTACGTACGTAAGAAATTATAGTTTTATTAGTTTTGCTTTTATTAATAATTTTCATCGTGCGTATATTAATTCGTCTTAAGCTAAGAGGCAGTCCATGTATGACGTAGCTCGCAAGTTCTAAGGGGTGAGGCCGGAATATCATTTAAATTATAATTTCAAATAAGTTTTTAATCGTAACAGATAGCTGGTGTAACTCAGTTTTGTTGTACATTATACAGAGGGAATTGATAATAGTAATAATGACTAACGGAGTGCCACTATCTCCTTAAAAAGTAATTAGAAAACAATTAAGTGAATATTTCCTTGTGTAAAACAGCTGTGGGGTATAAATAATTGCACTTTGTGTTAAATAGTATTCACTTGGTACATTCAAACTTTGATTTTAATAGTTTCCGTTTAGTCACAGATTCTTTTAACAAAGTGAGTTAAGTTGTAGTAGGTTATGTTAGGGTTGGTCTGGTTTGGTTCGTGTAATGTATTCTAATGCCTGAAGCACAGGATATATAGCGTCGTGCAACTATCGCTTTCAAAGTGAAAACTATTTCATCTATGTGAAAATATTTTTTAGTAAGTGCAATATATTTCTTCAATGCTTAAATATATTTTATTATGTGGAACCAGTTTGTTTTTAGTGAAAGTATTTGTTTTTTGTGGAATGTATTAAGACTATTTTTTGAAAGGGAATACGATATATACAAAAACACATTTAATTGTAAGCCTCAAGTTATGAAAAATTCCTGTAAAGAATGAATGCTTAAATTGGTTTAATGATCAATCGTAACTCATTTGTAAGAGTTTTTCTTGATAGCATAGCTCATTCAAAGCCTTCAGCTGACAAAATACAATAGGTTTTAAGTGACCCTAAAAATAAAAACTACCTAGTTAATTGACAGCTGTCTTCGCAGTGTGGTTGTAAAGTGTCAATAAGTTTAAATTGATAAGGAACAACTGATATTTATTTACAAATATCCCATATTAAAATGACTCAAAATCATTATATAACATTGATCTAACATGTGGCTGATATAGCAGTCTGAAAATTCAATATATAATTGAAATTCACTTGTATAAATATATATTGAATACAAGGTTCATTAATATTCTAGCGTATATTAATATTCTATTTTAAGATAACCACATAATAATTTCACTTTAAGGAACGAAAATATATGCATGGATTTACATGAATAATAAAACTGTTGATTCAATACATTTTACTAAAATACAGTGTTCAAACCTTCCTCTGAGTGGTTGAGGAAAAGAAAAAATCTTAAATATATGAGGTCACACCCATTAAGTTGTGATAGGAATATTAAAAATATTATATTATCGTTTCTTATCAAAAAAATGTTGTCCTAGATATTCTACATATTGTGTGATCACATATTGTTTTAAAAATTAAATACTTATCCAACTAATCGAAATCTCTCTAAACTCCTTATCATCAAGTGTATACATTCAGATAAGATTATGTAAATTCTCAAGGTATTTTACTTTGTTATGTATAGTACTGTACAAGATATACGATAAGTGATAAGATAAGTTTTAATGTGAAAGCTCTTAAGATAAATATTTTAAGCTGTCTCTGGAGGCTGTATACCTTATCTTATTGCAATAGATTTCACTAGGACATTTCAGCCCTAGAGTTGTTATTTGTGCTGCATTATGTAGATGGTATCTTCAATTTAATGCACCAGGCTGTGCAGAAAATCTAACAAAACTATTAAATGAAACAGTAATTTTCGTAATTATAAAGATAACAGTTCCGTTATAATAAAAAATATTGATTGCATAATTTAAAACCTTTGAAGGTACTTTTTTTAATTCAAAAGTTTGGATAGTTCATCTTGGCATTCTAACGATTAAAATCGATTTTACAGTTTCATCAAATACCTTCAGTCAATATCATAAATTACAAAAATAAAACTGGTATTCGTTATCAAAGATGCACAAATAATTCTCATTTACTGAATGAAAAGTTCTTTACTTTACTGGACAAAAAGTGACCATGAATTAAGTGTCGAATCCACTGAAACTATAATATATTATAACATCTTTATATGGTAAATTTAAAATATTATATAAAAATATTATAATACAAGACATATTTTTTTTAACATGCCGCTCCCAATTTGGAGCATATATACTCCTAATTTCGGTATTTATACAATTTTTTCTACAAGAGATGCATGTTATTCAGTTCCTTAACATCTCATTTTTGACGAGAGTAGGAGTAAAAGGATAGGACAGGACTAGTGGTAAGCTAATCGTTACGCCCCGATTTTAGGATTGGATGGATGGTAGAGAACACATCAATAATCCCGGTGCGGTCAATTCCATAAATTGATTTTTAATAGATTTATGGATTTCTGTTTGTGAAAATCAAACGATTTAAGTCTAAATTTTAAAAACAGTTTATTAATTATTAACAAAATAATGTCTTTATGATAGTGTTTTGATGAAAAAGCCTCATGTCAACATTGTATTTCAATGGAATTAAAAATATTTTTGACATTATTATATTATTGCGCAAAAGAAACGAATATATAATCTTACGGAAGTATAGTCTTAATAAAAAAAAATATTACAATATGACAATGAGGCCAGTACAATACGCAACATAAAGAGTACTATAAAATGTTTGCGGATTTTATTCCCCAATATATTTTCATACTTGGAATATAAAAAGTTGAATAATTATAAAACTTTTAACGACACTTGAGTCAAGAATGTCATGTCACATGAAATGAAAATCGTAATATAAATAGAACTTCAGAATTAAGCATAATGTCAGGAGCAATACTTATTATAGGTCGTTACGTGCAATAAAACACGTTAAAAACGATTGAAGTAATAAAAAATATAACAAGACACGCTAATAAAACGGCCATTTCACTTTCACTGCTGACATTTTTCTTCCTTCAAACTTGCGAAGACCATAGTTTCATGTGGGAAAATATTATACACGAAATTATCCAAAAGTATATTTTAAAGTAAGCAATAAAACATAACTGATTGAAATGGCATTTACATTATTTGTGTAGGACTGCATTTTGTCAGAATTTAAGAAAAAAATTAACGTAAAACTTGTAAAACCTGACATTTCACGTAAATCACACGCAGAAACTGATCAATTTAATGCCGATACGTTAAATTTTATTTCGCTTACATTAATTGCAGTTAATTGTTGATAAACTATTGAAAATATGTATGATTCTTAATTGGAAATACAATACGATGGAAAAAATAAACTGTCGGTAAAACCATTAATCATTGGTTTCTACCAACGCAACAAAGTGGATCAAAATAGTTATTAATTCCACGCGAATAAAATTGTAAATCTCAATAAAATATGGATTAATTTTTTTAATTTTAGACATCGACTGAGGGTGCTTGATGGAATTTCATTATCAATATAATATTTGCCGTGTTTGTATCTTCTTTATAAACGCTAGACACTGTTTGTCAATTCGAGTCCATTCGTGCGCTCGAATACCTGAAGATGCCGAAAGGCGAAACCTGGGTCGTTAGTGACAAAATACATGGAAGTGCACAAAATCTCAATAGTTCAAATTAAATATGGGTTCATTTACCATTTGTTAATTTGGTTTTTATTTACCATTGATGTATTGGGCACTGAATATTAATTAGTGGTTTTATCTTTGATACATTATTTATTTTGTAAGATTATGTTGAAAAAATTGTGGCTGTAATGCAACGAATTAACTGGATTTTAAACTATTTCATCCATCTAGAATGCAATTGTATTTTTAAGTTAAAGCACTGGAACAATACACGTTAATAGCAAAATAAAATAGTCATAATTTCATTAAATTACTGTTGGAATAAAAACAGACATAACCGTCCCGTTATAAGTGAGATAAGTGGTCATCCTTTTAAGTCGTATATTTCGGTTGATGTTTCCTGTGTTATTATGCTAAAATCATTGCTGAGCATGTTGAGTTTTTATTTTAAGAGTCATTTAGACGTTTGTATGTTGACAGACTTTACAGAAAAAAAATATTCAAATCATACGTAAATTAAGAAATATTTGCAAACAAAAGAAAATTGCAGGCAACTTAAACACTGTTTTGTATGTTTAATATATAATAACAAGAAATTAATACGAATTTTGCCGTATAAGCAGAGACATAATGTATAACCTTATTTTTCATGATAAAAATACGTTGTTTATTCCTTTAATGATTTTTAAACTTGAAAATTTTGGACGAAAAGTGAATATTCTATCTACCATTTGTTCAAAACAGTAACAAAATTTTCTGGGCATAAAATTTTGGATAGTTTCAATCAATTTTATCTATAGTTTGATCTTTTTGATGATGCTTGCCACTTGAGTAGTACATAGACTAATTGACCGACGGTCGGATTTATTTTTCAATCGATGTATGGATTTGTGTTCAAAAGTATGAATAGTTGTGATATTACCATTCATCCTACCCACCTCTTTTCCTGGCCGTAGCTGCGTAGGGAGAGCGATAAGATAACTACTAGATCTTTTCTAAGCCCATTATGAGAACACTTTTTAGGTGTTTTTGGTAGAATGTAATTTTATGTATAAAAATCACACATAATATTTTTGTAAGAATTTCAAAATTTATGTAACGACTTTTTTCTACTGACTGTTTTATCTTTACTATCTCTAAAAAGGAGAATTACAACCAGTTCATGTAAAAACAGTCACATTTAAGATGAATCATTAAAACTCATAAAATACACAATGAGAGTAGACACAGTATATATTAATAAAAATAGCCGTAAGTACTCAAGAAAAACCTACAAAGTATTATTGAAGAAGTTAAGAACATCTACTAGTTGCACCGTAAAAACCTTCGCTTTGGTATTACAAAAAGAATGAGTTTGTGGACACTTCACGTTCACCCCGTATAAAGGCATCATGGAAAAACCGGAGAGGATGAAGAGGTGTGGTATTTTGTTTTCAAGACGAATAATCCGTTCTTTTTTGCACCAAGTCGTAAAAAAGATGGAATTTTACGACTCTTGAAGACGGTAGAACAATGAATTTCGTCAAAATGAAAATCGTTAGCATTTCCGAATCCAACATATTGTCTTTCAAAAGATCTTCAGTGCATTTGTAGAGATCAATAGACATGAAATGTTTTGACCTGCTAAAACGAGAAAAAAAAATACAGATTATGTCAACGATGAGAGAAGTGTAAGCATGAATGGAGATACTTGTAAAGTTATACGTCACTGTAATTATTTAATACAAAATAAACAGGCCAGTTTTTCTACAAGAACTGCTTCTTATTATGTTACTTAATCTCTTTCATTGAAGAGAGAAGGTATTGAAAGATTTGCTAGGACACGACGAGTGGTTAGGTAATCGCTACGCCCCGTTTTTAGGATAGGGTGAATAGGAGGGAATTTTAGAAATAACAAACATCCATGCCTTCAAACAAAAATCTATAAATGGATTAAAAAAACAATTTATGAAACTGTCCGTAATTTGAACCCGTGAGACCCGTGGGAAGCCAACGACGTTGACACTACACCACGTTAACAAACTCTCTAAAAATAGAGGTTTGTGTAACTGTGTTGTTTGCTGGAGAAAATCTAATTTATAATGATATAGATATAGAAAATTTTATTTATAAACGTTACCGGTTTCCCTCAGATTGCAAGTGTATTCAACAAGAATAAAAATCGTTCAAATTGTGTACACTTATAGAAATGATTCAAATTTATATTGAATTTCGATCAAGTACATTCAGTGTTATCTAAAATTATGATACAAAAGAATATGTATTGAAATCGGACATCGTTTTTATAAAAAAGCAATTGCTTTAGTTGCATTACGAAAAGTTTAAAGTATTTATACATAATATCTAGCTATCTGTCCATACGTGAAATACATTTTTTTTTAATTTAAACGTTGGGATAACTTTTAGTAAGTTTATAAGTCAAGTGAGTTCAAAGTAAATTGTGAGCCAATAAAACCCATATTATAAACAAGATGGTATGTAGTACAATATATTATATATTTAAAATTATTTGTCGTCTAAAGTGTATTGGTTACTACTCTCAAATATAATTTTAAAAGTGAATAAAATTAATGAACCCTAAATGCATAACTAAAACACATCCAAGAATGTTGAAAGGTAGAACTGCAACGTGGAATTTTTTAGCCTTTCAATAATTGTTGTCAGAAATATTATCAAAAAGCGACAAATAATGCATATGAATTTTGTTGTGAAAAAACTTTTCCTTAAAAGAATGTGTGTTTTTCACTTTAAGAAATTACCGATGATATCATAAAATTGGGTTAGATATTTTGGAGTTTTCCGGAAAAAAAAACCTTGAAGAAATTTTGAAGCAGGAAGTGGATTGAGCGACCTATTTTTAGGCTTTTGTGGTTGTAAATAAAAAAATGGAGCATCCTGCATTAAGTATGCATCACACGTACCATCTGTCTTCAATAAATATTCTCAAAAATAAAAAACGCTCTCTAAATGAACATCATACGGAATAAGAACGATGGGTGAAAATATTTCTTTTGATATTTTCGCTGGCAGTTTTTTTTACAACCATGTCTGCTACCAATGTGGATATAGCATCTGGACTTCTAACGAAGCATATTTCAACAGATTTTTACTACGAGAACTATTTGTTATTCAGCTGCTCAATCTCTTTTTTTCCAAATAAGTAAAGATATAAGAATAGATCTAGGAAAGGGCTACTGTTAAGCTAATAATACAAGCAATTGGAAAAAATATGTATCATATCTCACACCCATTAATCGATAGATCTAGCTGTGTCCACTCCCAATGTAAGGCAAAGATGGGTGCGGAGGAAATTTATAAATCACCTAATACAAATCCATAAATTGATTGAAAATTAACATGGCTATTTATAGGCAGGCAATATATATATAGTAGACTCCTGATTGTGTGCGAATTATTCGGTTCACGGATTATCCGTGCAAGAATTTAATTGATCAACAAACCAAAACCACACGTTTTCTAAAAAAATATTGAGTATTAAACATGATAAAATAGTTGTGTGCTATATAAATTTGCAATATGTAGTATTTCAAAAAGAAAAAAAATCATAGTTTGGATTATCCCTGTTTTTCTGTCAAACCTCTCCGTACCATTGACCTGGATAATCGGTAGTCTACTGAATATATATATATTTTTTCAATGATGACTTCCACCGATTTTAAATAGTGTTGTAACATTTTCAAATGTGTCACATTTATTTAGTACTAGTGAGTACCCGGCATGCGTTGCAATGCTACTCAAAGAAAGAAAGGGTTTGTGTTTTAATTCTGTTTATTGAACTGCTTTTGGATTAGAGGTCTGCACAAGCCGAAATTTCATAGACTTACCCGTTTCGAGCCCATCATCTTCAGGTCTGGCCCGACCCGAACCCGAGTTTCAATATCACACTTGTTATAACACAATATTTTTGTTTTTCGTCTGGTGCGTACACGAATAAATCAGAAGGTTTTTCCTAGATGTCGCTGTATATACGTATTTGATTCTTTTTTCAATTTTAGATTTTCAATTTTTTTTTCGTCAGAAATTTTCACGGGTGTGTGCACAACAACTCACCGAAGTTTCATCGAAATCGTATGAATGGTAAAGGAACGCGTAAAGGACAAACAAACATTTATTTTATATAATATTTCCCGGCATGATCACAATAAGTCCTTCCTGAAAGTTTCGTCGTGATCGGTTGAGTAGTTAAGGAGCCTATAAGATCCGGACAAACCATCAAACCCACAAACCAACAAACAGACATTCATTTTAATATATATAGATTGTCAAAATCAGTCGTATAGTATCAAAAGTAGAACTGTCCCAGACTTGTCTAAATTGAACTAATGCTGTCACACTATTCTATCGGTCATAGTGTATTGCTAGAAATAAAATGTTGGTATCAAAATCATGTACAGATGGTATAAAAACGTAAAAGAAAATGATGCTTGCTACCAAAATCAGAACAATTGACAGCTTTGGAAACAGAAGTGAACGGTTTGGTAAATCATACTTTCGACCAATCACAGAGTTACCCTAAGTGATGTCACAATATGGCCGCTCATACAAATTTAAACATCAAAAAACTCAAAAATGCCAACAAAACGTTTTTCGTGTATTTATCGAAACTTGAAACAGTGGATAGTTATACTTTTGATACTGTGCGACTCATGTTAGAAGTTATTTTTAATATGAATTTAATACCAACATAAAGTAAATGAATAACAATATACTTATTTGATGCAATTCAGTTACAAAATTGTAATCATCCATTCCTTGTTAAATTTAAGTTTTACTTGTTCAGCATACTTTTATTGTATTATTAATGATTCAAAGATGCTTTCAAAGTTAAAATGAAAAGTCATTCTTTTGAATTTATGTCACGTTAGTAGTTGGAACTATGTATATGAAAAAATGTCCAAGAAATTATTTTCTTCGTATTTTGTATTTTATATAAAAACTCACTGCTTACCGTAATATATATTCAGAAGGAAACTCAAATAATGTGCAAGAAACATTGTACTGCTACAAAAATCCTTTATCTACTCTTACCAACCACAACTTGCAAAACAACGTCTTATTTATTCAAAATAATTAACGTTTTTTTTCAAAAAATATAATAAGGTAAAATTTTATTATGAAATAAGCGATTTGTTATCAAGCGGATTTCCCTTCTTCTTTTTTTGCGCTACAGTCAGTCCAGGGTGAATCTTGGCCGCCTAAATCAGTCTCTTCCACTCCGTTCTCCGCCTTCATACGCCAATCGCTGACCTCCAGCACCGTAACTCCTGCGCTACCTCATCCAGCCCTAAATCCTAGTTTTTACTCATCCATGCATGATATATGTTCTACCCAACGTAGGCATTGAGTTTTATCAAACCTGACAACGTCTAGTTCATAGTAGATGCTCATGATTGTGTCATCTTCACCTAATGCCATTCCAGCAAAACGGAGCCGAAAATCTCTCCCAGGATTTTTCACTCGAACATTTGCAGCTGGTCCTATGAGGGTTTTGTAGTAAGGAGCTTTTGTATTTTTCGGTACGCCATAGAATAATCTATTGCGGCGTACAATTTTCCTTTTAATTTACTGGCTTACACTGTTCTGGACGTAAGACAGCAATCCAAGATTTTGGTGACTTGGTCATCGAAGATGAGGTTAAGTATTTGTGGCATCACGAGTTCAATTATTAAACTTTTATTTTTTTAAATTTCGTTACATAATATTTACGACCAAAGGTTGGGAACGCATCTTAAAATTTTGTTTTAGATTATGTGATGTGTAAGATAGTTAGTGCAAGTATTTGAAATATAATCAGTGTGCATTCCAAATTACTGTTACAGATTTGGAATATACGTGAACAAAAAAAGATTATTTTACATTCACAAATTTTGGTAGATCAATAAAAAAAAAATTAAACACCTATCAATGATTCTTTGCCACTGGTTTATAAACTACGTTTCACTTATTACGTTATTTTTTTTAAATAAGTTGACATTCAGTACACCCAACCCTTATCATTAAAGATAAAAAAAAATGGAATTTGGGTAATAAATGTGTTTGCGGCATTTAATTCGCATAATATAATTTAAAATTTGTGACACGTTGAACGTGTTTATAAGTAAGCTGCTACTGGCTAAATATGTCAAATTCATTTACACGTTTCGTGGGATAGTCGTAGGATAAGAAATTATTCAAAAGAAATTCTTAAAACGTAATACAAGTTTTCTTTCTGTGAACAACAATTAAATACAGAAGTGAGAAAAATATCAATTAATTTAATTCTAAAAGAGTAATCCAACATTTCTTCAAGCACTTTAAATAACTTATGTAAAATTTAATGAATTTCTTCCCTAGAACTTTTTTAGTTAGTAATTAGGTATTAAACTAAAAAAGTTCTAATTTAGTCGGCTCCGTGGCGCAGTTGGTAACGTCGTTGGCTATGGCTACGGTTGTCTCGGGTTCGATTCCCGGTGCGGACAAGTTCATATATTGATCTTTCAATCTATTGATGTATTTATGTTCGTAGTCTGAGTGTTTGTGTGTGTCGAAAACTCCTTCCCACCCATCCGATCCTCACGGAAAGTAGTTAGAGCGATGAGCTAACCACTATTCCTGTCCTAGCTTTATTCTTCTATCGCTACTCTCTTCGAAAAAAAAGAGGTTAATTAACTGAGTAACAAGCAGTTCTCATAGAAAAGATCTATTGAGATGCCTCCATTAGAAGACCATATGCTCCACTTTGGGAGCGGACATCGGAAAAAAAATTAAAAATGGGGCATTCTGAGAGAAGTTAGTTTACTACTAGCCCTGTCTTAACTCATCCTTGTATCGTTACTCCAAAAAATAAATAAAAGTGTAGCGACTGAATAACAACTTTCAACGAGTAATTTCCAACTAGCAGCCCATATTCATCACATTGGGAGCGAAAATTATCAATTCTTGATAATTCTTGTAGAACCAAATACATTATTTGTAACGTTTAAAAGCAAAAACGGAAATGTCCACATTTCAATGTTAGCAATAAAAGACGTTTTTGTGTTTCATGCATAAATTTTTAGTTTTATTGAAAATTTATTTTTTCCGTCATAATATATTTTTAATAAGGAATAAAATGGCAATTGTTAAAGCCAGTCAACTGCTACTTGCAATTAATATAAAACTGATAGTTTCGGTGTGGAATTTATCGGTTTTTGGGGTTTTACAATCATTACATATTATGTGAAATTTCCAACAGTATATGTACCTATTTTTGTTAGATTTTGACGATGTGAGGACTTATTGGTTTCTGCTTTTAAACGCTTTATTAGCTTATAGATTTTTTAGTTGTTAGTAAAGTGGTTTTTTTCGATGATCAGATAAATTCGATACAGATTTTAAAAGCTTATCATAATTTCCCGGTGACAAACAGTCCGATGACATGTTGATTGCATTTCTAGAAATAAGCTTTCTGGCACTTCAATTATTTTCGAAGCCATAATCTTGAATGTGGGCGTCTTCATTTTCTCAACAAAAGCTATTTCCAAGGAGAATGATTGCGATGCTATCGCTTCTAACTGTTCAATATTTTACGTGAACGACAAAGGCTTATCTGTGATCCGAGCCTCATGGAGTTTTCACTCACTGTTATAATACTCTAGTACAGGGTTTTCAAACCCTGTACTAGAGTCAACTGTTTAAAGTTTTTACAAGAATAATAAATATATTTCGACAACAATATGTAATTTATGTGAATTGATAACACGCCATTAAGTAGTGAAGGTTTTCCAAATAATCCAGATATAGTTAATAATAGGTCCGTGGTTCCATGGTCATTGTCGTTGTCGTTGCGAGCTCATGAATTCAAATCCCAGCAAAGACATTGTTAAAATGTATGGATGTGATGTTCAAATTTTCCTCTTACCCATGCGATACTAAAAACGGGGCGTAGCGATTAAATTATCACAATTCCTGTCTTAACGCTATCCTTCGATCCTTACTGTCTTCTAAAAGAAAAGGTCGAGCAATTGAGTATCACGCACTCTTCGTAAAAAAACTGATGTTGAGAGAAGCTACATAATGAGTCAATATATTTAGCATTGGGAGTGGACGTAGTTTAAAAAATGTTAAGTGCAATATTCGCCACTAAAAAATGCCTATCTGAAATTAAAATCACACTCTGTGGTTTATTATTGAAAAATAAAATATTTCATCTTATGAATTTTTTTGGTAGTTTTAGTTTGTATAAATGAAATCTCAAAAGCAAAGTGTGATAAAATGTTTTTATGAACCCTCATAAGGTGTTGCTCGGGAAGTCACGAGTTTTGAAATCTGACCCCACAATATTTTTTTTGTCATTGTTAACATTTTACAAAAATAAGTTACACACCCATTATGTGACTCCTTTAAGTGGCTTAAAAAAAGAAAATTAAAATAAATTAGTTTTCAACCATTAACGTCACAACAAAAATTTTTAAGACACCATGTATTTTACCAAAAATATGATAGTTTTCTAAACAATCAATACTATTGAAGAGCCTCGAGTTTCTCGTGTATAACGGCGCCTGCTATAGTATCATAAACTTTCTTTAAGAGCCTTTAGTAGAAATGCTTTTGAACACTTATTAATCAGCTTTATTATTATCTGCACTGAATCGAAACAGAGGCTTTACACTTAATTTCAAACTAATTTTGGTATTAAGTCATTTAAAGTAATGGGTTTCGCTGAAATCTTCTTTTTAAATGAAATTATTATAACATAACAGGCAGTGTTTTAAATTGTGAAAGTATTTATTTAAATTGCGATAATCACACTGTTGTTGAACTAAAACTATCCCATGTTTCTCAAACATGAGTAAGAGTAATAATTAATCATTATTGCTTCAGTAAAAAATATGATCGATTAATTACGTTTTTAAGATATCATTTATAGCATAAGTCGTTGAACCCAACTGTGTATTCTAATTTGTCACTATTATCTTTCCACCCACTGGTATGCTATTTTCTGGCATATTCTGTTTCCAGAACTTGAACCGAAACTTTTCCAATATCAATTAAATCAAATATTTGATATATAAATATACGTAAAATTCGAGCACACTTGGGTCTCGTGTAACATGGTATTATACAACATTGTTTTGAAATAGCACGGTTTCAGCATTTTTTCTTAGAAAATGATCCTATAATGGAAGGAGTTTTGAAATTAAAGAGAGAATTACATCACATCCTGGCCCATTATCACAAAATACGTTATTAAGATTTCTACGCTAAAAGCAAACAATCGCTTATTACAGAATTTTTAAAGCCTAAATCTAAATATACTCCAGATTTCTCCAATAATGTAATCTCGCAACCGATCACGAAAAAAAATCGAACATATAGAATTTTAAGTGATAGCGATGTCTAATGCATGATCTATTTTCTATTATTAAAGCTTTTTTCAATACATATGTAAATGTAAATTTTTCGATTGTTTATTAAAAAAAATAAAATATATTAACAAAATTCAAAATTTTTTTGGAACGCAAACCCTAATTTTGTATGAACTTCAAACCTGATACAACACGGATTTGTATAACTCTATGCTTTTGTGGAAACATATACCCGTGCTATACGAGGCCCAAGTGTACGACTCTGATAAAAATTTTAACCAATTATATTCATTGGTAATTATTATCTTTGCTAAAATTTTATTGGAATGCAAATATGTAATATTTTGACCACCGACTATAATATTCAAATAAAATAAAATGATTATTTTTGAAACTTGCATTTAACGATTTCTATTGATATTCGAGGCGCGTTTGCAAATGGTTTTGCAACTTTACATAATAAATACAGCTAACGTTCTCAAAGAAATAAATGAATACTAAAAAGTTTCAGTATCCAAAGAAAAGAGCTCGTTAAATACATATTATATTATTTTTGCCGGGGTAAGTTTTGAAGTTTCTTTTTTTAATATTCTTAAATGATTTCGAACATTACAGATTCAGTGGAGGAACAGAAGTAATTTTTTATACACTTACTATAGCGATTAGTTAACTTAATTAGTCAAGGTCTTCACAATCGTGCAATTCAAAATTAATAAATTATTTTGAATCAATAAAAAAATTCAGAACACAAGTGGCCACTATATATGAATGCCAATTTGATAAAATTACGATTAACCAATTAGATACCGGAAGGTGTTTGTTTAGCAATACCTAACAGGCAATCATATTTTCAAACAATGTATGTAAATTTAAGTGTATATAAGATTCTGCGAAAGATTGTCGGCCCTGTCGGTGGGTCTGGCGTTTGGCACCATGTGCTTAATAACTTTTACAGTGACACAGACATAGTCAAATTTGTTAAAACACAACTCAACGCTGGGCCGGACATATGAGAGGTTTAGTATCATAACTCATAATCTCCTGCAAAATATGACTTATGAATGCAGCATTGTTCTTCGTGTTCACATCTATCTTTTAAATAATAAAATATCTTTCTAAGCTTACAAACTCCCATCTTAAATAAATGTGAAAACTTTTTCACTTTCAAAACTCCTATCCTCTAATGCCCTATAACTTTCTAAGCTAATTTCCATTCCAGTCAATTAGAGTGCAGCATTGTGCTGTCATGACCACCAGTGTTTGCTTCCATATCATGGTTAAGCGTCTGTTCTATGCATTTGTAACTGTAGCATGAAAACGGGTTTTTGGTTTTGCCAAAAACACCGACATTCTTAGTTATGATACTATCTCATATATCAAAAACAGATTTGTGGAAATCCACTAAATTTCTCACATTTCCTGACGAAAGACATAGAGTTGATAAAATGCTACTTCACTGCATCGACGGGATGTCAAAAAAACCTTCGAGTGCTGGAGGTTGGCGATTGGCATAGGAAGGCGAAGGACCGAGCGGAGTGGAGAAGAATAATTGAGATAGCTAAAGACTGGACTTTACCCTGGACTGTAACTCAAAGAAAAGAAGGTTGAATAAGCTTTGATTGAAACTTTAAAGATTTATTTAGATCACTGAACTGTAAATATTGTTTGTAATCTCTCGTATTTAATTTTTTTTTTATTATTCTTGTGTTTAATATTTGTTATCATCCAAAACACTTTACGTGACTGGTTAATAAAATATAAGGCAGAACGCGTTTTCTCGTTCATTTTGTATGATCAGCATGACGCGTTTCGAAACACAAAGCGTATAACGGACTTGTGGCTCATAAATGATTGTAAATAATAGTAAGTGGTAATATAATTGACATATTCAACAACAAGTAATGTATATTCCGTTTAAACTGATGTTTTTCTTACGCTTCAAGTGCCTTCTGATTGATTGCAAATAATGTTTATGGGATTAGAAGTTCTATTCGAAAATGAATAAGGACTTAATAGGATAAAATGACGAGAAGTGATAGGATTTTATCACTTATTCTCCTGAATGGACATATAACTATGAAACAAATAACGCTTAGTAATGGATACGACGTAACGGTGATACAAAAATGACTTCATAAAAAACGACTGAAACTCTCTAGACAGCTTATTTACTCTATCATACTCGTAGAAAACCGCTTCTATAAATCGATTAATCACCTAGGGAGAATTAATTACGCATAATCAGTAAAATTTAAATACACTTATTTTAACGACTAATTAAGGACACACGCAAGCTCCTTTTCTAATAACACAATTATTACCTTGAATGATTTAATTTTAATGCGAAGTTTGAATACGTGAAATGACATGATATTGTCTATCTCTTCTAAACAGTATATATAGCTAAGTATACGTAAGTTTAAGTATAGTTCTGACGATGGCGTAAAGCTGAAATAGCTATCAACTACCTGATAAAAAATTTGTAGAACTAAATACTTTGTTATTTTATCCTATTATAATGTAGTTCTACCAAGTTAATGCCAATTCAATCAATGAATAAGGGCTTATTTTAATGTATTTACATCATTCTCTAAGGTTATTTATTTTTAAAATTTCATTGTCACATACTCGCTACGTAATATAGTTGAAAGCTGTTTTGTCATCATATCATCGTTGATAGTTTTGACGATGGCTTTTGCTTATAATATTATATGTTAATTACTTATTTATTGATCCACCGGACCTGTAGCCAAGTGCAGTATTCACGGGTTTGAATCACAGCAAGATGAGTTTTCTATGTTGATCTTTTAATCAATTTTTGGATTTGTGTTCAAAGGCATGAAATTCTATGATTTTTTGATTCCTTCCCCACATCCAAAATAAAAGAACGAAGCGTAGCTTGAGTGTTTATCTACAAGTTCTATCCAAACCCCATCTTTCTAGCTTTACTATCTCCGAAAAAGAGAGGTTGAGTGATTGAGTACTAAATAATTGTCGTAGAACAACTTCTGTTGAGACTTGAGATAAGCTACATAAGAAATCCAAATACTTCACATTGGAAGCAGACATGATTAGTGTTTCATCTATCTATGAATATTTATTTTATTTCTCGAAATGCTTGTATTAAAATAACAATTATTATAACGTTCATGAAATACGCACCGTAAAATTAATATGAAAAGATACAGGAATTAAAACACATTTAAAAAATCCACATATTTTCTGCTTAAAAAGCGATACGGAAAGATCGAAAGAGGTGACATTTTCCGAAGCTGGTCGGTTATATCGTTAGCTTGGTTATCGACCGAGCTTAATTTAACTGCACTAATTTATCGCCCAGCCGGATTCACGAACCGGGAAACTTCCTTTTGTTCGACGAAAGAAATCATTAGCGTCCTCCATAGCGACACGCTAAGCTCTCACATTAAATCCCGACTCCCGATAAATAAACTTAACTTATTACCTTCCGATTATTTTTGCATGAAGTTATTCCCTTTAGCACTTGTATATTAGTACTACTGTGAGGATTCCTTTTTTTATTTTTAATATACTGTATTTCCTAAGAATTATTTATATGTTAAAAGATTTCAAACATAATATTTTTATGTTGGCAAAAATCACTATTACGCAGAAACGCCAATCATATAATTTTCTCTCAAATTAATTTCATTACATTTTCATTGTGCTGTATATTTGTAAATGGTGGACAAAATAATGACAGAAAATACTTACTTTTCAAATGAAATTATTGTGCTTTTCACCCCCAATTCGAAGCATCCATTGTCCTAATTACTTAGCATATTTATTAAAAGTTTATCTAACGAAAAATGGTTACAAGTAAGGATTAACCTTAAATAGGACTATAAATAATCTAATCGCTCTCTATATGTCCCGTTTTCAGGTTCAGAGTATTCCCGCACTCCACTAAATTATCGTTAACTATCTTAATTCTGAGATGGAATTCACGCATCGAGCTACATTCAAAGCTTGAGTCGTGAAAAAAACCATCTGTTTATTTAACTGGAAAAACTAAACCAATATTCAACTGCAAGTGTTTTTATTAATTATTTCTGACACACACAAAAGTAACGCGTATCAAGTAAATATTAGCGTCGTCAAACAATGGAGCTTAACTTCACACACACACGCAAACCCCAAACTGTTATATTGCAATATATAAAAGGGATTAAAACACCACAGGCATAAATGTTTTTGGATAAAAAACTATACAAAAAAAATTACCTATACGAAATATAAAGAATGTCATACTTTACCCATTATTTCCTTAATCAAACATGAAATATTTTAAACGAACATCGTATCCAATTGATAACATAAGCGCAAAGTTATTTTACAGTAACACGTGCCTATACATAAACTCGTATTTTACAAATGCAACCACTTGACCACGTCCACACAACGTAATTCCGTGCGAGTTTTTGATATTTACCGACTATTCGTGCAATTGCACGAGGACAGCGAATATAGTTTACTTATATCATCATGTTTATTTAAAAGCTACACGTTTGGAATCGTAATACAGACACCACCCCATCTGAACTTAGGCTTACATTAGAATTAACCTGCAAATTCTGATTACGCCGAGAAAATATGTGACAGTGTTTGCAATGCGTATTGTTGCATTTATTATATAATATAAAACTGTTCCACATATATGCAAGGAATAGCGTGAATGTACTACAACGATTCTAGGATAAGTATTTATCCTTCAAAATTATGAAAATGTTGCGGTGTATTCTGTTTATTCATTAATAAAATAACAGAATATACCATTCATACGACCATCGTTTTGGTTTTATAAGTACAGATTGTATTTGTGAGCTTTACATTTGTTCAATTTATTTTCAAAATTTAATTATGTGACGCATCTTATTTCCCCCATTGTTTGATCTCCTCGAAAGTTGTCTCTCTCTTGGATTAATACTCAAAATCCACTATTATTAATATTCCGCTTTTTAAACATGATTAAGACTGTTTTTACTCAGTTAATGAGTATTTTCAATTGACAGCAGTTTTTATAAGTAAGTACAGTAAGTACATATTTCATAAATATATTTACGAAGAATTTACAAATATAACCTTTTAAGTTATATTTCCTTCAAAATCTGGAGAGATACGATAGACTGTTTTTTTCATTCAGTCCTTAAAACATTTGCCAGAAAACTACATATATGTATATTGAAATTTTCCACAAAGAAAATTGAATTTTTTTCCATGTTAAAATAATATTTATAAAACACTCTCTATGATTTTTCATTTTTGCTGACGCTGCATCTCCCGCATAATTTAAAAAGGTTTTTTTTCTTAAGTATCTTAAAATAAAAGTAATTTAAGATATCGACTGAGGGAAGTATACATAAAAATGTACAAAATTTCAACAATTCAAATAAAATCAAAGCTTCACACTATTTGACACAATGCAAGTCCTAATAATTTTGTTTTGAAATATGAAAAGAAAAAATTAAATTAAAAGAGACCGTTTGAATACCAAAATGGATACTTTCGTTTATAACGAACTAGTTTATAACGAAAGGCAGGGATGAATGTAATGTTTCCTTTTATAACTACCTACCTACCCAACCATTCTTGAATACACGATAGAATTTTTAGCTTAATACAAGAAATTTCCTAACCTATTATTTTGATTGTTACCATGTGTGGTAAAGAGAAGACTAACAACTTGTTCAGGTTAAACACTTTCTGTGGAATACAAACTTCAGGTTGAATTTTGCGTTTGTTAAATAGAGAGTATAATTTTAAAACCATTGTTAATAGATACTTGAACATCTGTGAATGAGAAATGGAAAAAAAATCGCTCTTATTTTTAACTAAGTTATAGCATATAATAAAACACGCCAGAAAAAATCTTTTCAGCTTGCACAAATTTTTGTTGCTGAAAAAATTAATAAAAAAACGTTTTAATGTTCCGCAGTTAAAATAATATCCAGCATTCAAAAATATGAAAGGAGAGAAAAATTCGGAAAGATAAATTATTTTAATCATGAGAAATAAATCTAACAGAGGTACTTGTTTGTGTCACATATTTTGTTACAATTTTTATAATAAAACAGAAACCAGCCATTTGTAATATAACATTTTAACACCCTTTACCGCCCTTTACCACCCTTCTAGGCCACACAGCGCTGTTATCTCTGGGGTAAGAGTTTATCTTTATGTTAACAATTATTATTATGTCACTATTTTCTTACATATACAGGCTATGAAAAGATATTTCGGCAGAGATATGGTAGAAATTGTTTCGTCTGCTTTCTATCAGTTTACGTAAAGTATGGTATACGTTATCCAAAAATAATGTTTTGTGAACCATGTTGTAAATCATTAAATCATGAGTCATGAATAGATGAAGCAAAGAGAGTCCAGATTCTCCTAATTGCATAAAGATACATCCGTGTTGGGTCCGTGGTGCAGCGGCGTACGTCGTTGACTTCGGTCACAGATTTAATGAGTTCGAAACCCAGTACTACCAGTTTCATAAGTTGATTATTCAATCGATTTATGTATTTCTGCTCAAAGGTATGGTTGTTTGTGATGTTACAAATTTTCTTCTATAAATCCGATTCTAAAAACGTTGCTTAGCGAGAGCAAACTTACCAATAGTCTTGTCCGAGCCTTATGCTTATATCCCTACGAAAAAGACAATTTGAGCAACCAAGCTACGCTACCTCTATTACGATGCCATAAGCTCCACATTGAAAGCGGACTCGGTAAAAAAACAAATCTTGAAAATGAAATGCCAAAAAGACACAAAAAAATTAAAACATGTCTTTGATTGTCTTCCGTCATAGTCGAGAGGGCTGAGTTCAATGTTGCATTTTTTATTCATTGTTTTTTAAATCGATTCTGGTTTTTTATCCGAAGAAATTTTTGTCACTATCCAATATGAAGGATTGTATTTGGAAAGTTGTGTGTTGTGTGAATGTTTTTCTGTTATACGTTATCTTTGCTTTAAAGTTAGATTGAGCGTCTGACATACAACTTTCCAGTTAACCTCAATCTGGCATTTGAAGCAGACTTGTTTAAAACAATTTAGACACAAAACGTAGGTACGCTTATATCAAAGTCATATCTAAGTTCATAAAAAAGTTTATATTGTTCAAAAGAAGATGATAAGCACATTGTGCAAAATAATGGGATTAAGCTGACAAATTTATTTTATTTAAGACACAATCAAAATCAAAAATATTATAGTAATATTTTTTATATAATTTTTTTCGTAATACTGCACATTTTTTTTCAAATTCCTTACACCTGTGTATTTTAATTTCACTTTCAAAAGCGTACACCAACCGGAAGCAAAAGTTACTTCCACGGGTCATTTAAGTTTCAGTATTTTCAAATAAGCAATATCACGTTTTCTATTAAAGCTCTCGACCATTGCATCTCCGAAGCAATACACATTTGGTCAGCAATTTAAAAGCTCATTGCATTAAAACTAAATCAGTTGCAACACAAAAAGGTGGTTGTAGCAACTACTCTAATGCCTTTAGCATTTATAGATAAAATTATTACACGTTGTTTATAAAAGATGGAGAGCTTTAGTATTCTTGTATGATTAAAGTTTAAATTTACTCATTTATTACTTACTAAAAAATTCATTGTAACCAGTTTTGAATACCAAACAATTTAGTTTAATCATAACTATTTATGAAAAAAAAAAAAAATTCTCCGGCCATGTAGCGTTCTAGGTCACAGTTCTATATGTTCAGGGTGAGGTCCAAACTGTTTTTTACCAAATTACAAGAGGTATTTAAAAAGGTCATCATGAAATTGTTTTGACTTAAGCGTTCACATATTTATATTTATATAGAAGAGATAGACACTTACCATAATATTACTCATTTCAGCGCATTTAGGTTGGTTTAAAAATTCTATGAAATATTATCCAAAATACATTGAAATAGTTTTATAACCAAATTCACTCAGTGTGTTAAAATTTGGTGAAAGTATGTGAGCTTCTGGAAATGATGTAAGAAGTGATGATGCATTGATATATTATAGGTTTGATCTGTTTGCCTCCTAACTTAATTGTGGTTTTTGGTACCAAAAATGTTAACATTTTAGTGCTTAATATGAATTTGGAATAGGAGATAATTCGCAAAATTGTAGACTGATTTTTAATGTTAAAATTATCAAATATGTTTCTTAAATCTAGTTTAGATACTCTTTTCTGTCTATCTTATATACAAAAACTTGTACATTTTGAACGACAGTTTACTTAGCCCAGTTCTAGCAAGTTTTAATCAGGACTCTAATATAATAAGTATTTTTGAATTTGAATAAAATGTTCTATTCACATTTTTGTTTGAAATTTTCATATATCAATTTACAATAGCTAAAAAACATAAAACTGGGGCAAATTAAATTACGCAAAAATTCATTTCATCCCTTAGTCATTCGTCAATACATCTTAAATTGAGTTAATCCATCAGGAATATTTATCACACTAAACGTTGCATTATTTCCCTGGGAGATAATATCTTTTGTATGTATGGACAGCTCAGCTTAAAAACGTTTGTGATGTTGTTTTACTTTTATTCACAATTTCCTCGCTCCCAATTATAGTCACAGCAAAACAAAACAGAACAATTGCAATTGCCTTTAACGATTCTCAACCGTTTATCATCGTGCTCTGTTCACAGTTATTTTGAATGATTAAATTGCGAACATCGAACATTGCGATTGGGCACCCAATCGTGAAAAATGTTTACCAATAGAATAGCTAACTGTCTTTTTTGGGTACGTATTTCAAATATGCTGTTTTTAATTGATTCTTAAAGTATTTTAAAATTGATTGAATTTGACCAAAAAATACAAACATGATTAGCAGTTTAGTAGTTTAACCATAACATATATACTTAGGGAATTTAATATAAATTAAAGTTTTTGTTTGTTATAATAATACCATGACATCGAAAACATGTTTTGACTTGAACTAATCAAAACTGTGGTGGACCTATCAATTTATAGAAAAGTCGCTACGGATTCGAGCTTAAAGAATTCAGTACTTTGGTTAATAACAAGACAATTACTAAGCTTTTGTTCAAGCCGTTGTTAACCACATAATCGGATACAGTAAAGACGAAGATAATATTGGTTTTAATATACATGTAAAAAAAGATCGGAACGAGTAAAATTAAAAATAAATTATATTGAAGAAATTTACTTATAATAAAATAGTATACAATAAAAAAGTATACAATAGAAAGAACACTAGTTTGAAAATGAACTTTCATTATTTTTTCATCATACTATTTACCTGGAAAAATTTTTCCGTTTCGTTTTTCATGAACGACAGCATGTTTTGCTTTAAATTTCTTTTAAGAAGTTTTAATTTTACAATTGAGCACTTAATAAAATTTTTAGGAATACGAAAAAGAATTGATGCTTTAATTTAAAGGTAGTTTCAAAATTATTATATTTTTATATAATTCATCCATAAACTATATGTTGGTTACTGGCTATAATCCCGGTACGGAAAGTTTTATAAATTTATCTTTCAAGCGGTTTATGCCATTCTGTTCGTAGACATGGATCTTTGTGATGTCTAAAATTTCCTCCCTCCTATCCGATCCTAAAAGGGGAGCGTAGCGAAAGCGATTAGCTAACCACTAGTCCTGTCCAAGCCTTATCCTTCTATCCCAACTCTCTTCGAAAAGAGAGCTTGAGCAACTAAGTAACAAGCAGTCCTCGTAGAAAAACTTATTTTGAGTTACCTCTATTATATCGTATGCTCCACATTAAGAGTGGACATGGTAAAAAAATATAAACTACGAAATATTTTCCATTTTCAAGGCTTAAATTTTAAAAGTAGTTTGCATGAACAGAGTAATAGATATAACAACTATAAAACATATTGATAATTTGCAAACTGAAAATTTTTTTCAAATAACTGTACAATTTTTTTTGAATATATTAGAACTTATAACTGTTTGTGGTGAAATAACTCTGTTTCCTTTTGAGAGTTCGCTACCTTAAACGATTAAATTAATGTAAACATTATTAAAACAACGTAGATTTTTAAAATCATCAATAAACGTATCTGACAAAGAACTTCTAGCGAAAACGTTTTTGTGTGGTGAGAATCAAATATATGAGCAAACTTTCCGACATGTATTAAATAACTTTCACCGGATTCTATTTCCGGTGTTATAAAAAGCCTTTTAACGCTTTACATATTCGCATTGATTTTTTCACAAAATACTGATGGTATATAATTTTGAAAGCTTTCAGCCAAAAATCACAACGTAACGATAAAATCGGCAATTTTATGTCACACCTGTCGTAACAGGTATTTTTGCTGGAATCTTATTTGAATTTTAAGAATTTTTTAAGAAGAAATCGTGACAGAAACAGTGTCGAAAAGAATTATTTCAGATTTCACAAAAACGATTCCGTCGCATTAAGCTCATAACTGTGGTAATAATGAGAAAAGATTTTGAAAATTAAGTAATGCGTTTTAGTTAAGATCAAATAATAAATTGAAAAAATCGTCCCTGTTTAAGGACGCCCATGAAACCCTTCCGCTCAAAACAGTTGTAGGTTAGTCGATTTTTCACCATGTACGCTCCAAATGAGGAGTTTATAGCCTACTTATGGAGAACTAGTGGTTTGCTTATTGCTATCGCTATGCCCCATTTTCAGCATCGGATGGGTGACAGTTAATTCTAGAAATCTCAAACATCCATGCTGACAAACAGGAATCCATGTATTGATTTATAAATTAATTTTAGTCCGACACATCTGAAACCGAAGCAAACAATGTTAACCGCTAAACCTCTTGCCTGATTTTTTGTACTATAAGAAATAAATTAAACGCAATAATAATATCATTCATCTTATTGAAGTATTTTGGGGTGATAAATATGAGTTATGTTTCTTGTTGTAATTGGTATTCGGTTTCCATTATCAGTAATTATTATTAGAAAAAACAGCATTGATCCTTTTTTGACAATATAATTTGTTTGATTAGTCTCCAGCTAAATAAATGTTGCTTAATACCTTATTTATCAAGCGGAAATAACAAATAAAGTTTAAGAGTTACTGTGTATTTATTTTGAGAAAAGTGGACGAAAATAAAAAGATCAATCTTTGTGGAACAAAAAAGTGCTTCATTAACCTTTTTGATTTAGACGCTTTCCTTTTTGGAAATGAAATATTTTTAGACTTTTTTTCTTGAGTAAGATTCTTTTTTTCTTTACGCAATCATCCTTTAGATAAAACTACTGATAAAATTTAGCTTTCAGTTGATAAATGTTTTCAAATAAATACAGATAAATCTGACAGAGATAAGTATGAACAATAAAAACGGAAAAATAAAACTTAACTATTTAGCTTTATTGCTAACATTTTTTCATATCCATGATATACATTAAATAAAGAAGAAATCGGTACTTACTTGTAACCTATAAAATGTAATAAATTGTTCGTTTAAGAACGTTTTTGAATTGGACGGTTTTGTATTGCCATTTTGCAATGGTTAGACGATTTTTAAAAATATTATATTTAGATAAATATGTAATGCATAATTTGTTTGTATGAATAGTTTTTTTAAGAAATTTAATGATTTTTAACTAGAAACGCAATTTTCAGTAGTAATTTAAATTAATAATGTTTATGAAATATAATACATTCAAATTAATAATATTGGTCAATAGAAAGTTGATTAAAAGTTATATAATAAAGACTTTCCTTTGAGAGTGAACCTACACTTGTCGATATTGCAGATCTTTCTACAAAAAGTTTCAAATACATTTGTAACCAAGATAATCATTGTTTACTACATTTTCAACAATTCTTTATCCCGTTAACGACCTTAAATGATTTATTTCAAGCCGGTCTTCTTAATTTGCATCTATATACATTACAAAAATACGTTTGGTGAACACTTGACGTGTAGTAAAAATAACTTACTTTGAGATACTCAAAAATATTCTTGCATTGATAAAGTAAAAAAACAAGAGTTAAGATACACATTACAGCGATACCAAAACAGAGTATTTTCAGTTCTCGACTCTCACAAATTGGAATCTGTTTAAGACAATATATAATGTATAATACATAAAGGATATATTACATGTATAATTATAGAAAACAGATATATTGAGAGTGAACGAAGCAGTAAGAAAATAAACGAACTGTCATCTTTTTAAATAGAAAAATATCTAATGCCCGAAAAACAAGTTTGACTATATCATTTAAAAAATGTCTACATAACACACGTAGGCTCTTCTTGGCTAAAATTTTATGATCAGTAATTCCAAATCCACTCACGTCCACCATTTTTGTTTCAAACAATGGCTGACCTTATAAAATAGTGGGCATGCAATTTTTGAAGCAATTTTCTCTGAAGAAAAACTGCTTTTATCCGACTTAAAAATTTCAACTACTTCAAGAGTACTAGCTGCAATATTTTTTTTTGTATTCGTATACGTATTCGTGTACGTATGCAATATAAATTAAAGCGTTTATATTAAAAGTTGTAAACTGTGGAGAAACTGTGATCATTTTAAACTAATACTAAACAATAATAAATCAGAAGGTTTTCCGAGATGTCGCTGTTTTATCTAAAATCTAAAAAAACCGAATACGCACAGTATTCGTTTCTTTTTTTTAGATTTTTTTTCAGAAACCTTCAAGGGTGTGTGCAAACCTCTAATCCAAAAGCACTTCAAGAAACAGAATTAAAACTCAAACACTTTCTTTCTTTGAGTGGCATTCAGACGCATACCGGGTACTCGCTAGTGTTACATAAATATGATAACATCTTTTTTTTTTTTCTAATCCATGTCCGCTCCCAATGTGGAGCATTTGGTCTCCTAATGGAGGTATCTTAACAGAATTTTTCTACGAGAACTGCTTGTTACTCAGTTGCTCAACCTCTCTTTTTTCGAAGAGAGTACGGATAGAAGTATAGGGCTAGGACAGGACTAGTGGTTAGCTAATCGCTCTCGTTACGCCCCGTGAGGATGGAATGGGTGGGAGGGAGGACTCAGACTACGAACAGAAATCCATAAATCGATTATAAGATCAATCTATGAAAACCATCCGCACCGGGAATTGAACCCGAGACATCCGTAACCGTAGCCAGCGACGCTACCAACTGTGCCACGGACGTCGACGTCATATAATAGGTATATTATAGTTATCTTCTTTCAAATTAAAATTTCACATACTATAACTATGCTTAGCAGGGTATGGAAGAAACGTTTTGCAAAAATCTCATATACCATTTTATTTAATAAAATTCGGTAAGGAATGTCATGAGATGTATTTTATATTAACATTACTATGCGAAGCAATTTATGGGTTTAATAAACTTTTCTTTTCTTCGCACTAACTTATATGTAATGACTTAAATTCAGCCGAGTCTTAATAGCTTTAAGTTGCCATTCCATTTGGTCATATTTCTTCGTTAATATTTAAGATCACTTTAACAAAGTTCTATATTCATTAACAAAAAACTTGCTAATCGTACATAGATTTCAGTACCAATGCAAGTAAGTCTACATTCTAGTCAGTGTTTCTTCTAAGCTGCACGCGTGCTAAGCCACGCAGCAGATATAGAACCCCCGTGCACTCATCTCTAGTTGGCGCGCACTCCAATACAAACTATTCAAATAAAATTTTTGAAGAAATGATATTTATTATATGTATCAATTTTTACCATATCTGCTCCCAATACCAAGCATATAAAATCTTATTAGAGCTAGTTTAATAAAAGTTTTTTCTACAAGACCTTCTTGATACTCAGTCGTTTAGCCTCTCTTTTTCAAAGACAGTTAGTATTAGAAGAATAGGGTAGGACTAGTGGTTAGCTAATCCTAGCTAGCGTTTTTAGGATTGGAACATATTTACAAAATACGATTTAATTTTTATCAAAAAAGGTTAAAATTACCCTGCATATTTGTTAGCTGGGCCTGCTCAGCCTGTGGATTTTTTGCACTGAGAATCTTCCGCTTTAGAGGGAACATTGATCCTGGAATAGGCATATGCATACGATTTATGAATTCGTATCCATAGGCGTTGATGTTTTGAATGTTTTTTTCATAACTTTAATTCCGTTTCATGATCTAAAAAAAGTTTTTATTTACCTTCTCAATCCTGTTTGAATATTTAAATAAGTGGAAAATGCCAAACCGGTGATGGTCATATAAAAAGTGTTAGATAGCTTAACCATTTTTTTTATTTCAAATTTATTTATTATACACTTTAAGATTTAATAATGGATTATAGGTGTAAAAAATATTGACATTTTAATAGCTTTGAAAACTGTCGTTCTAAAAACGTATCAAGCCGAAAGCTTGTTTTTTATTACGAAATCTTTTATTCATCTAAGTTTAAGGCTCTACAATTTGTGTGAATGACAGGGTGCAGTGGAAACTAATGATTATTTTGTTTCTTAAATTATATGACAATATTTTTCTTGCAACGTTATACAATACAACATATCTCTGAAGATATTCAGGAGTTACTTTATTGGGTAATATTTTTATTTTTTTGTGCAGATTTTTTTTATCAAATAAAATAATTTTCTAGTTGGTGTCACCAAGCGATACTGCTCTAATATTTTCATCCGACATATCTACGCAGTTCGAATCTTCTTGTTACATTTTTATCTACAATAAATTACAATGCATTAAAAAAAACAATTTTTCTTATGAAGAGTGAGTAGATTTCAACTATCACATCATAGACGCTCTTATATTACTCACCATCTCCTGAAGAACTTTCCTCGGACTTTTGACAAGGAATGCTATCTTTATGAAGAGTTGAAAGCCTTGACAACATCTGGTAGTCGGAACAACATTAAGAGCAAACGGAACGAAGGATTAATTATTTCAAATTAATGGATGTATTTTTAACATGATTTAACTTCTACGCATCATACTTACGTAATAATTAAAATGAAGCGCAGGCAAAACGATTAGCTGATAACATGTTTCCACTCTTTGAAAAAAAAGCTTGGAAGACTGGCGTGAAAGTAATTCACGTTAAATACTTCAAGATAGAATACTTCATATAGAAATTATTTGTTCCAAATTGGACCAATTTGATTATTAAATCAAAATCGAACAAAAAACACGTGAATATGCTATAAGGCATTTCACACAATATTTAATGACAACCAATTATCAAAACCTGGCAAAAGCATACGAAAAATATGAACAAAATTTTAATGACATGCAGAATCCATTAATCTTAATAATTAAAAGCAAAGACAAATACGTTCAATTTTATTTCACTTGTACTTATTTCAATGCGCTTTTTTTAATTGTAAACACAATAATATGACAAATGTAAACTATCGTTAAAATTTAAAATATTCGTGAAACACGAAAATGTATAATTATATATGCTTACTATTAATATTGCAACGTCATATAGGCTTCTGATTTTAAGCATCACATATGAAGTTGCGGGAATAAATGTTTTAGAATCGGACATTACTTTTTGTTTTCTCAAACTGTCACCCATTTCTACTGATTAGGAAATAATTTAGTAACACAACGAAATCGATGTTAGTTTATTATTGATATTAAAAGTTTTTTTTTATCTGTATTATTTTTAGGATGTAAAGCGTTGGTATTGGTCTCTATCATAAACTGCAAAGAATTAATATGTGGCGTGGCTGAAAGAGGACAAAGATTAATATTTATAATCAGGATTAAAAGAAAGGAAAAAGAACTCATCCAATTACAGATAATTCTATAGTTTCATAAAGATTGAAAGATGCTCAATAATTGATCGACATTCAGTGGACAGAACACAAAATTGATATTTATTTGACATTTCGCGCTCCGTCCTTGTGAGTTGATATCGGAGACGCAAACCGCTCTAGCGGATGACGAGACAACCCATTGCGTGTAATGTCACCGCCAGGCGTCGCATTTCACGTAATTTATTGTAACCGAGCAGTGGCAAAACTTTCCTTATAAACTATTTAATGTTAGCTATAAGGTTAGGTAAGTGCGCAGCGAATAAATACTTTCACGATGAGCAATAACTATTTCTATTAACGAATTCTTTACGATAGTTTTTATACTTTTCGTTACAGCTAGCGATACGAAGAAATTACACGTGTCCATTTTGTTATATTACTATGAATGTCAAGATAGATTGCTATTTAATCGTATTCTATCTGATATAAAACTTGATGCTAAGAATCCCATCTGACAGATTTCACATTTTCCTTCAACAATTAAGAATTTCGCGGATTGAGTTTTCTAATAGCAGATTTTTACTAGCTGAGTCAGCTAATTAAAAATCAACGAGCTCAATTTATTTTTTATTCTCGAACAAGTTGATTTTTATTATAGTTGTAATGCATATAAGGAATATTGTGAGTTTTTCGCGTCATTGAATTTGAATGTTGATTGTCACTGTGAAATTTAAATTATATAATATTGTTTTTACAGTGGAATTTAGGGCAAATGGAGACATACCTATCATGACCATTTTTACAATAACCGTTGATCGGTATTCTAACTTTTCCTTTTCCGTAATAGAGTAAGGATATAAAGGTGGAGTTAGGAAAAGACTATAAGTTGGCTTATTTTCTATGGGTTCAGCGGTAACTTTGTGGAAGTTCATTTTTAATATAAAATTAAAATTGATAACTTAGTTATTCCTCTTGGTTTATCATTAACGTGTCACGTGTCGCGTTTCGCCTCTTTAAGAAGCATCTTTAGACCAACCATATTTCAAGGTCATTTAATTAAGAGGTAAACAATAATTCTAATTCTTAAGTAAAGTGGTTTTTATTCCATTCTACTGGACGTGGTGAAGGGGGTAAGGCATAAACACTGATATACTATTTACCATAACACTACTAATTACAAATCAATTATTAATGTTTGGAGGTGAAAATCCAAAGGAAAATAAATTTAATAGAGTTGAGCCGCCTGTTCTATTTACATATTATTTAGTAATACCCAATTACTGTTAATGGTTTAATTAATTTCTAAAATCTCTAAAAATCTTCTAAAATCTCTAAAATCTCTAATCTCATTTTAGTACCTTTTTATTCGATTTACTCGATGGAGTATTTTTATGTTATTATTTTTTTAACCTTGTGATATGGTTAGTCTACAGATGCTTCTTAAAGTGGCGAAACGCGTCAAGTTATTGATAAACCAAGTGGAATAGCTAAGTTATCAATTTTAATTTTATATTCGAAGTTGGCTTATTTATAGCTTTCGTTGCCCTCCGTATAAAGGATTGAATTGGTGGGGGTGCGGAGTATGTAAGCATTAAAAAAATCATAAAAAATCCAAGAATTTATTAAACTAATTTATGAAATTTTTCATTCAAAAATTTCAATCTGTGGAAACCTGCAACCAGATAAGATAGACGTCCAACACTGTTGACTATTCGGCTTTTTTATGAATACAAATTATAAAATTTAAATCTCAAATGTTGAAAAAATCAAAACGATTTTAACATACAATTTGTGGATTTAATATGATAATATGGGAGCAAATGCAATTTGCATGTAATTATTAAAATGTCCAAATCTGTGTTAAACACAAAAATATCCAACAATCGATTTATTATTGAACATTAATATTAGCTTCATTGTTTTCTGGTTATATATATTAAGAAAGTTAGTATACTTATTGTATATCAAATTTTCACAGACTCCCTTCCATCCAATAAATGAACCATATTTATAATATCACCTATAAATACGAATACATCAAAAAACTTATTCGGAGGTAGTGGCAATAAATATGGTTGAATAAAATATCAGTTTGAGCGTATGTTTTGTCAACTATGAATCGCAGTGTAATACCCTTCTTACCTAAAAAAAAATTCTTTGAAACTTACAGGTAAATATCTAATGATATTATTCAAAGGGTCATTATTGTCATACCAAAGTTATGTAGAAAGTCGTGCGAATCATTTTCTCAAAGAATATCTGGATTATCTGGCTAGTCTTATCTTACTGCCATCCAAGCTGAATATGGTGGAAACGTAAGTTATTTTTAACATCAATTACAAATAAATAATCAAGTTATTCATTCATTATTAAACATAATTTCTAAGATACGGTTTGAGTGTATATTTCCAACAACAAAGGCAGAGAAATAATTTGCTATTTATTCTCATAAAATACCTCTATTTTATCGTGTTATCTCGAAATAAACCCTTACTTCTATTCTTAGAGGAGAGCGTTTTTAATAATTAATATGCTTGTAAGCAGGATAAATAAGATCGCTATAATAAAGAGTACTTTTGGCCTTAACAACCTTGCTTCTTAACCTTTACAAAAAGACTGATAAAACGCTTCTGGCCTAAGATATTTTTCGAAACAAAGAAAAGCACTCGAGATAAGTTAAGACAAAGTTGACGGCAATTATGTATGACGTTGGTAAAATGTACAACCATAAACTCTAAGCTATTTTATAAGCTAAATTTTTACAGTTTTATCACAGTGAAAAAATTCATAGCAAAGATAGAAATTATTAATGCAAGAATCCATCTATTAATAATGTATCTAACCATAAAATAAAATCGTTAAATGACATTTCTCTGATAGTCTAGATAAGTATTAATATAAAATTCAAATTGATATATCTGTTGTTACACTGGTAGCCTCATTGAGAAGTATAGTTAGACCAGCTCTATTAAAAGCTCTTTATTTATTTTTAGACATTGATTCTGATTCTGTTTGGAGGGGAAAAATTCCATCGTAAATAAATATCAACTTCTGGGGTAAGAGCTTTGTCATAGCGATCACGTGTGTCCTGGTTCAAATCCCAGCAAGGTCAATATAAAATTTAGTTTTTTTCAATTTAAATTTGTAGTGCCAGATATTTATTTTAATAAAAATTGAAAAAAAGCAATATTCGCCAAAGTTATCGCTGAATGTATTGAACATATTGTAGATATTTCTTTGACGTGTTATTTCAAACGAATACTTATCTTCCGAAACCATGCAAAGCCTCGAAAGCGGGCTTTATATTTTCCTGCCTAATTTATTTTTCAGAATGTTTAAGATTTTAAATAACTTTGCCGTATTTATTCTTACTAAATACTGTCGAATTAATGATTGCGTAGGGCATATTTTTTAATAAAAATTGAGGTGCAAACATTTAAGCGATGATACATTTTATGTCACAAGTTAAAAATAGTTTAATATCAGTTCCAACGGTTAATGAAATAATTCTGCTAAAAAATAAACAGTATAAATATTTTTCAGTACATAAATGATCGATTGAGAATCACTTATTTATATACCTAGTATTTTATAAACACACAAAATCTGAAAGTAATGCAAATCGTCACCTAGGGTAAACAATGCTCTGTCTGCAAAAAATTAAACTGTTCAGGAGAAGCAATTTAAGATTTCAGAAAATGTAACTTTCTGAATAAAATACACTTATGGATTCACATACGTGAATGAAAGAGACTGTGATTTCCTTCACGCCGTATTTCCAATTATGTAGGTATTCAGATGGAACCGTGATGGACAGTAATATCTGTATGTTTATCAGATAGAACATTTTTCTTATTTAAAATTTTATGGATTTACGGACAATTATAAGGTTTTTTAAATGCAGATGGAGCCGTATTTTGAACGCGAGTAAACTTACATTAAAATGTGGTTTTGTGAAAAAACGGCAGATAGAACCATATTTACCCGAGGCGAAGAAGGTCAAGATGAAATTTTCTAGAGAAAACTACAAAACAATATTTTGAAATCACGATATAATTTAGTTCTTTCAAATGGTCATTATTGTTTAAAAGTACCGCAAAATTTAACAGCCGATTGGAAAAGCTTTTTAAATCCTCTGTCTGATAAATATATACAATGTGAAACATAAAATGCTAAAGGGTTATTGAACAAAGAATGATTCATAACTTTGAAGCGTCTCTTAAATTCACAACCATTCAGCACTGTCATCGCATTACTTCCTTCAATTCTGCATATTCAATTTTATTTTTTTCGAAGAGAAAGCTCAGTTTATTGTAATATTAAATGTTCATCTATGAACGTATTTTGGTAGATATCTTGTAAATTATTTCGTACTTACAACGAAGAAACCGAGAGAGGGAAACTAATACTCCGCTATCGAAATTATAAATAAGATCCAAAGTCCTTAAATGAACCGTGATAGACAGATAGAAGGATACAACTGATTTATTACAGCTAGAATCAACATTTACAGCAATTCAAGTGATCGATCATTCATTTTTCACACTATTGATGTTCGCCTTAATTCACCGCTTAAAGTCTTCGATGCTCGTTGTATAATGTTATTTCAATATATTTTTTGTCAGTAAAAGTAATTGGAATATTGTGATTTTCTTTTTTTTCTATTTAAACTTCCACTGTTACTAGACATCAATTCGAATAGAAAAGACACCAATACGCAAGATTCTTAATGTTAAATTGAAAAAAAATGACGTGAATTGGGCTTGATGTCGAGTTTTTCAATTGATACGCATCGCTTGGCTGCAAATGTAGATTTCAAATAAAATATTTATAATTATTCACGATTGTTGAATAGTTATAAACGTTTGTCTTTTCCACTTGAGCAGCGGTGTAAACATTATATTTGGTGATTTAGAAAGCATGAAAATATCATTCTTATCCATTCCTTTGAATAAATCGAAATTGGTTACATATCAAAACCAATATATAGTGTTCATTTGGGTAATCAAACCCTTGACTATACAATCACGTAAAATTTGCAGTTTAATCAGATATGTTGTTTAGTATTATATTATACATTATTAAAACACTGTATTTTTACATGTTACAAAAAAATATATTTTTGTTTACGAATATCTTCTATATTGAATTGCATTCATTTTAATACTAAACGTCTCTCTTTTCATAACTTAAATGTGATTTTAAGACACTTTCCGTTTTCAAATGCTCTATATCGACACTCTAAAACAAGTCATGGATGTTTTATCATTTTATTTTTTAATTAATTTCTTATTGTGATGTAAAATAAAGCTAAAATTCAAATGAATAAGATTTAACTAAACATGAATCAAGTGTATGATTAAAGTGCACAGATATTGTCTCACTTTTGAAATAAATTTTATTACCATAAAACAAGAAACTATTTTATTTCTAGACATCTGTTTTTGTTGTAAGAAAACCAGCTCAATTACATTCTACAGTAATCGGTGAAAGTTTGCAAGTTTAATAAATTTAGTACGAATCACTTGTCAGAAACACCCCCGCTTTAGCTTAAAGCTCACCAAGCGTCAAACGTTTCCCCCATATTTTTACACGAGGTAACTTTTGTACAATTACGATTGGATTATCCCTTGCGTTGGAGGCGAAGGCTTGCCGTTCAATTCTACATAAACTCTCGTTAACTCGCAGCAGACTGAGACATTTTTGGTTTCAAAACTATTATTTATGTTCTATTGAACAAATATTTTGAAAATGTACCGAATTATTTTTGGCAGTTATTTATCAAACAAACGCTAGATTTTTGGATAATAGATTAAAGGTCAAAGTTTCAACTGGAAAATATTAATTTATTATTTTGTATTTGTTTTACATATTGAACATATTTCTATAACTACGTATTATATTAGTATTTAAACCTTATCATCTTTAATATGATGATAGTACCAATAAATTAAGGTTATAGTGGCGTTGGCATGGTTTCAAAAGACTTTTGGGATCGGTTCAAGAGTTGACTGAAAATCCTTCAGCAAAAGCATACATATCATCAACTAGTTATGGACACTGAGGGTGATCGACGGAAAGCAAAATTTTTACAACAATATAATATATACCTATTCGAAGGTGGATTAGGGTAATAAGGGTTTATTTATTTGAATTGTTGAGATTTTGTACATTTCCATTTTGACGTCAGTTTGAGTCCATTCGTGTGCTCGAATGCTTGAAGATGCAGAAAGGCGAAACACGGGTCGTTAGTGACGAAATACATGAAAATGTAAAAACCTCAACAATTCTAATTTTATATTGAAATTCCATCAAGCACCCTTAGTCGATGTCTTAAATTATATTTGAAAAATTGTTAAATTAAGTTTATTTATGTGTTTCGTTCCTTGTATATTAAAAAGTTCAATTGAAAAAATATCATAGGCATAATGGCAGAAGACGATAAGTCGAAAATCGGCTGCTTTTAGTTAATAATGCAGTACAATAGATTTTAGGAGGTCTTTTATCTGGAAAAACTAGCGCAGCCATATTCAATGCATTTCTTACGTAATTTGAAGAAATCTGTATAAATTAGATCACAGTATTAGTGGTAAAAAAACTAGAAAAGAATTGCCAACACTTAAATAAAATTTTTAATCGATGAACGTAACTCATAAAGTGGTTAGTTTAATAAATAATGGTTTAAGTATGTAAATAGAGAAGCTTAAATTAATTTCATGGTTTCTTTAAAAGTCGATTATCTCAAAATGACGAAGATCATGTAGAAAATTGAATACAAAATTATTCTTTTTACCAGAAATAGCTTGTCTTAAAATCAAATAATTAAGAAAATTACCATTCCTCCACACACCTCTTGGTGAAAATCATTTTCCTTTGATCTTGAAACTAAGTTTAAATTCTCTGATGCAACTTAACTAAGACTGTCGTAAGTTTAGCTGAGACAATTTTCTCATACTTTCAGTTTTCTCTCAATTTCGCCTGAAATGAGCAATTGGAGTAGCTATTAGGTATTTGCAGTTTCTCATAATGGCTTTAAAGTATTCTAATTTCCTGTTCTTTATATTCTTAATGACTCAGTGTATAAAGTCATACTCTGTAGTATTTGTTTATGTGTTTTGTTGAGATGGTAATAATTATATTATACCAGTCAGGTTGTTTGTGAATAAACCAAGAGTGCTCAACTAAAATGGCGTTAGTTCGTACAATACTGGCGAGAATGAGTTATTTGTAAAGCTAGGCTTCTAAGAAAGCCTTTTTGAATAACCAAAAAGCGGCCACCAACCATTTTTAAAAACATTCCGTATTTATATATCCTTTTGGCATCTAGTTATTCGGTCAGGGACTAATTCTATAAATGATCAGTAACTTATTCGATAAATGGTCAGTAAGAAATTATAAATGGTCAGTTAATAGTTATGGAATATTTTATATAAGTTACTGAGCGTTTATTTTATTGACTGATTACGAGTATACTGAACTTTCATCGAATGAGTAACAGACCATTTTGATTTATTTCTGACCGTTTATTAAATTTACTGACCAAAAACTGAAAAAAGTTAACTGATCCAATTAATGCAAGCGAATCTTTTTAAATGCTTAATATTATTTTTTAATAGAAAAATAATCTTTGTTTCATAGTTTTTTTTGTAAACATTTCCACTTCCAATATGGAGCATAAATATGAACTCTTAACGAAGCTTATCTTAACAGTAGTTGTTCTACAAAAATTGATTATTATTCAGTCACTCAACATTTCTTTTTCGAATCGAGTAAGGATAGAAGCGTAAGTCTACGAAATTATGGATAGTTAACTAATCGCTCCCGCTATGTCTCAATTTAAGCTCACGCGGGTGGGAATGAATTGAGAAATCACAGATATTTATGCCTACTGAGCATGCATGCAGGACGTAGTGCGATAACTGAAGACAACGACGTTGATCACTTAGCTAAAAGCTATAGTTAGGTTTATCAAACACTTAAAAAAGAAAAGTTATTAACAAGTATTATTTTTTATGCTAACAACCGGTAAAGTGCTGTCACACAAGTCCAATCAGTCACCAATACCATAACGGATTGGTGTGACAACTGGATATTCAAAATTAATGCTGAAAAGAACGCGGCAGTTATATTTTCTAAGGGCTTCTTTAGAAAACCCAATTTTGATGCACAATACGAGATCAAGTGGTCCAAAACAGTCAAGTACCTTGGACTCAAGCTAATGCTGCAAAGGCAAGATTAAACTTTATGTTAAATACAAGGAGCAAACTTACTCTCAAAAGCAAGCTGCTCCTATATACAGCAATAACTCGCTCAATCATGGTGTACGCTACTAGGGTATGGGCTTATGCTCACAACAAGCATCTGAAGACTCTCCAGATTATTCAAAATAAATCATTGCGACTAATATGTAACTTCCCGTGGTACGTACGTAACTCACTACTACACATAGACTTAAAAATACCTACAATTTGAGAGTTCGTCCGTGAAATGTCTCAAAAGTTTCATAGTGATGTAGGCAAACATTATAACCCAACGATCTCTTACTTACAAAATTACGATGAGACAATACTTAAGAATCGGTTTAGGCCGACAACAGTTCTGCTCAATGACCCCCCATTGACGTAATCAGGGACTTTCTTTTTTAAATTGAATAAACACGACCCCTTGTAATAGAAAATGACTTTCCTCAGGATGCTTCCTTACGTATTGCATGTGCATATGTGTATGTGTGAACGCGTTTGTATATATATATATATGTATGTGAGTGTGGTATGCGGGAAGGTATATTAAAAATAGTTTTATAAGATGTTTGTTGTTTGATGATACAAAAACCTTTCTTAGTTTGCTTAATAATATATGTATCTAATCATCGTCCATTTTTTATCGCTACTATTTGTGACGGGCAAATGACCTTGTCCGAATATTTTTTTCTCGCCTAAACCACCAGTGCTACCCTATAGAAGTATTTCATAATAAATTATGGCAACGAGGATTGACAGTATCCAATATTGAATTTGCTCGTCCTTGTGTAAAAAGGGATTTCCCTTTTCTAGAGTTAAATTGAAAAATATTAGATTTCTATACGAAATCTAAAGCATAAAAATCTATCACTACTCGCTTGATGGAGATGTAGCGAAAGCGTAATTGATTGGCGTGAATTTTAGATGGGTTAATTTGAATATGAAAATAAAAGAAATAAATTCGTTTCAAACAGAATAACAGAGTTATCTATTTTAATTTGACTGACGAGCCCATAGGAAATCTTTGTACATATTTAGACAATCATTCAAAAGTTGTTATTATTTTTCAATTCAATTTCTTTGGTCATTCAAAAACAATGATGGACTGAAACTGCTGGAAAATACTTCAGTCTACTTTAGAAGCGGATATGGTCTTTTGAAAAACTTTTGTTTCCACATCAATTTTTCCGAAAAGAAATTGCTCATCTTACAACGCAGCTAGAAAACTTTCGATTCTTTTATGCCTTAATCAATTTGTTAAGAAAAGGTTTCGTGTAAAAAAAGCTCAGAACTTTGATTAAGGCGACCATGATTTGAGTTTTTGTTAGATAGCTCCTTTCTTAGACCGATTAAGGATTTTCTTCAGGAAGTTTTATGTTGATGGATTCGTGTTTAATGGATAGAATTAGTTTTCTGTTATATTAGCTTTATAATTATATTTTTTTTCCATCGTCCATGGAATAACTTTGCCATTGATGAGGAAAAATTCTCCTATTATTATGTTTATGCTATTGTGTTATTCAGTTTTATAATATACAGATAAAATTAGTACACGACATATTATATTAGGTACCGTATCCTTTAGAAAAGTGCGGTTAGGAAACAACACTATTTTTTATAAAATCTCAGTGTATAATATTTGGATATGATAGTAGTGTATGAAAATATATTAAGGATATGCCTGTGGATGAGAGAAAATCACGAATCAATAAAAAAATATATTGCGAGATTTGAATCTCGTATTACGAAAGGCCATACGATGGAGATTCCAAAACCCTTCAGTACAATTCGAATCGACTTTAAATAAGCGATCTACTTAAATAACTTTACTTTAATAGAAAGATTATGTGAAACTTTAGGATGATTCATACTAAAACAAAATAAAAATATGGAACCTCATCTGAATAACAACACGAGGTGTAAATTCATTCTACTTATTATTGAAATTTCATTTAGACGCTGACGTGAAATTGGCGGTAACTTTCATATACAATGTGTGGTAATGACATATAAACTTGATTCACGAAGTATTTGAAATCATTTTCTAAATAATAAAATGGTCCTGGACTATATTCATGGTCATTGAATTCGGCACTTATTGCTAAACTTAATTGAATCTTGTTAGTTTTGTAATAAAATATAACAAAAATATACATTTCTTTTTATTATATTTGTAAGAACATGCTAACTTAGCTCTGCAGTTACATCAACTTCTTAAGGATGAAAAAATATATTAATAATAATTCTTGAAACCTTTAAATTTTTTATTTAACTGAACGCCCACAGTCAGTAAATGTAAAGGGCATTTGTTTCCCCTGCAAAGCCTACTTAGCTAGAATTCGTTCGAAAAAATAGCCAGGAAATTCAAAGTATACTTCATAGGATTAATATAATGTTCGAGTTGGTAAATAAATTGAATGTTGGAAAATAAACAAATAAAAAAATTTCTTCCGAAATTAAATTTCAAATGAGTTTATGTTATAAAATGACTGGTCTAGCTGTTCTGAAATTTAGTAACCATTTTCTGAAAAAAGACTGCACCAAAAGAAAACGAAACAAAACATTTTACATATTGTTTCTTCTTTGTATATATTGATTTAACTTGAGATATTTTATTTTCGCCAATGAATAGGGATTGATTAACAACATTAATTTCTCAAACAGCATGCTGCAAAAACAAATATCCATTTATTGTTTTTCAAGTACAATATTTAACTTAATATTACAGAAAATCGTTTTCAAAAAAGATCAACATTAAAGTCTCTCCTGAAGAAGATTTTATTAGGTCAACTACGTTTACCAACCACACATAAAACTAAAAAACACGTTTTGCCTTAAAAAGAAAAGAATGACATCACGTCTTGAGGTAATCCTAATACATTCCTATTTCAGTCATGTTAGAAGGAGGTTCTAAAACCACTTGAATTAAAAAAAGACACCGTGTTTACAGTAGGAAAACTATGAATCTACATTAATTTTACAATAAACAGTTCAAGGTAAATCCAAAGTCTTGCAAGGTTTTTTTTTCTCATTTTTCTATTTCTCTTGCCCGGGTCAAACTATGCTATTTTTCAGAATCTTATGTATGATTATATTGTGTTTGCATAAGTCGAGAATGTACATAAGATAATTTATCAACATTGAACTTTTGAATGCTTTCATTACAACTATTACTTATTAAATTTTCGAACAATAGACGTGTATATCACACTTTTATAATAATTATTCTACCACCTCTTGACAGCAAAGTCAACAACGTTTCTTTGAATACAAAATGTATGTAATTTTAAAGCAAAATAGTTCAGGATTCATAAAAGTGTTCACTTTGATTCTCATAAAATCAATTCATTAATCGTGGTCATAAACATCTACTCTACAAAAAAGTATGACCAGGTGTTGACACTAAAATTGTGTTGTTTAATTAATTTTATTTTATCAAGCTTTAGATCGTAAAACTTACATTATGCGAAAAAGGCGCTGATTCGAACGCATTAAATGTCAACCCCTTATCAATATATTTCAAAAGATTTTTTTTGGAATTGATTTTGAATATGAAATGTTTTCAAAATGCTGCCTTGTAATATACACTCATTTTCATTATCCTAATCAGAAAAAAGTTTAAAATTTTCTACTTGTGATACCAATTTTTGTGAGGTTATGAAAAGTTATTCAACTATTATATAAAAAGCTATTCATACCATTTTCTTCTTAAAAAGTTCAGTACCATATCAAGGAAACTTTTTCTATGTCATTCATTTATGCTTAGAACTTTTTATATATTTTACGCCTACATTACATAAAGAAATTTCATCTGAATTCGTAATGGGACATAAATTGATATCATCATTGCTTAAGTTACTGATTTTTTTTTTATTTTCTCAACATATAAGTATGCAAGAATTATATTGTGTATGAACTGTTATTAACTAAATGAACTATTGTTTCAAGTCATGTACAGATCATTATTTATTTATCAAATGCCAGATATCACCCTGAGTACTCTTTGTTTCATTAAGGTTTCTTTTATATTCAATCATGTATATGATGTAAAATTTAGTCTGAGTTGACATTCTGCTTTGAGAATTATATAAGTTAGGTTACTTGATGAATCTTCATGTATTTTTTCCATTCAATAACTAATACGTCTTTATTAGTAGCATAACAATTTAGTTGACTTTAATAATTACCGTACAATACGAAATTTTGAAGCAATTGCAAAGATTTAATGGAAAAATACAATTATTTTTTAGCACCTCAAATTCACGTTTAAATGTCTTTCCTAAGCGTTATTTGAGAGCTTCAATATGATTTAAATAAATTATGCGCATTTTTATTCAATCGAATTATCAGATATCTTAATGGATAAGTTGTTTGGCATAGCAAAAATTACGTTGTGAAGACCGTTTATTTCGAATGCTGAAGAATAAAATTCTATTAAATAAATAAACTGTGTACTTAATATTCGATAATTTAAGTCACATGTTGATCGATTGACATTGTTGCGAAAAGTCAAGTGAATAATAAATGGTAGTTTTAAACTGCGCCTCCAGTTACCAGCTTTTAAGAGTATTGATAAAGCAAGCGGTATATTTATATATATATATATCTACATATTAATGTCAGCTGTTACAGTTTCACTGTATTTTCAAATCGCTTTTCAAATTTCTTCTATAAATGCTTTGATACGCTGATAAGTTTAGTGATAGTTAAATTTATTTTTCGGAAGGAAAAAATCGTTGTGAATACATTTACTATACATAATTTAAAATTATGTTTCTATAGTTTATAGAGGCAAAGTTTAAGGATATTGAAATATACGCACGAGAAAACGCGTAAGCGGTGTATTTATGGCTGCCGTCATTGTGTTTAAATGACCATTTGTGAACGCTTGCCTCCTTTTATAAAAGTTTTTTATTTGAATATGAAATGAGGCATTTCAAATTCACATACAAAATTTTCTACAATATCCTGAATCTATCTTTCATTGAATTTTAGTTATTTTTAACTTATTTTATTCATATAATTTAATAATTTCAAATTATAAACAATATAAAGAGGAAAACAATCAACACGGGCAAACAATTTATTTTATAATTTAATTTTTTGTTTTCAAAAATAAACCTTTCAGCATTAATCATTCGCATTCATTGTTGCGGAACCCTTAAGTATTTTTATATTTAATATTTTATAGCTTGTTTTAAAAATAGAATGAGCAACCCTATACAAATGCAAATACTTAAAATTGAGTACATATTCTGCACTCTGAGAATGAAAAGCAGTTTTTTCATATTGTATTAATTATAAAAATTTGTTTCTCGTTTTATTTTATAATTATGTGAATTAAAGATAACATATTTTATTATTTATATAAAATATCATAAACACAATTAGTTATTTTGTAAAAAAGAAAGTTTCAGTAAAAGACTTCATTTAATAATATAAATAATAGGTACAAAATATTTATACATAGCTTTTTTATAGCTGAATGTTAATTATTCTTGTTGGAAACGTATAAATAAACTATTTTTTTCTACACACTATTGAAATGGCCGATATGGTTCATAAAAATAAGCATTTTGAAAATATACATCATAAAAAGACACAAAATTCTGTACTATAATCTGTGTAACAGTTTTTTTAAATTTAAATATGATGCCGGAAAAATCTGAATTATTATATTTTTCAGTTTGCGACATATATTTTCAGGATTTTTTAAAGTAGTGCCCTTTTATTATAACATACCCTAAGTATCATATGTCATTAGTAGTTGTCTGTCTTGTACTGCTAACTGCTACGCTATCATATTACTGTTGGATACCACCACTTGATGAATGGCGTAGCACATATTCTACGAAAAGCATTGTTCAACAGCTGTAGACGCGTCTCTTGTTCTACGCCAGTTTCCGTAGAGGAAAGCTGTTTATAAGTTGTAGACATTGTTTCAGGAAAGCTTTGTTGTTTAAGATGACTTAAGTTGACGCTTGATAGTGTTTACTTGGACATATTGTTAGTTTTGAAAGCTACGCGATCATATTCGACAATTTTAATGAGTTTGTAAAATTGGATTAGTTTATTTGAATGACACTATTAATGTGTTAATTAAATTTAACCACATAGTTGAATAAATAGTAATAAATGAATCGATTTCTATGATATTTTTATGCTTTCCCATTCACCTTATCTTATTCTAAGAACATAGAATAGTGAGAGCGTTAAAATAGAGTTCATCCTTGTTATTCTATACTTACCTTCTTTAACCACTTAAGCGCTAATATTTTTTTTAATTCTTAAAATAACACCATAGCACTCCAGCACTCTAATCGTTAAATGCTTAAGCTAACGATTTTCGACATCATTTATGGAATAAATATCAAAATTACGTTAAATTTACATATATAAAGTGTTTTACCCATTAGTAATGTATGCAATTAAATCAAAGTTTTTACAATGTGTTTTTCTTAAAGACTGTCAACAGCATGTGTTATTACGATTTTTTTACCAAGTTCTCTCCCAACTTGGTACATATGGTCTCATAATGGAGGTATCTAGACTTTATGAGAACTGCTTGTTACTCAGTTGCTCAACCTCTCTTTTTTCGAAGATAATATTGATAGAAGGATAACGTTAGAACAAGACTAATCGCTTTCACTATGTACCGTTTTTGAGGATTGAATGGGTGGGAAGGAGGAGTTTTAGATGTAACAAAAATGCATGAGTACGAAAAAAATCCATAAATCGATTGAAAGATCAATTTATGAAACTGACCGCACCGGGAATTCAACCCGAGACATCCTTAACCGAACCAATGACGCCACCAACTGCTCTACGGACGCCATCATGATTTATGATTTACGATAACAGAAAATAATATAACAATAATTTCTAGCATTTTTGTTAAATATTTTCTTTTTATATCTTGCTTTTATTGTATTATTTATGAACAATTTTAATAAATATATCCACGATTGAAAATGCATGCTTAGTTACAACAACACAATCCTGAATGATTCTTGTACGAAAATTTATATTTATTTTAGACTTATCTTTTAAATATTATAAAATATTTTTTTACACCGAATTTCTCTTCATTGGGCTAATTTAAATATTCTTGTTTTTCCAGACACAACACGAGAGAGAAAAAACAGGATAATCAACACGTCAAGCCAGTTTATCAAAGCGAAAACAGAAAAAAGTTCACGCATGCTAATATAAAAACACGATTCAGCTTTTAAAATGCTCTTACTTTCAATATGTGGTGCCTTTTATGTATAATAAAATATTTTAAGCCAGCTCAAAGGCTCTGAAAATTCTCGTTTAGTATTTTAAACGTATTTTTTACAAGACAAACGTATGACAAACATTCGCGGTAGATTTCTCAGTGGATGGAATACAAAATATAATTTTAAACTTTGTGTAAAAGCTCTCAAGTAATTAGCTTTCTGTGGTACAGTTTTTATTGTTAAATTTATACCGTCGTATACAGATGTCAGAAGTGAATACCAACTTTTAAAATTATTCATGAAGATTTATTAATTTACAAAAACTAATTCTTTTGAAATTGAGCTTGAGTTTATATTATTGAAGATATTAAATAATAATCAGTAATCGAAGACGTTATAAACTGTATACTAAAATTTGACTTTAATTGTATTTGTTGTGATATTTAAATGACATGGTGTGGTAATTAAAAGTGTTTGTGTGATGTTAAACTTATCAAATTTATGACAAAAGCAAAAATATGGTGCCTCATAGATCTTTGAATTTCGAAAGAGTAAAATCGATAGCTGATTATTTTGATATTGTAAATGACTCATTCGACGAAGAAGTGTCGTCTACAACGAAAGATTATGAATACATAAAGCAGAACTCGAGTGAATGGGGTCCTATACGAGACCCTTTGTACATCGTTGTCCCGATAACAATAATCTATGCTATTATTTTTATAACTGGAGTCATAGGAAACATAAGTACGTGTATAGTTATTTCAAGGAATAAATCAATGCATACGGCGACGAATTATTACTTATTTAGTCTGGCAATATCTGATTTGCTACTTCTCGTAAGTGGACTTCCGCCGGAAATGTACTATATCTGGTCGAAGTATCCGTATGTATTCGGAGAAGCCTTCTGTGTGATTCAAGGCTTCGCCGCTGAGACGTCTGCCAATGCTACGGTGTTGACTATCACAGCTTTTACGGTTGAGAGATACGTGGCTATTTGTCACCCATTTTTGTCACACACGATGTCGAAGCTTTCCAGAGCTATTAAGTTTGTGATGGCGATATGGCTGGTTGCACTCTGCTTGGCAGTACCACAGGTGAGTCAAACATTTTTATTGCTCCCCATTAAACCTCTAACGTAATGGGTTAATCATATTTTCATATTTGCATATTTATAAAGCGTACATATCCAATATCCATATCCAAGCTTTCAAACACAAATCCATAGATCGATTGAAAAAAATTGCCAAGCTATCTGCAGTAGGATTAAAGCCCGTGAGTGCCGTTACGAAATCCAACGGTTTTGATCATTCGGTTAAGGGCCCATCAATACCATACACGCAACCATCATGACAAAACTAAACATTAATTATTCAAACTAGAGAATGAAAATTGCAACACAAATTCTCTTACTTAATTATGAATTTTCAAGTATAGATCTAATTAGTAAACATGTTTCAAATTTATAAAATCAGATCTTTAGAAACCTCACCGAACAGTTTTTGTTTCAATAAAAACACACCGTATTGAAAAAGTTCAACTCATGTTTTGTTTTTTGGTTAAATTAAAAATCGTAAATTTGCCAAAATACAAAATTGCCATCCACGTACATATGTGTTGCGGTGGTGGTCGCTGAACAGAAATTATCCCTCTTCAGTTCAGAGATAAACAACCAATGGAGACCGAAGATGTTACGCAGTAAGATTATTGTTTAAATACATAAGTTTATATTGTAAAACTTTAATCGCTGGTGGAATTATTATAATTAATAATAATTATTAAAACACAATGGAAACACCACTTTATATTTTGTAATGGTAAATTGATAGGTTATTGTAAAGTGGACTGTGGTTTTTATTGACTATATGCGGAATATGGTTCAGCATTCGGGCTTCCAATCCCGAGGTCCAAGTCAATTAGTCAATCCATTAGTTCCAGAATTTCGGGATTCACTATAAATTATAAAATAATTCATATTCAAAATTAAACTCTTTCTGATTACTTACAATGTGCCAAATGGTTTGTTTATGTACAATTTTACATACTATTTTATAATACCTACATAATTAAAACGTGTGTTGTGGCCTTCTTCTTTCTCATATTTAGTAACTATCGTACACAGGGACAGATAATTTTGACAACAATTTACTTTATTGTTTTCTATTTGCATTATTTTATAAAAAAAATCTCAATAAATAAAAAAAGCATTGACCATTCCAATTGAATTATTTAATGATAAAAGAATATGATTTGAGATGAAAAAAAAATGTTTTAAACATACAACTATTCAAAATTTGAAATTACGCTTAAAATCTCGGGATCATAAAAAAGGTCCGGGATTAGATGGACTATTTACGATCACATCCTTTACGAATGCCCAGATAAAAATAACGAAAAGGGAACAAATACTTAAAATGAAGCGATATAACTATCACTAGGGTATGTCAAACAGACACACTGATATCTTTCAAGCAAGCACGAAAACAACTAAATTTTACTCATAAAACATGTTCCCTTATTCAGTTCCCGTATATCTTTTTTCACTGGGCTTATTTAACTGCTAGCTGCCAAGTCTTTAAAAATGAGTTTTTGTTGCTTGTTTTTATACTGTAGAATGTAACTCTTAAAAGTGTATGAAAACATATCATTGAATGGTGCTGCGTTCGCTTGATGGATGAAACGATTTATAAAAATTACAATTCTATTTTAACATGGATAAATCATTGATTTTTGTTTATTTTAAAACTTGACGCTATTACTATTCTTACCACACTGCAACCAAGCTGGATGGAGGTAAAAATGAAGGCTTATGCTCTTTTTATATATCCGGGTATCTAGGACATCCGGAAAGTTCACCGAATGCAATTCACCGAGTGAAAAATTCACCGTGGAGCAATTCTTCAAAAGGATAATTCACCGATTCTACAATAATAACTACATTAGAAAATAGTACAGTGTCTTGCAATCAATGAACTCTCCTAGAACTATAATAATTATAGTACCGGAATCTTCAGGCTTAATTCGAGTAATTGATTGAAACCGTAATTGAAATACAAAATCAACGTTTTCAGTATGTTATGAATCGATCCTTCAATTTTTGAAAGCTGTTTTAAAAATAAAACTACTATAACCGACTTCAAATTTTTTTGTAAACAACTTTACTGTAGGCACTATACTTTTACTGTAAAATACAATCATTTAATTATAATGCCCTCAGTATATTCCTCATTCGGATTTGCATCTTTTACATTGACTACTTGTGTAAACTTGAAAACATATCTTTAAAAAGTTTAACTTATTAAAAAGTATGAAAGAAGTAAATAATTGACTATCGCTGATGTAAATGATTTATGACACTCGGCTATTGGTAGACCTCGCGACGCAGCTTCGCCGACCTTACTTTATGAATAAGTTGGGTTTGAACCCTGGCTGACCCCAGGCGTAAAAAATGGCGGTCAGGAACCTCTTTTTGGAACGATACCCATTGAGAAATAAACACGGAATGCTCCCAGATTGTAGGGCGAGTGTTTTTTAAGGACTACGATGGGAATATTTTCGGGAAACCTTCCGACGTTATTGGTCATATCTTAATTTACGAGTGTCTGAAGTAAGTCATAAATTACATCATCGAAAGTTTTATGGGCCGTTTTATTATTTTTTAAGGACAGCATTTTAAGAGTAAAGTGTGACACGTAATATATAATATATAACTTTTGCCCAAGAACTGCTTTCAGTACAATTTCTTCATTATAACCAGTGCTTAAGTGGAGGGTATATAGGGTTATACCAGAGGGTATACGTCGTATAACCTCTGAGATTTTCCTAGATCTAGTGTATGTATACCCTCTGGTAAAATCGGACCGAAAATACATTGCTTTTTTAGTAACAATATTGATAACGTCCCTTTTGTCTATCAAAAAAGTTTACCATTATAAAAGTGTCTCATTTTGCGCGTTGCAGAGTGCACTATTGCATTATTGATGCGTATATCTGAGATAATCAGATTTTATAATTCACTGTACCGTACGAAATAATACGGAGATATTATATTGAATATCAATCAGTACATATAACATAATATAGCAAATTTTACGACTGCGGCATTGACTGCTATTATTTTACATACAAAATACTGACTACGCTATTTTTTTACTCAATGTGTCTTTTTAAAAACAAATAAAGCTTGTTTATTATAAATTTAATATTTTATATGATGTCGTATGTGCAACTGCAGGCTTAATTTTAATAAAACTTCAAATAGATTTTTTTATGAACATAGTCAATGTTGATACATTTACAATTTAAACTGTATTTTAGTTTGTCCTAAGGCTCTATTAAATGTATTTAAGTGGTAGTTACTAATATAATATAACTTCTTTGTAAAAAAAATACCACAAAAAAACTGAAACAAAAATAATTCTCTAATAATAAAATTTAACTAGTGCACATTTGTAAGTGCAAGTTCACTTGTGTCAATGTACTTAAATATATCGCCGAACATTAAACAATTATAAAACTTCATTTAACGGTCATACAAATATTTTTTTAATTTTTTAGGTATTCCTTTGTGCTGCAGTCGATAAATGTTGTATACAATTATTATTTCTATTATCTATACAGTGTGCCATCTTTTACGAAGTTGATTCCCAGATGGCAGGTTTTTTTGGTGGAGGTCTGCCAAGGGAATTAATGAATAACGTTTATATTTATAATATTTTTTATGAAGATAATGCCGCTCGAAAAGCAAAAGAGAACTTGTTGCATTTTGGCGGCATTGAGTTATGAATGAGTTTTGAAATATAGTAATTCATTTATACTTTTCATACAACGTATGTTATTGTTCCATATTTCCAACGATATTCATAGCGCATATGAAATAAAATATTTATGTTATAAATACTATTGCCTTATGGCTTCATGACACGAACATAGTATGAAATATTTTTGTTAAATTTAAATTCATTATCCGAGCCCCGCCCGAGCCCGAATCTGAATTGTCAATACCAGCCCTACCCACGGGCCGGGCTGGGTACAGATCCGCGGTTCAAGCCCAGACCCGTGCAGACCTCTAATTTATAATGATACTTATATACCAGTTTCAGTATATTTCCTATGACTTTTAAGTTGTAAGTCTTAGTATTTGAAAGAATTTATTTAAAATTATAACAATTTTTTACATAATTGTGACTAAAAGTTTCTTGAAAATCCAAAATTGATTGATAACAAGAAATATTTTAATTTCATCTCGATCTTTGGGTAATACAAAAGTTTCCTGTGATTTAATCTTTATTTCAAATTACTCCGATTCACGCATGTTTTCCCACTAACCAACTCTTAAAACACACAAAGTGCTCTTTTTTCAAAGCTCAATAATTTTTGCACAAGTGCCCTTTTAGTTTTTGGGTCCATGAAAAATAATAAATCAAATAAACAAATTTTCAGAAACAATGACAAATAATTATGCTCTCATTACTTCTTAACTTACGATACGTGCCTCATTTTTTATAAGCATATATTTTCATAAATAAAATTATGTTTTGTTGTGATGTAAGCTTTATGTGTAATAACTGTTTGGTGGTGACCTTAACGACCTTATTAAAATTGCTACCTTTTACACGTCATAAAACACATGTTACGATTCGGGTTTCCCTCAAGCAAGTGACGGACGGTTACCGAATATGGTGTGATTTTTCATACGGTTATATTGTGAGAGACTTTTGTGGAATAAATTTCTTTTAATTATAGTACAGTTTCTAAAATATATCAAATTGTTGAAAAAACCAGTAGAATAGCAGGGATAAACTTTTATTATAAAATTTTATTACATATTGAAACTGGTTTCTTTTACATTTTTATTATTTGAGAATATTTTGTTTTTATGAAATGCCATCAATAATAATAGTTACCATATTTCCGCTAGATCTTTAATTAAACAAAAATTCTTTTAAACGTTTCAAAGGTATTTTAGTATGATATATTCATACGTACATACTTACAAAATAATAAAAACAAACAATTAATCACTGTTAACAGCCGTCAACTGTAGATAAGACGAACGCTTTCAGACGTTTTTTCGTTAAAACTTAAAATTAAAGAAACAGTTTTCGTAGTGTGTTATGTTTACCTTGATTGATTTGCTTATAAAAGCACTATCGTGTTTTAAATTTTGCGATATTATAACAAAATATTTTTCGACAGACGAAACTGTTACTTAAAGCTTTTAATATTTGGAAGTACAATTCAATCAATAATATTTATACTGCTTCACGTAAATGTCGGGTCTGTAGCTGAGTGTTAAACGTAGTCACTTTCAGTTTTGGTGTACAAAGTCTTGGATCCTTGTAATATCACTTTCATGAATTGGTTTAAAAATCGTTGTCTGATGTTTGAAGGTGTGGGTTTCTGCCAAGTTTACATTCCTTCCAACCATCTCATTCTTTGAAAACTGGGGCAAAGTTAGAGTGATTAGCTACCCACTAATCCTGCCATAGACTCAGTTTCCCATTCCTACACTTTTTGAGTGGAAACTTTTAAATATTGATTTTTTCTACTTCTCAAATCTTATCTAAAGCTTATACTAGCCCACTAGTAAATATTATACTAGCCCACTCTTAATCCCAGGATTTAAAAAAAAATTTTGGGCAACTGACAACCCTTAAAGTTCACTTATATCAGGAGCTGCTAAAATACTCGCTTGTAATTCTGTATGAGAAATGTAAAAGCAAAAACAAATAATTTCATATTTGGTCAAAATCTATCAAAAAATATGTAAATATACTATAAATCATTTTATTTAATATGCAATGATGTATAGCTTGTTAAACCCGAAAAATACATCTGAAAAAAGTTTTGAAACGCATGTCACGGATATAACAAGCAGAAACTGTCAAGTTCAATGACGATATATCCGATTTCATTTCGTTCATATATATCGCAATAGGCAGTTGATTGGCCTATAGAAATATCCATATTGTTCTTAATTGAAACTACAATACGATGGAAAAACTGAAACCAATGATTTTATTCTAAAACTCAAAAATATTGCAAAGCGGACATGTTTGTTTTTGCTTTTAGACAATTCATATGCAATAATTTTGGAGCAAACATATTTATTCAGACTTCCACGTATGAGAAGATGGGTTTTTTTTATAATGACTACGATATATAGAACATAAATATAATAAAGCTTTCGTATTAATCATTTTTCAAGTATAGTAACCTTCAACGTTATCAATTCACAATTTAATAGTCAAAAGCTAAAAAAATGTTAAGAGATAAGGCTATTTATATTTAAAGTTGAAGTTTGTACACAGGTATGCAAAATAGACCTTTACCCATTAGCATAAGGCCATCATTAGCTAAACCAAGATATATCTTGCTACATTACTTAAATATTGACCTTTTTACTATTTTACTTAAATTATTCTCGTCCATTTTCAAGCTTGAAATATCAAATTTAATGTTAACTTACTTTAACGAGCTCTGGTTAACGTTTAATGGTTGTCCTGAAAAAAATTAAATCCACTTCGCGATGAAAAAACGTTATCCTTTATCGATTATTTTAAACAGCGCCGAAAATGACATTAAAAAAGCCATAAAAACATGATACAGTTTTTATACCTGGGATCAAAGCAATTATATTATATTTTTTCAAGTACCAATAAATTTTAACAGTATCTTGTCCAAAATTACAACTTTAATCTCTTAAGATAAATGTAATGTTGCTTATGTATTGTAAATAATTTCTTATGATGTCTTATAATTTTCATACTGCTATTTATTTGTAAATTACAAATTACAATATATGGCATTGCAGATGACGCCAATGCGCCATGCACTTATACAGTACGTATAACAAAAATAATATTAATAATAAAACTTCTTTAATAATTTAGCAAATAATAATGGGAATAAGGAATATTGTTAGCATATAAATTCAAATAAGAAAAAATATCTAATGGTGACATCTATAAACAATATATTGATCAGCGAAACGGCCCTTGCAACTAGCGACTCATATGACCGACACGAAGAATATTTTTTAAGAAAAACCTATTTTAGTGGCCGTCTTAGTTGGACGAATGCTTTGCGAGTGTGAGACGGGATCTCGTAGCTTGAAAATATCAATCGTTCTCCGCCAACGGGAGTGCCCTACATGAGAGATAGAGGTATGGATTGGCGCGGCTTTGGTTCATGGACCGGCCCGTAGGCCGGGATCGGGCGGGTAAAGGCAATTCAGATTCTGGCTCAGGTCAAGCTTGGGTAAGGAATTTAAATTTAATAAAAATATTTCGTACTACATTCGGGTCATGAGTCAGCCATAGGGCAATAGTATTCATAGCTCAAATAATTTATTTCACATATGTTATGAATATCGTTAAAAATATAGAAACAATAACATATATTGTTTGAAAAGTATAAATGAATTAGTATAATAAAAAAAAATCACCTCTCAATAGAGCCGAGCCCGAGTCTCAATATCACACTCGAAGCCCAGATTTATTTTTCCGCCCCGGAAAAAACCGTGTGCCGATATGGTGGCAAGCGTGTCAAATGCCACCTCGCCGCCTCACGCTCGCAAAACTTTGTCCACTTAATTTGTAGCGTTATGTTTCGGCCAGGTAGCCAAATGTGGGAGCATGTACGTTTACAGTTTTGAGAATTTCAGGATTATAAACTCGACCCCGAAGAATAAAAAAAAATGCTTTCAATCGAAAACGATCTTCAAGCTCCAAGAGAGTGAAAAAATAGCATTCCTAAAAGAAATTTGGTTGGCTAGTACTCTTTCAGGGAATTATTAAAGAGAAAATATTTAAATTTTTTGAAATAGAAATATCGTAGAAATTTCTTATGAATTCGCTCCAATTTCAACTTTGTATTATTACAATTACAATTTTAAATTTGGATTATTGAGATTTTGTACACTTCCATGTATTTTGTCACTAACGACCCGTCAAAACCCACAATACTATTATAATTGTAAAATCACTGGTATTTCTAAAAGTAGTTGAAAAGCGTCAATCGCCTTCGGCAATACGCCACTCTGTTAATATGGTGTTTACAAAATAAGGATTAGGGCGATTTCCGAAATTTTAACTCAGGTATCGGTGTGGCTCTCATACGTATAATGTATTGCCTCGTAAATGATATTTGTCGCATTTGTATCTTCTATATAAGCGTTAGACACTGTTTACTGTCTCTCAGTTCGAGTCCATTCGTGTGCTCGAATGCCTGAAGATGCCGAAAGGCGAAACCCGGGTCGTTAGTGACAAAATACATGGAAGTGTACAAAATCTCAATAATCCAAATTTAATATTGAAATTCCATCAAGCACCCTCAGTCGATGTCTTAAATTACAATTTTGTTTTACTAGCTGCGTTTTCTAGAGTTCTTATTAAAGTTTTCGAGTAATCGAGTGGTTATTAGTTATATTGTATATGAGTGGGGGGCAAACAACTCCAATTCCCAAATAGATAATATGATGCATTAACTTTGCAGGTGTTGGATTAAGGATTTAAAGTTAAGCTATTTAATGATGCTATAAATATTGTCCAATCTCCTCAGTCAAATTCTGAAAATGGGGAATAAAGACAGCACCATTTTTCTACCATTCCAAGTATTAAAACAAAAGCTTAATAGACTGCCTTAGAAAATCTTTAAAATACTTTATTAGTAGCTCATGTGATTTATCCTACTGTATTGAGCATAGTAGCTGAATTATTATTTTGAAGGAAGTTCAATAAATAAATCTACACGTAATAAACTTAGATAAGAGAACCCAATTTCTCTCAGACGTGTTCAATTTAAAAAATGCGTAATGTTCAGCACTACCCTTTAACAAAAGAGCAGGTAATGAATTTTCTGCGTGTCAAGTAAAAAAAATATTAACGTTATCTACCATTTCAGCAGAAAGATATAACACAGCGATAGCATTATTTACGTTGGTTAAATTTAGCAACAATAAATTTGTTTTAAAAAAATAAAGGTGACAGTGCTATAATTTGACTTTAAAGAGAATGAAACTTTAAATTTTGTACAAAATAACATGCAATTAGAAAGAATATAAAAAACATTTTTTTTTTGTTATACTAACGTATTTTGCCAATGAACAAAACTGGTTTCGCTTATTACACGTTTTATTAACTGCGTTTAATACCTTTTACTGAAACATGCGTTTAATACGTTTTAATACCTTGACATTTCGTCTGATCATCAAATATCTCTCATTTTAACATTATTTAATAAGCGACTATTTGAAAAAAACAATAATTTTATTTTTACTCTTATTTCGTTAAAAAGATGATCGAATGGAGAAAATTTTCAAAATATTTTCAGTCGCAATATACCAATTTGATTATTTTTTTTTCCAAAACGTTAGGTTTGACTAATGACTCTGTACAAAACTATTTCTTGAAGTAAATTTTGAATGTAATTACATACATACGACACGTTTAAGGCGTTAACTGTTAATTCTTGATGGAAAAGCATTATATTTAAAGTATAAAATACAATATGTTATGTACTAATTCCGCGTTTTAATAATGATCAGAACCGGATTCGTTCATCACTTGATAATGATCGGAATAAGTGAAACCAGTCCTGATCATTATAAAACAGTAGAAATAGTAAAAAAAAACATATTTTTTAATTCATACGAGAGTCAATCACAAAAACTCAGGGTATCCATGAAATAACAATTTCAAACAGAAACTGGAATAAAATAAAAATTTAAGTGCGTCAGTGAAACTAAAATGGATTTCTTGAGAGACAAATCTATTTCAATGACGTGGTATACTTTTTCTTGTACAAATATTTTCCTTGATTTTATTGAACGTCGTAAATGTTGATTTATTGTTATAGATTCGTTGAAATACATTTTTTTATAAAGTAATTTGGGTTTTAATAAACAAATTTAGTTTCCAATTATATGGCTACAGAATTAAAAATGAGTTGATATCTTTCTTTTACAAACTGTTTTATACCTTTTCGAAAATTCGTATTTGCTTTCAAAGATTTCGAATCATTGAAAGTAAATATGTCTTTGATGATGTGACAAACTCAATTGGCATGCGCTATTACGCTTGTATAGGTCAATTGAAGTAGGTATAAATGTATTCATATATTATTCATTCCTGAAATATAAATGATTAATGAATATTAAATTACATTACATTAGTACCTGCTTCTTTTCAGTGAAAAACTTTTTTAACGGAATTAAGAGTACATTTTTATTGAATACATCATTTTGGAAATCTACCACTAAATGATAGATTAATTTCAACAAATGGTAAAAACATATTCTGAATATTTTTATTTGAAAACTTTGGAGTGATGTCCCTCTAATGAAATATCAAATAAGAACAATACGACGAGTATTTGTTGAAAATCCAATCACTGAGCGTCTCTTATATAAGAGGACAGAGAGATTTTGGTAATTTTTATTTAATTGCATTCACTTTTATGTGAAAATGTAATGAAAAACTTATTTTAAAACCATGTCAGTTCCCAATGTGAAGCATATGACCTTCTAATCGGGGTATTTTAAAAGAATAATACGTAATCTTATCTTTTTCTACGAGTACTAGATGTACCAATAGCTCAACCTCTACTTTTCTAATAGATAAGGGATGGAAGGATAGGGTAGAACAGGTTTAATGGTTAGCTAATCCCACTTGCTGCACCTCGTTTTTAGAATCAAATGGGTTGGTGAAAATTTTAGGAAATTTTAATATTTATTAATTCATAAACATTTTGAATACAGGGTAATGGATCAATCGATAAAACAGTTTACTTAAATATTCTGGCCCTTGATAGTGCAACTGAATAAAAGCTTTATAACACCCAGTAACGGCAATCGCTATTGTAATGAATTTTTTTAGATCAAAGTATTACCTGATATAAATAGCTGTAGGGTAATAAAGGTATCAATCAAATTAATCACTAATAGGAAATTGACAATCTTACCCTATGTGGTTTTATTTTAAATACGTCTAAAATTTTAGCGTAGAACACCACATTTTTCATTTTGAAATTTAAAATTATTTAAGTGTAATAATCGATGTCTAAGTTATAGTATAAAAATACCATAAGGTGTATATGTGTCATATAACAACGCTTTGCTTATGAATAATCTAAGGTTTTAACATTCTTGTATAATTAAATAAAAATAAATGGTCGAATTTGAGAAATACTCCTCTATATGTAATGATAGTGTGTTTGAATAGTTGAAGGACATTTTTTGCTGTCTGCGCCATTTTATTTCTAAGTTCATGGAAGCACAATAAAGAGCAATTTTTCTTCTCTGCAATAAGTTTCTCATTGCCGGATTCAATTTGTCGAGGTAATTGATATACATGCCTGAAAGTCCCTGTCAACAAAAAATAGCGTTCAGCAGAACAATTTACGACTTATTCACGATAAAACAGAATGTCATCAACATAAAAGATACAGAAGAATTTTGTGTTACTGAGGCTTACTTATGATAATATGTACCATTAGTTTTAAATGTAAATACATATGATTACTACAGGAGAACAATCGTGTCAATCACATGATTCAATGTAATCCAATTTAATTTTAATTAAAAATCATTGTATACCGGTTTAAGTGTCAAAAATGATGTATTTGCTGAATGTAGCGATTACTTCGTCAACATTCCCTTTAACCTTCTAGGAGTCACTAATTAATTATGGACGTGCTATGAGGAGTGAGTTTTTTACATAAAAATTTGATGAATGATGCAATATCGATGTTGTGTTGCTTCGGAAAAATGCTATTTTCAAATTATGAAATAATATACACAGAAGTCCACTGATGACATTTTAATACTTTTTCAAGCATAAATCACACACACAAACACATATTACCATACTGACGTATATGTACGTCCATACTTCTTCGCGGAAAAATCTCGGCGACGTAAAAGTACGTCCATTCTCCCAGAAACGTTAAATAAATAATGTTTATTCTTGTTATAGGATAAAATAACGAAGTATTTAGTTCTATAATTTTTTTATCAGGTAGCTTATGCTATTTCGGCTTTACACCATTGTCAGAACTATACTTAAATTTAAAAATAGCTAAGTAAAAATAAGTTTAAGTATAGTTCTGACAATGGTGTAAAGCCGAAATAGCTATAAACTACCTGATAAAAATTTTGTAGAACTAAATACTTTGTTATTTTATCCTATTATAACGGAGTTCTACCAAGTAAATGCCAATAAAAAAATTTATCCTTGTTCATACGAAATTAGAGTTGTCTATATTTGCTTCCTTAATCGGTGTCACAAGTAGTAAAAAAACATTTTTTTTTACCTTTAGTCTTATCTTTTTTTTACAAAAATTTATATATTTCATCCCTATAATTTACTAAGGGTGTATTGCTTTATTGATATTTTTTTAAAATTAATTGATAAATTTTAAAAAAATCTTTTTTTTTTCAGAATAAAGCATGTAAATAGTTTGAGAGAGAAAAAGAGCCTTTTGTGCAATCTATGCGTTCAGACAAAAACAATCAAATTTAATTATTTATTTTTTTAATGTGCATTCAGGATTTAAGCTTTTATGGGAGCTCCGTGATTGTTGGAATACAAAATGGCTCGAGTGTTTCCGCTGTGAGTAAATGTTGCATGAATGGAATTTAGCAATTCCTTCTTTGAAAGTTTGGAAAGATTACAACTCCAGAGAAAATAACAATATAATGATGCAATCTGCAAGTGATTTAATTCAAGTAGAAAGAGTCCTATAAACACCAACGCCTATGATATCAAATGTTAAATTGAAAAATATGTCAATCAATTAAATGGCCTTTTTCCGAAACCTTATAAAAACAACTGCCAAAGTAATTTACTTAACATCACACAAATTATTTTAGTGAATCTGGTTTGTAATTGTAATTTTAAAAATAAAATATGTCAACATTAAATATGAGCCAATGAAAAGTGGGGTAAATAAACTGATATTTTTTCAAAAAATGGGTTAGTTGCTTTTTGGTATTCTGCATGACATAAAGTATTATAAAATTGAAGTGACATAAGTAAATACAGGCTGCAACAGTATTTTGTAAGAACAGTAAAGTGTAAATTAATGTTATTAGTTTATTAACGTAAAACTTTAGAAAAACATGTTTCACCATTTTGGTACACTTCACCACTCGAAGGCTCATATTGTTTTCGATGGATTCGGCGGAAACTTTGTGAAAATTCGTTTTTAATAGAACATTAAAATTGATAACTTAGTTATTACACTGGCTGTATAACTACATGTGGCACGTGTTTCGCTTCTTTAAGAAGCTTCTTCAGAATAATTATATCGCAATGTTATTTATTTCTAAAGTAAACAACGTTTCTAATTATCAATTTAAAAATTAAGGGTTAGGTGGGTTTATTTTCTTATACTGGATGTAGGGAGGTAAATAAAACAGATAGCTTACCACTATTAAACTTTTTTCCCTTGGTATTTCACCTCCAAGTTTAATAATTATTAGTGTTATGGTTACAAATAGTATTATCGTTTGTGTCTTACCCCCACCCTATTTTCATTAGAAGGAAATAAACCCACCCAACCCTTCATTTTTGTTGATACTTAGAATCATTGTTTGCCTTAGAAATTAATAACCTTGCGATATAGTTAGTATCATATATTATTATTGTTTAGATCTCTCAAGTGTATTCACTAAAATCCCAATATTCTGACACGATTTTGATTTTCGAATTAATTTAATATCTTCCTCTACGCTGTGTTGCTAAGTGATATATGGAAAACAGTAGTGAGCGTTGAAATAATTTTGTTTACGTTCCGTAGTCCCAAATCAAAACAAAATTCTGTACTTACTTAAGAAGTTAATGCTGATATGAATAGAAATGTTTCGTGGAGCAAAAATTGATCGTAGTAAGGTGGAGAATAAACAAACAACGTCTACGGACGAATAAAGTGTTGGTATAATTTAAGTTAAATTCCCTGTTATTCTAATACAAATAACGATATTTGGAATCGTTTAAATTTTGTACATTTCCATGCATTTAATCATTTAACGACTCGGGAATCGCGTTTCGGCATTTTCAGACATTCGAGAACATGACTGAACGCGATCTAACAGTGAGTAAATAGTTATATATGTAAGACAAATTAAGAAAAATATGTTCATTTATTCTAGAAACTACGACGATTCCTGAATTTATTTTAATACTGATTTGATAATAATGACTTTTTACTTAAATTAGAAAAATAATCCCATAAACCATTACAAATTCATACGATTTATCGTATTTCAAAAAATAAAACACAATTCATTTCTACTACCTCCACATGTTTTTAATGATCAGGAACGGTGTCGCTCATCACGAGCATTATCAACTTATGTGTTGCTCGTGATGTGCGAAACCGATCCTGATCATTAAAAACATGTGGAAGTAGTACAAATATATTGTGTTTTATTTTTTGAAATGTAATGTCTTTCCACCAAGAATTGGCAGTTAACACCTTAAAAGTGATTTATCGTATGCTTATAATTTATCGAACAGTTATCATTAAAACCTAATTAGGAAAAAATATATAACATAAAAATTACTAATGATTTTAAATTGGTGAGTGTTGTAAGGGCAAACATCAGATGACGATTTAATGTGTAATTCTTAGTGGAACGGCATAATATTGAAAAAAAAATTGTGTTTGTACTAATTCCACATTTTTATAATGATCAGGACTGATTTTTCTTATTGCAAGCATTATCAACTGATGCTTTCAGGTGATGCATTATCAGTTGATCAGTTGATAATGCTTGTGGCTAGTGAAACCGGTTATGATCATTATGCAAATATGGAAGTAGTACAGAACAAATTGTGCTTTATTTTTAAAATATTAGATTAAGTATTATTGTATGAGTTGCATTATTTTGATTGCCGGAGTAGTTTATGATTATTTTACGAACTCACGTAAAGTATACTATAAGCAAAAGTTCGGGGGATTAAGTCGGCCAAAATTGGTTAGCTATTTAACTTATTATTGTTCATAGGTTTGAATTACAGTTTGATGATTTGATTTTTCAACCGATGTATGGTGTTGTGCTTGAATAAGTGGGTGTCTGTGGTATTTAAATTCCCTGTAACCATAAGACCATAATCCATAAGACTATTAAAAACGAGGCGTGGCAATAGCGATAAGCTTATTACTGTTATTCCTATATTATATTTATTCTTCTATCCTTACTTTCTCCAGAAAATAGAGATTGAGTGACTGAGTAACAACCAATGGGACACCTACTGTTGAGATAATCTCCATTACTAGCCCATATGCTCTTTTTTCAGAACTATCTTTAAAATATTTTAAAAAAACGTACAATTTTTTGTTTTCTTTCGTTGTATATAATATATACTATATACGTTGGATATTGTTTTTTGAGAGCCACATGAATGAATTAATACTAATTTATTTTTTCTCGATTTTATCTATAGGACATACGATAATAATTAAAAGTTATTTTTCTCTTACGATTTTTATCTTTTCATAATAAAAATATTTATTTCAGAGCATTCAGAAAAAAATCCGTTAGCTGTGTGAATAGGAGCGAAAATTATTGATAATATAAAAGTGGCCTTGCTTTTGGGCACATTTTATTTATTGATAACAAATTTTATAAATCAATTCAAATGTAACGTAAAAGAGTATGATGTTGGATATTGACATTAAGTAAAAATTTACTGATAATGATTAACAAACAGACTATAAATTTCTGAGAAAAAACCTACAAAATATGAACATATTATTATATGGGTGTCGTAAATAATTATTGCTTCACTAAATATTGTAATATATTTCTCCAAGGATTCAAAGTAAACGGTTACAAATTTATTATATGTTATAATGTTAATAGTATAATTTATGTATCTCGTCAGTTTGTTTGCTAATTACCTCGATAATAATATATTATCATTAAATAAACGATGTAAAGTTTTAGATTGTTCTGAAATCCCAACATTTGTGAATCAATTCCGGTATTTATTTATGATCCCCAAGTGTCTATACCTATGCCCTTCTAAAACAAACAAATTCGAAAGTCAATATAAGAACAATGTAATAAAAAAATAATAAAGTATTCAAAATATATAAACTTGGTTATATATTAACACGTGGTAAACCTTCAAATTTATATTACACAGACAACACAGAATAGAAAAAAAATATTTATTTATACTCCAGTTTTTGTGAACCTGCTGGTAAAAATCAGTTTTTTTTCAATTAATTATTGTAATGATAAATGAGTCGACTTGAAATGTGTTTTCAAAATTAACTCAGCTTTTGATTTATAAAATAATCGATACGCTTCTTGGCCACTGAAAATTATAATCAATACAATTCATTAATTCTTTCACTGCACTATGTGATACTGTAGATCAAGTAACACAGACCATTTTTATATTGAAACTATCGATAATTTGTCAAAATAAAAAAAATTCGAAAATATAAACGAAATCGCAGAATAAATTAAATAAGTTTTTTTGCTGAATTTTCTTTGCCAACGACACACTAAGGATGCTTTTTCTTATTTTTCGTGTTTTTTGTGGGAAAGTAATTATTTGAAAAGATTTTTTTTCTTTCAAATATTCTTAAGTCGTTTTTCTTGTAAATAAAAATGAATTTAGCCTTTCCGCAAATTTTCAACCAAGACAGTTTTATTTTTGTATTTTTTACTGTGCAACAAAAACAAAAAAAACCTTCTTTTACGATTTTAAAAATAGCTTGCGACGTAGAACGTAAATGCCGTAAAAAGAGTCTTTGATTCCCAGAAGAATAAGTGTGCAAACCGATTTTTTTGGTCCAGACAGGATCGTTCTTTGACTTTTATACTATCGTCTTGAATAGGATCTCTGTTTTTTTTCTAATTTTTGTTTGCTGTAAATAAACACGATGTTTGCATTTTATAACACTTGACGATAGCATGTTACTAAAGTAAATTTAATAAAATTCTGACTATTCTAGCACTTTAACTACTATTGCTAGTTACATTGACAGTTTACACTTACACTTACATTATGTGATGCTTAAAAGCAAAAACCGATATATCAACTTTGCAACGATAGTAAGTACGCGACGTTTTTATATAAGTTTGAATGAAAGTTTATTTTTTTATCGAATGTATTTTCAATTCATGAGTCAATCGCTAATTGCAGTAATTAATAGTAAAATACATCCGAATTTTCTTGTAACTATTTTTTAATTTGACAATAAGTTTGAATATTTTTTTCATTAGACGTTTCATTCAGATTATCATTATATATCGTCGTTGTTATGGAAGAAGACACTAACTAAAAAATACTAGTTTTTGTGTAATTTAACTTTGAAGCTTTTTAAATGTTTGAAATGATATACCTTCTTTCATTTAGTTTGTAAGTATAATTTATAAAATTGAGTGTGTTCTTTCATACGGTAAAGATTGAAATAAGAAACATTTCATAAGAAGACACTTACTCAATATGTCATTTTTTCGATATAGTGTTTTCTACCAGAACAGTGACGTTATTATGTAAAGTGACTTATAGTATTTTTTGTTTGATTATGAAAAAAATTAAAAAATGCTTGAAGATGCCGAAAGGCAAAACCCGAAAGACAGTGACGAAATACATGGAAGTTTATAAAATCTTAACAATTCATACACATATTTCTACGTTTAGCCCTTAAAAAAAACACAACCAGTTCTAATAAAACAACTTAAAAACAAAAAAAATATTTTGATATTTTTTCAAAAACTTTTAGGACAGAAATGGTAAAAATAATTTTAACACTGACTGCGATCACACATTCCACAACAATCGTACATCGTATAGAAGGCTTACACAGATCCTTTTCTTAAAACCCCTAATAAATATAATGTGATATCGCTCAGTTAGTGTTTTCTTCAGTTGATAGGATTCCTTTAAATGTCGTCATAAAAATACCTTAATTCTACTTCTAACAGCATGCTCGATTTTCTTTTCTGAAATTCCATATCCCACGAAAATCCCCTCTTGATATAAAGATCAAATAGACCTGATAGAGATGGTTTTAGTTGCTCTATGATTTCCCAACTGATTTCGGCGAATAAATCTCCCCATGCGTATAGCGTCTGACACTCAAATGTACGAATTAATATGAGTTATTACAAAGATTAATTTTCATTATTACGTAAGATAACAGAAGGTTGCGTAATTAATTAAGTAATTTGACAATTAACTGTACGGTATGTAATAGTTACGAAGGGTTAAAGTTGTTGATAACATTTCGATAATATATAAATATTACAGTATATTAAATTTATAACCATGACTTGCGGTTTTCGTACCTTGTACTTATAAAATGACAGAGTAACAGGTCTGCATTAAGTTTACGCAACTCATGGCCACATTTATGATGTTTTTCTACGAGAACTACTTGGTCCTCAGTTTCTCAACTTCTCTTTTGAGATTAAAGTAGGAAAAAGAAGGATAGTATATCGTTTTTCCATACTTACAAGGTTCCAATTAAAATCCTGCTTCCAACTAGAAAAAAAGCGTAGAAGGAAAATTTGTTATTGTTGGTCATTGTAGAGAAATAAATAAAACGTGTGATATTGGACCAACGAACTTGTATTAAAGGCTTTGTAACAAAACATCTCAACAAGATAAAGAAAAATGTTTCCAGAAAAACCATCAACATTTTTTTTCCATGTCCGCTCCTAACGTGGAGAATATGACCTTCTAATTTAGGTATCTCAGTAGATTTTTTTTCTACGAAAACTGCTTGTTACTCATTTGCTCAACGTCGCTTTTTCGAAAAGAGTAGAGATAAAAGGATACGGCTAGGACAGCACTAGTGGTTAGCTAACCGCTCTCGCTACGCCACGTTTTTGAAGATCGGATGGGTAAAAGGGAGTTTTAGACATTACAAACAATCAGACTACGAACAGAAATTCATAAATCGATTGTAAGATCAATTTATGAAAACTTTCCGCACCGGGAGTTGAACCCGAGACATCCGTGCGCTACGGAGCTGACATTTACGGATTAACATTTATGAATGATTTTTTAAAATGTATTTGCTTGTTTCTCTAATATCATCTTTAAACCATTTTGTTGTATATTACAAGCCAATAATAATAGTACTATTTATTTCGCGATCACCCTATAAACCGACTTAGGTACACAAATTCGAAACTGTTTTGAATATCACCAATTATTTATGAATTCCAAATTCAAACAGACTTCATATGACACAATAAGAAAAATAATCAAAACAAAAGACAGTCGGAAACAAAATTTTCAATGTGTTAAATTCTGGCTCCAAGAAATTTAACAATTTATATTTTAGTTTATATAAAAACAATATTATATAGCGTATTATACGTCAGGTTAATGATAATTCAATTATGCATTGGTTCATCAATGCTATATGTATCATGGTAGTGAAATCAACAGATAGATATGTAAAATAAATAACGAGTGTTGTTGAGACAGCCATTTCGTCCCATTTGTATTCTGTACAAAAAAAACAACCGAATCTAGTATTCGATTAAAACATTACATTAAATTGATTTGTATTTTTTTTGTTTTCATGCATCTTTTAATTGTTTTATATATTGTTTTCAGGCCATGTCCTTCGGGATCGTATACCAGCACGCACCAGATGGAAGTTCCTTACAAAACGAGCACTATGTTTGCGCAGTCGCCAGAGAATTGGTTCCTCACGCCTTCGAATTGAGCACCCTTGTCTTCTTCGTAGCTCCGATGAGTCTTATCAGCGTCCTCTACATCTTAATTGGACTTCAGCTGAGAAGGTCCAGGCTAGTGAGAAGAGGGTCTCATGCCCGGAGCGTGGAATTGAAGGTTTTTTCTAAATTATATTACATACATCTTGTTCTCGAATATAAAATGAATAATCAAAAGTCAAATATTTTTTTTCGTTTTTTGCTTTCATCTTTTTCTTTGTCTATATCAAGAGTCATCAACTTTTTAAAAACTAGCACAATTTTTTATTTCAACGGTAACATTTTCACCCCACTCATGGTTTCCGCAATAACAAAGCTTAGTGCGAAATGAAGTATGGGTAAAATGTAGGTTTTTAATAAAATATGCATGATTTTATCTGTTTAATTAAATTTAATGCTTTTAAATAGATAATAATTTTAATGACTGTACTTATCATTTCTCATTGGTGCATCACCTACACATAAAGAAACAATTTAGTGTTAGAAAATGGGTGAATGTAATAAAACCGCGAAGAGTCTTTTTTATTCTTAGAATACTAGTGCTTTCGGCTACGAAAATTATTCGTCGCTCCCTCGTCCATATTCACCTGAATTAAGAATTTATTCAAAATTAAGAAATGTGTTTAGAAGTCTTATGATTAACATATTAAAATATATGATTAACATCGAACTTTTATTTTATTATAAATAATGATTTTGAAGAAGAACAAAATTTCACTCACTCAAGAAAATTTTGAATCACAGGTAGAGACAAGATGACTAGCATTGCTCTGTGTATTTTTGTAGAAATGGATAATATTTCTAATAATATCTTTAGAACTCTAACTTACGTCTAATATTTCTAATATTATAAATACGTATTCAAATTTAACATATTAAATGATAATTATCAATGCGTATTACTGATGTTGTGTCTATCAATTCATAGGAATTTAGTAATTATTAACAAAAAACTGTTCTTTGGAAAATTTAATTGAAAAGAGACGTTTTGTCATAGCGTAAATAAATAAATCGAAAATATTATGCTAAATAAGATACTCGTGCTGTGAGAATATTAAGGCCAATACGTCAAAAGAGAGAAACGACTGATTAAAAATACGACATTGTCAATATGTTTATTATTATTTTGACGGTTAAAAGATTCACGATTTTGACACGGAAAATTGTCGACGTGGAGTGTTTTCATATCGATATTGTGTCAAAGAACTTTGCACACGCTTACAAAGATTACTCTGTTTTTTACGTTTTTAAATATCTGCGCTTTTTTGATAACAACTAATAATGTTTTTTACGTAAATATTTTGAATAAACCACTCACTCACCTGACTAAAAAATGAATTTATAATATTAGAGAAAAAACGTCATAGAAGTGTGAATCTATTAGTTTCAAAAAAAACATATTATATCTGACTTGTAATTTCACCTACAAATCAGTTTTTTTATTTACTTAATTTAAAACTATTCATTGGGATAATTTTAGACGGTAAATGATACAAACTAAGAAAATACATAAATACGTTAATGTTCAGCATTAATTTCCTTTTTGTTGTAAACTAAGATTAATGTTTATATTACTATTTGAGTCACATCATTATTATTCACCGTGAATATTAATAATTATAACGCTTACATCTAGACTTAAAAACGTTTACCAATTTGATAGATGTTTCACTTGAATTAATTTAAATAATTACGCCTGAATAGAGAATAACAAATATTAAATCACTCTTTATAAGGGAGTACAGATACGTCTTATTGTACAGAAATAAGCCTCTTACCAAGTATTTTCAATGTATACGATAAAGCAAAAAAACAGCAAATAAGAGTTTAAAAAAATAATAAGTTAAAAGTAGTGTAATTTTATTTTGTTTTAACGATTCCTTACAAAAACTTGCTGATTTTTCTTAAGAGAATTCAGACGATCTTATAAATCGTATTTAGATCAAATATGGGCGAAAAATATCAATTTAACTGGTTTAGCTAATCGAATACAAAGTACAATCTTTTGCTGAGCAATGATAATTAAAATTTATCAAAGTATTTAGTTATAGAAGAATTGAATTCGATTGAGTGAAAAAATACTTAGTACCAAAAACTAAAAAATTGTATTTTGAATGGAATTGGTGCCAAGTAAGTTAAAATGCAGCCATCGTGTCAAGTACTAGTAACCGTTAACTATCATGACTCCACAAGTCATAAAAAATATAATAAACAAAAAGATGGCATGCTTCCATTTGCACGGCTCTAAAAGTATATTCTAATGTATAATTTCTTTTTTCATGTACATACTGTTATTAAATTGATAATATAGGTATTGTTACATATACGGCGTTATATGGTGCCTGTACTGTAGTTTTCTTTTAAATTTCTCACACTCTTGATTTACTTAGCTCCTGTCTACTTAAGTGGATTAGTTGACAGCCGAAATAGACGTAAACTGTTAATTCATATAATTCTTTTAGAACTTAAAGCGTTAATATTTTTATCTGGAACTGTTAGATGTAAGGGCAGATTCAAGTTTGATGATTACTCAACTACTACGCAGAATAGTGTTTTTAATGTGAGGTGTGTCACATGGGAAGTAAGATATTATGAAATGATTTCAAGTCGCGCTGTCTAAATTTATAATAAATATGTTCTTACAGGGACTTGAAATATTTTTTTCTGCATTGTTCATTTATCATACTCGATAAGAATTATTATGTGAAACCAACCTAATTTATAATTTTAAATTAACTAACCATTAATTAGAGATGTTTAAAATAGCAAGTATATTTAAAAAAATGCTTATCGGGATTTTTACACTTTTTAAAATCGGAAGAGGATTATATTTATAGAAGCACGGCTATCACTTTTCACGGAGTAGGAATTGTCAACTGAACTACATAAGTTTGATTAAGTCTAGGATATCCTTGAAAATATTGCTTTTACTGATATAGAAGGGTTGTTTGTATAACAGAATACTTTTACGAACGCTTCTCGTGCACGAGGGTTTGCTGTTGGCTTAGGACTGTCCTTAAATTTATAAATTACGTTATGCCCCAGGTCTACATTTATTTTTTTAATACAATAATGTGAAACACGTTCAACATTGAGTAATTATTATCAATGAAAAAAGTTTCAATTACATATTTATTTATCATTACATTTAATATTGAACACATATTTTTTATTCTGTTTCAAGCTCCTCAGAGATATTACGAAAAATTTTATAATAATTAAACATTGAGTTTCAGAACATTCGTATTCTTGAATGATTAAAGCGTTTAGGAAAATAAATAAATTGAGTGATTCCAGTATGATTTTTGCTAAACCTTGAAGGTTTTATTTAAAAACATGAATATTACATGTAGTAAGTTTTTGTTTCTGCGAAACTTTCATCAAGTAACATAAAATTAAAATTGAAAGCTCTGTTTTTCCACCGGCTGTGTTCCTCCGGCGGTTACTAAATGTGACACGTGCTTTTCTACTTTATAAAGAATCTTTAGAGTAACTATATCGCAAGGTTATTTATTTCTAATGTAAGCAATGATTCTATTTCTCAACGTAAAAACGAAGGGTGAGGTAGGACTCTTTTATATTAAAAATGAATTTGCTTAAAGTTACCACCGAATCCATCAGAAATACTTATAAATGATGTTTTTAGTATTTGAATATTTTCATATCATACAAGATGACTTTTAAGATAAGTAATGAAGTAAAGAAATTTAACAATAATTACGCAAATAGTCATCTTTAGAATAAGAAAAAAATATACTTAATTGGCCTCATTAGTAATCAAGTGGCGGATTGTAAATCAAATCCATACTTAATGAGTGTATATTTTGATGTCTTTTGATTTTTATATTGTGAGACTTTAAAAAATTCTGAGCTCGTATAGACATTTAAAACTCTCCGTTTTGGCCATTTGCTAATACGTACAATATTACATATTTGAAAAGATTAAAATAAAAAACCTGTGCTATCTTAGACTTCATTTAATTTTTTTTTTATTTTTCGAATTTGTGAATATTATTAAGATTGTGAAATTATATAGATATCTTAGTGCAAAGACATTGTATGTCTAGTTTATCTCGAAATCGCACTAACATACCCAAACCTTTGTTTGCATCATATCCATACGTTATATAAATATTTGACATGAAAGTAGGGTGTTTGAGGAGATTCAAATGTATAAAATGTTCATTTCACTTACAATCTTCATGCATCTCAAATCTTCAAATTCGATTTTCACGAAACAAGCAAATCTGGACATACAATACTTTTAAACCAAAACAATGATATTTTTAATTTAAATCAAAGTATAACGACTATGAAAAAATGCAGCCTCGTTTCAATCGAAATAACATGTGCTAAAAATATTGATTCAGGGAGAGAAACGAATAAAAGGTATTTGATGGTTATACTTCCCAATATAATATTTAACAATTGCAATAGCCTTGCTTAATAAAATATTTCATATCTAAAGTGCGCTTACATTTTATTTTCAATTTTCTTATGAAATAAATACAATATGTATTCGGCTTTTATTCCGAAAGTTGGTGGTTGCTAAAAATAGGGCAAAAAGAAGGTTTCTATATATATTATCAATCTGTATTGGTTTTAGATTGATGAGGAGCTTAAAGCTACACTTTGGTGAGAAACCGATGCCATTTTGTGTAAAAGCTTCGGGCTTGGAAGTATTACTTACGCAGTTATCGAACATTTAACGATCGACGGAGAGCATGAAATTTTACAGCAGAAATTTTATAAAGGAAGTAAAATTTTAATTTCATCACGTCGCCAGCTTTTCGATTTTAACAACGTTTTAATGTTGACTTAAAGAAAAACAGCACTATAAAATATTCAATTCAAAATAAACGCCACGTTTTACTTATTACACATACATTTTAAATAAATTTTATCCAACAAATTGATATCTCTAACTTTGACGATAACAATCAAAACTAATCTGATTGCTTTTTTTGTGTATAATAAGTATTGTCTATTGCTGCAAAGTAAACTATCATCGTGATTTGCGTTTAATTCGTATTAATAAAAAAATATATTAGTTACTTCACAATCATCAGATATGATCACGACTAGTTTCATGATTATTGTCAACTGAAGCTTAAAATATTTAGTGGAGTATTCTCCTCCACTTAAGTGGAAACTGTTCTTCATCACAATAATAAATTGTGGTTTTAATACTGCCAATTCCAAATTTCACACATTAAAAAGCGATGAAATAATCAATTACATAATTGGTATAAAAACATTTTTTTTTAATTTTACCTAAATACTAAAGTTTTAATCTAAGATGTATTATTTCCAAGATGAATTTCTAATCCTCCAGACTTCCTCTTTCGCTAGTTTCATGGTTCATTCTCTTGTAATCTTGATGATAATAAGTAAACGGTGACATACATCGATAATCCGTAAGAAATCTTTCATTGCACCTTCATTTTAATTAAAAATGTTTATTTATAAATGTAACTTCTTTGTGATTGGTTTCCATGTGTAAAATTAGTTTCAGTGATTTTTTCGTAAACTAATATTTAAAATTGTTTACTAGTTCTAATTACCGAAAAGAAATCCAACAGACAAGTAACGGCAAAATCAGTTTGAATGAGGGTGGTTTACTTTTTAAAAGAAAAGCTAGCCAAAATAAGTAATATATAATAAAGCTATAACTTGATAACTGAAACACCGAGAGCTGTAAATGTTCAACTCTATCCAGCATTGATGTAATTTAGTGTTATTGAATTATATCGTATAACCTATAACAATATATGAAATGCTGGTGACACATTGTAACTGCAATAATTTGGTTATAAAGATGGAACTGAGTCAGAGTTCATTTAAAAGATTACAATACGTGATAATGTAGTTGTTCTTATCTTGCTGATTATGAGTGTGCGGAAGAATTCGTTCACAATAAAATTGTAATCTTTTCGTATAGTTAGAATGTCGATAAATCACATGGTCGGTATATGGAATAATTCTGGTGTGTTTTGTGAGGATAATAAATGCTTAAATTGTATTTCTTTTTCCTTCGTATAAACCTTTTCTTATATGACTTAGCAGTAAAAGCAAAAGAATGAGCAGATTTCGCTTATTGTGTAATCGCTCCTTTACTACCTGCCTTTTATTTTGCACATTTACTACAAGTATTACGAACCATTAAAACTAGTCACGTGTGTTATTATTATTTGAAAAGAATATGTCGGAAAAGGTCAAATCACGTACTTATTTGAAACTACTGTCATTTGTAAAGGATTTCAAAACTCAATAGTCACTTTAAAATTTAGAATCAGTGTAAGACCTTTTTCATTCACAATCACATAATATTATGACACTAAGCTTCTATTTAATGAAATTTAAATAAAATTATTTTTTGAATCTTTCGAATTGCATGCATTTTCTTTTTAATTAGTTCGAGTTATTTCATAGGCTTTTATGTTGAAAAGTGAAATCCAGGTTGTTAGCGACAAAAAATGAAAAAGTTTACAAAATTTTCAAATCCTAAATACATTTACGAGTATAGTGGCGTTTTTGATAATTTTAGTGCTGTATCATCTTAATTTTTTATTCAAAGAAACAAAATCACTAAAGAAACATTTAAAACAGTCAGCATCATCAGCCTACGCTAGTCTGTTGATACAAATCTAATTCCTGTAACCTAGGACTTCGTAATCTGAAGATACACTCTGAAGTAATTTTCCAGAAGTTATTTATAGCTGTCATGAGTCCTTTAGTAGTTTGGTTTTTAAAAAAATATCGTGTAATTTTTATTATATTTTTTTAAGTTCGTTCGTTCCTTCATGCAATTGCGATGCATATTTTTATTTTGTTTCCAAATTTAATGCACACATTTTCACCAAAAAGAAATACTAGAGCAAGGTCACATCTAAATCAATCGAATTTCACTTAAGCATTTACCTCTTTAATCAAGCCGCATAGTAAAAATAAAATAGTCTCTTTCCGGTGAACTTTTTCAATTCACGTAAGGTATAATCAGATTGAGTTCTCGGACCCATGAAATTTATCGTAAAAGAATTGTTTTTAATCTAATAGCAAGTTAACGATTGAACGAAAAGAAACTTCCTGCATAAAAGAAAATGATAGAGAAGTTATTTTTAATTCTTCGAATATGAACGGTTAAAAAGTCAACATTTCTATTTTTGAATAAACAGGGTATTATTATAACACTATCATACAAACATTTTTCTTTTTCTCTTAAAGTCTTCATCTATCAAAAGTTGGCGGCTAAAAATAACAATTCCCCTCTCTGTTTTAGTGAATATTTGTTGTTTAAATGAATAATGATGACAGAAGTTTACCGTAGCTCTCTGTCATTGCAATACTGTAGCTTTTTGACGATCCTACTCCGTCTGCGTCTATCATGTCTTAAGCTAATTCAATATGTCATTTATATTCTGCTTAACCCAGTATTAACTAATATTATTTCTACCTATCGCTTTAGATTGAAATTCATTTATAGTATATATTCGTGTTGTATGGAAATAGACCCACATCAAGCAAGTATTATTAAACCATATTATAACATAAACTATGGTATTTTCAAAGAAAAAATATATTAATTTTGTAAACCAATGATTGGGCCTTTATGTAGTTTATTTTTCAGTGAGTTTGAAATAAGATTTTTTATAATTTTTGCCTTCATTTCGTTTTATATCTCTATATCTTAAAATATTGTAGTAAAACTATTTGAAGATACATATGAAACAAAACCATGTGATTATATCAATTTTAACTTATAAATAATATTGTTTTGACTTAACAAAACTATTGTTTTAATTATTTTGACAATCGCTTCTATATTTTTAAAAGCACCATTTTCTATCTGGAATTTAAGCTGACTTAATCAGATCTATCTTCTTTTAAATATCCTATTTTTTCACAATCAAATTTCTGGTTTTAAATATTTGCAGTTTCAATATTTCAACCATCCAGAAACTTTATGGTATTTCAATATCTACTTTATTTTATATAAGTAGTATCAAATATCTCAGATACAGTAATAACGACTATTTCTTTTTTGTAAGAAAGCCATTACTGGTTTTAAACTGTATATTTCAGTTATTCTTTCGATTTACTTCGGCTAAATATTGATTATTTTAACTACATACCTCATTGTGCGATTATTTGTTTTAAATAGTGTACTGCACCAAATTAGTATACCTTCGCTATTACCTAACTTTAAAAATTTACATACAAATTGAAAAGCTTTTTACCCGCGCAGGACAAAATAATATTTCTCATGAAAGCTCATTGTATGAAGGGAAAATCAGCGATGCGGAAATAGTTTATTGAGACAATAACGTTAACATTGTACTTGATGTTTCGGAAACGGACAACTCGAGTATTAATAAAGCGACTTTGGAATTACAAAGGTTTTTTTGGAGAGTAATAAAATATAATAATCCACTGATTAAGCGGCCTCAAATAACCAAGTTTTTATTTTTTCTTGAAGATAACGTTATGAACATTTACGATTATTTTATTTTGTGAAATTTGCTTAAAGAGCAAATATATTTTCTGATATCCAAGTATTAGTTTAAATTCAATGAGTTTTTTAACAACACACTTCGCTTTTGATGAAAATGTTTACAATATCATTTGTTATAAATTGATTTTTTTGACTACTAAAAATGAAGGTGATATCGGGTTCTGAATTTATATTTAGTTAATATGTTTGGAGTATCAAAAATACAAAGTTACGTTATTTTGAATATGCATAGAAAAGACTTTTTTAGTTTTTTTTACAATTCATACACTATGCAAAAATTGGACTTACATATTTTAATTTTAATATTTACAAAAAAATATGTTATATGAGTAAAATATTTTTTATTTATCAACCAATTTAATTTTAAAGCCGCCATGAAGTTTGTGAAACTTGAAGAGGGACTTTGGAATAGTTTTGTTTATTTTTTCCTAATTCTGCTATAAAATATTTTTAAAATGAACTATTTTATACATTTATTTCGAGTGGGAAAACTTAAGCACTTGTCACTTTTAATTAAATTTATCTATTAAATTTATTTATTTAATTAAATTTATTAGGCAATCAATGATTTGCTATTGAAATATTGCTTACTACTATTCGTCAACATAATATTACAAACGAATAAGTTTATTTTTAAAATACTATAACCATTCTGGACCTTAACAATCGTAGTTTGTGAGCACTTAGCATGGGACAGAAATCTCCATTACAAAGGGTCTTGAAATAAATTTCCATGCCATTTTTTATTGTTATTGCTGATTTATTTTGATCAATCAGCATTATTCAAGGAGCGCAATGAAAATGTAATGGCTCCATTTTTTGGGCCATTTGTACTTTCAAAATTGCCCATTTGGGAACAGTTTTCAATCAATTTCTTTTTTCAGATTAGGCAATCGTTTGTGCGAAAAAACTTCAGGTAAATACATTGATACTTTGACGAAATGATATTTATAAGATTAATCCAATATCAATTGGTATATATTTTTACTTTTATATAAATATATATCTGTTTCTTACGTCAAGTCTGGAGAATTTATATTAAAAACTTATAATAATTAGCTGTATTTTATTGCACGCTTTGCTTTAAGTGAACTAGAAAGAAAAAGTTGCAATAAAACATAAAAGCGATATTACATGAATAGTGAATGTTTCAAAAAAGTTTTAAAAATTTCTTAAACTGATGTTTGAGCTTAAAGTGAAACTCGTTTTTTTACTAATAAGACAATTATAATTACAATAAAATGCTTAAAAGATTACCTTTTCTTCATCTAATCGTGTAAAAAAATAGAAAATGATTTGAAAATAGTTCAATCTTAATCTGATGAAAATAATTTTGATTTCACTGACTGAATATTAAAAAATATAAAGCAGGTATTCTAAAATATAATTGTATTTGCAATATTGATATTTGTTGTATTGAATTGACATTTATTACATAGATCTATATTTATTTGTAAGTTTAAAAAAATAAATTACATGGCATTACAGATGACAAAATGAAAACATTAATAATAATAAAAATAATAATGATAATAAAAACATTTTTAAAATTATAAAATACCAAGAGTACAAGATATTTTATTATGTTTATATTATTATAATATAATATTATAAGTATTTAATTCGGCTGAAAATATAGTTCTAACGATACCTTTCCATTTTTTTATTACTTTAGTATATATAGAAATAATGATGTAGGCTTTCATAAAATACACTAGTACTGGATGAAATCACAAACAATTAACTTAATTTTCATATCTGTAATCTCACTTGTGAACGCAAATCTTTTTCGCAAAGTGCTCTAAATAATGTGGGTCACAGAAATTGTGTGTGACACAAATAGAAAACCTAGCAATGTTTCGGTTTGCCACTCGGCAAAACAATTCTGTTTATTAAACAAAGGCTAGCTAAGAGTACTTGCTACCTGAAAAACAACAAGAAGGTAACGTAATTCAATCAATTATTAGAAAATTGTGTTACTATGAGTGTCTACGTCATTTTTAGTGGACGTTTTCTGAAAATATCTTAATAAAGTTTCAATGTACGTACTCAACGAAATGAAAAGACTTTAAAATGCAATACTAATGACTCCTTCGAGATTTGGCTCTGGTGTTGAATGTTTAAGATTTCTAGTACTGTACGAATCATTTACTACGCTGTTATAATAAAGAATCAGGTTGAAGATCTTTTATGAGGATGTTAAGAAATAACACAATTAAGTTATCGTATTTAATAGAAACATTGTAAAACGAAATTAAAAAAATATTTAAGAAACATTATTGCAGAATTTTCAAATTTTCTTATAAAGTTTCGGTTACCAAATTACGTTTTGGTGGACACTGAATTTTTGGCTATTTGGCAACGGTGACCACGTATTGTTTATTTAAAAGAAAAGTCCTTTATTATGCTGATTGGTGTTTAAGATTTAATTATCGTATATAATGGGTATTTGGTCATTTAAATACATAGTTAGTGGGCAGCACAAAGCCTACAGAAAAATAAAACTGTAATTTTAGATAACTTGTTTGAATTAATAATATATACTTGACTGTTTGTATGGTTTTAGTTTAAAAGACGAAGAAACAGTAAAAGAAAGTCTTGAATTATGATTTTTACTAGCCACTGTTGTACTTTTCAAAACGCATTGTATATTCAAGTAGGTAATGAATCAATTTGCCGACTGGTCTACTCCTTTGGCTTTTGTGATTACGGGCTGCTATCCCAGAACGGACAGTTTCATGAAGTGATTTTTCAATCGATTTATGGATTTGTGTTTGAAGTCACGTATATCTGTGATGCCTAAATTCCTTCCGACCCATCCGATCTTAAAAACAGGGCGTAGCAAGAGCTACGAACTTTTCCTTTCCCAGCCCTATATATTTACATACAGCAATATAAATACTTTATTGAAGCAAAACACTCGTATTTTATTCATACTATTTAACACGATTTTTTAAATTTACATAAAATTTAGAAAAAATTAGATTCCTTTTGATTCCTTGCACTGTGACACGGTAACATACATTAATTTCTTAGCATATCAAAATGTGATCGGTTTTGCTACTGTATACTACTTCAATTTTGTAATACTCATTCATTAAAACTAAATAAACATGTTGATAGTATTTATAGTGTTCGCCGTGTACTGCAGTGAAGTTATAGCGAAACAAGTATCAATGAAGTTTACTCCGGCCCGGTAAATATAAAGTTCATGCGTGTTGTAGTGAGATTGCGAACGGTGACATTAATCGGACGATATGGAGTGAGAAAATGAGAATTTATGGCCTTCCCCCCGGGAAACGGATCCGTGGATTTCGGCTAACCGGGCCATGTTTTCCGCGTTGTGTATTTACATACACTATCCTACTTCGTGCAGCTATTTAAGTTATTTTCAACAAACGAGAGTGAAACTTAAATCCGTAATTCATTTTTTCTTAAAAAATTAACATTTGAAAGTACGGTGTAAAGTTCTTGCGCATCGCGCTTTTATCATAAAAAATTTCGTGTCAACTAGAAGCAAAGCCGACCCCTGATTTTGACATATTTGAACAATAAGACATTATGTGGCTCGTCTTAATATTTTTAAAAGTTTTTTAAAACACTTAAAAGTTTAAAGTTAACGAGGGTATTTTATTAATCGAATAATGAATATAACACATGAAATTTTCACACGAAACCCACATCAAAGCATTGCAAACCCACTTAACTCGATGACTGAAAGCTGGATTTCAGTGTGTTGATAGTTGATACTCAAAAATATAAGAGTGTTAACAGTGATAAAACTTTTCTGCACAAGCTAATTATTCTATTAAGATATAGCCTGATTTGTCCTGATAATCTCCATAAGTTTGGTTAACACCAACACTATTGAATCATTTAATTGAAGATATTGACTGAGGGTGCTTGATAAAACTTCACTATCAAACTTGAATTTTTGAAATATTGTAGAAATCCGTCATTCCACCATTTTTTCAGCTCGAGTTCATTCGTGTGCTCAATTGTCTGAAGATGTCAAAAGGCGAAACCCCGGTCGTTAGTGACGGGATTCATGGAAATGTACAAAATTTAAACAATTCAAGCTTACTACAGAGTACATTTTTGAAATATTTTGTATTGGAATATTCTTTAAACGGCTCATCAGGGAACTGGTTAAGGACTCCCAATGATCATTTTCACTACATAATACCATTTCATAACTGCCCTTCTCAATATATACAGAGGAGAGATGGTCTTGAGTAAACAGTGTATTCTTGAAGGGTAGAAATATTGCTTGATTTCGAACATTCACTTGGGCTAGGCTACGAAAGGTAAATATACAATGAACGCAGATAGATACTGAATCATTTCGGCAATTCGCTACGCGCCATTTTGACAAATTATTTCCTTCGACTGTCTGGTTACTTCTGGCAGAAAAAAAACAAGGCGTTAGGATTATCCCAAGTCTTAATTGCGGTGATTTATTCATTTGTATGAGCAAAATTGAAAAGATTGTTCTGTAATTGAATCGAAATGGAATAGGGCTTTATTTATAGAAGTATGTTTGGAGACAAATTTATTTATTGGTCCAAAAATAAATATGTGATATCCATTTTTTTTTGTCAAATTATCATTGACAATAATTCTATGATGGGTGGATTTATGAGTATAACTTGATTTTTGGTAATTTTGCGATAAGTACGAAAAAACATTCTAAATATCAAAACGCTTTAGCGGGACTAACAGTAAACGTCGCAGGTGCTCTATAACAACTGTACTAAATAATAATATAAGACTAACTAATATCTAAGAAAAAAATTATGTATTCATTATTCTTGTCCCAATAAAATAAGTTTGCTGATTAAATACATATTTTTTTGGTCCTAGAAGAACGGGTCCATTAATTTATTCTTGCTTAAATGATATTTTGTTATATGTCCTTAACACTGCTAATACGAATAGTAAAAATGAACTTTATGAAAATATTATTTTAAAATTGAAAACATTCATGATATTTCTCATTATAAAGCTCTTTTTTTAGATAAATTACTCCGATGATAGATGTGTTCTCAACAGCTTCCCTGATATTATTCTTAACCCTTTTAGTCCTACGGGGTCGATCTATCGGCCCCATTTCATACGATTTAGACTAGGTCAGGATTTAAAAGGGTTAATATGATTGTGAAGGATGCTGATAACATCTTGTAGAAATATCTAAAGAGAAATTCGAAAGAGAATATTAAATTTACTCTCGGTGATGGGTTGGAATTAGTGGTTAAAATACAAACTTTATAACATTCCAATTCATATTCTTGTGATGCTAAATGCATTGCCTTTTCTACAATAATGGAGCTCTACAGTTTCAACGCCTATTCAACCAATATATCGCTTTTAACCTTGCCGTTGCCATGGGTTCACCAAGTTTGTCATACGAGTTGAAAATATTAATATCTCGCTTATTAGGTTATATGTAAATTTAGGATTTGAGCTATTTGTACATAAAATAAGTATGCATTAAAATAAAAACAAATAAGTAGTTCGATTCAATATTTTCATCATTAAATTGATAAAATAATAAAACTCTTATGACATTATTATTCCGAACTGAAAGTGATAGCGATGTATGAAATTATATACGCAAAATATATATCTGCTGAGTTGAGACAATGCAAGAAATGGTATTAGTTAGAGGGAGAGAGGACTGGACGCTTAACGAACGTGATAGAGATATGTGAAATATTATACGCTATAGTGACGCGCGATATATTATTGGTAAGTTGAGACAAGACGAGAAATGGTATTAGTTAGAGGGAGAGAGAACCGGATGCATCGTTGGTTGTATTTATTTTCTATGCAGCGGCATGTGGTGTAGTTATCTCTATCTCTATCGCACAACCTCACTTGTAAATATATGAGCAAGTGAGATACAAGAGCATGCGGGCGCATCACTTCTATCTCTATCGCACCCTCCACTTTGCATGTAATTGAGCGAGAAAGACTAAACGGCTAGACACGTGCCTGTTTTTACGCCGTTGTGTTTGTTATCTGAGTCAACTTCACAAGTCTACATGTGGAACGAACGGTGTAGGCCGTTCTGTATGAGGCAGAGCGAGACATGCCTGACGCTTATGTGACGTAATATTTTTGTATCTTTTTTACCTCGGCTGGTAGCGTGTTTTCTTTAGCACAGACTGGAAAAGGTTAAAATCTTAATGAAATTATAGAGAAGGCGTGACAATACCAACGCACTGAAGTTTCCCAATGCAAACAGTATTTTTCTTTAATAACACGTTCATAGCAATGAAGCTATGTGTGTTTAATTACTCGTAAATCATTATTGTCAATTATTTTACAGCTCTCATCGCTGCTGTGCTACGGGATACGCAAATAGTGAGCAGTCTAAATTCGTAGTAGGTTGTGATAAATTATTATGATGATACATCAATTTTCGATTATTTTTCGTTAAAATAATAGCTATCTTACCTAAAAATAAAACAATTAAGCACTTACAAATACGAAAAACTTTTAATTATTGAATGACCTCTATATTTGTTAAACGGGAAAGCGAATTCTATGATGTGCATAGTTTAAAACTTAGCTATCGTAAAACGTTCTCACCGAAAAATATGGCCTCGTGAGAGAGGAAAACGTTTCAACTTACTTAGAAGTTTTTATGTCTAACAATTCACTAACGGTTAAATAAGATTTCAGAGCTTGCTACTTCTTGTGCTTGTCAGTAGTAAAGGAGCTTTTGTCAGCTTTTAAATTTATAATTATTGTGCGATTTTTTCCAAAACAGACTATTTTCCAACCCCCTATTTTTTAGTAGATCTTTTTTTTGAAATATACGATTATATTATGAGTATATTATGAATTCATGTTTTTTTTTTGTAACCATTTCCTAACCTAATGTAGAGAATGTGTGTACCAGGTGTTTTTTCTGCGAAAACTGCTTGTTAATAGAGGTCTAAACCAGGACTATTTAAAACGCTCCATATATGCCACATTTTTAGGATCGGATGGGTGGTAAGAAACCAAGACACACAGACACCCATGACTTTGAATGAAAATCCATAAGTCAATTGAAAAATCAATTTATGAAACTAACCGTACTAGGATTTGAGCCCGTGGACAACCGCAAACGATTACAAAGTCGTTGATCACCCGACTTTATGTGCGGTTATTGTTTAGACGTTTTTTTAAAAAATAAAACAAAATTAATTTGTACAACTTTCACATGTTTATAATGATCAGCACCGGTTTCGCTCATCACGAGCTCAGTTGATAATGCTCGTGATGAGTGAAACCGGTGCTGATCATTATAAACATGTGGAAGTAGTACAAATGAATTGTCCTTTATTTTTTTAAATTTAATGTCTTTCCACCAAGAATTGACAGTTTTAAACCTTTAAAGTGTTTAGACGTTATTAAGAAATTCAATAATTGATATTTTTTCAAATACGTATTGCAGCTCAATTATACCTCCTCTATTTTAATTTAACACGGAACGTAAATATGCAAAAGTTCCTGTTACGAAGCGATTCGATTAAAATCCCATTGTTTACTTTCTACTTTTTTCTTTGCTAAGCAATACACTCTTAAGTCATTTATCATGCTGAAACGCTGCACATGTCATTTATTTTATTAATCGTACATTCACGATGACTCAGCAGTGTTCCTCAACAAATATCGACAGACGATGTGAAATCACAATGAATATAAGGTATACTATTGGCACTTTTGTTATGAATGAAATTGACAAAAACAGTTATAGACTTCGAATATGACAAGCGAGACGTTACATTGTTGATTGTCTGTAGATTTGCCGAAAAACAGAATGGCAGTTGCAAACTGATTCTCAGATGAATGTACGATTTTCATATTTTTTTAATTGTTATTAAAATATTAAAGTGATTTACAACTTTATTGTAAAATTTCCCATTTTCTATGTCGTTTTATGAATATTTATGAATTATATTTAAACTTATTATATTTTACACACATAATTAACTTTAAATGTGGTTTAATTTTGGATTTCATATTAGTATTTATTGATTTGTAAGAAGTCCTTAACATTTTTATTGTAGACTATTTAATTTAATTTATATACTATTTGTAATTATTGATAAATAATTAACATTCAATTTTATATATATAGCTTTGTTCTGATTTATATCTTATCAATTGATAATGGTCACGATGAGCAAAACCGTTTCTGATCATTATAAAAATCTGGAAGTAGTACGACACGAATTGTATTTTATTTTTAAAGTATAATGTCTCTCTACCAAGAATTGACAGTAATGAAATTAAGTGATTTTAAAATCTTCACAGCACCGTAAAAACAGGCTGATAATATTCATTCACAGTTCTTAAAACCAACTGATTAATTAATAATACATTTAAATTTGAGAACTCGCATTTTATATAATACTAGTAATAATTGAGGGTAGGGAAAGAAAGATTTTCTGGTTATCAATTTGAACGAGCTTTAAGTCCTAAGGCGCGTCAGCGTCGTAGTTATTTGAGTCTCCTCCATCTCTAATGTTATTTTTTTTTGTTTCACTTTAATTAAACATCTTCGAAAGTAAAGGATTGTAAGTAACTATCCACCGATTATCAATTACCAGTTGAGCGTAAAATTACCAATTTTCCATGATGAGCTGTATCGGTATCATTAACAATAGCGTCATTCATGTATTTTTATATGTATATTCATCGACACGTGACCTCTTTTGATACATTTTTAAAAATAATAATCGCTCCGTCTTGATTTTGACAATCATTTCCACCAAATATTGATACAAAATTTCCTTTAATTCAGCCAACGGTTTTGCCAAGACAATATCACAAATCTTAATTTCATTTCCTGCAAAGATGATGGCAACTTCATTTACACTGGTGCGTCAAAGACACGAAATGAGGATTTCACTGATTTAGGTTTTATAATTTTAAATTTTGGATAATTTTCGGCTCAATCTTTTGATTTTTTATAAATTTTACGATTCAAGCATGAAAAAGTATTATTTGTGACGTATTTACTATTATATATATATATAGTTCCTTAGCGACGGAACGTTCACAATCACGGATTATTTGTTACGGAGCGGTCGCTAGGCGATCAGCGTTTGTTGATTTTTTTATTCGGCATTGTAGACGTTAAAAATACGTTTTCAGTTTTAGGTCAAAAGTGAAATGTTGAGAGTTGAAAGTTGAAAATTGCGCAGTTGAACCAACAATTGCTGCCAGAATGACTTGTGAAAATTTCACGTCGTTTGGGAAGAGTTGTTGTGACCTACATACATACAGACTTCTACATGTATGTTGTGCTATATAGTAGAGATATTGAATCAGTCAACAAAAAATTGACTGTTTTTAACGTTCCATTCCAACTGTGACTCATCCATTAAACTTTATTTTTTTTCGCACTGTCTAGATGTATTATTATTTTAAAAGTGTTTTCAGTTTGGATTTATAAACATAATTTGGTAATTCAAACATCGTTGTATCTAATTAAAAATGTATTCCCCCGGAAAGACTCAAATATAAAGCGCCTTCTATCTGTGATCTATAAAGTTTGTTTTCTGATATTTATCTTTTACATATCTAGCATTTTTTTCTTTTTTCTTATTAAAGTGGTCTAAACCTTTGATGTCAGTCCTTTAATCAAGTGAGAAAATATTTATTTCACAGCATCGCGTTTCGAAGTGTCACCCCGGACAGGCGACAGTCCAGACGGTGGTGACGTCAGCCGTGTCAAACGGCGGCAGAATCAGCGACGCGGGTGAAGGTCTCGATGGGAGGGTCAAAGGGGGCGCTACCTCAACGGCTGTGGCTAATTCCGGGGGTGAGGACGGGAGGAAGAACTACCCCCGCAACATGCAGCACACAAAGGCGACGAAGCACGTTGTTAATATGCTAGGTGAGGGTGTTATCACTTCTTTTTACTGTTTTGTGTTTAAAGTCGTCTAAGAGGGCTGCAAACATTTTTATGCTTTCATTCTGTTTTGTTGTGGAATGTTTTTTTACGATTTAAAGCTTTGTGGGACAAATGCTCCGGAGATAAGTAAAATAAAACTGAGGGTGTCCTAGTGAATTGAGATACAGCTGTATTAACTTTTTTTATTTAATAAAAACAAACAAGACTTAAAAATTCTATCAGACCATTCTTTATCTATTTTCTTCATAATCAAGACTTAAGAATAAAATAAAATGTATTTTTAATTTATCCTGTTTATTAGAATCTGGAATCTAGAAACAGACAAGACATTTTTGTTAGGAAACAAAGTCATGTTGACAAGGTTTAAATACATTATGATCTTATGAGTCATGAGACGACAAAAGCTTATAATTCACATAAAAAAAAATAGAAAGTTATTTCAAGAAATAAAAATCGAGTGTCACATTGTTACCGTTTCTTTATTAATATCACTTGATAATGTCTCTTCTGAGTATCTAGTAAAAGTTTTAGAAAAAAATTAGTATCGTTCAAAAATATGTTTTCATTGATAAAACGTGTTTTCAGATCTGCAAAATTGAAAAACTAGGCTTTTCATATAAAAAGTAAATTTTGTTAATGTACATAACACTATTCAATAAAAATGCATAAATAAATTGTATGCACTTCCATAGAAAATAAATGTTTATGTAAAGTTTGGTAATGAAACAGAACAATTTATTTAAGTAGGTATGTACAAGTAATGAAGACTCATTCTTAATTTTCATGACTATAGCAACAAAAATTACAATGTTTCAGTTTTTGCAACGTAAAAAAGCGCCTCTAAAATAAATTTGTTATATGGTATTAATTATATTCATTAGTTGATCGTTTTTAGCTTTTTACGCAGAAATCCCCAGAAAAAAAAACTTAATCCGTTTTTAATAATACGAAGTACATACCTAAATTCTAAGAAATCGAGAATCTTTGAACTGGATACATAAGACTACGGTAAGATTATCGTTAAATTTATGAGTTGCGTATGACAGAATTCATTTAATCAAACTGGAGAATTTTCATGCTAATTCTAAATAACAGAAATTATTCATTGTTAACAGCAATACGACAGCAAGTTTTGATCGATTGTTCTCATTCCCATTGCTTCGGGATCCAAAACAACTTCAGCCGGTGGTTTATTGCCAGATTTGGGTGTGAAAACTCTCGAGACTGAATTGTAGGAATGACATGGTATTCGATTGGTACCAATAGACAGAAGTTTATTACTTTTGGGAGCATAATAAATGGTTTGGTATAATAATAGAATTCGCCAGCTGGAACGTAATGATTAACCATCAGCATTTCCTAACAGATTGTTTTGGTGAAGTGCAAACAATAGAGAAGTTAGCTTTAGAGCTACTTATTTTGTATAATTTCGCAATATTAAATTTTTTTTTTTGCAAAATAAAACATGTGGTGTAGTTCTGCATTTTTCAATCAATTAACTACGAATTATTTTTTTATCTCTAAATAGTGTCATATCTATTCATGGTTGTGTTATTATTGGGTAGCTAATGGGGTTTTTAAAGTTATACATGTAAATAAGCGAAATTAAACAAAACTTTAAATTGTTCGTTTTACTTTTATCGACCGACAGAAAGCCCGGTAATTTGATACACAAATTATTTTCTTTGATAATGCTGCTAAAACTGTATGACGATAAAGTAAAATGATTTTTTTTACGATTTTCAGTGGCTGTAGTGGTTGCCTTCTTCATATGCTGGGCGCCTTTCCATGCGCAGCGTCTCCTGGCCGTGCACGGTCATTCTGTCATCACGCCCGACATTATCGTCCTGTATACTATCCTGACGTATATTTCAGGAGTTCTCTATTATTTATCAACCTGCATCAATCCGTTCCTGTACCACATCATGTCCAACAAATTCAGGAACGCATTCCGAGTAAGTTGAAATAAAATAATTTATTAATGTTAAATTTTCTTCCATATAAATTTGAGCTAGTATCTTTCAACACAAATTATTTTACTAGAACTGGCTTCAATTGAATTACTTAACATCTATGCCAAAGACGATAGGAAAAGAATATTATTGTAAACAGATCTGTATCACACCTGCCTACCGACCCGATTTTAAAGAGGTGAGAAAATATTTCAGGGAAGCCCATGTTTATTTATAATAATTGTTGGAGCACTATCAAATAATTATCTAATTTTTAAATGTAAAAATTAACAAAAAAAATAGCTGCTTTCTCCTGCATTAATGTTTTTCTTGTTCGCCATCTTAATTCGTCGTTCATATCAGTTATATAACAATTCATTTAATTCACTCAAAACATTTAAAATATAATATACCCATCTTATATAAGCTTTCGCCAAAAAAGCTCACCACCGATTTAGGCCGAATTTAACCAATAGTGATTAACCTATTTCCAATACATAAATTTCGTAACCACTTGTGCTAGGACATGTCGTTAAAGCGCCAAACAAGATTATGTCTTCATAACTACGTCAATAAAACCGATTACAATACCTTTAACTGCTCCTTGTTGTTCATATTAACGAGATTGCCAGTGTTTGTATGCTATAAATTTTATTGATACGATTTACACAAATAGCATTTGATATTGACACCAATGTTTTAGACAGTGCAACTAAACCGAGTCTCATAATAAATTCTATGTTTACCGTATTTCCTTGATTGAAAAACGGATGTTTTATTCCTATTTTGGCTGTCTGAATTTGAGGTGCGTCTTAAAATTATTGATTGTGTCTTACAATCCATTTTGAAAATGAAGCGGTTGTGAAGTAGAAATTGGCAAAATGGAAGAATATCCCGTAGAAAATAGTAAGATACTCGTTTTAGAAATACTGGAGCAAGTATGTCCTCGAAAGCATAAAATACGATATTTTTTATAGGGAGACACGTATAACAACGACTCTCCATATATGATTCAGAATAATTTCATGCCTCCGGAGATCATGCTGGTCTGTTTTTCTAAGCTGTGGGTTTTCGGCTTTCTGTAAGACTATCGTATACCATCCATAAGATTTACTCTTTGTAGCTGATGGAATCTGGCATGTCATGGGAGGAAGCAAGGCGATTGACAGGTGACAGGGTATCATGGAGGCGCCGCGCGGTGACCATATGCTCTGCATACGGAGCGAATATGGTCGAAGAAAATTTAAGATGCTACATTCAATCGAAGAAATGCGATAAATTTACATAATATTTGTTTATATTACGTATATTACAAAGTAATTCATTTTATTTTCTCTTTGGAAAAGTACATACAACATGACGAGTAATCAAACCAAGCAGACCACTTTACATCAAAATTTATGAAGTTTCATCTGGCTTCCTATGTATGACACGAGTTCAGATTGAGAATGTTTGGGAGTGCATACTTACTTTGATAGCAAAAAATAATCTTTAACGACCTTTACTCACAATGTGATATACTTAGACTCGTCGTAATGAAACATATTAACAAAAGTTGACAACTATAGTAAGACAAGAAATGAGCATAATGCTCTGTTTGTAAAGGCTAATGATGGAAATATTGATATAGGAAAGGAAAGATTAGATAATTACTCTCTAAGTACAGTTTTAAAGATCGGATTGTCGGTGCATGGGAGTTATTGTAAAAATTTAGTAAATGTATACCTGTGAGCACAAATCATTCACAGATAGATTTAAAATATATAATCAAAGTTTTCATTCAACTCAAACCTATGACCTACCACGCTTTACAGATATCGGTATGAATAATGTTAGCATCCTACACACCATTTAAGACAGAAAATTGATTTTTACTATATATATCTAAAAACTGCTTTTTTAGCTTTAAGCAAGCTATACGGTAAACATTAAACTACTCGCCACTGATTATTGTAAAATAAATTCATTCATCATATGTATTAGACACGGTATCGCATGTAACCAAGTTTTGAGAAACTTCTCTTCAGACATTCCTGGCAAAAAAAACGAAACATCCATAACATTGCTACGCTGCGGAATACACCCTGTAAGAATGTCGAAGCGGGTAGTGTTGGCTTCAACGTTGAGTACCCCAAGAAATTAAAAAAATAACTAATTGATAAAAAGTTCTTTTAAAAAAACCTTATGTTGAAATAAACTTTATTCATAATATGTATATGGGTTCGCTGTTCTGGAACGAAACACTAAATCGAAAAAAAATACATATTAGTTATTCCAACATTTTCTTTATTTTAAGCTCAACCGTAAGAAAGAACACAGTTATTTTTATAAATTACTAGTGAGTACCCGGCATGCGTTGCAATGCCATTCAAAGAAAAAATGGTTTGTTTTTTAATTCTGTTTACTGAAGTGATTTTGGATTAGAGGTCTACACGGGCTAAAATTTCACAAAATTACCCGGCCCGGCCCGAGCCCGAGTATCATTTTCACACTTGTTACCCTAACGCGTTCCGAAGCCCAGATTTATTTTCCTCATCCCGAAAAAAGTCCGTTTTTTTTCAATATAGTAATTCATTTATACTTTTTAAACAATATGTGTTATTTTTACACGCATAAATCAGAAGTATTTTCCGAGATATCGCTGTCTGTACGTATTTGCTTCTTGTTATAGATATAAATTTTATTCAGAAACCTTCACGGGTGTGCCCGCAACAACTCACCAAAGTTTCATCAGCATCGGATGAATGGTAAAGGAATGCATAGAGGACAAACAAACAAATATTCATTTTTATATATATAGATACATTCACTTAAAACAATTTTGTACAAATAAACAAACAAAATGAAAAAGGTATAGCATTTGAAACATTTGACAAACTTTAAAGTCCAATTACTCAAAACTAGTATTTTTCATTTAGTGTCTGCTTCCAGAACAACGACGATATTATGCTTTACATGGGGGGCGGACCTCGTTATAAAAAAGCGTATGGCACAAAATGTTCTACCTTTAATTTGTACGTGTATCATTTTTTTTTCTATTGACAAATAAATATTTTTCTAATAATATATTAAGAATATTTTATATGGTGTACATCAACCTTTTCTTATTGAATAAATAAATAATGCTATGTAAGAAAGGATGTCATTTGTAACGTGTAATTGTCAAACTATTCAATTAACAATACAGAAAAGTCAATCTCCATCTGTTTTTTGTGTTCAGAATTGGTGTGTTGAATTGATGGAATCAAAATTAATTATTGGACTTAGACACAAATATTTCTTTAGTTCCCACATGTTATATGCAATACTTATAAAGTTTGCCGAATTCCTGTGAAAGCTTTTTTTTGCATGATTTTATAATCTTTTACTATCTTATAAATTTTTCAAACGTTATTAGCCTAAGGAGTATTTTAATAAGGCAAAAAATATCAAATTGTTTACTAACACAGTAATTGTGAAGCATTATCCTTCAACAGGCTTCAGTTCAACCACACGTTGTAATATACATAATTAATTTGTTGTGATAACTTCGGCTCGAGCTGCTTTACATTTGCTTTAATAATATCAAAAAAACTATCTTCTTTTACTTCCATTTGAATTTACATTTTTCGTTTGTGAAAAGATATTAACTCATACTAAATATTTATTGTGAAGTTGAATATTATTATCTTATTAAAAATACAGTGGATTTAAACCAAGTATCATCATTCTCTCCGCTTATTTGGTGTATATAATTATTCAAAAATTTAATTAAATAAGAATTTTGAATGGATTAATTAAAATACAACGTAGTTAATTATTGACTTGACTCCATGAAATAAATGGTATTATTTAATTGAAGTATATTTTATATGAAGATTTATAGACGTAAAATTATAGCCTATTCTGTCTTCTCCATACGTCCAAATGCGTTGTGTAATATACCGCTAACCTTTGCGTCGAATACAATACGTAATCGAGATCGTAGCGGTGTTTTCTGGCAGCGCTCGAGCGTTAAATTTTTTAATCTAAACTTTCACAAACTTATATTATGTCGTTCAATGTATAAGCTTAGATCAGGTGACCTACATGCCAATTTTCTTACTTATTCATGCAAAACTTTTTCGATACCAGCCTGAAATCGAAACAATGTGAAATTAACGTACGGCGTTCGATGACAAGAAGCTTTTTCAATACCAAAAGCTCTAGACTTAAAAAAGTTTTGTTAGGCTTACGTTGAAAGTAAAAGAAGTCGTATTTTTCATTATATATTCCTTACATTTCATTGGATTTGGTTACATTTTCATCGGTATAGCAATTTTATTTTACTCGAAGCATTTTAGCGTACTTATATTATTTATTGACAAACAGTTTCAAATAAAAAAAGTAGTTCTTGATCTGAAATTTTAAATTGTAATTACTATATTTCATATCTTAGTTCAAAGGTATATTTTATGTGTATTTTAAAATTGAATTCATTTGCATTTTGTATACATTTCTATAGATTAACCCATACGAACCCATCCTAAAAAAAATTATTCTTGGTACCGTGGAGTAACACAAGTTTACTGTTGTGAGTTGTCATTTATGTTCAGATTCGTGGTATCATTAGTTTATTCATGTTTATAGCTCAACTGATTATGGTCACTGCACGGCTATGTAAGTGTTAACATTATTTTCATAATAATTGAAAACAATCGCTGGAGTACACATAATTCAAGGAAAACGTCATTTAGTTTAATTTATTTTCAAATGTGTTATAAAATCTAATTTTTGATGAAGCTTTCTTTAGACTTAATATAAATATCTCTCCAATCTTCAAATCGATATCAGTCCTATGAAATATTGATTTTAAACTCTATAAAGTCTATAAAGTTTTTACTGTTTTTTGTGTACATGAAGTTAGACACATGAAACTGAAGGAAAACGTTAGTATTTACTAACAATAATTGCGCGATCTATCAGTAGATCGTAATCGACTGGTTGAGAAGCCTTGAACTATTTTATTCAAGTATAATATATACAACTGGCAGCAAAGCTATGTACACAATGCTTAAATATTGAAACTATTTTCATTTCCTCGTGCTAAGACAAAGCTCTAAGAAATTGTCACACCTCGTAAGTTTCTAGGTGCTGGAATTTCCAGAGCTTTCTTTGTCTGCATATACAATTTCCTCTTCCTATTAGAATAAATTGTAACATGGAAATTCTGAATTTAGAAGTGGAAATTTTTATGTAATTAAAAATTAAGTACTTATTATTGTCATTATTTAAATAAATTTAAAGACATAATTTAGAACCAATCACTGAATGACTAACTAATTATGCTTTTGATATATTCGGCTGTACGTTTGTGGAAATTCATTTTAAATATAAAATAATGTAGTTTATAATTGGAGGTGGTTGTATACCGGAAATGAAAAAATAAATTGTCATAATTTAAGATATCGACAGAGGGTGCTTGGTGGAATTTCAATATCAAATTTGACTCATTCAAATTCTGTACATTTTCGTGCATTTCGTCACTTACGACCCGGGTTTCATTTTTCAGCATCTTCAGGCATTCGAAAACAACAATGAACTCTCAAATCTGCAGTTAATAAATAAAAATATTATCGCTAAGTACAGGAATTACATTGATAGTCATCTGAATTAATTTTAATACTGATTTGATAATAAAAACTTTTAACCTTAATTGGGAAAATAGTCGTATAAACAATTACACATTCGTAGAATTTTGCAATAACAAGCAATCATAATAACTAATTATCATTAAAATGTATATGGGAAAAAATGTATCATAGAAATACTTACTGATTTTAAATGGGCATTATTTTGATTGCTGGAGTAATTTACGATTATTTTACAAACTTATCTTACTTAACGAATACGATAAGATGAGATGAACGAGATTAAGTCATTCGTTTAAAGTTGGGGAACTACTTAGCTATGCCCTGTTTATTTCTAAAATTTCAAATCGATAGATCGAAAGAAAAATGATATGGCGTATATGTGTATTTGTTCCCACGTACCTTTCTCCAAGTAATACAAAATACCGAGCATTGGTTACTTGGACACCGAACTGACCATAACATAAATGATAATAATATTTTCTGATAATGATTCTTTAATATTGATATATGTGGATAATATGTGGAAGTAGTACAAATGAATTGTGTTTTATTTTTTAAAATATGATGTCTTTTCTCCAAGAATTGACAGTTTAGACCTTAAAAGTGATTCTTTAATATGTTCAAAACCAACCCCATTAAATACGCAATTGAAATTAATTGATTAAAAAAACATCACGTATTATAACTTAACCACTCTATAAAAATATTTGAGACTATCTATAGGTATGTATTCATATTTAAGCCATTTATTTCCATCTTCGACCGCTCAGTTGAACATACTTATGCCAACTCCTGATCGAGTACTTCAGATTTGATTTTCTTCTAACAAATATAGCGGAGGCGTAAGTAGTAAATTAATATCAAGAATCTCAAAACACTGGGCTTTTATGACATCCCTTTTCTATTCATTTGAATTATTGAAATATTTTATATTACAAGCTCAGCTGAAGTTTCAACCTAAACATGCCAACACACGTATCTTTAAATTAAAATAAATTCATTCTTAAGAACAATTTGTTTTTTCCTTTCCAACGCAGATGTTTTATTTCACGGAGAAAGCTTGCTGTATATGAAAGTTGCTCGTGAATAAGCTACCTTATGCTTTGTGTCTTAGGTGTTGCTTGCAACTAAGATTTATTATTACGGCTAGTAAATAAGCTAGGGGAAAAATAAACAAACAGCAATCTGGTGTAAAAAGAATCACTTACATTATCTATACTACAGCCTCAGTCAATATTTTTCCTCTAGTGCTTTTATTGGTTGGTCTCACTGAATTTTATATGAACCTTAAACGGGATGAAGCCGACACAGATTACGACTTATTTATATCTTAAAAGTGAATGTTATAATTATGAGAACGCAATATTTATAAAAAATTGATTGAATTGGCATTTACTTGGTAGAACTCCATTATAATAGGACAAAATAACAAAGTATTTTGTTCTACAAATTGTTTTTTTATTTTTTTTTTAATTCTGACGATGGCATAAAGTCGAAATAGTTATCAACTACATAATAAAAAAAATTGTAGAACTAAATACTTTGTTATTTTATCCTTTTATAAAAAATGCTTATTTTGAATGAATTCGTCAAAAAATAATTAGACGTAATTTTTTTTACCGTGTCCTTTCCTATTTGTAGAGCAAATAGACTCGTAATTTAGGTATCTCAACATAAGTTTTTGTATAATTTAAGACATCGACTAAGGGTGCTTGATGGAATTTCAATATAAAATTTGAATTATTGAGATTTTGTACACTTCCATGTCACTAACGACCCGGGTTTCGCCTTTTGGTATCTTCAGGCATTCGAGAGCACGAATGGACTCGAATCGAATTGTCAATTCGAGTCTATTCGTGCGCTTGAATGCCTGAAGATATCGAAAGGCAAAACCCGGGTCGTCAGTGACAAAATACATGGAAATGTACAAAATCTCAATAATTCAAATTTTAATAATTTTTTCTATGAGAAAGGCTTTTTACTCAATTGCTCGACATTTATTCTTCGAAGAGAGTTTGGATAGAAGGATAGGGGTAGTATAAGACTAGTGGGAGGCGACTACATATCACAAACATTCATGCCTACGAACAGAAATTCACAAAACAATCGAAAAATCGAATTATGAAACTATCCCTATGGGGATTTGAGCACGAGACATCCGTAACCGAAGCCAATGACTCTGGCGACTGCACCACGGAACTGACAAATTAATTATACTCAAATTTGGATTTTTGAGATTTTGTACACTTCCATGTATTTTGTCACTAACGACACGGATTTCGCCTTTCGGCATCTTCAGGTATTCGAGAACACGAATGGACTCGAACTGACAGACAGTAAACACTGTCTAACGTTTATATAGAAGGTACAAATACGACAAATATTATTTACGAGGTAAAATATTATACGTCTGAGATCCACACTGATACCTGAGTTAACATTTCGAGAATCACCTTAATCCTTATTTTGTAAACAACACATTAACAGAGTGGTGAATTGCCGCTTTCCAACTACTTTTAGAATTACCAGTGATTTTACAATTATAATAGCATTGTGGGTTTCGACGGGATGCAATTTTTCGTCGAATTGATGAAGATGCCGAAAGGCGAAACTCGGGTCGTAAGTGACAAAATACATGGAAGTGTACAAAATCTCAAAAATCCAAATTTTATATTGAAATTCCATCAAGCACTCTCAGTTGATGTCTTAAATTATAATTATACTCAGTTTTAATTAAATTGCGAAATACTTAAGGTCGAAAACAAAATACTTTTTTTCAATTTTATATGTCCGACAGGACTGAAAATTTATATATATGACTAATTTATTTGGTGGAATTCATTTATTTTGTAAACCCGGAAGGAAAATTAAAACAAGAGCTAAAGTATTTTATATAAACATACTCAATCGATTTAATATTATAAATGTTATACAGAGAAATCTATGTGCGAAAGTTATGTCGAGTTAAATATTCTATAATAACTATTATACATACATTCATATAAGAGAAAAGGGACGAGTTGAATCAATGCCGACAAATTAGTAAAATTCACATTTATACGTCACATTTTTCATCAAATTTCATACAAATACCAATCTTGTTTTGGCTTTCTTGAAATGTACTAATTTTAGACCGCCCTTTTCATTCCGCACACAGAAATAACAAAACGTTTTAATTATGTACAGTAAAACCTGAATATAACGTAGAAATGTGGGCGAAGGGGTACTCGTTAAAGCCGAAAGTCGTTAAATAGTAGGTTTCCGAAAGCATATTTTATTGGGAAAAAAGATCGAATTACATTTAATACACAAGGCTAGTGAATTTTACATAAATGAATTAAAATATTATACAACACAAATATGTACGGTTGGGCGTGATTTAACCGAAATGCGTTAAAATTCCTGTTACAGCCGTGTAATCATTCTTATCATAGACAGAACGTTGTTGAGGAGGGTTGTTTTTGATTTAAAAATGTATAACATTAAGAAGGTTGCTTAAACAATTTTCACATTTGACCGGGAATTTTGTCAATAATAGTTTGACTGTTAGTGTAAAAAAATATGTATTATAGCAAACTAATTTGCCTTTTGTTATTTTTCAGGAGACTCTCTCAAGATACATGCCAGTTGGTGGAAGGGCTCGCACCCCAGCCCGCAGATATTCAACCCTATCGTTGCCGCGCAGTGTGTCGCCGACACGGTCACAAAGCCTGTCCAACTCCGGCGGAACTTCGAGACAAGCATCCCTAAGATACGTAGACGCTGACATGTCAAGAAGACCTCTAGTAGTCTCATTCCGGAGACCGAACAACTCCCTTCCAATGACGTGCATCCACGCAGCTCATTGCTCTTGCAGCAGAAACGGGGATCCCAGAAGAAATATTTACTCAAATAGAATTGATCATAATATAATAAAGGAAACACCACTGAGTGAAGAAGCTCCTGCAATGTATAGTTTAGCTCCGCCAAAAATTAAACGATTTAAAAAATGGGGGCGCCGAAAGCATGACACAAACATGTACAATTCGGACCCCAATAATATGTCGTGCAAAATTATTTGCTCCGAGTGTCACAAGTATTTAAATAATAAAGAAGCACACTGTGAAAGAGAGCACAAGGTCGTACTTATAACAAGATCTTTAAGCAGAGTTTTGTCCGAAAGTCCAACATTTATTGATGATAGTTTAATTATAAGTAATAACTCCGATAATCTTGATGACAAGTCTTCAAATGTTTGTAATGACGGTGATGTAATGGTAGGTGAAGAGTCTGACTTGATTCCTCATCATCAGTGCCCCAATCGTCATGATAGAATTAAAATCAATAGAATTTCGAACTCAAGTCTATATTCAAACAATCTTTACGGAGATAATTTATCGGATAAAACGAACACAAAGTCTTCGCAATTAGTTCCACAATCCAAAACAATGCCCGATATCGTAAAGTATGTACTCCAGGTTCAAGAAAATTCAGGAAAAGCTGTTTTTAAACCGCATAATGGTATAACAGAACGAATGGTTAAGTTTAATAACACACTTGAGGATAAAGGTACAAGTAAAATTGCGAATGGAAAGATTGATACATCGAATCGTTTCCGAAACAACAAACGAAAATGGGGGAGTGCTGAGAATTTATTTTTTGAAATAAGGTGAAGCTTGTTGTATCTTTGTTTATTATTGCTGTAAAAAAATGTAATGTGATATTTAGTATTTAAGCAGACATATTAATTAATAATTATTATGAATTTACTTATATAACATAAAAACGTATAATATTGGCTTGAAGGAATTAAATTTGTGTACTAAAGATCGAGGTAATTGCTCCCTTAATTAATGGATAATAAACTGTCTCCCATATATGTATATGTCTATTTTTTATAATCAGCATAAACACATAGTCAGAAATATGTAATATTATTTTTCGTATAACCTGTTATTGAAAAATGTTGCAATTATTAATTGATTTCACATATTTCTTTTGTGTAATTAATTTAAACACGTTTTTAAATTAATAGCTTAATAAACGTAAGCTTTTAAAAATAATGTACATGATTCTTCTGTTATATACAGTCAGAAAGTATTACAGACTTAGGGCATTAAAGTTGTTTCCTTTCTTCTCCCTTTCATCCACAAAAACATTTTTACTGGAAATATTGGAAAATTTTCAATATTAATTCATAATATACGTAAACAATTACTGGTTGATCCAAGTTTTAGTAATTTGATAAAAATATAAATCCATTTTTTTCAATCATTTATTAACTAAAACCTGGACCGGTTTCGTTTACAATTTATCATTTTTACCTGACAATAAAATCTAGGCAGTTTGCTCGACTGTTTATAAATAATTATTCATACTTATTATAAACAGGATATTAACGCATGGCCATTTTTTATGTATGATTCTGATAACTATATTTAGAGTATTTTTATTAGATGTAAATATAATATTTTAGTCTATATCTTTATTTTACTATTCTTAGAATAAGGTGACTTACTTCTCTGTAAAGTAACATAGCCTAAGAGCAAAAGTGATACAAGTCAATAACTTAAACATTTAATGAGACTTCTCATAATGGCTTGAAACTTCTGGGCTTTAAAAAACAAATACCATGCATAAACGGACTTTCGATTGAGTTGGCATTAACTTAGTATAACTCTATTATATTAATAATATGATAAAATAACAAAGTATTTAGTTCTACAAAATTTTCTTTTGTAGTTGATAGCTATTGCGCCTTAACGCCAGCGTCATAATTCTGACGATTATTATACTATTATAATGTAATTCTACCAAGTATGTGCCAATTCAATCAATTTATTTTATTAAGTAAACTTATTAAATTCTACAAGGAGCTGTATAAAACTTAATTTTCCAACGATTGAACGTGCTATATCAGTGGTTACCAACCTTTTTTATTCCATTCTCCCTTTCACCAATGTTCAGAATATAATTTCACTTTCCTAACATAATCTAACTCTAACTCCGTAAGTGCTTTCCAACTATGCAGATATGTAATATTTAAAATCCTTAATAAACGGCAGCAATTCACTTCGCCCTGAAACTCTAAAATTCACCCCTAGGGGAACCCCCACTCCCAGCCAAACTCTTGTTATATATTTTATATAGTAAACGCCTGACCTGCAGTTAGTAGTACCTACTATCCAAATCTGTTTTCAAAAGAGATTATGTATAATTATCCTATTTTTTCATGGACTAACTAATATCATTAAAGTTAATTTATGTCATCTTTCAGTGCGAAAAATATTCTACTAAAACTTTAATCAACGAGTATTTAAATAATATATGAAAAACCGGTGAAAGATTGCCAAAATATGCAGTAGAATAACCTTATATAGGGCGGGATTATTAAAATTATTGTGTTAATTTACTTTTTTATTATGAATAAATAAAATTAACGAATACTAATTATCAAAACTGATAAAATTTTCGATACGCGATAGGGTAAGAATTTATTGAAATACAAAAGCTGCTTTAAAGGTAGGTTAATGAAATAAATTATTCAAATCTCTTCCTATTATAATGATGTGAAAAGAACAGATGAACAAATAAATCTATAATATTTCAAAAGGGATGTCTTTTTTTCTTAGTACCTATCGTAAAGGTGAAAATAACATTATTTGTTCCCTTTCGTAATTAATTATGTGGATAATTTCTTTCCTGCAATTACTGAAAAATATGCTCACTTTTCTTGCTTTCTTTTCATCACTTTACTGACATCTAGCGATTATATTATAACATATAACGATAAAAAAAATTCGATATAAGAAATTGTTATAACAAAAATTGCTAGATGGCAGTATGTAAAAATATCAGTGTCGGTATCAAACAATTATATCATTTTATTTTATTTCGTCGTAAAATTCGTCGGATATCTAAAATAAAATCAGTAGTTCTTCAACAAATATGAGGCCAAAGTAACATATCTCATTAAATATCTTTATTATACATGGAATTTTCACAAATGTATGCCTCTATTGTCAAAATATTGCGGACTACTGTTTTTACGGTGTAAATATCTGCTTTACACTACAGGTGTCTTTAATAAAAATTGTAATCTATTTAATTTGTCGTAGATTTAGAAATATTAAATTTATTGTACATACTCAAACAATTTAATTTATTTATTTTGTTATATATCGACGTATCTTAAATAAAATCAGTAGTTTTTCGAAAAATATGTATGAGACCACTTTAAGTTACAGCGAAAAGCCGTACAAAGAAAGATATGGATGGTGTGGGTGTATGTACATTACTTTGCTTATATTTTAAAAAGAGCTCAGCCGAAAACCGTTACTGAATAGATATATTTTTTTTAATCGAATCGGAACGAAAATATAACTGTTCGGGTCCCTAGTATTTATAATTGAAACATTACTGGCTACTGATTATACGGTGTAAATATCTGCTTTACCTTTTAATTACTTACAACAGGCATCTCTAGTAAAAACGAAAAGCTATTTACTTTGTCACAGATTTACAGAAAATATTTATTTTCGCAATTATCAGAAATCAAACATGCAAATTTAACTCATTATTATATTTTCATATTAAATAAAACAAGTCTATAGAAGATTTAAAAGTAAATATGATAAGTTATTGTTACAATACTTTCATTCAATACAAACGAAATATTATTTTGACTGAGCTAAAATTACGTTATATTATTTTCCTACAGGCGATTTTCCTCTTGAATGAAGCACGGGACGGTTAACCTTTAACGAACCATAATTTGTTTAGAATAATGTGACAGACTGTTTTAAAATCTCCAGTATTTCCCGTTTGTATGACAATATCTCAAATCCAATTTAATATAAATAATATCGAGTGTGGAAACGAAAAAGGACGTAACCCACACATCAAAAAATTTTACAGGAGCCACGAAAAACGTTTTTTTTAATGATTTCTGGTCAAAATCAAAATATTAAATATACACAACCTTGAGTTGCATGAAGACTAATAATAATTTACCCAGTCTGGTATTCTTAAATAACTTATTAAATTAATATAATAACTTATTAAATAATATTTATTAAAAAACTAATAAAATTCATGGTTACATCGTTTTCCCCCGACAAAAATTATCAACCTCAATGTAGTTAAGCAGGTTACAGCCTTTTTCCTCACCAATGTAAAATGACTTTTTGAATAAACGTATTGAATTATGGCAGCTAGTACACTTCTGCATTTATTTAAAATAATTTTCTTAAGAATGCATCATGATTAATTAACTGGGAATTTGATTACTATATATAATATATTACATAGAATATGTAACATAGCAAAAATTTTAGTTATAATTATGTCAATACAAGCCTAATAGCACGCTGCAATAATTTAAAAAAAAAATGCATGATTTATTAAACTGACTGAACCGAGATTATATATCCCGTGAATATGAGTTTGGTTCAATGGTCTGTTGATAAAATAACAACATTTTCCTATTCAAAAGTAAATATTTTGCAAGACTAATTATTATAAACTATTTATGTTTGCTAAGCTGACTTTCACTATTTAATTTGTTTAATTAATATAATTAGAAAGTCGATTTAAATTTATCAGTTATTTGAGTAGACCAGAACCGCGATCTATGAAAATATATTTAACAAAACGATAATCATATTAACTTTATTTTTTGTTCACAGTAGGAAATGGTAAAATTTTTCAAACATTCATATCTTAATAAATGACTGTCGATTTAATTTACTACTTCGTTCTCAAAACATAAATATTCAATCTTCAATAGTTCTTAAATCTTTATTAGGTCTGTTCGTCACAATATGATAGATAAAAAAAACTGCAATAATGATAATCTTGAAAATCGTATTTAAAATGCCATTTGTAAGTGATTGGTAATGGAAACCTAATCAATAAATTGCTTTCTTATTCAAATGACTGCAATTTACGTTAACAAAAGCTCGAGACAGAAAGCATAATTCACTCAGCGTTGATTGAAGCTCCTTTAAATATATACTCAGAATAAAGTAATGACACCATAGCTTAAAACTTGAAGTGTTATTGTACAATACGAAAATAGGCAACGTAGTTTCTTAATCTAATTATCATGGCCGTCTGTAAATAGCTTATTATTATCGTAATTTATATGGTATGTTCATGGCATTTCAAAGTAAAAAGGCGCAGAAATTTTCATGGGAGTATTTTTGAATGAATTTATTTCAATCTTTTTTTATCGCATTATTTTGTTTTAATAATATTTTATTTTTTTTAAACTAGAGCAAAATTTGGTAATTAGTTTCTTAAAAACTTTTGATTGTCCAAAAACATGTTTGAGACAGATTTTTTTTGTTTAAAATTGAAAAATATTTTAATTTATTTTAAAATATGCTAGTTTTATTAAAAGACGCTAGTTTTAAAATTTTAAAATGTATCATAAAGAATCTGAAGTGAGGTATAAAAAATTAAAAAATCTGTAACTTTGGCTAAAGCTTTTTTTTGAGAGATAAAAAGGACATTTTGAAGAAACAAAAGCTTTCAATAATGAATTTTATTAAATAATGTCACTAGCACACTTTTAACCATTGTGTATTATTAAAGATTATTTTTAGACTAAATACCAGTAGTTTCTTAGAAAGCTTTTCCGTAGGTTGTTTTTGAAGAGTTTGAAATATTCACTTAATAATATATGTTATATTCAGTGTGTGTTAATACAATAATTACAAATATTTAATTATAGTCTATATTAATTAAAGGATGTTAGTGACTTTCGCTTGAATCTGTAACCTTAGCGTTCAAAATACCTCCACTAATTGAATAAGTTACAGAAACAATGATGATTTCGTAAAGACGTCACAATATATTATACATATCAACACACAAGTCAACCTGTTCATCATTTTAAATCGGCAAATAAACTTGTTGAACCCCAGTTTCATAAATTAATTTTTTCAATCGATTTATGGATTTCTATTTGAAAGCATGGACGTTCTTGATATCTCAAATTCTCTCCACTCATCCGATCCTCGACGAGGGGCCGTAGCGAGAGCGATCAGCTAACCGCTAGTCCTGTGCTAGCTTTACTATTCCTACTCTCTAAGAAAAACAAAGGTTAAGTAAAAAGCGGTTCTCATAGAAAAACTTATATTGAAATACTTGAGGCCAGATTATCCATATTCGGAGAAAACATGGCTTAAAAAAAATCTCATGCACTATCAGTCACTTTTATTATTAGGAAAATTTCGTGAAGATAAAGGTAACATAAATGATGTAAAACAAAAAATAACTAATAACATAGTACTTATGAGTAAACTGAATAAACAGCAATTCTGTTTAGATACCTCCATTAGGAGGCCATATTCTCTACAATGGGGGGGCATTCCCTTTTCAACTAAATTTAAATTCAGCTTTTTTAAGATGTTTGTTGAAAAAAAATTTACCCTAGATATTTTTGTTATTCTAATTTCATCTGCGTTGTCGAAGTCTTATGGATGCCAAAAGACAAACACTCCGTTTGAGAGATATTTTACTTGAGAACGATTGCATTAACCGGAACGCAGGCACGACAGCTTTTTCTACAAATATTGTAAGAAATAAACTTTTATTGTAAGAAATAAACTCGTGTGATACGAATGCTTTCAATCGTATACGTAGACCCGTAGACTGGTAGATCCTGGTTAAACAATGCATGACGAACCAATCGTTATAAATATAAATATGTACTTACGAAAAGTTTGTCCTATTGGTATCGCAAACAGCCTGAAACATTTCATCTAATCAAATACATATTTTATATAAAATACAAAATAGCCTACTTGCCCTCCTCTACCCACCAATGCTTTCCCATCCTTTAGTTTTAGACGGCAGACTCCAGTGGCGTAACAAACTTTAAGCGTATCTAAAGTTTTTTTTCCTTAATTGGGAGTGTCTTTGGAGTAACTGCGTAAGACTTGGTGACGTGAACTTAAGCGTGCAGAAAATAAGTTCCTCCAGATAAACATAAAGCTTCTTTGGGTTGAAGTATACTCGCTCTCCGTATGACGCTGCAATTTTTTAAAGTCATGGTAATTTACCTTATTCGCAACCAAGTAAACGGGGACGATCCCTTGATCGTGGCTCTTCTCTTTCTTCATGCATAAAATGACACTCGTATAGAATGTGTTCAGCATCCTGCTTTATAGCACCAAGCTCCAAGCTCCAAGATCAAAGAACTTCGCAGTGAAACTACCGTGGCCAGTAACGAATTGCCTCGTTCAGAGATTTGTACTCAAAATTTATTTATCTCCATTCGCCATTTTATATTTGGGAAAAATAAGTAGGCTTGGCGACCCCTGCTGGAGGTGTCCATAAAACTTTGATTTATTTTTATTAAGTTACCTCTTACACTGCTATTATGAACATTCAATATGAATAAATTTATATTAGTATCATAGGCCTTGACTAGAATTTACAATATTTCTGCACAAAGAATCATAGTATATTTTGTTCATAGAGCTTAATAATACGTTTGTTAGCTTTTATGAAAACAATAGAGCTTAAATTTTATTTACCCAGCTAGCGAGAACTTTGATCTTTCACTTTTTGCTTTATGTCACGTCAATCAAATTCCTACAAAGGGGTCAATTTTGACAAAGGGCTGATTTCTGATATCTTTACGTTACTAAGGAAATATAACCCTATGAGATTTTCTATTTCATTGAATTTGTCGAATTAAGATACAATATACTTTAAGTAAGTGGAAAATAACACTTTATATAATGTAAACAAAACTGCTCAAAAAGCATGTTACGTTTTATTTTATTTTATTTGCTAGTATCGGTAATGAAAACAATTTAAAAAAATCTTTTATTGAATAATTAAAAAAAAGTGAGAAAAAAACGTATTTATATATCTACTTCATTTGCCACATTTAATCAATTCCATCTCATTTATTGTTTAGATGAAAACTGTGTTAATTAATATAAAATTAAAATTGATAACTTAGTTAGTTCACTCGCTGTTTTACTAAATGTGACACGTGTTTCGTGTTAAGCATTTTTGAAGATGCTTTTCAAAGAAGCGAAACACGTGTCTCATTTAGAAACACAACCAGTGGAATAACTAAGTTATTTATTCTATATTCTAAATGGATTTCCACAAAGATACCGCTGAATCCATCGAAAATATCGTATTAATAGTTTGAATCACTTTGCTAACTTATGTATATATAAATGAATGTTTGTTTGTTTGTCCCGTATGCGTTCCTTTAACATTCATCCGATTTTGATAAAACTTTGGTTAGTTGTTGTGCGCACACCCGTGAAGGCTTAGAAAACAAATCATAAATCGAAAAAAAAATAATGAAATAGGTGCAAACAGCGACATCTCGAAAAATTTCTGATTTATTCGTGTACGCACCAGACGAAAAACAAAAATCATTGTGTATCCAAATGCACTTCAATAAACAGAATTAAAACACATGCCGGGTACTCGCTTGCTCGATGAATACTTTTAAGAGTTCATGGAATTTTTATAAATAAACCTCATAATAAAGTCAGATATTTCCGCAATAATTATTAATTCATCGGAATAGAGTTATATACTATGAGAGATAAATTCATATTCATATATGAATACTTCCTGAAATTGGCGTTAATAAATATTATTTAATTAATATTTATTACATGTGTGATATCAACTATGACATTGAAGAGCTATATATTCCGAAAAGCAAAACCCGTATAGTTTTAACTCATTCAGATTACAAAGTGTGAAATTCAAATATGCTACTTAAGTTTCAGAGTGTATTAATTATTAATATCGTTCGATAACGTTTCACGAAACTTGACATTTGACATCTCAGATGAAGGTTGTCAAAAAACAATGAAATATTGATGACAGTTTCTATCAGTTTTAATGTATGTCTCATATTATACAAGGTTATCCTCGTTGAAAAAAAAAAGGGTGACAATTATTATGGTACAATCTGGAACTCTTCAGCTTCTTTAAGGGAGATCTACGGTCAGTAATCAACGATAGGCGACCATGTAGACATTGCGTAGCAAATTACTTAATTGCCGGGTCCATGGTGTAGTGGTCAACGTTGTTGGCTTTGGTAATTGATCTCTTGAGTTTGAATCCCAGTACAAACAAAAGTATGAATGAGTGCTTAGGTGGGCCATAAGTCAGAAAGGTTGCGGAGCATTGCAGTAAGGCTCGAAAATTAATGTAACGATGCTTTTTTTTTATTTTATATGACATGAACGAAATTATGTTTTTTATTATTTGAATAAAAAATTGCTTAAAAATGACATGCAAGGTGCCAAATATTTTCAATTTTTTAAATCAAAAACATGATATCAACTCGATAATAATTTTTCATCTCGAAGAGAAAGTACAAACTCATGTCCAAGATGTCGAATATTAGATTGAAAAAATCTAAATTTAATACTGAACTTGCATAGATATAAGGATATACCCATCTGATCGCTAGGATACAGCTCTCAACACTAGATAGACCACAGAGGTCGATAAAAGATAATGACTTAATATTGTATAAAAAACTTATATTAATTGAGGTCGATTCTACCTTAATATCACAACGCACAGTTAAGAACGGTCCGAGTAAAAATGATTTTGACTATGGAGTGTGTTTTCGTTTTCTTTGTCCATATCCGGAAATATCTTCAAGTGACTTGTTTACAGTGCATAGACGAGTGCCAGGAAATCTCTTATATTTGTAGAAAGGTCAGTATAATAAGCATATTATAATGAAGTCTACGGACGTAATATGGATACTAGAGCATGTACTCGAAGACTATTTCTAGTTACGGAAGTGTAGGCTTAATAAATTTCCAAAATTGAATATTTAGAACTTGTAATGTGAAATAGTTTTCATCAGTTGCTTGTACCGGTACATTAAATTGTATCATTATCATTATATGAAATATTAGACATGAGAGGTTGACGAGTTTAATGAAACGCGAAATACACTTACTATCTTCAATGACCTATTTTAATCTCGATAACATCTTATTATACATCAATAAAGGTTGTCCTACCTAGAGATTTCATTTCATTTTTCAAATATAGCTGACTTTTTCGATGTAAAAGAGCTGATTGTTTGTACAGAAAATGTAAACACAGAAAGAAATATCTTCCGGGATAGTGTTTGAGTTTATTCTTCTACGCAATTTTTCATGTCGTTTTCGCATAGTTGTGTATCTATTTCTACGGAACGATAAAAAATGTAAATATAAAAATAAATTAAAGTTTTATTTATTTAGCAGACTATTTTTCAAAATCTCGTACCCGAGAATTTTTACTTCATTTTCCTGCGATAATAACCTGAAATAAATTTTGGATAAAACAGGAATATAAAAATGTTTATATAGTAAAATCTTTTTTAGCGGTATCATGAAAAAAACGTTTTCATTTTCGGATGCTTCTAATATTAATTAAATTGAAAGTAAATTGTTAATTTTTTTTAATACAATATTTTCTTTCTCAGAACTTTTAAATCGAAAATGAATAAAAAAATTTTTATATACTTTCATGAAAAGTGTGATAATTACAATTGTGTAAAAAATGCAATTACAACGTTATCAATTTAAATTTTATATTGAAAATGATTTTCCACAAAGTAAAGACTGTATCTGTAGAACATTTTTAAAAATATATAATAAGTACTTCTCTATAAAAAAGTATTTAATAACGAGTAACTTGGCAACACTAAAAATTTGATTGTTTTGTAATGGTGGTACTAATGGAAATTACTAGTTATTTATTTACTAGATTGTTACGTTTGCAGAACTGACAAACGTTACATATTACTTCGCGGGCTTTCCCCCAGATTCGTTTTGAATTATTTAACATGCAGTGGCCATTTATTTCCACTCTATTTTTAATAAGAAAACTTTTTTTTGACATATGTATGCTCTAGGGCAGTGGTTCTTAACCGGTGCACCATGAGCTTTTTGCAAGTGTACCGCGGAAATACTGTATAAGACTAAAAAATTCGCGAAATGTTGAAAACAGAAAAAATGCTTCGCAAAATTATGTTTGCCGACGAATCGATTTTATCTAATCGATCGCACATGTTGCTTCACGTCGAATGGTTTTCAAATAATAGGAAAAAATAAAGTATATGTTTCCTTCACTCAACGAAAACACTACAGAGAGAATTATTTCCGCTATACCAGAACATCTGATTTTATTTATGAGATATTGCATATTACTTTTCTTCCCTAAATATAGAGAATTATGTCTGGATACGAAATCCATTTGCCACAACTCAATGTATCAATGAGTTGTGAATTTTCATACAAAGAAGAACAAGAATTAGTTACCTTGTCAACGAATCGTAATCTAAAAATTAAATTTTCTGAGGTAACTGTGGAGGAATTTTGGATTTCTGTTCAAGAAGTACCCAGCTCTCTGCACGAGCGCACTGAAAATGTTACAGTTTTCAGCATCATATTTGTTTGAGATCAGTTTCTCAATAATAACTAATATGAAAACTAAAAGACGAGAAACACTTACGAATTTAGACGATGAATGGAGAGTAATTATTTATATCAAATATTCGACCTGATATTTTTGAAATCTGCCAAAACCTGTAAGCTCAGGTTTCACATTAATTGATTTTCACATCAAATATTCTCCATTTTATTGGGGTTAATTTTAGTTTTTCCACATATACATATATATATATATATATATTTATACTCTATACATATGTATATCTATTATTTAATTGTTTTTTACTGTTTTACTGTTGTTTCCATATTTTTCTTTGTTTTTTACCCGTTTGATTTTAGTGCACCGCCAGTTTTTTTCATGACAAAAACAATTGACTTTTTTTCAATCCCTGGATGCCGGGATCCAGAGATCGAACAAGAGTCAGGATTTCATGTTTAAAATTGTCAAAAAAATTTTTGTAGATTATATAGAGGATAGATAATAATTTTGATTATGAACACGGTGGGTCGGGTAAGATCACCGCAGGACGTGTAAGGAATCCAATTTTAGGAGAAAAAAAAATTTGTTACTTAAATTATTTACTTTCCATTTCCATGTTACTTCAATTATTCTTAATGTTGTAGGAAATGGAAAATATGGAAACAATAACAATTATTATACAAAAAGTATTTCCAAGCCGAATATTCGTATTTCATTGCGCGATTATTTTCTTCGATGTTTTTGTATCGATTCTTCTAAAAATATAATAGTGGTCAACTGTTTTTGTAGATATTGATGCAAAAAAACAATTAATTTTCGGTCCCTGTCTACAGCAGGCACGAAATATTAGCTAAAGAGAGAGTCACACTACATTTATTATTACAATATAATATATGAATCGAAAATAGTTACCCGGCCGCCGGAAACGTATGGTTTATCAAATAGTAATTTTCATTTTAAAATAAATTGTTTTTTTACTATTTTAAGGCGAAGTCCGAAATCCCGGTATTGGTATTGAGTCAATCCCGGGATTATGGTATTGAGTTATTGCTCGGGATCCCGGGATTGGAAGCCCTAGTATGCTCGTGTTAGAGAGTTGCTAAAGAAGAATGTCAATCTAGGATACAACTGTTTTAAATGCACGTCACCAAACTTCAATATTTATAAATAAACAAGAAAATAAATTTTTTTGGTAGTATTAATCTTTACATTTTTAAAAAATAAAACACAATTCATTTTTACTACTTCCACAAATTTATAATGATCAGGACCGGTTTCGCTCATCACGAGCATTATCAACTGATGTTATATATGATATAAATATGTGGAAGTAGTACAAATGAATTGTGTTTTATTTTTCAAAATATAATGTCTTTCCACCAAGAATTGACAGTTAACACCTTAAAAGTGATAAATCTTTACGTTTAAACAATAATTTTGTAAAAGTAAATTATAGTTGATATTTTAATACAACACTATCTTAACTTAAAAACAATACTCTGATATTTTAGCAATGATTATCAAAAGAAGACATGAATTTTATAAAGATATTTATTTTGCATAAAATGGAAATTGGGGAAATTTATCCTAGAGTTAGAATTTTAGTTCATAATTCCAAGTAATGTTGGTAATACTATAGTATTAGTGTCGATCTTTGAAAATAAAAATAACTAAAGGTTCTTTCAGCTATACATAGTTCGAAGAAATTCAGAGTTATGAAAATATTACATAATAGAACGAAATAAAAAAAATACTACTGCATAATTGACGATAAAAAAAAGTATGATAGTATTTTTTTGTTTTGACATTTCAAGAATATAAAAAGTGTGAGACGAAAATATTGAGACAACTCAAAGATGTCAGTGAAAACAAAGAATTTGTGTAATATGTTGTTGTATCAAACGAAACATCAGAAAAACAGTTGTAAACAAAATAAAGAGCTAGTGAATTCTCATCAAAGAAAATGTATTTTATTGTACAAGAGGGGCTAGTGTTTCATGCTTTTTTTTGTATTAACGTTCAAGCTGTAAACACAATGTTGTATAAGCTTTCATCAAATGAAAAAAAACGTTTCCCATTCACCGGATGTGGTATTATGTAGAAGTCTGTTAGTTTGACGAAACTTAACGTAAATAAAATATGATTTGAAATATTATTCTATTTATCTAATGTGTGACTTTCACGGTGTATAAGTGGTTGATACCGTCTCAATACCGTCCAGGTCCGTCACGCGGAGTGGACAGCGTCGTTAGGTTCGGTTGCGGATCTCTCGGACTCAAATCCTAGTATGGATAGATTCAATAATTGATTTTTCAATCGATTTATGCATTTCTGTTTGGATTCCTTGAAGTAAAAGCTAATTTATAATAAACGAATGCGAAATAACTGTGATAACACTGTCATAACGAATTTTACGAGGCAATCTTACAAAAATTGAATGTTATGACTAAATGCACTATCGAAATATGCAATAATGCAATCGCCCACTTGGGTTTTACCAGCACCACCAAGCGTTTTTGCTGCCTATATGAAACACTGACTTAGACAGTGCGATTTTCTTATTGTTAGTCATTATTTTTTACTGATTTATTCCAAACAATAAACAAAAAGTTAAGTTTTTTGAATTGTTGAGACATTGTACATTTAAATGGATTTTGTCACTAACGACCCGGGTTTCGCCTTTTGTCATCTTCAGGCATTCGAGTCCATTTGAATGCCTGAAAATGCCGAAAAGCGAAACCCGGTCGTTAGTGACAAAATACATGGAAATGTAAAAAGCCTTAAAAATAATCACACAAAATAATCTAGTGAAAGGTGGTCGTTAATTACTTATTTTAATAAATGAAATACTTTCTTAAGCTTGCCAGAAATAGAATTTGTTTCACCTACAAAAAAACTCACTTGAACCATACCAAAAGCAAATTTTAATGTATTGTAATCATTTTATTAAATAATCAATGGTAAATTTTCTCTCAAATATTATACAATAATGACTAATGAATCATTCTAAGCTTATTTGCGAGTTTAAATTCAAATTCAAATGGTACATGAGCGGCTTTAACTATTTTGGAAGTCATTCGAAAATGTGTTTAGCGAATTCATTTTATTGTGGGTTGTGATTAACTACATCACTGGATTGCAATTTTGTTTTAATAATTATAAATATCATGCACGAGAATCAATATTATATTACAATACTGTATCTCAATTCAAAATATTTTATTTTATATATTAGGGAGGCCCGAAAAAAAATGTTTTTTTTATATGTTGTTTTGAAAGCAGTCTCCTTCGGTGTGTCGTTCATAAAGATGCGTTTCATATTTTTCTTGGTTGGAAGACTGTTCCAATACTCCTAGAGATACCTGAAAAAAACTGGGAAAATACGAAATTTCCTATCACAGTCAAAAAATAATATTTCATAAAACTATTTATAACGTCTTATCACTACTCAAATATAATTAAGAGAATAACGAGCTTAGTTAGAGACAGACGATGGACTCCAACTTAATCACAATAGAAGGTAATTAAAACATATCCACGAAAGATGATTACTACATATATATTGACACGACCCATTCAATGTGAATCATGCCCAGAACTTTCATCGGGTCATCTCTTGTATGTAATGTGTCAAGAAATCAGGTTTTGGCAACGTCGAATGAGTTTTTAGAATGTGGCGAGGACGTTCCGAGGTCGCATTCTACCCTTACCAAAGCAAGCGGGTGTGATCTCACTGTTGAAGGGATAGCGTTTTATTTCGGCCGTCGCCCACCGTAAGGGGTCTGGAGCGCGTCGGGTCACTAGCACCGATCAGCCGCTAACCATTTACCGTCGCGTAATGATTTGGCGGCTTAATTTTTTTGTGATTGTCAATTTTTTTTTGTATTTGTTTGTTTTAATATAAATTGTAACTACTAACTGGAGTAAAGTGAATTGGACTAAGAGTGAGCTTGTTTGAGTGTACCTGAGAGTCTTGAAAGTCTTACTCACAATATATATTTATATATATATTCTTATTAATTTTCTTTATTTTTTTGCCAAAAGACGTATACAATAGAATGTGTTGATGTTAAATTATTTTTGAAGAATTATATTTGTTGTAACTCTACTTAAAATATCAACCCAAAAAAGTGGGAAAAGAAGAACTTTTTGGTATATTTCAAAAATCTTTATACAATCGTATATTTAATAATTTACAAATTTAACATCAGTAACTATATAAAACAAACCTTTCTCTAAGATTTATTTTTAGACATCAAATCTTGATAAACTCTTAAGTAATCATGGCATAAAGCAGTCAAAAACATATCTCAAAAACACGTGTCAACTCTTTGCTAAGCTGGCTTGAAAATTTTTTGTGTCTATCCATAGAAAACAAAAGTGCAACGGGGAGTCGTAGGTGAACGAAGTCTGTGCGAGCGCGAGGCGGTGTTGCGTAGCTCGCAAATAGCAATCGTCCTCCGCCAATGAGAGTGTCCTATGTGAGACGTGACGAAAACACGCACACAAAGACTTCATTCAACCTAATTTGCCGCGTAAGAGTGAACGTGCCGCGCCGCGTCGCGTCGCGTTTGGATCGACTTCGCCTACGTAATATGTAAAATTATATTATAGTAATAGAGTCGGAGGTTAGAAATTTAGTAACGCAAGATGGTACCAAACTAATAATTGTGTAAACCTAACATCAAAAAGATTTTTTTATATTTTTTTACAGTGAACATTTTGGGTAAATAAAAAATCGTAAATTGAGCGTCTGCTTTTTATTAAGTAGTTATAAAAAATACTGTTATATATTTTTTCTATTCAACTGTATTCTACAGTAATGTCACCAACAGATTTCCAAACTGTCACGCAAGTTTTCATAGATGAAAATTAAAGAAATGTATATTCCTGTGTACACCTACCGCTACATTTAATACGCCTGACACTTCCGTCCTGATACAAAAGATCCTTTTTCCGAGCGCCAAGTCAAAAAGTATTCCCATAAAGCGCTATGATGGAGGTTTACCGTCATCACAGTGAATAGAAACTTTTTTAAAGTGGACAGAGTGGCACAAAAATTATAATAAGCAATTTTTGATAACTTACCAAAGTTAATATTTCTTCTCCTGCAAGCTAAAGTATCAACTGACATATCAAATTCGTTCTGAACGCGCTACTCAAAGAAATGATCCACTTTAAATATAAGATATCGATTGAGGGTGCTTGATGGAATTAAAACATCATATTTGAATTTTTTAAATTTTGTAAATTTTCATGTATTTTGTCGCCAACTCGGGGTCCGTCTTTCGACATTTTTAGGGATTCGAGCGATTCGCAGAACAATTCAAAATTGGAGTGATACTTTATGATATAATATGACACACCCTGGATTTTTTGTTGAGTTTAAGTTTTATTAGGGTCCAGAACTGAAATCGCCCAGCGGTAACGACAATAATTTGGAGAATCGGCCGATTCTTGTTGACAAGGCCGCTCGTTCAATAACCGGTGGGCACGTCCGCTGGACGAGTCCATTTTTTGACGGAAAGGGCAGGGAGTTTTTTTAATGGTATGTGTGGACAGTCGATTACGATCTGTCGAGTGAAGGTGAGTTTTCGGCACCGTTGACATAATGGATTGTTCGTGTTTGTTTTTGAAATTGGACGTAATTTAAAATCGTTTTTCGTGTCATTTGTATTATAACTTAAAGTAAATTCAGTTGCTAACTAAATGTAAATGTAGAATCAATTTTATGTGATAGGAATAGTATTTTTGTGTATTGTAAACCACTGCATCTTCGATTAAAAACAAATAAGTGTTCAACCGAATTTCAAATGGATTTGAGATCCCAGCCCTTCCAGGACGTTCGATAACCAGCCATTCGCCTCTCTTCGATCCGGGTCTTCTCAAATATATGGTTTATTGGCGAGAAATATGTCAGCATCTATTGTGTAGTAGTGGGGCTGTAGCATATCAATCAAGTGGGTCTAAGTTTAAAAACCGACAAGGTCTATATCAATTTTAAATTTTTCTAACCTAATATTAGAAATATTTGGGTGTATTTTTTCCTTAAATCTTGGAATATCTGGCACCATGGCTGCTATAAGTTGTCATGCGGAAAATTTAATAAATAAAAAAAATGCTATTAACAAAGTGAACTCAAAATAAATATAAATTCTCTAAAATTTCACATACAGTGAGTGCCTCGGGGGTACTTAAATACCAGCATTCAAAGACCGGAGATATTCGTGAAAGCTCTAAACTTCTTGTTATATTACAATACCTGACGCTTCCTGGAATATCCTTATTGAAGTGAAATATGTCAGAGTGGGAGAATAACAATCTACAATACGGTATGTGCAAAATTAAACGTTCCTATGTTTTGATAGAATTTTAGTATATGTATTTTATGTTGAAATTGATTCAACTTTTATATGAATGTATTTGTTTTTCTTCATAGCGTTCTGAAATGATACTCACTTCGTTTAAGAATATCAGTTTTCAACTGTATGATAAAAAAATAATAAAATACCAATATTATTGTTTAAAATAATTGTTGCTCAATTCGCCAACGTTGTTATTCCTGCAAATAAATTATCTTTGGAAACTGATCAGGGCAGGTGGTGCAGAATAGGGCATCCAATCCCGGACGCTTTTTACTATCCCTGGATTTCGGGATTCACAATATTTCAATCCTGAGATTGGTCATTTACCGTAATTTAATGTTTCCAGTTGTAGATATATTTAAAATTAAATTTGCATTCATTATTGCTTCGATTGGAATGAATATATGATTTTATATCTTTTTTCGGTCATGGGAATGGTTTTTGTTTATGGAGAAACAGACATTATTTTTATACTTATTTATTCAGAAGATTTTATTCATATGTTATTTATTTTTTTATAAAATAATACAAAAAAAATATAGTTACTCTTACTTAGAATATCATGAGTAGAAATAAAGATTATCAATTTCAAAAAAAATCAAACTTTAGTTAGGACAAACCCATTTCTTGTTCATGCTGTGAAGGCTTAAATCATTTTTGATATTATGTAACTTTCTCTGAGTAAAACTTTTCCGTTAACGATAACAAATTTCTGAAATGTAAAAACTTTTTTAAAACAAAATGTTTTAGGAAGTGTTACGATACAAATAAAAGGAGATATTTTTTTAAATAACTTTTATTCATTGTAATATTCTATGTTTCATTTAATTATTTTACAATAAGAGAAACATGTATATATTTATGAAACAATAACATGATTTTCTTTATTTCTAAGAAAATGAGATCCATTAAGTCGAGTTAATAAAAAGTAATGAAAAAATCTTTAAAAAAAACTATCTGTATCTTACTACTGAATATAAGAAATATTTCCATATTTTTATTCACTAGATTGAATAGTACTTAGTAATAAAATTCCAAACAAAATATGTCATAAAAATACTGAAAAAAACTTTGATTTTAAAATATTGGAAATCGTACATTGATGAAGATTGATTTCAAATTGATGTAAATACTAAATTCAAACATAACATAATATATAAGAAAAAATAATCAGGTGACAATATAAAAAAAACAACTCTATTATGGATATCATTTTTTCAACATTTAAACGGTTACATATTAAATAAAACGACAAGAGAAAAAGTGCATTTTAAATATTTCTGGACGAATTGAATAAATTACACAGAAATCAAAATATATTTGACATGTATTAAAATGACTCAAGACTCTCTAAAGTGTAAAGCTTTCAACTCTCAAAATACAAAAAAAAATAATAGACTTAAACAAATCTAAATTAAAGCTTTGATAGGTATCTGTAAAGATATTTTCTATCATAAAATTTACAACTACAAAACATCACTGACAAAAATATGTTTATTTTAAACAACGCTTAAAATATTTTTTCATAAATGGCTACAATTTGTTTTAACCATCGTACACTCACAACAAAAAAAAAAGATTCATTGAATATACTTTTTATTGTTATTATTAAATCTTAAGAGATTATTATTTTTTACCCTTTCAAATTTTTAGTTTGTAGGACTACGTACGTACTGCTTTAAAATATAAGACAAAACTATTTCGATAAATGTTTAATGATGTATTTTAAATTAATGCTTCCTCTTGTATATAATATGTACCATTAAATTTGCAGAACGGTGAATAAAAAGCAGTTAGACTTATATAAGAAAATAAAATCAATCGAAGTCGTGAACTCAATAAGGATATTGGTTGCAAATAGGATTAGGAGTTATTACATAAATTTTACAAAGCTTTCATGTGTATTTTTTTAATGATTTTATTTAGATTAAATATTACTGATTTGAGGATATCATAAATTTTTGTTTTTGAAATAGGGTTTGTCTTACTGTGTATCAGATATGTATATACAACACTCACTTTAAATCAGCAATCATGTCTTTTGAATATTGTCTATATATTTTATGAATGAAAATTCGTCGATTAACATCGGATTTGTGATGTATAGTATTTTTTAGCTTCAATACTGATATATTTTTTCATCAGCATGTTGAATAAACGTTACAATTACTACTTAAAATCAACTTACCTAATTTTTCATTGTGTTGACTATTTTATTTTTAGTTTCACGAAAGGAAAAAATATATTATCAGAAATAAAATGAAATCACATTACTTAACATATGTAGGTACTCACACAAATAAAACGTAAAAAACCAAATTGACTTCTATTCTATATTTATACCTTGAATTAAACGGATACACTGTAGAAACCTATAATATGTAAATTGCTTTTTATAAAAATTATATACTCATACCTTTCTTAATATCAATACAATATTTTTCGAATCAAGATATATAACAGTTTGACTTGAAAACACATTTAATTATACATATAAAAATTAAATAACAATATAAGTGAAATATCAATTGACAAAATATTTACAAGTTTAAAAAGCTCGAGAAACCACCCCTTCGTATACAACAGACATGTTATAAAAGAGGATACTATTTTAATTCTTAAATGCTTGATAAATGTCGGTATACATTTTGGACCTTGGCTGATGGATATAAGATTATTGAAAAGAGCATTTTATTCACAATTTTTAATATTTGACTGAAAATTTGTACGACACGGAATCCATCTTAAATTGCTTTATTTGTAACGTGAATTGTTTTTTTTTAAATCTATTTGTATATATATAAATGAATGTGTGTTTGTTTTTTTATTTGTCTAGTATGCGTTTTTTTACCATTCAAACGAATTCAATGAAACTTTGGTGAGTTGTTATGCATACACTCGTAAAGGTTTCTCAACGAAAAGACGTCTCGAAAACCTTCTGATTTATTTGTGTACGCACCAAACGAAGAACACGAAATATCGTGTACCCAGAAACACTTAAATAAACCCTTTTTTCTTTGAATGACAATGCAACGCATGCCGGGTACTCGCTAATTTTAAATAAAATCATGACAATAACGTTATTTTAAAAATTGTGTAATATAAATATTTCCCAAATTCATGGACGTAAATGATGTTTTTATTCCTTCCTATACACTCTATCCATTCACACGACACTAAATTAACACTGGCAAGGCAACTTGAATGGTTACAATCAGTTCAAATTTAAAACCGTGGGTTCGTCGTTATTAATCCCTAACTTAATTCAAGCCAATCGGCGGGGTGAGTATTACAGCGGACTGGTAGATTAGAAGGTAGCTGCTAACTGTCTCATGATAGATATGAACAGAAAGACTGTTTTACAAACAGTACAGTTAAAAAACCTTTGTGTTAAAAATTGAGAGCGGACTTACGTTTTGAAAAATACTCAAATATTTAAATATGAAATATTTTACCACTACTACTAAATCACGCTTTTAGCAATTATTAAGTAGTCAATTACAATTTTATGCATATTAGATAAAACAAACTATAACAAACCCATCTTAATGATACATTTGCATTTAAAATCTAATTAAAGAGGATGTAGTGTATACGCTTTATTACTCTGCACTCTTGCTCTGGAATCTAGAATCACGTATTCCATACATGGGTCTAGGATCATACATTTGTGTAGTATACACAATGTGTAGTCAAAGGAGCAATGTTATATAGCGAATACTCTACAATATTTTGGTTGATATCAGTGAGTTTGTGAATAAAATGCTTCTTTCAAAATTTATACAGCATATACTTATAAGAAAATATACATCTTTCGTAAAATGAAGCTATTTCTTATTAAGCTCTTAAACAGCGAATTGACTGTTGTCACATCGCCTTTCACGTCGATGAATTTCTTCCATATATGAAGTAAGCTCGTCTTCTATCGTTCCTCTTTCTGCACTTCTGGAGCTGCAAGATCCGATCCTGCACGGCATCAGAGTGAAAGTCTCCCCATCAGTCTGTGTTTCATTTTCCACTGTAAGCTTAGCCTTACTTGGGGAAAAACTATACCGCCGATCTGTATCATTTTCAGGAGCTACACACCGTAGAATAAACCAAAACTTAGGTCGTTTTCTATACACTCCACGGCCATCAGAAAAGCTGCTTTTAGTAGACGAGCTTTTGTGTATGTTTGGACATTGAAATCCAGTATTTGTTTCTTTATCGTTGAATCTTATCTGTACACCCGATGATGTAAAATCATTTCTGTATGTTACATTCGTTGTATATGCTTTTCCGCAGTGTATGTTATAACAGGAATGTTTGCAAGGGTTGATAATGAGGTTTTCGGAGCAGTCTCTCGAGGGTGTGGGCTTGGAAGTTGAGTACTGATGGCATGAAGTAGCCAAAAGGTCTGGCCGTCGACCCCGTGAGACCCTTAACGGATCATTCAACTGCGTGCCTCCGCTGGGTAAGCTCTCCTCCCTGACTGAGTTACCTGTAAGTAAATAAACAAAGCTCGTTATTAGTTATGTAATACGATACGCTCATCCACGAGAAACCAGGCATAAAGACATCGGAACCTCATTTTCATTTATTTATCACTATTAAGGTGCTATCTATCAACGACAATTTTTTTTGTAATGATCAGGACCAGTTTTGCTCATCTTTTATCATCAATTGAAAATTATTACGATGAACGATTATAATATTAGAATTGTGGAATTGGTACAAAAAAATGTATTTATGGTTTCATTTAATTATTAACAATATACGCCTATAAAAATATAAATATAAATTAAGTACGACATTAAAAACGTAAGAGATAAATAAATTTGATTTCTATTTGATCTGTCTTCATCAAGATTTTTAAATGATTGTTCTTTTTGAATTAAAATAAAGCTCGCTCGGGCTGTGATTGTTAGATACTAAATAACAAGTGGCCTTCCTTGAACATTGAATAAGAGTCCGCATGAGAAAATTGAAAAACTTTAGCATCTAGCCGTTTGCACAGCGTTGTCGTTGGTGGGTTTACTTGATGAAATCTATATTAATGATATACAAGTAGGGCTTACAATTAACCGCCCAAAAAGACTAACCGGCTTTCGGTTTTTTTCTGACGAAAAAATCGGCTAACCGGTTTAAACCGAAATATACGTTTTAACTATTTTTCAAAAACCAGTTTTGATACCATGACGTAAAAGTGTAACGATTGAAAAACAAGGTATTTTTCTTCATAAAATTTACGAATATAAACTAATAGGTGTGTACAATACCAGAGAGTCCCAAGCCCGTGCCGGCGGACATGGCGCCCGCCCACCGATTTGTGTGCACTCGGCGATCACAAACTTATCACGGTAATTCTACAGGAATCGGTGTAGAATTACCGGGACAGATTATTTATTACTTCAATTTTATTTTCTCAAGTTTATAAAATACTCATTTGATAAAAATGTTATTCGAACTCATTTGTCTGCATAAGTCAAAATGTTTATGTTGTCTGGCTACTCTGCTAAAACACTGGATGCGTCTTAATGATTGTTTGCTGACAGGAATATCATCAAGCTCTCCTTATTATGAGGCACTGGCCAATGAAATGCAATGCCAAAGATCACACTGACTTTAAGATTGATATAATAATTTTTAATATATTTATTATATTTTAATAATTGATATAATAATGTACTTAAAGGCTGGGAGCCCCTGTATTATAATATACAAGTGAATTAAATATACACCAACACAAATACAAAATACAACGCACCAAAATATTTAATAAGACCCAAAATACAATTGGTAATAATCCAATTATTATTTTAACACAGTGATGAGAAATATGCACACAATTCAAATGCATACATGAAATGCATACATGAAAATTGCGCACGGAGTAAAAAGAATACATATTTTGTATGTATTATATTTTAAAGAAAAATAAAAATATGCTAGAATTTTATATACTTATATAGGGATGAATATTAAATAATGTATTACGTTAAATATACAGAAAATACTATTATTTTATTAATTATTAATCTTGATAATTTATAATCTAAATTATTTTTACTTCATTATTATGTAATTTACTAATTTACTCTCAAACTGACATAAAATTTACATTTTGCCTTTACATCAAATTATTAATGTCACTTTCATACAAAACTTTTTTTCATTTAATAAATAAATACCTATATTATTTTATATTAATTGAATGATCAACGCCGTTGGCTTCGGTTGAGGTCATAAAACGATTTTTCAATCTAGAGATAGATTTCTATTCGAAAATACAGTTGCCTCCTATGTCTAAAACTCCCTCCCACATATCCAATTCTTAAAAGGAGATGTAACGCGAGCGATTAGCTAACCACCAGTCCTGCCCTATCTTTCTATTCCTGCTCTTTTCGAAAAATAGAGGCAGTTGCTCAGATAAATAAAAATAAGTAATAAAGAAGTCTTATAGAAACAACTTCTGTTGAGATAAGCTCCATTAAGAGTCTATATGCTCCATATTATGGTTTTATGGTTTTATTTATATATGATTGTTACTGTATAAAACCAAAAATAAGTAAATAAACAGATACCATAATAATTATTAATGTGTATATTATTACATTTATCATAGGAACTATGATTGTATGTTCCAAGAACATTATTTTGCAATTTTAAACCATTTTTTCTTTATTGTTTAAAAAGTCTAATGCACCTTGCATCTCGTGTTTCATTAAACTACGAATATTTGTGATAAATTATTATTATTGTTCCTTTTGCACTAGCCCACATTTACAAGAGATTAAGTCTAAAGTTGAAGGATACTAAGAAAACGATATCCTATGTATGATCCACAGCAACTCGTATCGCATTGGCCTCAAAGTCAATGCGAGTAAAACCAATGTGCTCTGCAACAGTTTCTGTCCAGACCCAGACTACCTTCTGACGAGCGCGAGGCAAGACATCGAGAGAGTCGACGACTTTAGGTACTTGGGGGTACACATTACGGGAGATGGCAATCCGCGTAAAGAGCTCGCAATCCGTTTAGGAATAGCTGGAGCAACTTTTAACTCAATGCGCAAAGTCTGGGACTCACGGTTGTACTCGGTCAGAACCAAGTGCCACTTATTCAACGCATGCATCCTGATGGTGTTGCTTTACGGTTGCGAGTCATGGCACCTCACTAAGGCACAGGGTAACCATATACTGTGCTTTGAAAACAGGTGTTTGCGGCGAATACTAGGAGTACGGTGGTTTGATTTTGTCAGGAACTCGGAGGTAAGAGAGCGGAAATAAGAGTCCAAAATAAAAAAGCGACGATGGACCTGGCTTGGACACGTGTTGCGGATGCCCCAGGGGAGCCTGAATCTTGCCTGTCTCTTCTACCAACCAGATGTATTCCGTCAGATGTATTTAAACGTTTAACCTTAAACTGAAAAGGTGATATTTTTGACGTTTATAATGCGTAATAATAAAATCAACAAACGCCCAGGAAGATTGCCTAGCAACCGCTTTATACCAACTACTCCGTGATTATCAACGTCATAAAACCATGTAACTTAGCAACTATTAATATGTTAAACGTCAAAAATAATAATTGTTCATACTTGAATAGTAAAATTTGTAAAAAATCAAAAGATTGAGCGGAAAATTATCAACCACTTAAAATAATAAAACTTAAAATAGTGACAGCTTTATTTCGTGTCTTTAACGCACTGATAGTAAGTAATGTTGCCAATCATCATTGCTGGAAATTAAATTAAGAAGCGTGGTATTTGGTTGAAATGTATGCCAAAATTGAGACGAAGCTATTATCTAAATATATATATATAAATATATATATATATATATATATATATAAATGAAAATTTGTTTATTTGTTTGTCTAATATGCATTCCTTAACCATTCATTCGATTTCGATCAAACTTTGGTGAGTTGTTGTGCGCACACTCGTGAAGGTTTCTGTAGAAAAAAAATCTAAAATCTAAAAAGAATCAAATACGTACAACGAGCAACATCTCTGAACCAGGCTGAAAAACAAAAAAATGTGTATCCGAAATAGAGGTCTGCATGGGCCTGAGCTTATACCGCTTGTGTCCAAAAGCACTTCGATAAACAGAATTAAAACAAAAACCCTGCCTGACAATGACGTCAATGGAAGGGAGCTGCACACTGAGATTCAAAATCGAAAAAATGTACACTCTTTGAATAGATTATTATTTTTATATGCGTTTGAAGAAAAATGTTATGTTACAAAACAACAGTAAGCCTCTGAGGTCTAGTGGTAAGAGTAAGCGATCCGGTGGGTATAGATTTAAGTCCTTGCAAGATAATAATTATCAAATTTAATTTTAAATTGATATCTTGGGTATGGGTATTTGTGATGTTTTTTGTCCTCGGGTGACTTTAAAATATTCTCATTTGCGCTTAATTCATCTGATTCAAACATCAATAAACGGCTGTAATGCAAGTTTAATTTCTTATAAACTACTAAACACAGAAAAATACTGTTTGATCTTTTACGATAAAGATATCAGAGCTCATCGTTGTCTTTGAAAAAGAATTATTCATAAAATATTGTCGCGAATGTCTAGCACACGCATTTCTCTTAGAAAGCACTGCTAAGTTGTTATATGGACCATTCAGAGAGATAATATTGCTAAAGAGTTTTATATTTGATATGCTTAAATTACAATATAAGTATTAGATAAGTATGCTTTACCATAATTACGATTCCGATATCATCATATTACGCTTATTACTTGGCAACGTGACAATCAAGCTGGCTGAAATTTGTCACATTTGTTTTGATTTCATGCACAGTGAGTTGGGTATGTTTTATAATGCATAACGTGTATACAGTTAAAGAAACATTGTGTAAAAAATGTCAAATTAAATTTGCAAATTTCTAAGCAAATTTCCTGCATCATTGATACAGAATTATTTGAATTAGTGAAGTCCTAACCAAGTCACGTATCCGTATGTACGTGAAATGTGTAACATCAGCCAGTTTCCGGGGTTTAATTGATTAATCAACTGCTCTCATGTGTCGCTGAAAATCTCATATATCAAACAACGCGGTGACATCTGCCTATACTATGCCCTCGGAACCACAAAAGAGGTCACTTTGACAACGATATAACATCACTTGTTATGGTTGTATTACATAGTTTAAACATTAAATGTGCTTCCGTGAAATATAATATAATATGAACAGAAATTTCTTTTAGATATATCAAAGTGTTTCTTTAAATTAATTTCACTTGTAATTCTAAAACGAATCACTCATTTAATCAAGACATTTGTAATAAAATTGCTGCTTGAATTTTTTTTATTAAAAAGATAAAATTCACTTTGTATTGCTTAAGATCTAATGATAATTTTTTTTAATCAATTTATTTCAATTTTCAACACGTGTTAAAATGAGGATTTTCGTTCAGGAGTTCAGTGACTTGGAATAAAATAATTGTTTTTCAATTTTTGTCTTAACTTTGAAATAAAACATTTTCAAAGTAAGTGAAGATCAACGACTACAGTGTGCGTGGGTAACTTTTTCTTAACGGGGAACATTTCTCCCCTAAATTTTTAATCTGACCCATAAAAAAATCCAATAAAAATACCTCTTTTAGCATTGCCTTTATGTGAAGATTTATGTTGGTCAGCAGAATCTTTTAGGAGAGCTATTTTTAGGTTATTGAATATTAAATTACCAAAAGTTGCAAAAAAACTTTTACAGAATTGTGTGCTTCAATGTATTTTTTTTTAATTATTAGTAAGACGTGTAATTATTTGTGGTATTTTGGTTTTACAAAACTTATTGAGCATAAAGCAATTATTTAATTTCTATTCTAAGATTTTGCATACTTAAATTATAAAAGGTGAGAAGACCCCGGATCGAAGAGAGGCGAGCGGCTGGTTATCCGGAGTCCTGGAAGGGCTGATCTCAGACAAACACCATTTCAGATCCGGTTTAAAACTTATTTATTATCCATTCAAGATGCAGTGGTTTAATATTACACAAATATATAAATCTTAACACATAAAATTGATTCTACATTTACATTTACTTAGCAACTGAATTTACTTTAAGTTATAATACAAATAACACAACGAATTTAAATTAAATCCAACGCAAATCAAAACACAAAAACAAACAAACAGTTCACATCGTCACATCACCTTCGTCGCGACGAGACTTCGTTCGTCCGACTCGGCAGCTCGTCATCGACTGTCTACAAAAATTCAAAAAACTCCGTGCAAAGTTGGAGCTACCCTTTTCCGTAAAAATGGACTCGTCCAGCGGCCGAAGCCCGGGGCTTCTTAAATGCCTGGCAACAAGAAAGAGCGTATTCTGCGAATTATTGCTCTTTGCCGCAGGCCGATTTCAGTTCGGGACACTAATGACACTTATACTTAAGAAAAACCAGGGTGTGTCAAACCCCCATACTTCTAGTGTCCATGAACTGAGTTCGGACAGCGTAGCAATAATCACACAAAAACAAGATACAATATACAATAAAGAACACAAAAAAATCAAGTCTTAAAAACACACGCGTGGCAGCGCGTCGGTCGTCACACACGAGGCCACAACACAGGTCATGTCGCGATCGGCATCACAACGGGCGGTGGTGCAAATTTTCCTACGCCAACAGGCGTCCTGTTCCTATCCCAGGAAGGCATCCGCAGCGTCCTCGCTCGGCGGGGCAGGTGTGTCGGCAGCATCTCCTCTTCACAGGCAGACGGCCTCATCTTCTCCCGAGAAGGCATCTGCAGCGTCCTCGCTCGGCGGGGCAGGCGTGTCGGCAGCATCTCCTCTTCACAGGCAGACGGCTTCATCTTCTCCCGAGAAGGCATCCGCAGCGTCCTCGCTCGGCGGGGCAGGTGTGTCGGCAGCATCTCCTCTTCACAGGCAGACGGCCTCATCTTCTCCCGAGAAGGCATCCGCAGCATCCTCGCTCGGCAGGGCAGGTGTGTCGGCGGCATCTCCTCTTCACAGGCAGACGGCCTCATCTTCTCCCGAGAAGGCATCCGCAGCGTCCTCGCTCGGCGGGGCAGGTGTGTCGGCAGCATCTCCTCTTCACAGGCAGACGGCCTCATCTTCTCCCGAGAAGGCATCCGCAGCATCCTCGCTCGGCATGGCAGGTGTGTCGGCGGCATCTCCTCTTCACAGGCAGACGGCCTCATCTTCTCCCGAGAAGGCATCCGCAGCGTTCTCGCTCGGCGGGGCAGGTGTGTCGGCAGCATCTCCTCTTCACAGGCAGACGGCCTCATCTTCTCCCGAGAAGGCATCCGCAGCGTCCTCGCTCGGCAGGGCAGGTTTATTAGCGTCTTCTCGTCTTTACAGGCAGCATGGCAGGCAAAACGGCCTCCCGGGTCGCAAATCTACCAGCCACAGTAGGCCTCACTCTTTGAAGACAAAACAGGCACAGCAGGCCTCACAGGTTGCAAATATAACAGGCACAGCGGGCCTCACGGATTGCAAACAAACAGCCACAGTAGGCGTCACTCGTTGACAACAAAACAGACACAGCAGGCCTCACAGGTTGCAACTCTAACAGGCACAGCGGGCCTCGCGGATTGCAAACAAACAGCCACTGTAGGCCTCACTGGTTGAAAAACACAACAGGCCCAGCAGGCCTCCTAGATCAGCGCGAACGACTTCAAGAGCGGCTAGTCGAGAAGTAGGGCTTCGTGAAAAGTAACAGAGGCCAGGCACCTTTCACCGACGACTCCCGCCAGTTTCGCCTTTGAAGCTGGGGTTTCATAGTAAGACGCCGGGAAGCTGACTGGTTGTCTGGTCCCGATCTTGAAGTCCACCTTCAGGGCAGGGTCCGGATTCTTAGTGTGCGTTCGGCGATTTGAAATTCTTGAAGTTACGTTAAAATTCGGTTGGGCGCCATGAACCACAGTTCAAAGCCACTGCATCTTCAGAGCATGAGTCGTCAGGGGGTGAATCCTGAGGTGTCACAAACCGTCAATGGCCACTAAGTTGGGCGACAAAAATGAGAAGACCCCGGATCGAAGAGAGGCGAGCGGCTGGTTATCCGGAGTCCTGGAAGGGCTGATCTCAGACAAACACCATTTCAGATCCGGTTTAAAACTTATTTATTATCCATTCAAGATGCAGTGGTTTAATATTACACAAATATATAAATCTTAACACATAAAATTGATTCTACATTTACATTTACTTAGCAACTGAATTTACTTTAAGTTATAATACAAATAACACAACGAATTTAAATTAAATCCAACGCAAATCAAAACACAAAAACAAACAAACAGTTCACATCGTCACATCACCTTCGTCGCGACGAGACTTCGTTCGTCCGACTCGGCAGCTCGTCATCGACTGTCTACAAAAATTCAAAAAAACTCCGTGCAAAGTTGGAGCTACCCTTTTCCGTAAAAATGGACTCGTCCAGCGGCCGAAGCCCGGGGGCTTCTTAAATGCCTGGCAACAAGAAAGAGCGTATTCTGCGAATTATTGCTCTTTGCCGCAGGCCGATTTCAGTTCGGGACACTAATGACACTTATACTTAAGAAAAACCAGGGTGTGTCAAAGGCTGTATTTGTAAATCTCTCTCTTTTTGGCTATTTTTAAAAATAAGCCATATTGCTTTCAAATTCTTATCCTACCTATCATAAAATAATTTGTTTTTACTATACTTCCGTGAAAATAAGGTTTTAAACTAGTACGAAAACTTAAGTAAACCAAAAAAACTTAACCAGTATAAAAGTATATGATGTTTTCTACAAATAAATTTTCAGTGATCCTTTTTATATGTGGTTCTTAAAATAAATGTTTTCTTAGCTCTCTAGCTTCTCTTTTACAGAAAATTCAAAAACTACTTAGCTGACATCACTAAGAGAGAGCAAAGCTTTGCGACAGATTATAGCAGCTTTTAAATACACTCGCGATTGACTGGCTTGTATGCTTTAAAACGAGGACATTAAACACACTTTTTCTCGTTTTAATGTATACACACCAGTCACACTACCTAATCAAACTCGGGAGAGCCTCTGTGTAAAACCTTCTAATGACGTCACACTTATACGCGTGTCGTGTAACTGTGACATGCTTTCTGCTTTGTTAATGCCGCGCGATATGCGTTTCAAACCTCAAAATGATCCTTTGAAGAATAGTTTGATGATACTGTGAATCATTTTTATTAAGTACCATGTTTACGCTTTAAGATTCACATCACGTCTATTCAGCATCGTGTAGCGATAGCCAAGTGCCCATACGCACTGGCCGCTAGACGCATATCGTCTATTCCATTGCAAAATTGTGTATCTGCTAAATTGAAAATTTTCAGTAGAACATTAAAAACAACTTAATCGAATTACAAAATGAATAAAAAAAACGTAATCAATATTAAATATATATTACTTGACACCGCCCAAACATATTGGGAGGACCCTAGGCCTTCAAAAAGTCCAAAATCGTCAGCAGCCGTTTCTGAATGAGCAAAAACATATGTAAAGTTTTTGACAAGGCAATTAGTAAATTCATGCATTAATCTCGGTCGTGTGAAATAACCATTTTTAAAAGTTATCGCTCGTCTGTCAAAAAAATATTATGTAAAGCTTGTGACAAGGCGAATTTACTCAGTAATTATAATTTCATACCTGCGAACTTTTTCTGCGAATTTTTAGCCGCATGAGGGTAGAAATTATCCTAGCCAGCGGCATACAGCTAAAAAGTCTACAAAATTTCAGTTTCCAGAGGCAATAAGGGTCAAACAGCTACTTTTGTTTCTATTCGGCGGAACTTCAACAGCCTGGGGCCCTCAAAGCCAATGGTTAATAACTTTTAGTATCTCTAAAAATAGTTGTCTCCATGCATCTTTGTTTGGCTTATTTTCTGAAACTTTGTTCAAGTCAGGAAAAGTCGCATTTGCATTTTTTTTAAATATTTTTTTAATCAGTCCATACCAGTCCGTCATTCCCTACCAGTCGCCAGCTGTGAAGCTGGGACTGACTCTTGACGGCGTTGTGAGGACTGTGTTCTCACTACCGCAAGAGAGAGTTTACCTTGTCAAAATCTATAAGAAATCTGTGAACCTGTATTACCAAGTACTGAAGTTTAAATAAAAGATGTTACTACTGAGACCTTGATTATTACTGAGAACTGTCCCAAGACTAATTGCGGGTTTTTTATTTAAATGTTTATGCTTCTGTGAAAAAGAATGATTTTGCAGATATACAATTTTGCAATAGAAACGACGACATCGTGTTTTATGATGCCTGATGAGTGCCTATTTCTGATTGATCAGCTGCCGGTGCGTATGAAATGTAGGTGGCTAGCCGCGGCGTTTGACCCTCAGTGTGAAAGGGTACTAATTGTGAAAAGGAAAAAAATATATATATTTTATTACTGTTGAAAAATTGGATAAGTTTTATTTGAGTAGTGTTGTTACTCTTTTAACGATCGTAGATCTTTTAAAATGTTTATGTTAAGTTTATTCATTATAAATCTACCCGTTTATATATTTTTATGAATGATTAGTAAATTAATTCACTCCTTAATATTGTACATAAGTGCTTTAAAATTATTCAACGTTCGCGCTTTTTGGCTCAACTGAAATGAATATAAAACATGTGTTTTTGTGAGTGACAAGAAAACACGATGGAAAATATATAAACGGAAAGGAAGCAAAAATATTGTATCCGTCATATTTGACGTAGAACAAATTTATAGGAGTTTAATACTCATGCTATTGACATTGATGGTGTACGTATACATAATAAAATTGCTTTGGTGTATCTTGTAAATAAATAACAGTGTTTTTTAATCTTTATGAAGCCAGTGCTTCTTTCGCCGTAGTCAAATTATTCAACGCCTCCCCCCCTTAAGTAAAAACGAAATTTTAAAATGACGCTATTGCTTAGACCAGGGTTCGTCAACCTATTTATGCCTACCGCCCACTTTTGCCTATTTTTCATGGTTAAAATTTCCCCAACGTCCACCAATATCGTTATATTTTAATCCAGTACATGGGTGAAAAAATTTTGAAAAAAGGAGATTTGAAAAAACAATTTTTATCGCAATAAAAAAAGAATGTGTATATATTGAAAAAAAACAAGAAATTTTAAAAATCAAATTCAATAAATAATGACAATCTTGAGTCTGATGCTGTGTGACTTAATATTTTACGATTGGTTCAATTTTCGTTAAAAACAAACGAAGGTCTCCTCTTTCATTGATTTTCCGACGATTTCTTTGTTTTGTCATGATATTATTCACACACATGACATTATATAAGATGTGGGAAAGGGCATTAAAATGTTTTTCATTGTTTCCCACATTTTTGGATACAGGCCAGACATTTTTTTTTATTTTGCCAAAGTTTTTGGCTTCCGGAAATATTGAAAATATTTTTGCTCTCTCGTCATATTTCAGTCATTAACAACTCTTCTTGATAAATTATATCAACCTCAAACAAATTATGGTGTAAAATTTATCATTCAATTATATGTCTTTAAATTTAAAATTTCTTTGAATCTTATTTTCATATAAATTTTAAGTTTTCTGATATGGCAACTAAACCTTTCAGCTTCTTCTAGTGTTGTAGCTACGGCTTCCAATCCAGTTTAAACCGGAACCGGTTAACTGGTTTATTATGTATTTTGGAAAAAAACCGAAACCCGGTTTATTTCACGCGGTTAACCGGGTTTTTAAAAATATTTTTAAAAATTCTTTTATTTATATTATTTTTAAATTTAACCCCTTTAAGAGGCAAAAATATACATATTGTTGAATAATACGGTTAACTGGTTTTTTTGTCAAAAAAAACACCGAAAACCGGTAAGTTAAAATCTCCAGTTAATTGGAAGCCCTAGTTGTAGCATCTTTTATAGATTAATACTTCAGGGAAATTGATCAAATTCTCTCTTCAGAAGGTTACGATAGAAAAGATCAAGCTCTTCAATTAATAATGACATAGTATTTTTACGACTAATAAATCTTTTAGTGGCACCTTGAAGGTGCAGGCTAATTTCATTAAATCGTTTGAAAATATCTGCTGGATAAAAAGCATCTTGCTTAACTGTTTCCAATTGTTGGTAGATATTTCTCTCATGATTTTCCTCTAAAAACTGCATGATAATGTCATGTAATGCTACAAAACGAGACAGGCATGCACTTTTAGAGAGGCAATGAACTTCTGTGAGTCAAAAGTAGCTTGATAAATTGCTCATCATTTTGCAAGCACTATAGTCGAAATAAATCATTTTTAGCAGTAGATTTAATCTTATTAACCGTCTTAATATTTGTATTCAAGGATAAGTTTAGATTTTCAATTCAATTCTTAGTCGCAAGATGGTTTTTTTTGTTAGGACGATTTTGACTTCTCATAAATTACTAGGATTCTCGTCGTATTGAATAAAGGAAACGGACAACAAATATTACCTGGTCCAAAACAAAAGTGGTGCAAAGAACAATTCAGCAACGAAGCGAGAAATAGCAGTAATGTGCTAGTAGATTATTATTATGTTTAACGGTTAATTAATTAATATATTTGAACTTTAATTTTAATGGGGTGTAAACGTGAGTATTACGTGTGACCTTCGGTCAATGGCATTGCATTGGATGTCATGTAAATGTAAACTGTCATTAATTCAGTGATCATGCAATATTTAATTTGTACCCCCCCCCTTTTTTATCTTTTGTTGGTTGTAAAATTTCTCTAGCCTCAACCAGTACCACAGAAACTAAATTTAGCAATGATATTTTTACATGAGCGAATACTTTTTAATTGTGTGTCTTTTTAAGTCAGTTTAAATCGTGAAGTTGTTAAATATCCATTTGATGTGTAAAATAAGAACAATAAATAATGTAGCAACGTACAAAAAAAAGCACCGCTCACCACAAAAGCTTACTTGGAAAGCTTTCGTAGGCAGTAGGAACCACGTTGCCAGCTACTGCTGTAAGACGAAGAAGGTAGATTAAAAAAAACAATTTACTGAAATAATTTTTCAGTATAACTCATAACAACAAAGAGATTTTAAATATTTTATGGAGTTCTTTATGCTTTATTTATCTTTACCGACTAAATTATTATTATAATATTTAAGGACGTAAATTCTGTTCAATCTAAATTATTATCATTTTAAATAAACAACCTTTGAATCACTAAAAATGGTTTTTCTCTGAAATGGAAAAGTAGTCATTTTTTTAATAATTTTTTTAATATTATACTAAACAAACATTTTTGTTAAAATTTGAATATATTTAAGCTTTTATCCGAAAAGACGGTGGGTCTTATTTTGTTTGTTTGTCAATTGCTGTTGATGTTTTAATTTTGTTTTTATATGACGTCTTGTAAGCTATAAATAATTTTAACTCTTTTGTATAATAAAAGGCGACTAACCAACTGCATTTGAAAATAAACGAGAAAAAAAGAACTGTGTTTTTCTCAAGGATTGCCTTGTAAGGTGAGATTTTATCACCCTGAAGCGACCCTGACAGAAACGTTTGTTTCGAATTACGTTCAACGAGACTTCAAAGGATACAGTTTAATAACGTTAACCAATACCAGGGACGGCTCTTGTAAAGGAGCAAAGGGTGCACTGCACTCCAATAAGTCCCATCGAAATATTCCATTAATAAACGATATTCAAATATGATAATTTGACACACCCTGGTTTTTCTTAAGTATAAGTGTCATTAGTGTCCTGAACTGAAATCGGCCTGCGGCAAACAGCAATATTTCGCAGTATAGGTTTCTTTCTTGTTGCCAGGCGTTAAATTAGCCCCCGGCTTCGACCGCTGGACGAGTCCATTTTTACTGAAAAGGGTAGCTCCAACTTTGCACGGAGTTTTTTTTAATTTTTGTAGACAGTCGATTACGATCCGCCGAGCGGGACGAGCTGCGGTCTCGTGGCAGCGGAGGTGACATGTGAACTGTTTGTTTTTGTGTTTTGATTTGCGTTGGATTTAATTTAAATTCGTTGTGTTATTTGTATTATAACATAAAGTAAATTCAGTTGCTAAGTAAATGTAAATGTAGAATCAATTTTATGTGTTAAGATTTTTATATTTGTGTAATATTAAACCACTGCATCTTGAATGGAAAATAAATAAGTTTTGAACCGGATCTGAAATGGTGTTTGTCTGAGATCAGCCCTTCCAGGACTCCGGATAACCAACCGCTCGCCTCTCTTCGATCCGGGGTCTTCTCAAATTATACCAATTCACTAATTTAAAATTTTCCTTGTGTTTCCCATAAGAAAATATTGCAGGAATCAATGATCAATAAACACGACTAGCAAACGTATTCTGCGTCGATTCAGAATACGCATGAAAGTCGGTCGATGACGCGGTAGGATCATAAATTCTTTTACACTCCTTAAACGTCTGAAATGTTCTATGTATTTTGACATATTTGTGGCGTTGCACCAGTATGAACTACGCGCCAGTTGCATTTTGTATGGACTGTTTTTGCGGGCTCTTGAGCACTGATCCCCCTGGCGGAAATTCCCGAACGTACCCGAGAGCGATTTGACGTTTGAGTTTACAAGCTTGTAACAGTCATTTGTAAGAATGAAAAAGAGCAGTGGAACAAGCGTAGTAAGCTCAAATTTCATAATTACTATACGCTCTTCAATAAGAATAATATTTACCTACCATTATAACTTTTGGAGTGATGAATACAATTTATAAAATTATAACTATGATCGTGTATAATACCGAGTAGATATAATTGAATATTTAAAATAGGATAGTTTCGAGTTTTTTACTCGGCTGGCCTTACTTATTCCATAATATTCAACTGTGTATCTGGTTCAGTTTCGTAATACACCTTCCTCTAATATTTTTTATATTCTTCAATATTGAATTCTACAAATTACTTTCCCCAAAAAATACTTATGCGACAAATTTCCGGTTTAATACAGAATTATTCCAATTGCAGACATTAATACGGTAACCTTAACATACGATTTCATGGAGGAATTTAAACTTAAATTGAACTAACTGTCTTATACAGCAGAGAAGATTTTTACGATATCGTTGGAGACCTGTCAACTCTTCACGAATAAAAAATACATGTAGTATTTAGCTAAACCGTTAAGCCATTACAAATAATTTATACAATATCGATGACTTCCATCGAAAGTGAGTGTTACTTCTAAAATTTAAAAAAGATCAATTCATTTTGAGAATTTTTGTAATGGTAAACAGTACTATACTGCCATCAGTAATTGTTATCAGATGATGGCATCTCTGTAACTGTGAGCATAATTCGTTATACAACTACATTCCAATATTCCGTTTCACTAATTTCAGAAGCTTACTGAGCGTAAATCAAAATGGGAAATATAATACACAATTTGTCGTTAAATACACATTTATCTAAAATGATTATCTTTATTTTAAACATCTCAAATAGATTCTGTTTATTTTTGTAACGCGGAAATAATTCCTGACATTGGATCAAGACAGGAATTTTCCAATTATAACTGTTCTTTGTTTGACACTTTTATTGGACAGCATCTCGCGAAAGTTTTTAAATGAAAATAGCACAAAATCGGAATTTTACAAAGTATGAATTAAAATATATCTTATTTCCAAGTTTATTAGCGATTTTGGTTAAATCTGTACAACTGAATATTTGTTTTTCGTTTGTCCAGTATGCGTTCCTATACCATTCATCTGATTGTGATGAAACTTTGATGAATTGTTCTCACAGGTCCGCAAATGTTTTTGAAAAAAAATCTACAATAGAAATACAAAAAGAATCAAATAGGTACAAACAGCGACCTTATAGTTCATGCGTAACATAACAAGTGGTGTTAATTTTTAAATTACAATCGCCGGTTTTAAATAGAAAACTTAAATGAGAAGATGTAGTGTTGCCACGCAATACAATGGTTCCAACAGATTTGCCAGTTGAATTCAAATGTCTGCAGTTTCCGATACAACTCGCTTCTTGCGATGACCATCGACAAAGCACAAGTACAATCACTGCAAGGGTGCTAACTAAATTTGGAAAATCCCCGCTTCTCACATGGACAGTTGTATGTAACCAGCTCACGCGTCGTAAAACTTCCACCAGTGACCACCAATATAATATTTAGAAAATATAATGCAGCTTTATCGAACGGTTATCCGTTAAGGTGATAGGCCGACCGTTACCTTGGTCAATCAGATCGTCACCTTTAGTTTCTTTGCCAACCGCTACTATTTAAAGCCATGTTCTGTTTTTTTTTATTTTTTAATGGATAATCGTGTCTCTAAAGTGTAATTTAAAAATAAATAAAAACGGAAATATGAGCACATGTATTTTTATCAACTACTTCATCAATAAACGAGATTAACCGGACCAAAGTGGCGTTTGTACTGAAATTCTTCCGGCTATCTTGAAAGCGAATAACCGGTACTTCACCCCCCTTCAACCCTACTGTATCATTTGACTATAATAGCTATCTAGCACGTATATTTTGTAATGCATTGTCACCAAGCAGTTCCTTTTCTTCTTCTTACGTCATACTATATAAGTACCAGCTAGTTCTGTCGAGTAGGTACATATTACGGATAGTATTCGATTGTTTTCCAGGACGCCAGAAAGAAAAAGAGGGCATGGTGGGAACTTCTGGCATTATTAATAACTACAAGGTGTATCAAACAATCAGTTCAAGAACTTTAACAAGAATTTACAGATAATCAAACAAAGTATATACAAACTAAATTATGTAAAATATAATTAAAATTTTAAGGACCTCTTACTAATCAATAACTAATTTTCTGAAATTCAAAATTAAATCATTTGTTTGTAAAAGGTCCTTAACATTTTAAATACATACTATTTAATTTAATTTCCTTTACGTATATTTCGTTTGATTATTTATAAATTCTTGTCATAATTCTTCAACCAATTATGTGATGTACCTTGTAATTATTAACATTCAATTTAATATATTAGCCTTTTTAAAATATATATTTTATCATTTGATAATGCTCGCGATGTTGACCACTTGGTTAAAGGCCTTGAAACACTTCATGCGTGCAAAAAATAGTCGGTCATGTATGCTATAAAATAAAATATGTAATATTTATATCTCACGAAAAATATGTACATTTATTCTCGATTTTGAAAAACTTTATCAGGACCAAGAAAAATTTCACACACGCGTATCTTTCGGTAAAATATATACCTATCGAAAAGTTTATAGTGAAAAGTACAATATGATGGTTATTTAATGAAAGTTACACAAAAGTTTAGTTAGTTCGACCGAACTGCTTAGTGGCCTTTGATAAAGTTATTTTAAGTCAGCTGAAGGACCAACCCACACTTATTCAAAATCAGTTAAAAAAATTAGCATAGCCTTAACTAATGCGATGCTATCCATCTTTACAATCAGATATGTATTATTTAAAAAATATGCTAAACAAGCTTTACTTTTAAATTTATGTATGACCATCAAAAAGTTCTCAAAATTAATAGAAATGTAAAAGATCATATAAAATAAACCTGTTCATATTTTATAATATATTATATTACAAGTGGCATTACATTATGGCTTTGTCTGGTATGTAAATTTCTTTGATTTCAACAGATTTTTTGATGAATTTGTTGTCAGTAAATTTAATTACTTAATTGTATCGAATGTTTTTTACTTCCGAAGTTAAATAAAAGCAATGTGTTTGGTCGCGTCTTTGCCAACTTTGAAGGTAGCTTAACAATTTGAATTTACTTCGAAGGCGTTCATTGTTTTTACTGTGGATGTGAAAATAGCGCTTTGTTTGCTATTTCATCAACAAAGTTTGTTTCCACAAACAACTGTCAGCCACCTGCTAGAGGTGTTTTTAGAAAGACTTGCTTGCCATACTATAGACTACCTGAGAATTTGTTTTTTTTTACTTTAGTTTTCCTCAATGTTCATCCATATGTTCCATCATAGCAGAAATGTAGTCTTAAAAAAATCTCAATATGCTTATAGCAAGTAAAATAGAGTTTAATTATAAAATATTGTTGTGTCCCAGAGTTGATTTTATATTTTTTATTTTTTAAGAGATAACCATTTCTAAGAGCAGCGTTTGGTATCATTAATTTGAATTCAAACCTCTGAAGATAAAACCTGAAACAGTTTCAAAACGTCAAGGAAATATCACCACCACAATACGTTGTTGTTCCTAGTTAAGTATCATAAAAATGATAATAACTATGAAAGCTTCCAAGTGCTTTCGTTAATATTAAGCAAATATCTATTTTAAAATAACGCAAATTTCTCAGATAAAGCCATTTATTATGTATGCTGTATTATAGGCGCTTTTTAAAGGCGTAAAGTTCAAGTACTATTTATAATACAAAGTCAAACTTGAAATGAACTTATTTCACATTTCAAGTATTTTCTTGATCTCACCAAAGTTTTCAGAGAGAGAGAAATAAAGGTTTTTTGTGCACCTACACATATTATTTATTATTTAGTATAAACTTTAATGCAAAACCAATGACACGTGTTGCTTTCATGACAGAAATACCAGTATACATTCAAGATGACAGACTTTAAAAAAAATTGTAGGAGGTTATATTTTAAAGATGAGATGAAAACCCCTGGATAATACGTATTTTTAATTTTGTCCTACATTGGGATCGACTTTTGTAAGCTTAACATCATTTCATAAAGAAGCAATAACCACAACAAAAAATATTGAAATATTTTGACCAACTCTATGAAACCGTTTACTCAACGCAAGAAAATGATGTTATTGATGAATTAAAAATGAATATTAAAACCAAATGTTTTATGCAATAACTTTCGGGAAAAAACAATTAATCGGAAAATTTTGTTGTTATTTTGTTTACGAAAAAATACTAAATTTGTAAATTAAATAAAAATAGATAATTATTCCTTACCATAAGATTGGAAAAAAATAAGTAGTTGATGAATTGATTTGAAACAATTTATATTGAGTAAAAATGAACAAATGGGAAGACGATTTTTCAGTCATATTCTGTTTTAACAAAAGAAAGTAGTGGATAAGAAAAACGTGATTTTTAGTATCGGTCAGAGTTGGAGGTAGCGATGAAAACATTATATACCTCAATGACTTTAAACACAAGTTCAAAAATTCCGCAAAAATCAAGGATTCATTATCCTAAATACGTAATTATTTACGACGAAAAAAGCTGCTAGAGAAAAAAATTTGAAAGTTATTTCTATAATATTGACGCAGCAAATAATTAATTTTATGATAGAGCTGTCTATTACAGTATAAAATCCCAAATCAATTTTAATAAGCCCTTAAAGTTCTTTAAATTCATGTTGCAATTTTTCAACAAAAGAAGAGTTTCTATTATATTTAAATCTTACGTTAAAATAACAAGGGATAGATTATTATTTTGGGCGATGTTATGATATTATATTGTCAGATTATTTGAAGCTTCGACATTGTTCTCTGACCAAACAAAACCAAATTAATGATTAAACCACAATATTTAGACAATTTGATAACATAATGTAATAAATGTGGAAATCAATCAAGGATTTTGAAAACATTTCCAAAACTAATCATGAAATTCAATTCAAGCGGTAATGTGTACAAGATTTTAATGAAAAATAAAAACCGATTAATCAAGCTCATACAAAATCAAATATATGTTTTTGACTGTTGGAAGAAAGTCAATTTGTATGATTAATTTCATATTTTTTTTAATTTGATTAAATTTCCCAAAGAATGTAAGTATAAACTCTTGATAGAACAATGAAACATGGTTACTTGCTCAGCGAAACCGGTTTCAGTTGATTTATCTATAAATATATATATATATAAATTCATGTTTGTTTGTTTTTCCCGTATGCGTTCCTGTACCTTTCGTTTGATTTCGATGAAACTTTGGTGACTTGTTGTGCGCACACCCGTGAAGATTTGTGAAAAAATCGAAAATCATCTCGGAAAACCTTCTGATTTATTTGTATATGCATCAGACGAATACAAAAAAATATTGTGTAACCAAGCACTTAAATAAACAGAAATAAAACACAAACACTTTCTTTCATTGAGTGGCATTGCAACGCATGTCGGGTACTCGCTATTATAAAATAAAAATGAATATTCCAATGATCGTTTTATTAGATAGTACATGCATTTCTAAGTGTGTAGCTCTATACTTGGGTTATTCATAGCATAGGCATTGAAAATTATACGATATAAAAGTACCTTTTTGGCTACGTAAATATTTTCGATGGATTTAGCGGTAACTTTGTTAAAAATCGTTTTCAATACATTGGACATTGATATTATCAAAATTTTAAAAATAAAACAATCGAATCGATCGAATCCATCGAATATAATACGAGTTGAAGTTGTATAAAATATGTAATAAGTAGTCAAGAGTATCAATTATTTGTTGATTACTCTTTTCTACTGCTACGATCAAATATTTATTTCGACATTTTATTATAAATAAGCATAGATACTTTGTTTTTATAGAGAAACTATTTCTTTTAAAAAGTGGATTCTGAAGTCTGTAGAAAAAATCCTTCAGTTTTAATCAAATTTATCTTTCAAAAAAAATGTTATAGATTGATTCCTGTCAAATTAGGACCCTTTTTTATATATCATTCACTGTATTTATTGGAAGAGGCAAAAGCTGTCATTTATAAATATTTTGAAAGTTACTTTTTCGAGAAGAAGTGAGAAAAATTCGGCTTCTGAAGTTTGACGCATAAAAAAAAAGATGAAACAAATTTTTTTTAAGATGTGATAAAAAAGATTTTTAAAGTTTTAAAACATTTATATTTAGATAAACGTCGTTTCCCAAGCTTTTACGATAAAATAATCTAGATAATATTTTTAGTATATAAAAAATGTTTTTCCATATATCTGAAAAAGGCATATTTTGCGTAGTTAATTAGTTTATATTATTGAATAAAATAATAATGATTTATTAATGTTTATTTAGACAATTTCTGTTTAATGAATTTCAAAGTTGTTTTCTTTAATTTTTTTTTAAATTGTAAATTCGTTTCCGCAGTACTTCTTTGCTTGAACCTGCGAATGGATATTCGATTGTAATAATTTTTTTCACTCGTTTTATAAATTTTTAGTTAAAACAATAATTACTATACGAAATCTAGCGAAAGGTAAACGATAAGCTTAATAATTTATCTCCACCTTTTCTTACAGCATCTGAAAAAAAAGGGTTTTTTTAACCATATCCACTCACTATTCATAGCATATGGCCATCACACGGTTTATCCAAGATTTTCTTCCCCGCCAGTGTTCTTGCGTCCCCCCTGGTCATCCCAGCGTCTTCCTAGCTTCACTGAATACATCTTATGGATGGTCATCAGCGACCTTCCAGAGCAACGGAATCCATCCAGATAGTAGAGGAGACAGGCAGGATTCAGGCTTTCTTGGGACATCCGCAGTACATCTCTGACACGTGCTGCGGATGCCCCAAGAGAGCTTGAATTTTGCCTGTCTCTTATACCAACCAGATGGATTCCGTCGCCCTGGAAAGTCGCTGATGACCATCTATAGGATGTATTCGGTGGAGCTACGGAACGCTGGGATGACCTGGGAGGAAACGAGGAGACTAGCGGGGAACAAAGAAGCTCGAAGGAACCGCGTGATGGCCATATGCTTCGAATAGGAAGCGGATATGGCTTAAAAAAATCAATATGAAGGAAACATTTGACTTCCCAAGAAATTTGAAAAACGTTAATTTTTGTTCAGGAATAATTATTTAAACGAATAGTTTGATAAGATCGCTTAACATCGTGAAAAGTGTATCTTCAATGCAAATTTTATGAGTGGGTCGATGATGTGTATCAAGCAAAATAATCGTTGTCATTTTTCCAGCTGAAAATCGACACGAAGCATAAAAGACAATAAACGGTACATTCAACAACATAAATCTGCGCAGGAAAAACCCATATAACGTGAAAATGCCACCACATTTGCTGGAGCGGAAAATTTTTTGATCGAAGGACTCGGTAAGCGTACAATTCATAAATTTCCGATTTCTACACTGCAAAAAAGGGTACAGATCAGAGTTTGATAACCTTTTCATATTGAGAGGTGTTACTTGAGCTAAAATATAAAGTATTTTGTTCAACGAGAATTATAGGATTGATTTCATAACTATTTCGCCTTCACGCCACTGTCTTCTTAAAACTTTAAAATTATATCCTACTATTCTTGTCGATCTAATTATGTTGATATTTTTTGTTTTAACTAATAATATAATGTGCTAAAACTTTACTTCTATGATCAAATTAACTGAAAAAAAACCAGCAATTTCTACAAAAAATATTTTTATTCTTAATTTGGTCAGCTTTTAATACAATGGTATTTATTTCAACGGCTGAACAGGTTAAATCATTTGACTGAAGGTTCACCACTGATGACCTACATCATAATTTTTTGTGTAAATCCTAATCGGAATCTCAGATCCTAGGATTTGGATTATAATCCTGATAGTCACAATATCGACGCGAGTGCAGATCATTAAACCCCTGTCGGTGATAAAATCGATGAATCACTTCTCAAAATACCGACCACTAAGACTAAAAAATTAAGAAAGCTTAGTTTTCTTACTTAAAATATGGTGTAGAGTCCACGAAGTAAGTTCCTAGTTTCCTGACAAAATTTATTGTTAGAGTGGGTACAGGCTAACTCTTTTTATCCCTTTCTATCTTTAGCTAGCTAAGTAATTTAAAATATTCTGTCAGATGAAGGCTTTATGAGGCGAAAACACCTAACAAAAACCGGTTACGAAAATGATTGTCCCTTCCCTTGAAAAGAGGTTTATAGAAAACAGAAGCAAAAAATGGATTTGCTTGATTGATTGTAACTACTTGCTCTGAAAAACCAGAGTTATTATTGTACACCTGATTGAAATCAAGGAAAAGGGAAAATTAAAATATAATTTTGAATAATTTTTTTAAAAAAGTTAATCTGCTTTTATTTCATAAAAATCACACTAATATTTTATTTATTTCAACATTTTGAAACTGTTTTGTTTCTGTATTCGAATAACCTGATATTAATTTTCTTTTTGTCCACTCCTAATGTGGAGCATATAACCTATCAATGGAAGTATCTCAACGAGGACTGCTTGTTATTCAGTTGCTCGACGTCTCTTTTCTTTCGACAACAGTAGGGATAGATAGATAAAGCTAGGACAGAACTAATGGTTTGGTAATCGCTCTCGCTTTCACTCCGTTTTTACGATCGCATGTATGAGAAAGAATTTTAGAGACCCTAAACATCCATACTTTTGAACCATAATTCGATTGAAAAGTGACTTGAAAATTGAAACTGTGCGTACTAAGGCTCGAGCCCGTGAGATGTGTAGCCGAAGCCAGCGACGTTGATAACTGCAACACTCACCTGACCGGGAGTTTTTTGTATAATGTTTATAACGATATCAATATTTTTAAGTAATTTCGTAATAATTTAAATTGTTGAAATTTTGGTAATTTCCAAGTATTTCGTCACTAACGACACGGGTTTCGCATTTTGTCATTTTCAGGCGTTCCTCTACTAGAATGTATGAAGATGCCAAAAGGCTAAATTTTAAACGAAAAATTGAGCAATTTCAACAATTGAAACTTGATATAGACTGTGGAAAGGAAAAAGGACGTGTATTAAATTGTATACATTGTGATTATCGAAATAAAAATATTTTATAAACACGGAAGGGCAAGTCCTTTCGCCTTTCTACAGTCAATATTGAAATTCCATCAAGCACCTCAGTCAATATCTTAAATTAATTTGGTATTGTGATTTGTTTACCCGATAAAATTAACGATTATTATATTGTTATATTAATCCAGAGCGTTTGAAATCTGAATTTAACTAATAAAATAGTTTGGCTTTTCACCGACATATTTCCGAAGTGTACATACCCCTAACGAGATTTTTATTGCAGAACTTTTTGATCGCAACCCTTAACCACAAAACAGGCTTCCTCAAAAATGAAGCGAACGGAGTGAAAACATTCCAGACGTATTCGCAGCACGGCTTTTATTTTCTTTTTTACACCCAAAGGTTTTAAGGATGGGCTGATGAAATTCACCTTTTTATATTACTTTTAATTATACATATCGGCAAAAGTTAAAAGAAGCTCAAGCGTGATTTAAAAACATGTAAATGTCAAAGTATAAAGTTTGCAAGAATTAAATAAACAAAAGACACAGAATTTATACATATATACATTAAATTTTTACCGTCACATAAAAGGAACAAAGTCAATTCCGCTTAACTAGGACACCTCAGTCCCAAATAATTTGTCCCTAATAAGCGGTTGGCTCTAATATGCGAAGTTAAATGTTAGTATTAAATTATTGAAAAAATGCCAAATTTACAGAAATAGCAAATAAGTAGTAAGGTAACATAAGAATTGGTAAACCAAATAATCATTAATAAATAAAAATAAAAATATCATTTCTTGAAAAAACACGATTATTTATTTTTAATGTGCTAACTATCGATTCTTGGTGGAAAGAAATAAATATAATGATCAGAACCGGTTTCGCTCATCAGTTGTGAGTGGTCAGTGAGTGAGTTGTGAAAAACCGGTCCTGATAATTATAAACATGTGGAAGTAGTACAAATGAATTGAATTTTATTTAAAAAAAAAAGGTTATTTATTTATTCAGAAATTTATCAAGTGTAGTCTACCCTTTGTTTTTGTAGTATTGTAATTGTATAAAACCAGCACAGGTATTCAGTGCGGATGCTGAACATCTATTGCGTAAAAGAACTCTGTATCCTGGCTATAATTTGTTGGCCTTCTAAATAAGCATATAGGGATATTCATCATCACTGTCGTCGTTTTTGCTGTTTAAGGACCCTAAAAATTACCTCTAGACAATTTTCACTTTCATCGTAACGTGCTTAATTGCTATCCGTTAATTGGTTATTGTAACATATTTTTATTTTAATTTTTTCCCAATTAAGCGAAACTGTGTCTCGGATAACCTAAATTATTTACTACATAATATATGTGGAAGTAATACAAATGAATTGTGAATTAATGTTGTACTTCATAATACCTTTCCACCAAGAATTGACAGTTAACACCTTAAAAGTGATACGATTATCTCATTCAAATGAAATTTGTTTCAAATACACGGCTGTCAAAATAAACCGTTGTACCAATTAAGCGGAGTTGACTGTATTTTTAAAGTGTGCTTTTCCGGAAATATATTTTATTGCTATTGTTTAATGCGTTAACAGTAACAACACCGTTCGCTTAAAACTGCAACGTCTATAGAGTTATAATATGAATCACCGAGTCACTAAAGACGCTCCTGGCGATTTTTCAATAAATTACTTGTTAATGGACGTATGTCCTTTTCTTAGTTTTCTTCCTATTTCTTCTCCTGTTCGAAGTTCAAAATTGTATGTCGTTTTTTTACACGATCTCGATTCTCGTTTTAAGCAGTCGACGCTCTATGAAAAACGACAGTTTAAAAGAATATTTTACTTTCACGTATACACCGGAAGACACTTAAATTATGCTTACAACTATCATACTGCCCATAACAGTTTCACAAGTAATTAAAGTATTAACAATTAACATAATGGCTATAAGTGCAAATCATTAGTGAATATAAGTCATGACTTGTACATAACGTAATTTACTATTTTGATCCATAATAATAAATAAATTAACACGTATTTACATAATATATGAAACCATATAAGCCATAATATTCTATTGAATCATACTGTTACTGATAAAAAAGTCATTTAATTCCTGACTAATTATACTTTACTATTGAATTTTGCTTTGTTCGTTTCATTAAATGCCTATTAAAATTTTCCGATTATGTCACCAGTAAAATGTATGTACATATATGTTAAAAAAATTTAACGCCTAAAAAATAACGATGATATACGAATGTTGAAAATACGCAATATTCTAGAGAGATTTGAATGCTCAAAAAACTTTTCAACATTTTGCGCGTGCTTAAAATAATGTTTGTTAATAAAATACAGGTTCACAATTTTAAGAATTATTTTAAACACGTAAAAGAATATTTTTTTCTTTTGAATGTTGAGAAAATTTAAATATTATTTTCTGCATAAGGGAAAACTGACTGGTAAGATAATGACAAGAATTTAAAGATAATATTATATTACAAATTATAAATAAATAATATGAAACATTTAATTTGCATACCTTGAAGCAAGTCGTTTTATATGAATAAATTAGTCTGATATAATATAATTTAAGTTAGTGACAAAATACATGGAAGTGTCCAAATCTCAATAATTCAAATCTAATATAATATTTAAATTGATAACTGTGTTATTTCACTCGCTGTTTTACTAATTGCCAGTATAATTTCATCAGGTTTTTCAGGGAGTTGATAATGAATTTTCGAGTCTAAATAACAGTCAAAGTTGGGTAGTATATCTATTATAATTTTATAATATTTTTTAAGTTATGATAATAAATAAATATTTGTCTATCAAGTTTTAAACTGTGCTTAATTTTTACAAATATAATGTTTCCTCACCAAGATTAAACAGTCAGCATCGTTAAATTGAAATTTTATATATGATAGCCCAAACCGCTCTGTAGACGTTTTATTATTATCACATATCACATGTAGGTATGAAGTTTTCTCATGACCTAAACGTTTGCGGTTCGCGGTGTATAATTAAAATGTTATGCACACTACGACGTACTAGCTACTTAAGACATTCAGTACCTCAATTTCAATACTGTCATCTATGACGGGTACGGTTATACTAGTTTTAAATATTTTAGGTTTATGAGAACTAAAAATATTTTCCATAAGGGAACCGTAAAGTAAGGTAAATAATTTTGTTTCAAAGCGCCTTTCGCTTGTTATTATTACGAGTATCCGGCATGCGTTGCAATGCCACTTAAAGAAAGAAAGGGTTTGTGTTTTAATTCTTTTTATTGAAGTGCTTTTGGATTGGATGTCTGCACAGTCTGAAATTTCATAAAATCACTCGGTCCGAGCCCATCATTTTTAGGCCCGGTCTGGCCCGAGCCAAAGTCTCAATATCACACTTCTTACCCAAACCGGACCTGAAGCACAGATTTATTTTTCTTAGCTCTAAAAAAGGCCCAACTTTTCTTTAATATAGTAATTCATTTATACTTTTTCAAACAATATACGTCATTTTTTCCATATTTCCAACGATATTCATAGCACAGGTGAAATAAATTATTTAAGTGATGAAAACTATTGCCTTATGGCTGACTCATGTCCCAAACATAGCACCAAAAATATTTTTATTAAATTTGAATTCCTAACCCGGGCCTGGCCCAAGCCCGAACCTTAATTGTTCATTGGTCCACGGGCTATGCCCGGGCTCGTGCTGACCACTATTTCGGAAATAGGTACAATATTTTTTGTTTTTACGTCTGGTTCAAAACTGTCTTGATTATTTTTTTTATTTAAATTTTTTTCTTCAGAAACCTTAGCGGGTGTGCGACCAACAACTCACCAAAGTTTGGTTGAAATCGGATGAATGGTAAAGGAATGCATAAAGGACAAACAAAAAACAAACAAATCTTCATTTTCATATATTTAGATAACTAGTGAGAACCTGGCATGCGTTGCAATGCCACTCAAAGAAAGAAAGCGTTTGTGTTTTAATTCTGTTTGTGTTTTAGTTTCATCAAAAATTAGCAACATTAGGTACATTTATCAAAAAATGTTACATACAAAGAATTCGTTCGATAGAATCTAAATCACTTCATTTCAGTGTTTATTTTTAGAATTTATGGTACGGTGTTTGAGCAGAGCTTGCGATTATCTTGAAAATAGTACATCTACGCCGTAGAAAGTCTTCTTATTGTTTTGATAAACAATGTAGTACGAGAAGTCTTCCCCTACGCTTACTTTGCGGTTATTATCCTTATAACATGTATCAAATAAAGTAAGACGTTTAAGTTTAACTTAAAAAATAAATTGAAAATTGATAACTTAGTTATTCCACTTATATGCAGCTTTTTATACAGTTAACAACTTAGGTAAAATCTTGATTGAACAATAAAAATAAAATAGAATCATTATCACAGTGCGGAATATACCGCCTCTCTTGTGAAGATTGTCAAACTTCCTGTATTGGACAGACATTTAGAAACATTAATATTAGAGTTAAAGAACATATCGAATGTCTCAAAAGTAATAATCTTTCAGAGTTTGTGAATCATTTAATTGAAAATGATCATACTTTTAATAAAAATAATAACGTAGAAGTACTCCATCGTGTAAATAAAAAAGGTATTAAAATGAATTTCTTGGAATTTTTAGAAATCAATAAAACCATTAACAGTAATGGAGGATTAGTAAATAACATTTTAAACAGAACAAGCGGCTCGCCATTATAAAATTTGTTTTTCACATCCAGGTGCCAGTAATTGATTTGTTTATAGTGTAACAATGTTTATAGCTTACCCCCTTCCACAGGTCCAGTAGAATGTAATAAAACCCGGCCCCTCCTTCAATAAATTGCTTTACGATACGGTTAGTCTGAAGATGCTTCTTAAAGAGGCGAAACGCGTCACGTTAGTGATAAACCAAGTGGAATAACTAAGTTATCAATTTTTAATTTAATTTTATATTATAAAATTGTTCTTTGTATGTAGTTAAATTTATGTGGCGTTTAACAGATTAGTCGTTAAAAGGTTCAAATCAATATCTTAATGAAGATTATTTTGTCAATAATTTTTTCGGAAGATACTTCTAATGATGGTGTCTTCTTTTTAGCAATTCAAAATACGTGTCACATTCAATAAAATAAATAATAAATATATCAATTTAAATTTCACATTGTCACCAAGCGCTTGAAGTTGTTGAAACTTAATAGTGATGTCTATATGATATAAACATGTCTAAAAGTTATAGTAGATATTACAAATATTACATATTACATGTAATATTCTATTTTCTAAATTGCGAGAACATACTTACACATTTTGACACATCATACAGAAGCACTCAAAATAGATTACGTCATTAGTTTAATAACTTAAATGATCCTTAGATACAATGTCAATCGTAAAATTATATTCAGATACAAACATTTAATTTTACAAATAATAATATGTGATAATGTAATATAATATCATCAAGATACTGATAGAACCGTCACAAAGCTTCTTATGACAACTAATTGAAGCTGTTCCTCTTCCAGGAAAGATGCGTCATAAAGATGTAGAAATAACTACACAAAAATTGGGAATGAACATGACTGAATGACATACACATGACTGAATATGTTATGGAAATGTTGGGTATGAAACATGAATCACGTTGCAATTTTATGCAATGAATCCACTCTAATTATTTTTCGTAAATTAATTGTTTGTTTCTTTACACTGGAAATGCCTGAAATTACTTAAGCTTTTTTTTAGAAAAAGTATACGAAAAAATGTATAAGCCTTTAATGAAATGCTTTTTTCCCCAACCTTTACTGACCTATTGAAACTATTGTGTAATCTTCGAAGTGGGCTCCTAGCTTCCTGGCTAAAGTCAATGCTAGGGTGGGTACAGGCAAAGTCTTCATATTGCGTTTTCACATGTAAGATAACTAAGTACTGCTATCTAAAAAGATTCTGTCCGCTGAAGGCTTTGTGTAGGGAAAACACTTGACAACAAAGAAAAACTCCATACAAGAATGATTGCCTTTGAATCATTAGCAAAAGTTCAATTCTTACCAAGAATTACTCGTAATGTTTTCGTAAGCTTGAAGAGATTAATAAGCTTATTTTAGACATGCCCATGCCAACTGAATATAAGCCTGACTCGTTAACTTTAAGATTTATCTCTTAGAGCTATTATATGAATTCCGGTATTTGATGAAATGTAGAATACCGATAGGTCCAATTTTATTTTGCTTATATTTATTGCAATTAGCGATTGACTGGTTTATAAAAATATGCACACTTTCTTAATTGGAAACACAATGCGATGGAAAAAACAAACTATCTCTAAAACTAAAATATTTGCGAGAAATACTAATACGTCGTTTACTACAAATATTGCGGAGAAAAAAAGTTTTTTTTTTTCTTGTATAAGATTTGAATGCAAAAATATACAGTTATACGATATCTAGGGATAATTAAGAGCTTAGAATGGGCTTAAGTTCAAATAAAAAAACAGTTTGCACTATTTCTGAGTGCAACCATATTGAACATATTATGGAGTTCTGGTCTTCTTTAAAAGAAAAGATTATTCTTTTTTCCTGTATACTGTGAATTTAATATCGACACATAGCTTAACATGAAAAAGAAAATACCAAGTATAAACAATATTTTGCTTAGTAGAAGTTTTACTAATATAGCGGCTGCGTAGAACATGATTGAACGTTAATTCAATGTTTTATTACCCAAAACAGTATTTTGGCACTTTACCCTTATATTGTGTAGTATTTTTATTGAAGTTTTATGATTTTTTATTACAATCACAGTAGATAATAAATTACAATTTAAGATTTTCAGATTTCCAAATATTTAATCTGGTGAGAGATGTTATTATAATTATGGTTATGTCTAGTGTGTGTTTTGTATAAATATTTTGAAAAAATGATATGTTATTTGTAGGTAATGGGGTTTTATTGTATTGACAATATGATGTTTAGGTTCTTTACTATGATGAAAAAACTTTCATTTGTTCAAGTAGCTTGAGGGTAATTGTAATTTTTGAACAGTGATAGCTAAATGCGTCTAAAAATAAATGTGTAAATTGTACGAAAACATAAATAACAATTGAGAATTTTCAAAAATATCTTCAACCAAACGTCTTTAAAAAGTATCTGAATCCTTATTTCTAACGACATAATTTTAGTCAATCAGTTTTTCGCTAAATAAGTTGGATTGCTCTTTGCTTTTATATTTGTATTTTCCGAAAATTGGTTCGCCAAAAGTAAACCATTTCAATTGGCTCCATTTTATTTCCATTGATGACCAACCAAATATTTTTTATGACAGGATATTTAGCTACCAAGATATAAAAAGAGTGAAGAAAATGCTCTAATTGTAGCTACCACACTGAGAAGGATAAGACAGGTCTCTGTGCTCTAGTTGTAAATAAGAGATAAACCTATGCATTCAGGTGGGTTTGGGTTCAAGTTAATAACAAATTTATGTATTTTTCTCAATTTAAATTTAAGATCTTGGAAATGGGTTTTTTTGATGTCTCTTCTCCTCGAGTTGATGTAGAGAGACTTTAAGAAACAGTTCTCATTTGAGTTTATTTCATGTGATTTAAAAATAACAAAACATCTGACGCTCTTGCTGTTAGCTAGCTCTACTGTCGTATTTTTTTAAAAATTTCATTTAATCAAAATAAACTAAATGAAAACAAATATATTGAATGCTTCTCTTACTTTTTAACCTCTGAAAATAAAAGACCAAACAGACGAATTTTAAATTATTTCAATGTTCTATAAGATTGATTAATGAATAAGATAAATAGTTTACAATGTAAAATAAATTGATCATAATAGTATTACCAGAATAATCGGAGCTGTCCGGTCCAGTGATTCCGATTCCATTGTGTCGTTGGTTTGACCTCGACAGCACCGAGTAGTCCCTGAAGCCCCTGCCCGTCGCTCCACGCTCCGCCGCCCCGCACCACCGCGCAAGCGTTTCCTGAAAAGAAAAGCCTGCGTTTCTATTAATCGAGCCTTCGTCATAGCATCATTTTAAGCCAATTTAAAAACAAAAAAATAATTATGCTGAAAGAACATCAACCTTAAGTTGTTATTTGACACCGCAAATACTGAAGTTAATTATTCTTTCCATTTCCTAAATTTTACTGTTAATCCTTTTATTTGTTTTTTTATTATGAATAAATAAGTGAAGCTTCTGATTTTAATAAAATTATTATTGCAAAGATAAAAGATATATCAGAATATTTTCTAAGAAAAGAAAAACTTTAAATTGCATAAAAAAACTAAAAAACATCACATTTAAATCGTCCAAATATTTTACTCATGCACAATATGTTTTTTGACTAACGACACGGGTTCCGTATTTCAGGATCTTCAAGGAAACAGATGAATTCAGCCATAAAATAAAAATTATAGTCTATTCTTTTATTCAGGGTGGATACATAGGTTTAAACAACGACGTGTTTTTTACTTTAAAAGTAACAAATAAAAATTATACATTTTAGCTAAATTTTGAATTAAAAAAATTAACATCACACTTCAAAATTGTTTGTATAACAACAAGTTGAAAGTTTAATAAACATTCTATCTTGACAAAAACAATTAAAAAATCAATTTTGTTCTACCGTGTAACGCAATAATTCACCAAAATATTTTAATAACAACAGGAACCTCATTTTTGCTTACGCTGTATTTTTTAATGACTTAAGAATTTTATTCAACTTTTTCACAAAATTACCAGCTACTTAATTAGTCAGTTTGTTGTTGTTTTCAAAATAATATTGAACGAAAAATTTTCCTCTGCAAAAGTTTCCTTTAGCAAAGCGATTTATGGTTATGTATCAATTAATTTCAATACGTTGATTAGCATTTACAACTTTTGAAGTATTTTAAAAGCTTTAAGATGAATATTTTATCGCGTAGGATATTTTAACTAAAAAGTTATTTATTCTTGAAATAAGTTTACATGAATTCTATTAATATTATTTTAATTATAGCATCCGCCTAGATGAAGTTATTGATTCCGAAAATAAAGAAGAAATAAATTCCGAAGATAAATTTTAATTAAATACTACCCACAGTTCTTTTTTATACAAAATAAAACAAGCAAAATATTTGTTTTTACGCGTATTATGTGTTATAGGTTAAAAGAAATCATAATATCTACTGTTCAAGAGAGCGTGAAAGTAGTTCTGTCAATGGCTATCAGCTTCCGACTATATTTCAGCTCTTGTGAAACTAAATATTTTCTTTTTTTCCAAATTTTATTATAAATGAATGTCAATCCAATCAATAACAATAAATCAACCATCGACATTAAGTATCTTGTTAAGCTTTAGTTTATCTTCAGGGTTTTGGATAATACAATATTTACATAGTAATAAAAAAAAAGAGTACCATTGACAAAATTTACATAGAAAATGATTAAAACTCAATTTCACATAAATAGCCCAATTAAGATTTGTATTTTGTCGGTCAGTAATGCTCATGATAAACGAAACCAGTCCTGATCATTCTAAAAATGTGAAAGCAGTACAAAGAAAATTGTGTTTTATTTCTATGATGTAGTGCCTTTCCACCGAGAATTGACATTGAACACATTAAAATGATTAAAATGATGTTGGGAAATTCTCTTTATTTCTTAAATAATTGCCATTTCTGAATATTAAATATTATTATAATGTCATCGTAAAATAAACCTTCTTGCAATTAATTCAGACATTTTACGATCTCAGTTTAAAACATACCCTCATAAAATTCATGAAAAATTGGAATTTTCTTTTATTTATGAATATAATACAGTTCCACTATGAAAATACAGTTACCGAAATTCATATAAACGACATTGTAGTGCCTTTACAATTTACACTTAAAAAAGATATCATTTTAAAGTTGATGGCTTCGCCAATTCTCTTTCTTGTATTAATATAAATGATATTTCATTTCGCCGTGAAGTCAAACACGTGTCTCTTATACTAACTCAGAAAAGGGAAAGTTGACAGTAAAACCTTTAAATACCATATCGGCAAAGAATCCCCACAAAGTTACTGAAGAATATATCGAATATTATTTTTCTTGCTCAATAAGTAAAATTATTTTCGTATTGAGAATTAAATTTCAATAAAATGAACGGAAATAAAATAATATTCAACGAGTGAAGACAGTAATGTGCTATATGATAAAGTTTACGTTTTACATAGAATTTATCGTGAAATAATTATCCACTCAATGAACGGAAAAATAAATAGATTCCTTTCGGCAAATGGATACTATTGAAAGTCTGGTATAAAGAATTGTATGGGCACCAATTTCTTATCATACTTTCCATTACTAAGATTGCTTCTGGACTGTTCGTCAAGTTTCCGATTTTTTTGTATAAATGTACTGTAAATTTCTGTTTCAACTAAAAAACTCTATGGTACAATCCAGGTTTATTCAACAAACGGTTGACGTCATTGGCTTCGGCTTAGATGTTCACGGTTAGGTTTCCAGTACGGTCACTTAAATAAATTGTTTTTTTAATTGGTTTATGGAATTGTATTCAAAGAAATGGATGTCTAAATTCCAGTCCTAAAACTCGGGATAAAAGTTTAAGCAATTCGTGTTAATATTTTTATTTTGGTCATTTCAGCTCTGTAATTTGAGTTTATGGCTGCCAAAAGGTGTCTCAATGAGTATTTGTCTCTTATTTAATCTTTTCAATTTAACCCAAGTCAAATTAGTGTTTCGCGATTTTCGGCCAAGTGTTTAAACCGCCACAGCAACTGATATTAAATTTAAAGTGAATTTAATACGCATAAGACAGAAAAAGAAATTCAACGTTTACTTTGTGAATAAAGCCAAATCAGTCTTTCAAATATTTGAATCTTTTCAATTAATATTCAGTTTATATCCTGATGGATTATTAAAACACAAGGCATTTAACAATAGCTGATTGTATGTCAATTTCTGAGCCTTTCTTTTTGGTGAAGATAAAGATAGAATAATGCTATGAAAAAGTCGAAGAAATCTAATCGATCTCTTTTTTCGGGATAAAATCGAAGTGAAAGTTGCAGACATCCCTATATATATTAGAAATATAGCTATGTCTACCTAATTATGTCCATTTAGTGAGTCGTGAAATCAACCCTTGTCTGCAAAGCTAAGTTGAACGAAACCCTTAAAGGGTTTACCACCAGGCAAAGAACCAACATCTTTAAGTAGACAATGGATAGAAACAACATCCACATTTTCAAACAAATATAATCCATTACTTTATTGAAATAGTATAAATACTTGAATGTTTACGTTGCTTTTGCAAAAGAACAAAGAGAGTTTTGGTATCTATTCAATTATTCATCGCGGTGATTACTCTAAGCTATTCGTAACGAATGGGACACATAAGCTATGAACGAGATGCAGTCCCAACTTTTGTTTGAAATTCATATTTATTACAAATTCAAATTTTGTCATGTTATGCATACAAAGAGCTTATTCATATTGGAACTCGCTCACAGAAGCTTATGTAAGTAGGGAAATATGATCTGAGAGAAATTGCTGGCTTTGTCAGTTGTGTGAACGCAGTGTAGTTTGAATAATGTAGCTAATTATAATAACATAAAAGCAAATGCAATCCAGCACTATCTATACTCAATAATATTACAATGGCTATTGATTTAATTAATTGTATGTATCAGCTACTTGATTTCGATGCTTCATGATAATATAATTTATAATTGCACAATATTGCAAGTTAAGCTTGTAACTTAATACGATTATATTCAAATAATATAATATGTTTATAATAACAGATAACTGAATCTATTCGTATATTCGATTAGTTTTTGAAGTATAAAAATACTGATAATTTCTTATTTTTGAATAATTAATAACAAAATATTGTGTAGTATTGTGAGTTCTCCAGAGAGACAAGCAGCACTTCATTTCCTCTCTAACACACACACAGCCACCCTCGGCTACAGGTCGGAAACTTCCGACTTCGAACAATGGTAAGTCAATGTCTCTAAGATAGTATTTACTTTATTGCAGCTTAGGCTTTGGAATTACAAAGTTTTATACAGTTCACAATTAGTTTCAATTACTCATTACAACAACGGATTAATACTCTCAGACACTCAACTTTACACAAATTTTTCACAGACACCTCGTGATTTTTAAACATTTCAGCGACAAACTCTTTAAACTTGACTTTACGCCGTTTCCCCACAGACAAAAACCTTCCTCGTCGACCCCATCGACTGAACTGCTCACCGCACACAGTAACACTTCCTCCTCGACCACGAGAACAAGACTGCCCTTAAAATATCTTTTTTTTTTTTTTAATGCGATGAACTTGTTTGTATCACACCGGAGATCATGTCTCCTCAATGATAGATACCTTAAAATATCTGTTATGAAATTTAATTACTAAGTCCCCCACCCCTGACTTTATCGATTTCATACAAACCGGCAGATGCAGAAGCTCGTCGTTGCTAGCCGAAAACCGGTTTGAGGAATAAACAAACCTTAGGCGGACTGACAAATTCTTAGAAGAACAAAGGACAGGTATAACTTCTTCGACTCCAGCGGTAATTGATTTTATAAATTATTATTGCTTGGCAACAAGGCGCGGCAAAATTTGAAACTTAGCAATTAAACAATGAAGATGAATTTAAAACTGAAATAATTGCTGTGATTTTACTATTAAATTTTCTCAGTGATTTTAAACCATGACATATTATAATATTTGCATTAATAGGAACAGTCTGTAGACGGCATATTGACTGTCCTGACGTCTCCCATCCGCCCCGTAAGTTCGGGTTGGTGGCAAACAATATTTAAAATGTGTAGCTGTGTCGCATTACTACAAAGGTATTTCTTCAATTACTGAAATTTGGCATGTTTAAGGGTTTTTATTAGCCCCGAGTCATTCGTCGGACTCAAGTAATACGATAAGATATATCTCGCCCTTGGATAAAGGCAAAACATATCATCTGTTGTATTCGTCATTGCTCTTGAAATCTGGAAAAATTGGGATGTGATCTTTCGTTGATTTTGTAAAATATTTCATTAAAAAACTATTGCAGATACTATTCAAATATTCGAATATCGAATAGTTAAAAAAGGATTGAATCCCTAATGATATATTATTAACTATGAATGTTTAACTACACTCCAAAGCACACCGTTATTTTAATTGGAAGTCTGAAGTTAGACATTAAGTGAGAGAATAATACTGCTTTATGTCATTCTTTATTTGGAGTCGAATATCAATTTAATTAAATAAAATGCTTTCAGTTCACAATTAGCTGGATTGTGAATTATTTTATGTTGAACATCATAATTTTCCGCATTTAACCTTTTACTCATTGTGGTTTACTTGATCAATACCGGTATTTAATATTAAATATTGAAATACCGGTATTAATATACATATCCGGTATTGTAATCCCTACGTGTTTTGAAACGAAGCATATTTGAATACCCCAATAAAGCTAATTTACGATTGTGTGCTGGAAATTTATTATGTTTGGATAGGATATTCAATTTGATGTCTGTAAAGCTTGTCAACGTAATATAGTTGAATATGTTAGAAACCAAAGATAAGAATTTCAGGAAATAATAAAGCCATAAATAGTAATATTATTATATTTGACTATTTATATTGACATGCAGGATTAACTTACTACTATGTTATGAACAATTAAGAATAAATATTTATTATTGATTGAATAAGTATTCATTTGGTAGAACTCCATTATAATAGGACAAAATAACCAATTATTTAGTTCTACAACATGTTATTAGGTAGTTGATAGCTATTTCGACTTGACACCATCGTCAGAAGTATATTTAAACTTATTTAAGCTTAGCTATACATACTGTTTAGAAGAGATATACAATATTGTCAAAATAATGTGAGAAAACGTTGAGATGATTTTATAGCTTAGTATTTTAAAATATCTAACAGACTAATAATTCGATAATAGCCATCGTGAACAAATTTAATTATGTGAAATTCGAAAGCTTGCAGTGTGTACATTTTCAATATGAAAAATCAGTAAAACCATAGATCATAAAACTAGTCTATTTTGTTCAAAAAGTAAACGTCATCAGTTTATTATTGAGTGTCGCAAGTTGATCCAATCACATCAAGCTTCTGAATCAAAATTTTACTTTTTTACATTAGGCAAGTTCACTTTTGTTAAAAAATATTTTTTCGGTGATCTTGAAATTAGCAGTTTTGTAGATTTTATATACTGTGATTACAAAATTATAACCAAATTACACAATAAAATTTTGTTCCTTTAATTATGTTCAAATCGAGTAACCTTTGTATTAGCATTTTTAACAAATTAAACCTTTCCGTAAAAGGGTCAGAATATGAGCTTAAATTTATAATTTCATTGCAATTTGACAGGAAAAAGGTTAAGTGATTAAAAATTCAGCTCTTTTAAAAAAATTGTCTGAAAAATAAAAATTATTTCAAGGTGGTCTGTTATTATAATTATAAGTTAATCATATTCCACGCTTTCACTCTAAAAATTTAAATGCGCGGATGGATGAAAAAAAATATATTTAGATAATTTAAGACAAACAATATATAATTATTGAAGTATAGAATTAGTTATTTAGAAATCATTACCAAAAATTTATTTTGTGCCTCATAAATATTATGTTAAGAAATAAACCACGCAACTTCAATATATTATGACAAAAGATTCTTGACTGAGGCTTTTAAATACATAAAAAACTGACTTACTTTTTAGATATGAGTCGAAGATGTTTGAACAAAAATTTTTACGCCAACGCCTTTCAGAAAGCTCGTGAACAAAAAGTTTGATACGCAAAAGATACACTGTTACTAAATGCCGAAGAACCTTTTGGTGCTTTTTGTTTTGTTGAAAAGACATTGAATGCGTAAGAAATACATTTCTTTACATGTTAGATAATTTTGAGGATGCGTTTATCCCAACTTGTAGGACTTTTTCAAGAAAATTAAACGTAAAAAATCAATGAGTCAATCTTTGAAAATTGTGTTTCATCATCGCAAATATGGAATTGTTACCAGTAGAATAATTTATATTATACTTATATTATTTAAGACATCGACTGAGGGTGCTTGATGGAATTTCAATATCAAATTTGGATTATTGAGATTTTGTACACTTCCATGTATTTTGTCACTAACGACCCGGGTTTCGCCTTTCGGCATCTTCAGGCATTCGAGCTCACGAATGGACTCGAACTGACATTCGTGAGCTCGAATGCCTGAAGATGCCGAAAGGCGAAACCCGGGTCGTTAGTGACAAAATACATGGAAGTGTACAAAATCTCAATAATCCAAATTTTATATTATATTTCTAATAAATTGAATAGTTTTTTCCATATAAAAAATTGTATTGATTAAACATGGCCTCATGATGTTACTCTAAGAAGTGTAAGGTTTCTGTTATAATTCCTATTTGCAAGTAAGAGTCTTGAATCCTTGACTGTACATTTGAATACTCAATCGAATTATTCAAACCGTAATTCTAAATGTTGTAAATTCAAATAAATTATGTAATTATTTATTAATAAATGTATTCAAAATAGGTTGTTACAATTTAGGTGTGTATAAAATAATAGGTAAATATTGAAAAATTTATTATGAATCATTCCTTTACATTTATAGAAATTTAGGTAGTAGATATTTCAAAAAAATCTTCTTGCTTATACAACTAATTTGATACACTTTGAGCTTTCAAATAAAATAAATTCTTTCAAACGCGACGGTGCATAAAACATCTAAAACTCCGTATAATTCACTTCAAACAAATATTTTTCGGAATAAATTTTGAATTTTGAATGTTTAGCGTAACTAGTATTAAATTTATCGATGAAAATAATTTCATTTTAAGACTGAGCATAGAAATATTTTTTTCCACAAAATACGTAGTTAATTTCATATTGCTTATACATTGGGTAGGTACTTAAGTTTTTATAAAGATAACGAAGTAAGCCAATCATGTAAATATTTGTGTAAACGAAATCTCATTTTAGCGGAAAAGCGCTTCAGATTTCAATTTATCAAAAACTTATATTATATGAAAAATTATTTGAAAAAATAATTGAAACATTATAATTTTTTAAGCTGATAAAAGACAATCAAAAAATCTTGTTTAGAGATATCATTCACTCTATTCCAACGGTCGTCGACCGATGGTCCACGAATTTGTTGCAGTGATGTCATTGGAGCGTTTGAACGCACCTTTAGTTCGTTTCGTCGAAGATGACTGCTCAAGTTACGTCATCTGGTTAGGATACTTATATTAACTTTCATATTAAAAAATTATATTAACTTTCATATTGAAGTCACTCACTGCTTTCACTGTCAGTGACGAAATGCATTCGTTTGTGATTTTTCCAACGAACTTGTTGAAATCAAATTCGGAATTGTTTGATGAAACGCTTTTAAAAGAAATAGGTAATTGCGTAAAAGCGAAATCATGCCAATAAAAATCACGTAAAGAGAGGACTGGGTGTAGTTTCTATAATTACTCTCGTCATATTACCGCGGTGACATGAGATACCCACAGTGCACGCTTTGCAGCAAAGCACCGTTAGTTGCTGTCACCATGACGTAGAATTAAACATTAAATATGGAAGTCATTCATAACACAACCATAACATACAATTCTTATGGTATGTAAGGAAACTTATTAAACATTTTGACTATGAAGAAGCGGTGTACCGTCGTGAGCGTCATATTGTCACAATCAATTTGGTTGGCAAACTAAAGTAACCTACGGTAGGTGGAACAATTTAAACTGTCATAATATTGTTTCTTTCCACTTCCTTTATTATTACGATGTGAAATTATTTTTAAGGTAAATTAACCGGTTGATAATAAATGATAATAGCGCTTTTTTTACATTAATTCATTGTACGCGCAATTTGGGTGTTGTATGCTTTAAAACAAGAACGAGTGTGCGTGACATTCCATTGAACTGCACATAATCTTGAGTAGATCATTATATCGAAGGTGTTTTGGATAATCGATGTAACTCTCAAAAAATACAAAAGTGAGTTAATAATTGGATCATATTTTAAAAACGGCAGAGCAGGTCTCAGCTAAATGATGTAAAATAGAAAAATAAATTTACCACTTTTTGAAAGGGAAACATATTTTACATTGGTTTTATTATTATCTATAAAGCTTTGAATATTACTTTTTAAGAATGAAGACGTAGTAATAATTGCTCTATAATTTGCAACGGACTCAACACATCAAAAACCAATTTCTGATTGGAATGGACCATCTTGAGACACATTTGATAGACGTTGAGAAGGTAATGAGATCTGGGAGCAAAACCTATATAATAACTGTGTATCTTTTAGTACAAACATAGACATAAATATGCCGTATTAACCAATAATAATGTTAGGCTAGAGTGCTGATGACTACCTATGCTGCTTTAAGGTAGTGAAATATGGCACATGACGAAGACTCAGAAAAATTGTATACTGAGCTTCGAGAATGTAGCTTGTACCAGATACTGAGTGTGAGTTGGTTTAACATCGTGACGAACAAGGAGATTAAGTAACGTACCAGGCCGCGCTCTGTTTCGTCAGGGCCTCAATCTTGCTTGACTCTTCCTCCAGCCGGTGGGATTCCGTAGTCCTAGACGACCGTCGGGTACTATTAACAGGATTTACTTGACGGAAGTAAGAGACTCTGGCATGTCATGGGAAGCAACTAAGCGATTGGCGGGTGACAGGGAATCATGGAGGCACCACATGATGGTCAAATAAGAAGAAGAGCTCTGATTTCAACTAATATTAATTTAAATTGTCGGCGTTCACCCAATATACTAAAATTTAATTCATCAGAATCAATTATTTCATTGATTAAAAATGTCAGAATAATAAAATGTTTCAAAGTTTCGCAGACCAAAACCTGAATCATTGTATATTTGACAGCGTTCCGACCAATTGAAAGATAAAAATAGTTCACACATATTCAATAACAGAAATAGCAAATGGGATAATTGTACGCACTATTTAATTGTTTTCGTGGGTTTTCCACTAGAAGGCAGGTATGCACTATTAAAATGCGTATAGATAGAAAGATACATAAGAAAAGCTTCTATGAATGGAGATGAGCTCGCTTCTATAGAACGATGCAATTTTTTTGTATGCGTTTTGCACTATATAGTGCTATAAATGGTATAATTGGTATAATATAATGGTTGCATCTCTTTTTAAAATAAAAAATGTACCCCAATATTTTTCACTATAATAAAATGAATCGAGTCCGCAAAACGTAGATGCATGTAATAAAAGAATTCAGTTACTTTTATCGATTCATGTGACGATTGTAAATTGTATAAATTTGTAAATATTTCGTCGGTGTACTGAAAGAAAACACTAAATCATAAAATGGCTTGTTGAGTTAGTTGCACCAAAATATTTCTTATTTCGAACTATACCGTCATTTAAAACAAACTAAACGAAGAGGGTATAGCATTTCAAACATTTGAAAAACTTTACAGTCCAATTACTCAAAACTAGTTTTTTTTTAGTTTGTGTCTTCTTTTAGAACAACGACGATTTCATCGAACAAATGCGTTTTATGTATTATGAGTACGCGTGATAGGTAATTAAATGGATCTGCAAACCATAATAAGTAAGCAATAATAATTTTTGAATACATAAAAAAAAATTTAATTTTTGAAATGAAAGTTATTTGTTGAATAATATCACTGAAGCTTATGAATCACAAAAAACATATTTTTATAATATATTTATAAGAATTTGATTTAAAATAAGTAATAAATAAATCAAATTATTATTTATGTATATTCTTTTCTATTGGGTTATATATTTGGAAAATCAGGTTGAAGAATATTAAATTTGACTTTGCAACTGAGTATGATATTACGAAAACCATACAGCGTTAGATCTTTGCTGTAGCTACCGGCAACCTATATTAATGTTAAATAGAAAAACAGGAAGATAGAAAACGTACTAAGCATAATCCAAGCGATGTTGATAATTTATTTATATTTTGAAAATAAATATCAGGGAAAATGTAGAATTTTAAAATTTTCAGTCGTTAACTGAATCAAACAAAAAAATCATCACAATAGCCAAGGGGCTTTCTTCTTACTCGGTTGCGTGAATAAAAAACTAAAAATCAACTAATGAATACTTTCACGCATTGGTGTTTTAAATTTAAAACCATTGATAGATTTATAACCAAAAGCTTGTGATGCTTGACTTCCATTTTTCGTTCATAAAAATGGTACGTGGCGAGAGCAATAAGCTAGTTACTAGTCATTTCTTTGTCCCTGCTTTTGAACACAAATCAATGAATCGATTGAAAACTGTTATGAATGTGTCGGCAACAACATTCGACCCCGCAGACAATGCAGCTAGTTTAATTTCTTTTTAAATTGAAATGATCAGATAAAAAAACTTTATAACAACAAGAAAGCGCACTATTTATACGTTAAATAATTAAAAAATGGATATTCCTTTCCATTATTATTATTAACAAATTCTGTATTCTATACTAATATTCTGTTTTAAATGAATACACAATATATGTCAATCATCTATTTATTACCTCTAATTATATTGAAGACTTGTCTAATAGAGCGATTTGAAGTGAAACAAAAAAATTTTGCGTATTTTTGATAGATTCAGCGGAAAATCTGTGGATATAAGTTTTAATAATAAAATTGAAATTGATTCACTGGTTGTGCTACTAATTAATTGTGTCAACTGTTTGAAAGAAAATCTTCAACTTTCTCTATTACATTACAATTATTCCGATGCATTAACGTCTTCATAGCTTTCAATAATTTAAAAAATTTATTGCGTTTCAACGTTGCGTTTGCGTTTTCATTGTAATCTGGGGAAATTATTTTGTATGGAAAAAGCGTGTCAAGCTTCCGAATTTTTGTAATTTTTTTTTTTTAAAGAATGAGTTTTTGAAGAAACATCAAGTAAGCCTTTGAAATATTATAAGGTTAACTGTTTATTCAAGTAAAGTAAATATTCAAGAAGTTCGATTCACAAGAAAGTGAAAAATTTCAAAAATTATTAAATTCGCAAGCTTTTAAAAAATGCTGTCTAATTTCAAATAATTTGAAGTTTTAAAATAAATAAGGTTTTACGAAGGCAACGTGGTAATATTTTTGTAATAAGTTTTACCTCAAATTATATTATTCGGTACTTTTTCCAAGAACTGTTTTCTAATTTTCACCCAGAATTTTGATTTATAGTTGAACGAAAAAATATTTAAATGATCCTAGGTAAAATAATTTTCCCATAAATTGTATAAATATATTTTAAATTTTTTATTAAATTACTTTAACAACAAAAATATCTTTTGATAAAATAACTCTGTTTAATAGAACGTGTAACGTTTATTAAAAAATACAAATTTAAAAAAATCTTATAACATTTTACCCAATTTTATAGTTTCGCCAATAATTAAAATAACATATCGATGGCTTAGAGGTCAAAAGTCGGAACTCCAACTTTGGTCGAAAATGAGTTAAATACTGGAATGTATCAAAGATTGCCTATATTCTTATCTTCTAAAATATTACATCTCTTAAGCTTACCGTCATAAAATTATGCACATATTAGAATATATTGTAACTCCTCTAATTAAGACATCTACTACCAAAATAACTAGACCAGAGGAATTCCATCCAATCCAAAACTAAAAATGTATATATTATAATTTAAAAAATCAAAATATTCGTTGAACTAGAATTTTTTTACATAAATTATATTATTTAATTTATATTCGCAACTTCTGTTATGTTTGTCGATAGAAACAATTCAAAGAGCTGAAATGACAAATTCAAACTTTAATTTTAAATATAAAATTAAATTAAAAATGAACTTTAACAAAGTTACCGCCGAATCCATAGAAAATATTTAATTTTAAAACCTAAGGTAACTTATTTTCTATGGATTCGGCGGTAACTTTGTGGAAGTTCATTTTTAATATAAAATTAAATTAAAAATTAATAACATAGTTATTCCACTTGGTTTATCACTAACGTGACGCGTTTCGCCTCTTTAAGAAGCATCTTCAGACTAACCATATCGTAAGGTTATTTACTACCAAGGTAAACGATGATTTTATCCTTAAAAGGGTGGAGGTGGGTTTAATTACATTCTAGTGGACGTGTGGAAGGGGGAAAGCTATAAACATTGTTACACTATAAAAAAATCAATTACTGGCACCTGGATGTGAAAAACCCAAAGTGAATAAATTTAATAATGGCGAGCTACCTGTTCTGTTTAAAATGTTATTTACTAATCCTTTATTATTATTGATGGTTTTATTGATTTCTAAAAATTCTAAGCTTTTCATTTTAATACCTTTTTTATTTACACGATGGAGTACTTCTACGTTATTATTTTTATTAAAAGTATGTTCATTTTCAATTAAATGATTCGCAAACTCTGAAAAATTATTATTTTTGAGACATTCGATATGTTCTTTAACTCTAATATTAATGTTTCCAAATGTCTGTCCTATACAGGAAGCTTGACAATCTTCACAAGAGAGGCGGTATATTCCGCACTGTGATAATGATTCTATTTTATCTTTATTGTTCAATAAGATTTTACCTAAGTTGTTAACTGTATAAAAAGTTGCATGTAAGTTATCCGGTAACAGCTTTGACATTTTTAATGATGTCTCTCCAAAATAAATGATTCTACGCCTGCTAAAAGTTCTATCATGTGTTTGGCCTTTATTTTAGCTTTAGGTCTTTAGTGAGAGCGATTACATATCCTTATATCCAAAATCTCTTTGATAAAGAGAGTTCTGAGTAACAGACAGTTCTCATATAAAAAAAACTTCTGTTGAGATACATTCATCAGAAGCTCGTATGCTCACCTTCGGGAGTGGAAGTGGTAAAAAAAGCTCTAGATTTATATGTTATTCAGACTAATTTTTCATCCGTTAAATACTTAAGAGTTTTTTGAAGCAAAAGTGAAAATTTTTTGCTCAGTAACTGTTCTAAAAACTTGTCAAACACGGTGGTCAATGTCATCTTAAGGTAAAATTATGTATCTATTTTTTCTACATATCCTCTTTCGTCAAAATGCAACCTGGTTCTTTTCAGATCACTGGACTATTCAATTTATTATCTGCCAAGGTGCGCTTCATGCCAAGTTATATCAGTTAAACATTAAACCAGACTAAAATTGGCCTTGTGATAATAGAAATCAATATTAGGAGTTTATACTTTGGGATTGCCCAATTATGTCTATGGAAAGAGATATCATGTGTTTATCCTGTAGAAACAATCGTGACAATCCTATTAGACATCCAGATCTAGTTTCTTCCCTAGAAAACGTCTACCAATGGAAATAAATTGCTAACTCTTTCAGAGAAAAGGCTTTCCTTCCTTGCCCCTCACAACTTAATCCATAATTGTTGCAATGATTTCTTTGTATCGCCATTTTGTGTATTTAAGTTAACTGTTGTTTGATGAATTTAATTATTCGCTCACTTGTTGTATGTAATAATATTTTTTATTCTTGCTGTTTGTTAATAGTATTTGCACCCTAAATATAACATTGAAGTGTAATCTTTGGTGTAATACATACAACTTCTTTGGATTGAAAACAATAGTATTTTTACTATTATATGTAAGTACTGTTAAAGATTCGAAAAAATCACAAGATATTTCTTTAAATAATGTTGTTAACAAATGTGTACTGCTAAACTGAGAATTATATACATACAAACATCGAATTATATTCTATTCAACTTATTGAAAAAGTTTTCTCTTAAGTAAAAGCAATTCATTAATACGGAGTCTTTGCCATACCGGAATACCGTAGATTCCATTCAGACCTTTATTACCTTATTGAATTAATCTTTCCCTTTTAATTCTTCATTACTTGTCATCGGTATGTAATTAATATCAATTATATCAAATCCATAATATTTTTATGACAGATTAAACGAACTACCATTTCTGAACCATATTTCATTACATGGATGAAAATTATAACAAAGGTAAATCTCTATTGAACGAATAATTTCAAATCTCGGAATGAAAATGTTTTCAAACCAAAACGCTCCTCATTTTATTAAAAGACAGAATCTTCCTTTTTTTTTGTTTTTATTAACCTCAGTAGAAGTCGTAACATGAAGTGACGAAACGTACCGAAGATACACCATCACGATTATGATAAAAACACAGATTAGCTTTTTACACATAAATGGTTTTAAAAAAAATGTGTGGTTCCTTTCCACCGAACGCTAATAGAGAAGTGAGTACCTATTTCTAAACCGTACCTGCCTTTAGAATATACCTTCTGTGATGTAGTTGGAAAGATCTAGGCATGTACAAATTTTTTTTAACCTTAATTCAAAACGAAACCGGAAGCCATTAGACAATGTGATTAAAAAAGCATACCTAAGGAATGCAAACGAATTTTGAATATTCTAGTAGAATAAAGAAAAGAAATTTTTTAAAAAATAAAACACAATTTGTTTGTACTACTTCCACATATTTATAATGATCAGGACCGGTTTCGCTCATCACGAGCATTATCAACTGAGTCAGTTTCATCAGTTGATAATGCTCGTGATGAGCGAAACCGGTCCTGATCATTATAAGTATGTGGAAGTAGTACAAACAAATTGTGTTTTATTTTTTAAAATATAATGTCTTTCCACCAAGAATTGACAGTTAACACCTTAAAAGTAAAGAAAAGAAAATTTCTCAGTAAATATTAATAAACAGCCAACACATTTAAAAGTGAAGACTATTTGCAGAATACTAACATTAAAATATCTTTGAAAAATATGATTGTCTACCCGAATCGGAAAACGATAATTTTAAATTGAAAAAAATGACTACGCCTTTAAATATTGACAGACCAAAAGGCCATTTTCGCCAGATGGGACGTTTCCTTTGGTTATTACACAAACCGAACCATTTACTGCTTCTCTCACTTCCATTTCTAGCCCTTTCGTTATGCACTTATCACACGAGTTATTTGCGATAGCAGTTCATAATATCTAATAGCACTCAAATGGCTTATCAGCTTATTACAGGTTAGTAACATGAACTACGATTGGAAATGGAAAATGTCGATAGTTAATTGATTTAGCACGTTAACAGGACGCAAACTCATACAGACAATATGATGAACGTTTTGTTACAGTAAATACTTATATAGCAAGAATAGTTGACTGAAGTAATATGTTCATGAAATATATCAATTTATGGAATTAAAAACAATAATGAAATGTGATTAATAGTGGAAAAGGTATAAAGAAAACGATTAACAGCAATATCAGTAATTTTGGCTTTCGATTAATATTTCTTTATACGATTTTAAATCTCTTCAAGGTACTACCCACACCAGTGCTTCTCAAACTATTTCATGCTATGGCCCGCTAAATCTGAAAAAAATAATGTTACAATTTCGTCGCAACATTACAATCGTCACTTATCGGCGATACGCACCTCGCTGCGTCGTTGGTAGGAGACCAAGGAGAAGCCTCGCCAGGGATGGTTAAGTAAGAATTGCGTTGAAACTTTCTTACGCGCCAGGATGTGGAACAAGTAGGACGTGCCAGTAACGCGCTGGAGATTGGCCTCGAACACCCGAGTTCGTCGCCGAGATGTTTTATCATCCATAAGGTCGTAATTTTATAAATGTATTATAATAGTTTACTTGTTTAAGTGTAACCATCTGTTCATAAATATTGTTCCGTCGTGTAATTTCTGTTTTATTTGTTTATAATTTAAATTCTGTGCATCTACGGTTTCCGCATCCCTATTAAATGTGTTTTTTAACGGTAACCGTATTTTCATAATTATTATCTTTCATTCGGCGTGTATCGTCACGCCTGGCGCCCAAGATTTAATTTCTCCACGTATTTCTCCTTACAGAACAAAGTAAAGTATACCGAAATTGGCAAACCTTATCCACTTCCCTGTGACAACTCTATCCTAGTTCTCCGCTAAGGTATCCATTTTCTAATATTTTGTGATTCCTCCCCTTCCTGCTGATAAGTCGCATCACTTCATTTAATTACCTTTCATTGCACATTTTAATATTTTAAAGTGTACCGAGATTTTGAAGCATCATTTCATTGAATTACACATTTTAATTATTTTTTTATCAATTTACAAGATTAATCAAAAGCATTCCGCATACAAAAATTAAGTTATTTCTCGCTTATTTTTATTATAAGTACTTAATTTTATGCGTTTGCAATTTATACAGTAACCACAAAAGGAGCTTTTAATAATTGATTATTAAGTTTAAATTGATTTAGAAGCAATTTTTATCGTTGTTTTTAAAGCTTTCAAATAAAAGAATTCTTTAAAAAAGTTTGTAATCTAGGTAAATGGTATTTAAGTGACACAACAGTTTTTCTGGTTTCATATATTCACTTGATAATTGATTCATACAAATTACGTACAAGGTGTTTCTTTATTATTAAGTAGTGTGGAAATAAACACGTCATCGAGTAAGGACTTTCATTAACAAAAAAATTAGTCACGGAAAGGAAAATCAAACTATTCAATCGTTTTCCAATTTATATTTTTCGTAATATTTTTTTCATATTTTCAAAATAAAAAGGCATATTCTGTGCGTGCCCCTAGTACGGAAAAGTTTCAGGGGTTTTTTGCTCTCTCTCAGAAAACCTATGAGTTTGGGAAGTATTGACCAAACTTTATGGAATTTGTTTTATAAAAATCTCACTCTACTCTGAAGCAAGCCGCGCAAGTCACGGGCAGACTGTACCCGATGATAGGCAAGAGGAGAAAACTCGCCATAAAAAGCAAGCTGCTCCTCTACACCGCGATCACTAGGCCGATTATGACGTACGGGGCCCCCATATGGGGCCACACTACCGCCAGTCGGATTAAAATCCTGCAAACGATCCAAAATAAAACGTTGCGCACAATCACGGACGCACCGTGGTTTGTGCGTAGCACCACCCTAAATTGCGACCTAAAGATAGAACCTCTCGTGGATCATATAGTGAAGCTGTCAAAGAAATTCTACAGCGACATGAAAGGCCACAATAATCCGACCATAGAATCTCTTCTAGATTACGACTTAGACACTCCGACAGACTTTATCAGACCCGCAAGGTCATATTAATTGAACCCCCCTGAGTCCCCTCTTCCCCCTCTACAGCTCATCTGACTGACGTGCGGCTTGGACCGGAACCAGCAGAAGAAAGAAGAAGATGACTTCACGACTCCGAAGAGAGAACATCCGGAACCATCTGGGACACTGATCGTTTGACCTGCTCTCAAGGATAAATAATAAAAAAACTTAAGAGGCCAAAAGAGTATGTCAGTGCTGCACAAATATGTGCAACCCCCAAAAAAAAAAAAAATGACAACATATATATAAAAAAAAAAGATAATATATATAAGCCCAAATCTTACATATGATGAGCTCGAGGTTAATGTATCAACGATCAATGTCACCACCATCAAGATTTCACCACCCACTGAGACCAAACATACCCCACACAACACTCCCAGAGATGAAAGGAGAAATAGGACTTACCCCGGGTATCCCACACCTAGTGTAAAAAATAACAATAAAAAAAAAAAAAAAAACAACAACACCATTTCTGCAAAGAATGACATTAGTTGTTTCATTTGACACATTTTTAATTTTTGCTACTGAAATATTGAGTGGAAATCAAAACCGAGCTAGAATTTATTTACGTAATTCAAGTTCCTAAATTGAAAAATTAAAAAAAACGTCTTTTCAACAAATTTACACTCACAAAATTGAGAAAATCATAAATTTCATTTCATTTGGCTTAAGGGAGAAATTATTTCTAATTTTATAAAAAGTATGTGGTAAATATGCATTAATATTTCCTGAAAGCACAAATGTATTTTAAAGAAATAATCTGATATCACTTATTTTAAAACTTCAGAAACCTTTATTTTTTTCTACAACTTGCAAGTTTCTGGGAATCCAAAAAGTGATTGTAGAATAAATTTCCAAAAAACGTAGTAAAAGTGTTTTGTGGTTTACAACAAAATGATGTTTTCTACCGGGAATACTACCATAGAACATTTTTGCTGTCGAGCAAAAAGACTTTTCTATGGTTTTCAAAAGTTTTTTCAATGGTTCAAAATCTTTTATCTAAATCACTATTCTGTTGAAAGTTTTCTAACATCAGTTGGATAATTTTGACATAGTGCTCAAAACATACTGTGTTACATTTTTTAATAATCGTACTTCGAAACAACCACACAATATTTTAGGTTATTATTTGTTTTATATTTTATTTCATCAATGTGTTGTAAACACTATATTACATCAACACCCACACTATTCTGGCAAGCTCGGGTCTCAAAGAATTGAAACACGTGTTACATCTAGTGATGCAAATAGTAGATTAATGAAGTCAAAAAAATTAAAAGATTAGAAATTATTCAAAATTGATAAAATTTAAGATATCGACTGAGGGTGCTTGATGGAATTTCAATATCAAATTTGAATTCGTGAGATTTTGTATATATCCATGTATTCTGTCACTAACGACTCGAGATTCACATTTGGGCATCTTCAAGCATGAATGAACTCGAATTGTCAATTCGAAATGTTTTTACCGAGATATAGTTTTAATAACGTCGCTAAATTATATTTTCAAAGGTCATCACGCCTACACTATTTATAATATATTTTATAATTTTAATTTTGTCAGAGCTAGTATTAAGCTGAAAAGTTTGTGAAAACTTGTAAATATATTTGTTATGATATGAATTAGAAAATGAATCGATACTAAACATTAGCTAATACTTTTTTTTTCATTTTTATACGTAATTAAATTAAATATTTAATTAAAATAAATGCCATAGTAAAAATTGACATCTAAAGAAGTTTAAATATTTTTAAAATGTACAGTACAGATACATCATATTAGACACATTTAAGTATTTTGTGCCTGTTGCCTGTAATTTGGGAAATCTTAGTATTTGTCAATAAAAAATCCACGTTTTTTACATACACAAATGCTTTGAGAAAAACCACACTTCAGATACAATTGTTTATTCTGAGTTTCAGTAAATCACACTAAAAAAACATGGAACTGAGTTTTTATTGAAAATTAAAATGTCTTAAAGCATTAAGTGCGATATGATGCTTCAAAGCCATTTTAAAGTGCAAAATGCTTTTATTTATTTACAAAAGAAATGCATTTAGTGTACTTCAAAAAGGTAGTTTTGAGTATGTTCATTCAATTGTTCGAGGAACGAATTAGTATTTGTCCATAAATAAACATTTTATTTTATTCACACCTTCACCATCATACTGATACATCAATACAATACATGTGTGCTAAGAAAGATTTGTTTTAAGAAAAAACCTGAAAAAGAGGGCTGGCAATTGGAAAACTTTACTTTTACGTTGGAGATAAAAATTGAATGATATAATTAGGCTGACGATGTTTCTCAAAAACAAAAAAAACCATTATGACAGCAGTGGAATAACAAAATAATTATCGATTGAATTGGCATTTACTTTTAGAACTCCATTATAACAGGATAAAATAACAAAGTATTTATATAATTTGAGACATCGACTGAGGGTGCTTGATGGAATTTCAATATCAAATTTGAGTTATTGAGATTTTGTGCACTTCCATGCATTTTGTCACTAACGACCCGGGTTTCACCTTTCGGAATCTTCAAGCATTCGTGCGCTCGAAGTATGTGTGTAAGTGTACAAAATCTCAATAACTCAAATTTGACAAAGTATTTAGTTCTACAAAATAGGTTAAGTTATAAAGTTGTGAAGATGGCGTTATGCCCAAATAGCTATCAACTACCAAATAAAATTTTGTAGAACTAAATACTTTTTAAGCTAATTAAGGGTTAGTAGGTACAAATGAAAGTGTTAGTAAGTAGGCTCTTGAACTGTCTAGGTAAAAGGCATGACGCATGACTTTGAAAAAAATATTCTCTCAATCTTATTAAGCTAATTTTATGAATATTGTGAGACTTTTAGTCGATTTTCTGGTAAAGAGAAAATAATTAATCCCTCAAAGGTTTGTTAACCGTTTTCAAGGCTTTATTAAACTATGCGGAGTTATGCTCATTTCTCTATGCATATTTCGTCAACCAAAAACAAAACAATTTTATATTGCGCAGGGATTCTGCAAAATTTAAACATAAATATTCCAACAATATAACAGTATTTTCTTGCCAACATTAATTGTAAAGAAAATCATTTTAGATTGGCAAAAAACCATTTTACTCTTATTAAAATATTTAAAAATACAAATAAGGCACCCATTTATAATAATAATTACTTCTTTGTGTAAATATTTCCTTGTGTAAGATCATTTGTGGATTGTTTCATATTTAAGCAGAGACGCAAACAAGCGCGAAAGCCGGAAACAGTGAGGTTGAAAGGTTAAATAAAACACATGTAAATTTTTCAACATCAAGTTAAATTTGCCATTTTCATCTTAACTAAAGGTATAGATTTGAAATCATACTGTAAATAAATATTTAAGAGAGACGTGGCCAACCTTTTCAGGCGCTATGCCAAATTTTTGAAATTAGATTTAATACTTTAGCTTCCACAATTTACAAGATTAATCAAAAGCATTCCGCATACAAAATTAAGTTATTTCTCGCTTATTTTTATTATAAGTACTTAATTTTATGCGTTTGCAATTTATACAGTAACCACAAAAGGAGCTTTTAATAATTGATTATTAAGTTTAAATTGATTTAGAAGCAATTTTTATCGTTGTTTTTAAAGCTTTCAAATAAAAGAATTCTTTAAAAAAGTTTGTAATCTAGGTAAATGGTATTTAAGTGACACAACAGTTTTTCTGGTTTCATATATTCACTTGATAATTGATTCATACAAATTACGTACAAGGTGTTTCTTTATTATTAAGTAGTGTGGAAATAAACACGTCATCGAGTAAGGACTTTCATTAACAAAAAAATTAGTCACGGAAAGGAAAATCAAACTATTCAATCGTTTTCCAATTTATATTTTTCAAAATAAAAAGGCATATTCTGTGCGTGCCCCTAGTACGGAAAAGTTTCAGGGGTTTTTTGCTCTCTCTCAGAAAACCTATGAGTTTGGGAAGTATTGACCAAACTTTATGGAATTTGTTTTATAAAAATCTCACTCTACTCTGAAGCAAGCCGCGCAAGTCACGGGCAGACTGTACCCGATGATAGGCAAGAGGAGAAAACTCGCCATAAAAAGCAAGCTGCTCCTCTACACCGCGATCACTAGGCCGATTATGACGTACGGGGCCCCATATGGGGCCACACTACCGCCAGTCGGATTAAAATCCTGCAAACGATCCAAAATAAAACGTTGCGCACAATCACGGACGCACCGTGGTTTGTGCGTAGCACCACCCTAAATTGCGACCTAAAGATAGAACCTCTCGTGGATCATATAGTGAAGCTGTCAAAGAAATTCTACAGCGACATGAAAGGCCACAATAATCCGACCATAGAATCTCTTCTAGATTACGACTTAGACACTCCGACAGACTTTATCAGACCCGCAAGGTCATATTAATTGAACCCCCCTGAGTCCCCTCTTCCCCCTCTACAGCTCATCTGACTGACGTGCGGCTTGGACCGGAACCAGCAGAAGAAAGAAGAAGATGACTTCACGACTCCGAAGAGAGAACATCCGGAACCATCTGGGACACTGATCGTTTGACCTGCTCTCAAGGATAAATAATAAAAAAACTTAAGAGGCCAAAAGAGTATGTCAGTGCTGCACAAATATGTGCAACCCCAAAAAAAAAAAAAAAAACAACATATATATAAAAAAAAAAAGATAATATATATAAGCCCAAATCTTACATATGATGAGCTCGAGGTTAATGTATCAACGATCAATGTCACCACCATCAAGATTTCACCACCCACTGAGACCAAACATACCCCACACAACACTCCCAGAGATGAAAGGAGAAATAGGACTTACCCCGGGTATCCCACACCTAGTGTAAAAAATAACAATAAAAAAAAAAAAAAACAACAACACCATTTCTGCAAAGAATGACGTTAGTTGTTTCATTTGACACATTTTTAATTTTTGCTACTGAAATATTGAGTGGAAATCAAAACCGAGCTAGAATTTATTTACGTAATTCAAGTTCCTAAATTCGAAAATTAAAAAAAACGTCTTTTCAACAAATTTACACTCACAAAATTGAGAAAATCATAAATTTCATTTCATTTGGCTTAAGGGAGAAATTATTTCTAATTTTATAAAAAGTATGTGGTAAATATGCATTAATATTTCCTGAAAGCACAAATGTATTTTAAAGAAATAATCTGATATCACTTATTTTAAAACTTCAGAAACCTTTATTTTTTTCTACAACTTGCAAGTTTCTGGGAATCCAAAAAGTGATTGTAGAATAAATTTCCAAAAAACGTAGTAAAAGTGTTTTGTGGTTTACAACAAAATGATGTTTTCTACCGGGAATACTACCATAGAACATTTTTGCTGTCGAGCAAAAAGACTTTTCTATGGTTTTCAAAAGTTTTTTCAATGGTTCAAAATCTTTTATCTAAATCACTATTCTGTTGAAAGTTTTCTAACATCAGTTGGATAATTTTGACATAGTGCTCAAAACATACTGTGTTACATTTTTTAATAATCGTACTTCGAAACAACCACACAATATTTTAGGTTATTATTTGTTTTATATTTTATTTCATCAATGTGTTGTAAACACTATATTACATCAACACCCACACTATTCTGGCAAGCTCGGGTCTCAAAGAATTGAAACACGTGTTACATCTAGTGATGCAAATAGTAGATTAATGAAGTCAAAAAAATTAAAAGATTAGAAATTATTCAAAATTGATAAAATTTAAGATATCGACTGAGGGTGCTTGATGGAATTTCAATATCAAATTTGAATTCGTGAGATTTTGTATATATCCATGTATTCTGTCACTAACGACTCGAGATTCACATTTGGGCATCTTCAAGCATGAATGAACTCGAATTGTCAATTCGAAATGTTTTTACCGAGATATAGTTTTAATAACGTCGCTAAATTATATTTTCAAAGGTCATCACGCCTACACTATTTATAATATATTTTATAACTTTAATTTTGTCAGAGCTAGTATTAAGCTGAAAAATTTGTGAAAACTTGTAAATATGAATTAGAAAATGAATCGATACTAAACATTAGCTAATATTTTTTTTTTCATTTTTATACGTAATTAAATTAAATATTTAATTAAAATAAATGCCATAGTAAAAATTGACATCTAAAGAAGTTTAAATATTTTTAAAATGTACAGTACAGATACATCATATTAGACACATTTAAGTATTTTGTGCCTGTTGCCTGTAATTTGGGAAATCTTAGTATTTGTCAATAAAAAATCCACGTTTTTTACATACACAAATGCTTTGAGAAAAACCACACTTCAGATACAATTGTTTATTCTGAGTTTCAGTAAATCACACTAAAAAACATGGAACTGAGTTTTTATTGAAAATTAAAATGTCTTAAAGCATTAAGTGCGATATGATGCTTCAAAGCCATTTTAAAGTGCAAAATGCTTTTATTTATTTACAAAAGAAATGCATTTAGTGTACTTCAAAAAGGTAGTTTTGAGTATGTTCATTCAATTGTTCGAGGAACGAATTAGTATTTGTCCATAAATAAACATTTTATTTTATTCACACCTTCACCATCATACTGATACATCAATACAATACATGTGTGCTAAGAAAGATTTGTTTTAAGAAAAAACCTGAAAAAGAGGGCTGGCAATTGGAAAACTTTACTTTTACGTTGGAGATAAAAATTGAATGATATAATTAGGCTGACGATGTTTCTCAAAAACAAAAAAAACCATTATGACAGCAGTGGAATAACAAAATAATTATCGATTGAATTGGCATTTACTTTTAGAACTCCATTATAACAGGATAAAATAACAAAGTATTTATATAATTTGAGACATCGACTGAGGGTGCTTGATGGAATTTCAATATCAAATTTGAGTTATTGAGATTTTGTGCACTTCCATGCATTTTGTCACTAACGACCCGGGTTTCATCTTTCGGAATCTTCAAGCATTCGTGCGCTCGAAGTATGTGTGTAAGTGTACAAAATCTCAATAACTCAAATTTGACAAAGTATTTAGTTCTACAAAATAGGTTAAGTTATAAAGTTGTGAAGATGGCGTTATGCCCAAATAGCTATCAACTACCAAATAAAATTTTGTAGAACTAAATACTTTGTTATTTTACCATATTAAAATAATTTTCGTATTTTTAAGCTAATTAAGGGTTAGTAGGTACAAATGAAAGTGTTAGTAAGTAGGCTCTTGAACTGTCTAGGTAAAAGGCATGACGCATGACTTTGAAAAAAATATTCTCTCAATCTTATTAAGCTAATTTTATGAATATTGTGAGACTTTTAGTCGATTTTCTGGTAAAGAGAAAATAATTAATCCCTCAAAGGTTTGTTAACCGTTTTCAAGGCTTTATTAAACTATGCGGAGTTATGCTCATTTCTCCATGCATATTTCGTCAACCAAAAACAAAACAATTTTATATTGCGCAGGGATTCTGCAAATAACAGTATTTTCTTGCCAACATTAATTGTAAAGAAAATCATTTTAGATTGGCAAAAAACCATTTTACTCTTATTAAAATATTTTAAAATACAAATAAGGCACCCATTTATAATAATAATTACTTCTTTGTGTAAATATTTCCTTGTGTAAGATCATTTGTGGATTGTTTCATATTTAAGCAGAGACGCAAACAAGCGCGAAAGCCGGAAACAGTGAGGTTGAAAGGTTAAATAAAACACATGTAAATTTTTCAACATCAAGTTAAATTTGCCATTTTCATCTTAACTAAAGGTATAGATTTGAAATCATACTGTAAATAAATATTTAAGAGAGACGTGGCCAACCTTTTCAGCAGCTATGCCAAATTTTTGAAATTAGATTTAATACACAAGAAATGTATTTACTTTTTGATTAAAAATTAATCAATATTTACTAGATTTGAGCTAGAATTTGAAAAAAAAAGAAATTAGTGAGACGTCTGACTTTGTTCGGCAGAACTAAAGGAGTCAATGTTGATTTCCACTGAAGTTATTGATATATACAAAGAGTTTTCCAAATGTTCATCAGTAATTCGAGTTCGCACTTGTGATTTTGTGTGCTCCATCCGACTAAAAAACCGTGCGCATGTATACGTGTTTCCAAACAGCGAATTCATCAACATAGCATGTTTGTAAAACACCGAATATTTGTCAAAATACCTTTTATAAAGCTATCCACCCTATCCGCTCATGATGGGGATCGGAGCATCAACTCTCAGTGTGGTGCGATATCCTCCAAGTCAGACATTAAAATATCATCCCACCACAAATAACAAATAAATTTCCGAGTCCGTGGTGCAGTGGTAAACGCCGACGGCTTTGATCACGGATTTTACAGGATTGAGTCTCAGTTTGGACTATTTCATAAATTGATTGTTCAATCGATTTTTGTTCAAAGACATGTATGTTTGTGATATACTGTTTTAGCCCAATGATTATGTCCTTACTCTCTTTGAAAAACAGACGTTTAGCAACTGAGTAAAAAGCAGCTCTCGTAGGAAAACTCCTGTTGAGATAACTCTACTAGAAGGTCATATTCTCCACATTGGGAGTGGAAATAATTAAAAGAAAAATTAAAAAAAAAACAATTTGAGCTTTTATATTTCAGAATGCGTACAGATTAAAAGTTAAAAACTACAAATATTCTTCACTTGTTTTAGAAAATATTTGTATCAATATTGTTTTAAAAACCATGCAATATTAAGTTAAATCAAAATCGGCTACTCCTCTTTATTTCATGTGAATAGGATAGTACACAATAGTAAAGGACCTGCTGATAAAGGAAATTCATTTTCCCTCATGAAACACATACAAAATAATCATTTTCTGAATAAAATGAGCTTTACGTGAGAATTTCCCAATATATATTGCATAATAGATTGTGGAAATGCTAGTTTAAGGCTCTGCCGTGTTCAATTTACGGGAACTAATTAATAATGTAATGGATTACCTCTATCATTTTCAAGCGGAAAATTCATACCATATAAATTTAAGTTTGTACGACGTACAAACTAGGGATTCTGTGTCATGACAAACCGAGAAATAATTCCCGGGAATTTCATGCTTTCTGCTAGTTTTGACTCACGAGTCTTTCAAAAAAGTAATCGAAGACTCGAGACTTTCTGATTTTTTATATTTATATACCTAGTACACAGCCAATACCAGTGGGTAAGCAATTAGCTATAATATATACAATAGTATATGACCCGTACGACAACGTGACATTCTCAGATTTGAACGACTGACGAACAAAAAATATTGTGATACATGTACCTATTGTATAAAATAAATCTACATGTTCATAGATGAACTTACGTTTAAGAGGAATTAGTAGATTTTTTTGTCATTCGTGAAAATCGTTAATCGTTTTCCGGCGCCTAAAAAGTATCATATCCCCGAAAAATGATTACTGTTTATTACTTTTATTAATTTTTTTGAGATTTTTTTTGTTAAAAGACGTAAATAGTAGAATTTTTTGTTGCTCCATTTTTTAAAAAATATTTTTAGTATAATTTTCCTTTAAATATCAGTCAGAAAAAGTGCGAGAAAGCGAACTTGTTGGTACATTTCAAAAATCTTTATAGAATCGTTATATTCAATAAATTGTAAATTCCGTCACAACCACTTTCTTGAAAATACTTGAACAATCAAGTTTCACGATTTTGTCTCAGACATCAAATCTCGATAACCTACAATAAATCCTAATCTAGTCACGGCGTAAAGCAAATAAAAGCATTTCTTAAAAACAGGTGTCAACTTTCTGCTAGACAGGCTTGAAAATGTATTCTTGTATTTTTATCAGTTGATAATGCTCGTAATGAGCGAAACCGGTCTTGATCATTATTAATATGTGGAAGTAGTACAAATGAATGAGGTTTTATTTTTTAAAATATTAGTCCTCAAAGCGAATAAGTAGGTTTTATTTTCATTTCGCGAAAATCGTTTCCTAAAAAGTATGAAACGTCGAAATATTGTTTTCTTTTTTTATTAATTGCACTTTCAGAGTATTTTTTTACACTTTTTTTTATATAAATAGGCCTGTTATGTTTGTATTTTTATCAGTTGATAATACTCGTGATGAGCGAAACCGGTCTTGATCATTATAAATATATGGAAGTAGAAAAAATGAATTGTTTTTATAATAATGTTTTTCCACCAAGAATTGACAGCTAACACCTTAAAAGTGATTAAGGACTAATCCCGGGATTGAAAAATTGTGAATCCCAAAATCCTTGCATCATGAAAAGAGTCTGAGATTGAATGGTCAGGAATGGATTGAGCATAGCGTTTTGATGAGCCTCGATCAAAATAAAATTGACTTTGAAAACAACAATTCATGAAAAAAGTTATTTATTTTTTTTAAAACACGTTTATAAAAAAGTATCTCAAAATGGTAAAATATATGAATTTACTTAAAAAGATCAAAGTATGTAATATGAAATTTCTTTCCTTGCTAATTAGCTTCATTAAAAATATTTCAGCAACAACTAGTTTACAGTAAAAAAAAATAATAAATTCAATAACTTCTATTATCATTTGTATTAAATTTAAATCAGATGCTAAAAGGTACGTGAAGAATCGTGTGAAGTAAAGATTTTCTTTTAAATTATTCTGCATCCTTGTACGATTTCTGCTTCAAAAGTAAAACAAACTAAGCTCAAGGCAGTTCGTTATGTAATAACTGATGATTCATAGAACAGAAATTAAAACAGTATAAAGCCTCCTGTGAGATATACTGTTTCGTGAAATTTGTCTGAGGAAATCCAGAGCAAGGTTACACAATGTATACACGTACGTACTTATATAAGATCAAGTTACACAGAGATTGTCACATTGAGATTGCTGAGACAAAAACGAAAATACCGTAAATAACATTGCTGGTTCTATAGAATACAATGTTATATGATAAAATATTTAAGGTTATTACTATAGATAATTGAAAGGTATAAGCAATGTTCAATGAAACCATGAAATAGATTACATTGTTTATTTCTAAGAAGATGAAATGGCGTATGATATTTCAGTTGCCTACAATGTTTATTGTGAATTTATTGACATTCAAAATAATAAATAAGCGTTGGAAAAACTCCAAGAATTTGATTATTTGGAAAATACTAATAAAGCAAAAGATTCCATGAATAATACAACCAATGAATGAAATACAGTAGAACTCCGATCCACCGTTATTCAAATTAAATAATATATAGATACGACAAAATAAAATGTGTTTTATTTTTCCCCCGTTCTGTTTTGTCAATGCTCTTTTTTGGCTATGCTGTTTTGTTACTAAGCATTTTGTGACGACATCATAATATTTAACCGATAAATCAAGGAAAACGGTAGAGCGAGGAACGATGAATGCGAGATTGTTTAACATTATTCTTAAGGGAAAACAATAAATATGATAAACATTAACTTTTTACATTTATTATAGCTTTAAATTTATTGCGGGTATACCTGGTTTTTAGCTCGAAAATGGATGTTTCTCTTTTGAACGATGTAAAATAAATAATATTAACCCAGAAACATCTGTTCGTTAGAGTTAAACTCTTAACACTAGACCACAGAAGCCAACTGTTAAGTTTCACAGTTTATTGATATTCATTAATTCAACTGCTTTTTAAATGATGAAATCAAAAAACATAAAGTTTAATAAGTATACAATGTAAAAAGGATCTTCAATCTTTTGCTGATTCTTAAGAAGCTTACATCATGTGAATAGCGTCGAAAGAATATTTTTTACGTCTGTAAAAAGCTGTTCACGAGTAAATACTTTTATAAAGCTCTTGTGCGATGGAAAATTTGCATCTCAATGATTTTCCCCTTATCAGTCTAGTACCTGTACATAAAAGCACAAGAAAGACTTACTTACCAATTTTACTTTTACTGATCAAAGTATGTATTTAGAGGAGGTCTGAAGGCTCTTTTTCGATCGTCAATATGAAGGACTGTATTTTTGACATATTCCTTTTTTTATTTTACATAAATAAATTTACTTATTTTACATTATATTTTGGGTGATTTTTTCTGAAAGATTCGTTCGCTTGAGACCTCTTATTGAGTCAATGTGTTAAGTAACTTGTTTGTTTGCCGCCGCTCATTTTGCTGAATGTAGGTAATAGGTATAAATCGGAGATGGAGGAAATTTTTTTCATTCTGGGCGACAAGTTTGTTTAAATGTTTAAAAAAAAAAAAATGTTTGTATGTGAGTGGTAATGTATTTATTTATTCATACTGTTATGTTTATATTACATCATAATTTTATATTTAAATATAATTATATCTGGGTATCTTGCTAGAACAAATAATTCGTGTAACAATATGTATTCGAACTGACGTCAGTTCGATTCCAATCGTGCGCTTGAATGCCTGAAGATGCCGAAAGGCGAAACGCGGGTCGTTAGTGACAAAATAAATGGAAGTGTACAAAATCTCAATAATCCAAATTTGTTATTGAAGTTCCATCAAGCACCCTCAGTCGATGTCTTAAATATGTATTCGGTTTTTTTTTTGGACAGTGTTATTTCAAAACCGTGTAAAAAAAGAGTCGAGTGTATACATGTATTAAATAATATTTTTTTATAACCGAGTAAGGTATAAATTATAAAAGAGTGTTTATTATACATGGGAATGCGTATAATTAATCTCTCACAAAAAGCGATAACTACAACAAAAAAACTTACTATTAACTTACTGACCAGCGATATAAATGTAACGTCTCCAACGCTATCTCCAAACAAAAATACAACAGACATGATGTATTATCGTTCATAAACCGATATGTGAGTCTCAATTTCATGTAGTTGTATGTCAACGTTCATTTGAACGGTTCTTCCAATTTGCGATTCGAGACTCTCAACTTCAAACATTCGGTCGTTTATATTGTATTTAACTTTACAAAAATAATTTGAATCAAAATTAACCCCGATCAGAATCAATGGAAAAAATTATAAATTTTTAATTTATATTAACTTGAAAAAGTCATTGAATTTAGTTTTGACACTTCTTACACACGTTTGTAGCTTGTATAACTGAAGTTATTTTAAAAGAATATGATTTCTTCAATATACGTACTGAATATATTATTATTTTTCTCATGTAAAAAATGGGTGACTCTTTTTTAATAAACGAAACAGTAAACCAGAAACGCATTAAAATACTAAGCTAACAAGCGTAAATACTACATAATTTACATTGGGTAGCGGCTGTAAATAACAAATTTAATTACATATTGTTGGTAAACCAATATAAATTTTTGGAAGCTTTGTTGTTCAAACGCATTAAACATTTACGTAGTTAAATATTTGATTTGAAATAAACGCTTATAATGGTACTGAGTAATCTTACCTTTTTACAAATTGTATTTCGTTTTTAAATATTCCCGCATTCTAATTTACATTTTTAGATACTTTGTTATGATATTAACAAATAATCTATACTTACTACCTGAAAGATTAACTATGTTTCAATGAAATTAGTAGTTCTTTAATTTTTCTGGGCTATTTTAACATTCGCTAGGAGATACGACATTATCATCCAAAGGTTCTACAAAATCGTTTGAATGTCCCTCGTTACTATTATTATATACATAAATACTTGATGTAGTCTTATCTAGAAACTGTCATACTTGTAATCCTTTAGAAACATCGCAAGCAAAATTGACAATGTTTTATTAACAATATTACCGGCCATCCGACATTAAGTTAATAACATTCAACAAATACAAAGCTTGACACCAAATAAAATTCCTGGATACACTTTCTTCTTGGACATCTCATCTACATACGACGACTTCAAATTTATTCCATTCAAAAACGTCCCGTTTCTAGATACATTTTTTAGATTCCCAGCATTCCAATCTATTTGTCAGCGTACACTGTATGAGACCGTTCTAGACATTTATCATCCAAATTGTTAACCAGTGCAATAGCACTCTATAACTCTATTAACTTCCTGATTGATGTTGTTTCGAGAGATGATCACAATTTCAGATATTTTTTATGAATTTTTAACTTTCTCATATGGGTTAGTATTGATTATAAATATAATTCACCTCGTTGGAAAGCTTTTATATTAGATATGTGTCGTTTGCAAATGAAAAAATCCAAATAATTTAGTTTAGTGAGAGTTAAGTCACTCATTCGCCTCTATTTAAATATTAAAATCATCACAAATCACTTACTTTCCCACCTTAAGACTGCTTTCACAATAGCAATAGAACGAAAAAATAAATTACTCGCGGGGTATCAAATTAAAATTGAACTATGAGTATTCTTTTTTCTTTACGCAGTTATATGGCTCGAATGAACACATCGGAGAGAACATTATACGTAAAGTGTTATAATCGTGACATAATGATTCAATTAAAATGTGAAACAATCTTTATAATAGGATAGAATAACAGTTTCATTAGGTAGTTGATAGATATTTCGGCTTGACGCCATCGTCAGAACTAATCTTTATATTCTGTTTAATTTAAGTTATTTTGATTAACAGTACATGTTTATTCTGACAACTTTACTAAATGTGCCATGTGTATAAGTTTGGATATTTTGTATTTTTTTTGTCACATAATTATGGCAAATGGTTGAATTTAATTTAAGTGAAATATCAATATGTTTGCTAAGATTTCATTTTAGTCTCCGCTCTCTTACGGTAGACTCGCGTTAAGGAATTAAGTAAATATCGCAATAATAGCTAGTTTTTAAAAATACATTCAGTCCAAATATACTTAAATCATTCAAGTGAAACACGCGTCACCCAAACATATTAAAACAAAAAAGTGTTACGTATTTACAATATATCATTTTAATTTTGTAGCTGTTTTTAAGCGATCGCAAAATACTCGTATTTTTTTATTTTCGGATTTTTTTTTGCTTAAAGCTTCGCTTACAATACATGACACATGACAGGAAACTAAGTTAAATATTCATTTGTTCTACAACCCTCGTCACTGAAGAACAGTTTATTATAATTTAAAAAAAAAATCAAAGTGGCGTCATTCATGTATTTATTAAAGCAAAGGGCCTTGGAAGCTTTACTCACCATATCCGTTTTCCAAAATCTTTCTTGTTTAAATTATATGAAGATTTCAAAAAATAGCTTTTCCAGTTAAGAGGGAGGGTGTGGATGGGAAGTAAAATGGTATGAAGGTGAGGCTATAAGTTATAAGGACTGCATTTTATTTTAACATTTTCAGAAGTGAGAAAGACCGGAGGGATTAGAAAGATATCACGAATAGCCTATAGATTTCCATCAACATTAAATATCGATGAAATAATATTTTAAGCTGAAATTTGTTTTAAAAATTACGCTTACCGGCATTGGATTATTTATATGAATTAGTGATCATTTATTTCAAGTTATTTTTAGAAAAAAAAGAGTTTTAGTTAACATGGTTAAAACAGGTGTATTGAAGTGAGCTTCCTCAATTGCTGACCCATATATTTTATTAAGTAATGCCTAATCACAGCCCGGGACTACTAAATATCTAGCCCGGGGATAAATATTTTCATTTCTTTTTATTCTAGTTTTTTAATTGAATTAATTTTTTTACAAACATAAACAATTTTAGCTTATTATAGAGTTCTATTCAGGAAATGTTAATTCAATAAATATGTTTTGCTTCCAGTATTGAAATCGGTGATGGGTCGTCATTTTTCTGTATTGTTGTTAGAGAAAAGACCAAATACTTTTCTGTGTATTTATTTATCAGAGCTGCGAGTAACAGTAAATGTCGTGTATATTAAAAATACAACATGAATCGAATTGTCATTTTCGTTTTCACGCCGTACTGCACAATATTCGTGAATGACATGAAGCATCAACCTAAAGCTTACGCAAAGCTTACCTAAATGTTATATATTTACATTTTCGCTAGCTCCATTTCCAAGAAAAATGTTATGAAAGAGTTTTTGTACGGTTTAAAAGAGCGCAAAACGGTCAAATAAAAGTAAAATGATAACAAAACCAATGATAAAATTTGAAAGTAATTTTAAAACTTATGTAGTATTCGATTTTTTTTGTTAGAAAACTAAAGCTTTATCCTGCTTAAACTATTTAAAAAAAACGTATTAAATATTTAAATAATGAACTTCGCACTTCTTTGTAATACGTATTTGACAAATAATTTGTAGATTTTATTACTGAAACTTGTCTTCTCACTATTTTCAAATATAAATTAAAGTTTCTGATTTCATTTATTTATACACAGTTCCCATTTCTCGGGTTAAAATCTTTACCCACTATTTCTAATTTCACGCCTAGAGCTATTAAAAAAAAACTAATATAAAACAACGCCCAAAGTAGCTGGTCGAAAATACTCGGTATCTGGCCTGCCATACTTTTTTTCCACACAGATAAATACTGCGGATCTATGCAACTGTTCAACCAAATTTTTTGCTGAAAGGACTTGATATGAGTGAATAAACCAGGCAGAAGCTGGTTTCCTCCTTCTCGGCTAAAGATTATCTCCGCCGCAATGAAATGTCTTTGACACCTTGAAATTAAGATTAATTGAAAACTACAAATATAATGGTATGATGAGTTAGCTAGGTCTTGGCCTTTAGGGACTTAGTGGAGGAGTCAGTGTGGACCTTAGGCTAAAAATTTTGGAGAACCCTGCTATCCATCATCAGCAGAGTGTCTTAAAAATTAGTTTTATCATATTTCCAAGTTTAGCATCAGCTGTCAAATTTGAATCGGTCGATTTTGAAGATATCTGCCAAAACTCGAGTCATTAGTGTCTACAAATATAGAAGCATACGAATTCAATCGATCCATCACAGTCTTAATTACTGAGACGTCCGTCATAGATTACGGTATCGAAATTGAAGTACTGAATGTCTAAAGTAGATAGAATTAAATAAATTATCTCTCCATCCCTGATGTCGCTCACGGCGTAATTATAAACGCCAGTGTTCTTTAGTTTCCATACTGACAGACTGATTGTTATTGTTTGTAAGCTGTGTGTATTGTTGGGTGTGTGTGTGTGTGTGAATTACATAACCTAGCTACATGTGATATGTGATAACAATAAAACGTCTACAAACCGTTCTGGGCTATTTGTATATATGATTATGCATGTCGTCACATAAAGATTTCATATCTCGAAAGCGAAACATTTCAGTTTTACAAAACAACACTTTGATTCTTATAATTATACCATATAAATTAATATTTAATCTGCACATGTTTATATTATGAGTATATATTAGATTTTCAAATCTTTTCCTGTTTAGCCTAGCCTTAAAAAAGATATATAACTAACTAATTAAAAGGTAAATATTAAGAATAAGAGAATACACTTTTGTTTTGTTTTCTTGAAAAAGTAGTTTGTAAAGAACACTGAATAATATCAGTTTATAAAACTACATCATCAAAAATTTGTAATTTAATATTATTTGATGTTTATTTGTAAAGTAAAATACAATTTGATTTCTGTAGATCTAAAAAATCGTTACCTCCAATATATTAAAGCGTAGCTTAAATACAAATTAAATTAAATAAAATATTTTCAATTTAAAATGTGTACGGTTGTAAAATGAAATCATTGTTTTCGTAAATTATTATCCCTTCAAACGACCTTTTGTTTACTCTAAGTTCTGAATGAAAAACTTAACAAACCGTGTACAATGATGCCGTGTAAAAGTCATGCAAAGCACAGGTACATAATATTACGTGAATATATTTGCATAATTGTTTTTGTTGGTGGAAATCTTAAAATAAATTAAACAACTTTATCACGATTGTTTTAACCAAGCAAACATTTATTTTCACAGCGTTATATCATATATTATTTTTCATATTTTCTTTCTTTATGTAACAAATATCAGTAAAACAAAATCGTTGTGAATTTTATTTTCGTACAAACAAATATTTTTTTCAAAAGTTGATAACATATTTTTATTAAAAACAACCATTAAACTCATCAAAATATACCAAAACAATAAAAAACATAGTTAATTCTGTCAAAAAACTTTAAAAAACACATATAAAGGGTATAAAACAGGTCTTTCCAGAACGAAAAAAACCTAAGATTGTTACGATTAGTGTCAGACAGGAAAATAACTACATAGCTTCGAAAGAATACAAATTGGAAAAGCTTTTATCGAGTAAGGTATTGAAAAAGCAGTTACATATTTATTATTTTTTACTTATTACAAAAATGGACTTCCAACAAAATTATTTTAGAAAATTAAAATAATTTGAATTGTTATTTTTATATTCTATATTTGATTTAAAATATCTGCAACACGCTGTCTTGAAAATTCCTTTGCTTCGTATCATTTAAAGGTTTGCAGAGTGTTCTCAAAACCTGCTCAATAGATCATTCCACTATATTAAATCTACAGCCATTGATTAAATGCCAGACATTGTAATAGTAAAATTGTTGATTTGAATATCAGAATAAGTGATCTTTTATTTTTGAAGACGACAGTAAAGTTAGCATAAAACTAATTAAGTAAATACTGTTTTTTTCACAAAAAAAATAATAATTATGATAAAAAACAAATTTAAAAAAAAAACAAATATATATAATATTTTATAATACGGTAAAATAAAAGTTTGAATGAAGCATTATTGTGTGTTTTCATTAAATGAAAAACTTTTGCACGCTTAAAAAATAGCACGTGTAGTTTTTTAATGAAAATGGTAAAAGAGATGAAAAAATAAAATTTGAGAAGGATAATTGATCGTTACACAAATCTTGAAATTGAAAGTTGACACTTTAGACACTAGACATATGAGCTAGCCTTGTTATTTGAACCAACGGTTTTATTAAATCACTTTTCATTTTTCTTAAGTTTCCTTGAAGCCTTTCACGTGATTTCATATCTTTTTATCCAATCTAAATAATAGTAAATTATTTAGTTTTTTTAACGGTTTTTAGATTGTTATTATTATGTTTTTTAATTATCGAAGACGAATTTTAAATAGTTCCTACAATTTTATAAGCTTCCATGAAACCATAAAATATATCTTCAATTATCATAAAACAATTTTACTTTGATGTCGCTTAGATACAAAGATCTCGTCAATGTTGGAAAGTACCTAATATGGAAATTGTATTTTTTTTCTTTAACTTTTTATGTAATTATATTGAGAAGCTCAATATTTCAAAGCTTTATAAATAAAAGACATGGCAAAGGAGAAGTTTTTTATTCTAAATATACTTGAATGAGACTAGAGTTCTAATAACTTAGTATATATTAATCGATACAATAAAGCGGCTATAAATCTTTGTTTGCGTAGGATTATATTGAACTAAAAGCATTTTAATACATAAATCATTCTCAATATAATTATTGCGGAAAAGCCGAAAATATAAGGTCTTTTTGTATCAAGAAAGCTAAATGCAAAACTCGAAGCCTGTGAAGTAAGAACCGTGGGCCTAGGAGTTTATTTCGTCTGATTAATACTTCAAAATATCATGTGGATTGAAAATTTATTTCCGCTTTAACGGTGAATATTTTTTCGAATATTTTTTTATGTAATATCCATTTTTTTAAAGCAAACAAATAAAAATATTTATGTATGCAAAATGTAAATTTAAAATACCTTAAAAGCTTCTCTAAACTTGTTTGACATGATGTGATAGAGGACAGGATTGACGGTCGTCGACATGTAGTACAGTACTCCAGATACGTATGTCATGATGGCGTATATTGTGTGCATGGTTGGCGAAGAGGCCTGGTGGTTGTCACTAGTTCCATATATAGCCACGAGCCTCTGGGCGTGGAATGGCGCCCAGCAAATGAAGAACGCAACAACTACTGCAACTGTAAAAGAAAGAAATAGAAAATTATCAGATTATACTAGTGATAGGGCATTCATTTTTTGTTTTGAATGAATTCTTACGAAATATATTTCCTGATATATTGTGATCAGTAGGAAGAATCTGAGTGTAAAAAAACATCTCATATTTAACAAGAAACGAATTTTTTAAATACAGATTCTTGCAATCGGAATAATAAATATTTCACACTTAATGTGTTACCATTTATCAAAGTATTTGTCAGGGATAAGAAAAAAACTGGAAATTACACACCTAAAATAAACCTTTTACTTGATTCATATGGTATTTATCGACAAGCTTTTCTCGCGGGGATTTTTTTGGTACATTTATTATATTTACTTTACGAGTTGATAAATTATCGTGTTTAACACGTCAATGTAGAGACGTGCTGAGTAATAAAGTTATATACTGTAACTTTTATGGTGTGTCCACATCTGAGCGTTTTTGCGCGATTTACTAAATGCACAGATGTGGGCACATCATTAGAGAATTAAACTTAGTTATAACTTGCTTCCGATTAGTCTTTTAAAAACCAAATCTGTGAAACTCATAAAAGCTAGTGTAATTTATTGGTAGTATAAAACTGAAAAGAATAGCATTACAAATTTAAAAAAAACTCACGTCATATAGCATATTATGGACTGTAGATTAAAACTCTCACTTAGCTTAAATGCATTAAGGATCGGGTTATTAACACATAGATCGAATTTAAATTCAAGATTAATTTTAGTTCGGTAATTATTTTTTTTACTTAATAATCAATATAAACCTATCTCAGTTGGTGAAACAGACGGCGAATACAACGTCAAGGGTAAACTAATGAAACAATGTGATGTAGGACAGTTTTATTTTTGTTTACAGTGAATCGATTTTTTATGAGCAAAATTTATACTAGCCGTTGACTTTATTTTAAATATTGGTATTTAAAAAATACCTCACTACTATTATTCGATAGACCGCACTTCATTTTTCAGAAAATAAAAAAAGTTTCAATGGAGTTGAGCAATTATCTGTGACAAAGAAGTAGTGGATTATAGTCCAGGATGAATGAAGTTTTTTTAAATAGATGTTTATATTTGAACGCAAGAATAAGGTTTAAAATCTCAAGTGTTGAATATTTTATTGTTTAGACAAAAGATCGGTCGTTTATTTATTCTGCTCTGCTTTGATGATTTTAGTTTAAATATTCACATAAACTGAAAAACGAATTTGGCTTTAGTTTAAAATTCGATGCACTACGCAAAATAAATATTTTAGGAACAGGTCGTTTAAAACTGTTTTTGTACACTTAGTTATAAAAACAACATAGTACTTGATGTCTTCACCCTTTTTAATTAAAAAATAAATATGATCTTTCCTGTTCAATGAACGACAGTGCAATCAAGAATTGTTATACGTATTTCTGCCCGGGGCAATGAATGTTTCAATACGCCTCTGCATTAAAATTACAGAATCATATGATTCCGTTAACATTTTCTTGTATGGAAATTTCTGTTTATTCATTTCCTCTTTGGAGGAATGAATTCAATTTTCAGAACAAAGAATAAATTTAATATTCTAGCAGTCTGTGGGAATAGCTGTCTTTGTGAACCATAAAATTCTATTTTTTTGTATTTTGATGGTGAAATCTTAAGTGATAAAGACATATTTACAAATAAACTCCAAATACAACTCAGTCTATTATCAGTATGCAAAGTTTGGCTACGTCAAATGTTACTTAATTCAACACAACATGTCAAACTTCAAACATATCTTTAAAAAATAACCAATTGTGCAAGCATAGTAATGACGTCATGCAATTAATATTAATAAGTAAAAAATGTTGTTCCTAACTATTTAAATTGCTAGTCGTATCATGTACGGGTTATAAATTAAACATTGTATAATGATCAACTTATCTCATACAATAACGATGAAGTAGAATTTTGAGATTTATAATAATTCAATAGCTTTTCTCATATTTTAAAATAAAAATATGATGAGGGTTAAAACATTAAGTCATTCGTACATATCGCTCATGATAAAAGAATACTTTGTATACCACACGACCCAAATTATAACGGAGACGGAAAAAGATCTAGTCACTATTATCACGTCGAATTCCGTGTTTCTTTCGTATTTCACGATGACAATTTGTCTATTATTAACAAAACATAATTTTACATCTGCTTTGTTTATGTGGGATATGCAAAAAATATTGCATCTTTTAGAGTAACAAATATGATTACTTATGATTTACTACATTTTATTTTTAACTAGAAAAACATTTAATCACTTATTTTGATAGGTCACGTGTTTTTTCATTGTGAAGCTGAATATATCAAAAACTCATTTTTGTTTAAGTTGTGAGAATGCGAGATATTGTTTTATCTGATTATATTTAAATGAATATACATGTATTAAAATATATCTAAACGGATTACAGCAATTTAAGTTCAAACTTTTGTTAATTACTTAATAACAGATCCTTTTATAAACGAGTCGCTGAGTCGCTAAACATGCTTACAGTTTTAACTGTCAAAACTGTAAAAACTGTTATGGGCAGTATGATGGTGTAAGTATAATTTAAATTATTTTGTGTCTTCCGGTGTATACGCAAAAGTAAAATAGGATCGCCAAGAGCGTGTTTAGCGAGTCAGCGACTACAATATAGTTTTTAAAAAACTGGTGAATCATAAATTTCGTGCCTGTGGTTTATGTTGTTTATAGTTGGTAAGTTTTCATTTTCTTTCTATTAGATTTCAAAAAATGTTATGTCTTATGTATAATAAAATAATGTTGACGATGATCTCAGTAATCCTAAGTTTGTTTTTGGATATAGCTAGATATGTTTAATTCCTTTATGTAAAATATCTGCTATCAATACATTCTATGCATCACTGCTTCCTATTTTTAGTTATGTATAAATATATTATCGATTCAGATTTTTCTTTATTATTACGTTAACTTAATGAATTCGAATTATTTCCGTACGTTTTGCTGAAATTATGTTTATCAACAAACTTCATACAAAATTTCTTCAATAAAAGCTTAATATCCTTGTTTTGAGTCGTAGCAAAGGCTGAGGAAATAGCAAAGATAATAACCAACATCCGTTAGTGCTTCTTGTTAAAATTAACACAAAGATCAAGAATACTTTTTGGATGCGAAAACTCTAAATATTTGATTCCATGTTATTGTAATGTTAAATTTAATTAAAATCGTTTCTTAATACAATTATTTCTAATCGGTCAACTTATTTAACCATAAAATGATACTTTAACTATGTCTAGGATTTAAATAAATGAATTATGGTTATTATTTACTCATTTTTTCATGAAATTCTTCAACAAGAGAAATCACATAAGATCAATTAAATCTACAAAAACTTGTTTTGGTATTCTTCTGATTTTTATGATACCGTCATAGGTATATCAAAAACATTTTAATAATCCATGTAAAGCAAATTTCATTGTTTTTTTACCCGATTACAGCGGATTTCTTATAAATAAATGGCAATAAAATCGAAAAACAAGTGCTTATTTTTTCTTTCATGTTTATAAGAATGAAGTAGACCAACGGACAACTAATAAAATACAGTTCTATTCCCAAATTTTAAGAAATTCATTAAATTTAATCCTTCAAATAAACAAACTTTTTCACTTGGTTGACCTTCACTTCTCAAGGTCTCAGGATAAAAATATATAAAACTATCACAATGGACCCCGAGTATTGTGATCGCTATAGGAACTGTAACTTTTGATAACATTAAACAGAAATTTTAAAAAAAATATATGTTTAAATTGAACTTTTATTGAGCACAATTTATTACAGAGTAATAAAACGTATGTATGTACTTATTTAAACAAAACAAAGTATTAAAATAATATATTTAAATTACATGTAAAATTCATTAATAATTGAGCCCATATGCGGAAAACAGCGTTAGCCTTTATTTTGTTTTTTTTGTCAACACATTTATCCAGTAAAAGATTTTTTTATCAATTAAACCGTGTTCTCAATAAAATTACTCAAACCACTTTCACTCATTAAAGATAAATATTTTCGATAAATGTATCTCCACAACAACCAACCGCTATTATCTGTGAACAATTTTTCTAGGACAACGCTGTTTTTCCGCATATGGGTTCAATTTACTGTTGTCTGTCAGTTGTTTGAATTCATTAACCCCTGAATATAATCCTGAGTTTTTCAAATTTCGTTGGACTGTATTGAAAACCACGACAAAGAATTCTTAGCGCTTGCATCTAGGCATTTGTTGGAGAAGCTTACTGAATTTACTATTCTTCTGTATGAATGTTATAATCACTCTCTGTTGCTATTTTGAAATCCTCATCAGTAATTTGTCTTTAATAGCATTTGAACCACTGAGGACCGCAACCGAAGCCAATGACGTTGACCACTTGACCACACACCTGGCACTTATTAGTATTTTTTAAATTTGGATTATTGAGATTTTGTACACTTCCATGTATTTTGTCACTAACGACCAGGTTTTGCCTTTCGGCATCTTCAGGAATTCGTGTGCTCGAATGCCTTAAGATGCCGAAAGGCGAAACCCGATTCGTTAGTGACAAAATACATGGAAGTGTACAAAATCTCAATAATCCAAATTTGATATTGAAATTCTATCAAGCACCCTCAGTCGATGTCTTAAATTAAAGTATTTTTTAACTAAAATACTATTCACTTTTAATGTGAAAACTATCAATTCATGGTGGAAAGGCAATATATTTTTAAAATAAAGCATTATTCTGGCATTCATGAATATGTGAATAATATATTCAAAATTCTTCTCCATTAATTCTTGGGGAAAGTGATAAGATATATTACATATGAAACAAGTAACCATTTTTCATGCATATTTTACGGTTTTGGTTTTAAAATGACTAGTTTCTTATATCGAGCGACTTTTTCGTCTGATATGGAAATCTTCGCGTTTAACACAACTGTATTGTATTTGACGACCCATTATCAACCTAAATTCTCATCCGGCTTACACGTAAACATAATAAAACTGCATTATCTTAAGACGATACATTTATCCAATTTAGTCTAGATTTTTTTAAAATTCAGCCTTATACAGCTTTAAAATAAATGGCTTTCTCTTTTCTAAGAACCTCATTTTCTGGTTATGGTTCCAATCTATACATCTTCAGCTGCATTTGAATGCTTGGTACCATATGTTGTATCAGGAAAGTACATTAAATTTAAGCATTCGTAATACTATTTAAGTTTCTACTGTAAAATCTGTTCAGCTCGTTTGAGGTATGACTAATGGGCTAATATAATTTATATGAAATAACAAAATAAAACTATAAACAAAATGTATAAAATGAATGTCGTAAAAGATATGATCAAAATGTATTTTTTGGACCAACAGTATAATTCTATCAACTTAATAATTCATATATATTATTATTGGTGGAGTTTTTTTTTTCGAAAGAACTAGTATCAAAAGTCTTTTCAAAGAGGCAAAATATGTCACACGTCTAGTTGAGAGAAAAGAAAAGACAAATCTATCGTCATTAATAACTTTTTTTTAACCATGTCCGCTCCCAACGTAGAGTAAACATATGGCCTTCTAATGAAAGTATTACAGCATAAATTTTTCTACAATAACTGCGTATTACTCAGTTGCTTAACCTCTCTATTTCGGAGAGAGTAGGATTATGACTAGACTAGTGGTTAGCTTGTTGATCTCGCTTCTCTCCATTTTTAAAAATGGGTGAGTGAGAAGAAATTTTAGACATCGCAAATATCCATGCCTTTGAACAGCAATCGATAGATCAATTGAAAAAATCAATTGATGCAACTCTTCACCCTGGGATTCAATTCTGTGAAATCAGTCACCGAATCCAATGACGTTGATCACTAGACTTCGTAACTGACATAAGTTATATCTCATTAATTGTTTAATAGTAATAAATGTTAAAACAAGCGTACTCCTAACTATTTTCAAAATAATGATACAACTCTGTAAGAGAAAAAAAAAACAAATTAATTGATTGAATTTTTTTTTTTTTTAATGCGATGAACTTGTTTGTATCATACCGGAGATCATGTCTCCTCAATGATACGTTAAGTCCACAATAAATATTTATAATATAAGTAACAATAAGAAATAATAATGTAACATTTGAAGGAATATGATGAGTACACAATAATTTTATTAAAGTCGTCAACTAGCAATTAATTTAAATACACAGAACTTTCTATGGTGAGAATTGATTGAATTATCAGTAACTATCATTAGCCACTTTTGCATCGCGTGATCGTTAAATTTTACATTTTCTAAAGCAGGGGTGATCAAACTATGGCACGCCAAATATTTTCATCCAGCCCTCCAAAAATTCCCAACTTTTGTATAGAAATTATTCATATAGGAAACATTAATTTAATAAAATTCCCTGATTTGGTTGTGAATTCCCAACAATAATTTATTTCAATTCCTCAAATAAGATCTGTCAGGTAGTAAACCCAAAGTGAAAGAATCTAGGTATAAAATGTATAGTTGGAGACGACCAGATGTTCGTTTACTTGAAAATTTATTGAATATAGTGCAGTCCAAATAGAACAATAGAAATGTCCAAATAATAGCCTCAATCGAAAATATTCAGAGCAGAATAAGTTAATTAATATAAATTTATATTTTAGTTGGATTTTAATATGAATTTGTTTGTCGTCTGGCTACAAAGTTTTTAAAAAAATCAATCAATGTTCTGTTGATTGATGCTAAGTTACATTTTTACTACATCTTTTTCCAGACTTATTTGATCAAAGTTTTGTGAATATAATGACAAAAGTTTTCCGTCTTAAAGTATAACCAAATACCCATACAATAAGGCATAGACATACAACTTTGATATCAAAATATCGAATTTCAACGAACGACCAACTTTTGATTGATGTGTTTTTAAACTTCGTTTGAAGTGTACATAAAGGTACCTGTTTTTTCTCTGCTCGATTTGACCTCAAATAACTATTGGATCATTTGTTCTTATAGTTCACCTAAAACCAAAAGTAGATCATTTTGAATTTAAATATTTCAAGACACTGTAACTACTATGGCAATATAAAATTGTTAACTTTAATTTACTAAAATCATTTTAATCACTTTAAAAATTATAATTTTATGTGTGTTTTAAGCTCAAATTCATTTATAAATGGCAGAATATGATTGCACACATTTTATTTTTACTTAGCCTTCACACATTCATAAAAAAATTCCTTCTCATCTCACACAGTCACTTATCGTTACCGTGTGGGTTTTGTCATGTCACCTGAAATATATATCAAACTATGTGAAATTATCGAAAGACGCAAGAATAGAAATTATTTACAGCGGAAAAAGTTTGATAATATCCTATGCTAGGTAATTGTTACTATACAATATTATAATTTTGTATTTTTAGATTCTAAAATTGACGAAGTTTTCAAATTATGATTAATTATACAAAGAAGACGTAAACTTTAATGCACTTTTAATTTTCAATTATATGTAGAATTGTTTTATTTACAAAAAGTAAAATTTTTTATTTGTTGTGTGACCTATTTTACAGATAGCTTAAAGGTTTGAAAGCCAAAGTAACTCATTGTTATACCATGCATACGGAAGGGTTAAATAAGCTTTGACTTTAGAGCGATTTGTCACTTCCTTCAAGAGAGCATATTTACAATACCTTTCTGGGTTTTAAAATAACTTATTCATTATAAAGTCTAAAACCAATTCTACAGTTTCCTGAATAAACGTCAGTAAACTTGAAAACGGTCAAAGAAAGAAAATATACGAGATGTAGTGACCAAGTAAAGATGTTTACATTAATAATACCGCAGAATATGCAAAGAATTGTCGAGAGAAGTGCAAAAGAATTTCGCGTTTTAAAATCATGGTAATGAAAGAAAGATAAAAAAAATTTCTGATTTTACAGTAAAATATTAACATGAGCTACATTGTTGATTGTAGCTATTTTCAACACTAAACATTCTTTTACAATGGCATCTATAAAGAAGAATAATAAATTAGTTAATTAAATGCATGAATGAATATTTGGTTATTTGATAATATCTGGCTCACTATAATTTTGGTTATGTATTAATAATTGTAATGATGAATAATACCAAAATTTGATTAGCAAACATGTGTAGTTCTTATGGTACAGGTCACATATTTCTAGGAATGTTGCATTTGGATTTGATACATTATACTGATATGAATGTTAGTCAAAAGGTTTTGTCTGTAATGGTGGAATATTTTTATATGCACTATACTACTGTCATATAAGTATAAGCATAGGAAAAAAAACTTAAGCAAGCAATGCAACATGAAAAGAACGTGATTTCAACGGTAGTTTTTTTTACACAACTATATACATATCTTATGCAAGAAAATTTGTATGTAAACACTCGTTTTTTTACGAATCATTTGAAGTGTATATTCAGAAGTCAAACAACAGAGATAATGATTCAAAATAAAAATGAAATATCAAGACTGATATTACTTGTACACTGTCAATATCAACGGGAAAAAATACGAAATACTGTTATACTAATAATTGTGTGTATAAAACATCGTTTAACCATAGTTTAATTCAACTTTAGGCATTGCCTGTTCGAAATTGTTTTGTTTATTAATTTTTGAGGGGTTGAAAGCAAAAACCTTTAAGTCCACATTTTATCAAAATCGAACAAAAAGTACGTACCATCATAGTATAATTATACTGAAAGTAATTTCACAGAATATGTGATGATAAATATCTTGCAAAATATGTCCAATTTAATTTTGTTTATGTTATGTATTATATATGCATACTTTTCTTGGTTGGACATACAATAAGGTCGAAAAATAAACTATCGGTCAAACTAAAAATGTTGCGTGCAATACAAAAACCTAGTTCACTACTAATATTGCAAAGTGGATATAATATCGGTTTTGGTTTTAAGCGCCTTCACTTCTGCATTACCCACAAAATAAAACTTCCCGACAAAGACACGCCATTCCATTATATCCTTCAGTCATAAATGTATTGTTTACACCAATGCCATACTGAAAGATTGATAATTATAATGAGTAATCACTTAATTTATCCCTTGGCAAAAATAGTTACGGTATAACGTTTCTTAATTGGTAATTTGTGATGGTTAACGAACGTAAGCAGAAATACAAGAAAAAAATAATCGTGGCTAGAATAATAGTGGACACAGTAATAAATGCATGTCGCCTTGTTTCGCCACGTGTAATTTAGTAATCTATTTCAACTAGAGTACAGGAATAATGACAATGAATATGTGTAGAAAAAAACCACTTAATGTATAAGATAAATAAATACACCAATGCATAATATTTGACCTACCGAAACAGAAATTGATTGGATATACTGAGGAAGATATTTTCTAATAAATAATTATACACTTTCTATTGAAGCTTAAGCGTTGTAAACAAAATGGATTTGTTTTGTAATAAAAATCATAATGACGATGGATTGTCTGTTAGTAGATAAGTTAACCATTTTAAGATATCGCTGATATTTTATTATTTAAAATATTTGAGTAAGCTTACATCCATGTATACCTTGAGCCTCCAACAAATTATACATAAATGAAGTTAAATTATATACAATTTAAATTTTAAAGACCTTAATAACTATTTATTTGTTATCAAAAATTAAGCCACATTAAACAACAAACTTGATAATCCTCGCGATGAGTGATTGATTGATATTGATTTGAGAATCAAAAATGCTACAGGAATAACTTTAAAAATCCACCTCATTAATATCATATTTCATTCGATCGCTTATCATTTCCGTTCGGCTAATCTTTATCGTATTTTCTGAAATGTTATAAAAATGTAATATTGAATGGAAATTGAGATGATATTACACATTGTTTGCATTGTAAGATTCCATGTTTGTTGATCTTTACATAGCATGTTGCACATTTTTTATTAAGCCTTAACAATTTCTGCAATATTAAATTCAATGCAGGTTTATTCTATTGCACGTGATTGGCTCATATCGGTAAATATATTTTATTTGCAATGCTTAATAATAACGATGCATTTGTAGTTGGATTTATTATATATTATAAAAGAAACGATAGAAACATACTATCATTTTCACTGTAGGATTTGTGGATTGAAATGGTACAGTAAAATAAATTAAAAGTAGATAATTAACATACAAAATGCGAATAAATAATTATGGCCCCAATTATAAATATACCATGCATACATTAAAATGAACATTTTTTCACCATTTCACCAATATGATGAAAATATCAGAAGTTTTCGTCAAGAGCAGCTTGTCACTCAGTTGTTTAACCACTCTTCTTGGAAGAGAGTAGGGATAGAAGGACAAGACTAATAGATAGTTAATCACTCTCTATATCGCTCGCCCTAGTTTTTAAGATCGGATGGGTGGGAGGAAATTTTAGACATCAAAAATATATATTTTAAGAAATAAAACACACTTCAATTTGTACTGCTTCCACATATTTATAATGATCAGGACCGGTTTTGCTCATCACGAGCATTATCAATCGAATTATTGTGAATAGCATTATCGCTCGTGATGAGCGAAACCGGTCTTGATCATTATACAATATGTGGAAGTAGTACAAATGAATTGTGTTTTATTTTTTTAAATATAATGTCTTTCCACCTAGAATTGACAGTTAACACCTTAAAAGTGACAAATATATATGTTTATGAATAAAGCAGAATTAAAAATCAATTTATGAAGCTGTCCTTACCGGGACTTGAATCCGAGACATCCGTAACCGTAGTCAACGACGTTGACCACTGCACCAAGAACCCGACAAACATTATCATAATTAATTCGTTGATCAATATTTCAATAACAAATTATTTTGTCACCACAGTAAAAGCTTTGGCTATGAGATAGTTAGGAAACAGAATTTGGTCCGGCTTAAACTTCTATTGTACCTACATCTAATTTTAGTATAAACATAGATTTTATTTCTTATTTTATAGGGGTTTTCAGAGGTTTTCTTTGGATTTTTGTAGTTGTTACAGTTTGTATCTCAAGTAATAATAACTACTTTTCATTTAAAAATAACCAGATTACCACTTGTTACATTTTGGAACTGATAGATATCGGTATTCTAATGACGTCATCATATTTAACTAAAAACTGAGGTATCGAAATGAAATTGAAATCGAGTACAACCATTCGAGTGGGTATCGTAATTTATTTTTGTTTTTATAGATTCGGTCTGCAATATAATAAAAGAGTTTTAATATGCTGCAATCAATTTTAGTTCAATAGGTATCGTTGTCAAAGTAATACACTTAAGTGCTGAGTTCCATTATGACGTGAGTGTAGATTTAAAGTTAGATTTAAGGCCAAGTAAAGTGAGAAATATGCGGTTTCAATAATTATAGCCAATCACAGACGTCATTTTGACTCCATGCAAATAATCTTTCAACGTGTTACGTTTAAGTCGAAATATTGGTAAAGCGTCAATATATCGATAAGCAACGTCGTGGAACGAAGTTCCACCTTATTAGCAGACATGAATTATTAGATTTAAGCAAAAGGGCTGTATGGTGTTATTTTGAAACATGGCAGTCTAAATGGGTCGCTAATAAAGAGTTTAACTCGAATATTTGAATATTCGATATCTGAATACATTAGACCCTTTTTCAACTATTCGATATTTAAATATTTAGCCAACTATTCGAATAGTATTCGTAATAGTTTTTCAATGAAATATTTTACAAAATCGACGAAAGATCACATCACAATTTCTCCAAATTTCATTAACGCCCAAGTCGGACGCTTTGGATATCTTAGCATAATACTTGAGGTGGACCTTTTTAATTAATCTTATTTATTTACTATTATTATATCTGATAAGTAATAGAAGTTTTGTGTTAATCATCAGCAAGATTTTCATTTCGCTGTGCAGCCATAAACTATTTTGTATAAATGTTATAAAACCGTTATTCTTACTTCGATAACAATATTTTCAAGCAAATCTGACTGAAATATCAGCAATATTGTTAAAGTTAGTTATAAAATAAACCCAATTAAATAACTTTTTTTATGCATAGTTGCAATTTCAACTAAAAACTCCAACGATAGCGAAATAGATCACTCGTCGAGTGGTATGTGTTGAAGTTAAATAAATAAAAGAAATAACTCAAGAAATATGCTTAAATATCGGTGAACATAGTATTTTCAACCCAAAATTCTATTCGACAAAACTTAATGTTAATAATTTTACTCAGCTATTGATTCTTCATGTAACATGAATTTGTATTAATATCAAATGAGAACATCACACTAAAATTTCATAATATGTCTGATTTGATTGGCGTAGAAAGGTGTTACTCAATATATACATGCGTAATTATCTATTTGATTATTAGAAAACCAGTGATAGTAAAGTTAAACAAAATATATTATGTCAAAAATAATAAAAAACAAGCACATAAATCAAGTGAAAACTTATTTTTTCATAATTGAAAGAATAAGCTTTTAATAAAGCATTGTTTTTTGTGAATATATTATTACTTACTGTGCAACTAAATATAAATGTCAGTGTAGAAGTGGAGTGAAAAATAATTTGAAAAAAACTAAATCATAAGCATAACAGGATGGTTTTCATAAATAACAAGGTAAGTTCATCAATGATGGAATCATGATCGGATCTTCACTCGGCTGCAGAAAAAGATCAATCTATCAGGTTAAACAGTAAGCAGTTGGACAGCTAGTCGTTAAATAATTGTGCCACTTAAAGCCTAACTACCGGTATTTTTTCATTTTATAAGCCCATATTTCGGTATAAAAAAACAGCACCTATACCGGGATTCCACTGAGCCTTTATTAGCACAGAAAATTTTTCTATTAGTCCAAATATTGGTCTTGCGCATCAATATACTCTAATTCAATTAGCAGTGAACGTTTAAATTAATCCGCTGAGGAGAAAACTTTTTTGATTTTTTAAGCTTTATACATTTTGTCCTTTCTAAAAACGTCTTTAACCAAAGGTTTTTAAATAACGAATTGAATTGACAAATTGAAGTATTCATTTAAAAGAAAATAAAAGAATTTTTAAAACACGATGTGGAGTAACTATTTTAATATATTTACTTTTAACAATAATTGGTACAATATTAAATGAATTTCAATTATGAAAATGTCCTACAGAAAAGTTTGAGAAACCTTTCTGAAATACTGAAATAGAATGTAGTGTGAGATTTAAGTAACCGAACTGCGTAGTTGAGTCAAAGCTTTGAGTAGACAAAATTTCACATGATATTACCACACGAGAGAACGTAAGGACCCGAGTGAAACATACTTAAAGAACAGCAGGTTCAAGGACATCGTACATCATCATTGGCGTTCATGTTATTAGTAATTGATACACCCGGTTTGGCGGGGGGTGGAGGATACTCTAGAAGGAAGGAACACCATGGTTCTCTCTCTTCAGTATACTTCAGGTTAGGATAAACCCTCCAGAACCATCCACAATGTAGCCCCAAGACTTTCCGGAAATATTTTTATTACAGTTAATGCTTGGTACAATACAATGAATACATTTCACAATCCAAAGCGACTGTGTGGTGACTACCTCAATAAGAAACGCTCAAACAACCACTGAATTGAAAATGACGCGAAAACAGCCGAGACGTTGTAAAGAATTTTGTGAAAAAAAAATAAAACGTTCGACAAGCTCGAACTCGAGCTGAGAGTATGATTTTTTGAAGAAGAACAATTTTGTAAGAAATTAAAATGATTCTTATAGAACAGTCATACTGAACCTGTGGCCCAGCAACCTTTAATGTGTGGCCCAAAACAAAAAAGTCTGGTTTTCTAAAATTTTAATATCTTGAGATACAGATTCCAGGAATTTTGTTGTATAAAAAAATATTTGTTGGTTTTAGAAAATCCCTGGCACCTATAAACAGCAACTATAACACAAGTAGCCGTAGTTTGAGCTATTTGATGAATATATCGAGCTTAACTATTCATCACAGAATTCGTTAACAAGTTTATAAAAGAAGTTATTTAAAATACCAATTTATCTATGCGCTTAGAGCTTTTAAAATACAAACAAGCTAACAAAAAAATTAATAAAGTTACCATATATTGTTATTAAATAACTAAATAAAAATACCATTATTCATTGCAACTAAGTTTGTCTGTTTTCCAAAAACAAAATCTGATAATCAAATCTATTTTGTTCTCATTAATTGAAGATAAAAAAGCCAGCAGTTTTAAAACATATAAAAAAGGATAAAAAAAGTAGTCATTAAACTGAATATTTTGCCTTAGCCGAAAAACAAAATCTGATAATCAAATCTTTTTGGTTAAAATCGTTTGTTCTCATTAATATAAGAAGACAAAAAAAGCATTATTCAAAAAGTTTCAAAGGGTATTCACGAAGCATACAAAACAGAGAATTACCTTTGTTGTAAAATGTTTAATTTACGAATAGAGAAAGATTTTTTTTTATTAAGTTTAAGGATGAAAAAAAGTAGTCATTACCTTTGGAGAAATCTCACAAGTAAATTAACTTAGCTAGTTATACTTAGCGTCTCTGTAAAATTTTTAATCACAAATTTTATAACGATTTTTTGAATGAAATCAAAAGGAATACTAAGAGTATTTATACTTTATAATTAAATATTTGAGAGTTTGCAAAGTTTACATTTTGAATACGTGCTTTGTGATAGTTTAATATGACATCTGCTTTTGTATAATGCGTTTTTAAATGTTGAATGAACGTTGCTTAAACAAAGAATTTTATCTAATTAGGCAAAGATACTACTTAGGTGAGTGAAACCGTTTCTGAAGATGAAGTCTGAAGATGCTTCTTAAAGAGGCAAAACGCGTCACGTTAGTGATAAACCAAGTGGAATAACTAAGTCATCAATTTTTAATTTAATTTTATATTGAAACCGTTTCTCATCTTATTAAATCGATCGTTCAGTTTACAGCTCAGGCATCTTCAAATAGCCTATATTTAGATAATGGGAAAAACAATATTTAAATAGTCATCATAAATCAAATATTATTGGTTGGTACCCGATTTTTATACATTTTATAAACAGGTGTGTAACAATTAGGTACTTTCCAAGTAAACTCTGAAGAAGGGTATTTAGAAATATCCTTTTACTGACGCAGAAATATCAACATTGATTATTTTTATGAATATTTAAGAATGATGGGAGAGGTGAAGGCGATTTGAATTTTAGAAGCTTTTGTGGTCATTTATCATTTAAATTAACTTAACATTTTCTGTATTTTTGAGAAGAGTTAATTAGTATTCAAGTCATTTTGGGTTTAAGAGTTCGTTAAAATTGGCTTAAAATATCTGCAATTATAGCTTTTAGAATCATTTTATATAAAGAGCCATCGCAAATGACTTATTTGTGCAAAATTGTGAAAAATTTATTTGTGCTTTATGTCGTAGATCGGCAACTTAGAGCTCCCGGGCACCTTAGTACCCGCCAAGCATATTTTAGGTGCTTGCAATAATATGTCGTGGTTCCGCATCTATTACATTCCAAAAAACTATATCACTGTGAGTAGTATGACAAATATTCAGTGAAAATCTATATATATAACGTCGTTTCGGTTGCAAAATTGTATATCTACATATGTCACTTAGAATAGTAATGGTGTAACTCCAAAATTACGAAAAATTAGTTTATACGTCAAACACGTTCAATAGATGTTATTCTATTAGTTTAATAATTGTGTACCTCCATATATACTCCTAACATCTTTAAAAAACTTTGTTTTATGTTTTTATATTCCCATATTTAACGATATTTTTCAGAATAATAGGGAAGTACCTGCAATATAAGAATAAGAGTGAAGGGTTCGGACAGACTTCTTTACTACACTAACGTTTAAGTTCTTCAGTTAATTGACAAACAGTTATTAATGGTTGTTATTTCATCCTAAGAACATTTTACAAAACCTTGATTTTCTCAAAACGTCAAAACTGGAGTTACACCATTACTATTCTAAGTATGCATATTCGACTTTTTGTTTAAGATATCGACTGAGGGTGCATGATGGAATTTCAATATCGAATCTGAATTGTTGAGATTTTGTAAATTTCCATGTATTATACTTAAACATATAACATAGTGCTTGACAGATTCAATCACGTCCACGTGGAATATGACGTCATCTGAAGCAATAATGAGTTCTGTACGAAATACTAACTAAATTAATATGTGTCGTATTATAGAAGCTTTTGTAATTAATTTAAGTGTCTTTACTTAAAATTTAATTAAACTTAAACCAATTATTCACGATATTAACAGTTCACTTAATTGTGAAATCAATTGAGTTTCTCAAAATCAGGGTTGGGTCTAAAGATCAACGTACAATAATTTAAATTATCAATCAAATAACAGTGTTAACAAAATCTTACTTACTTGGAGTCTGCAAAATAGAGCTTTATATGGAACAGTTATCTTTGATTTTTGCCACGCAAACAATCCTTATATTTTGCATAGCTAAGGATCTTTTATTTACTATCCGAGTAAATTAAAAGAAGCCCAAAACAAACATTAATTTACTTTACCTGTGTAATTTAATTTCAACTTTTCAACATCGTGACTCGTGACTCGCATATCAGCTTTACGATCGAGTTTCATAAATAAAATTTCCTCCAAAGATTAAAGTGAGTAAAAATTGAAAGTTTGTTCAAAATTTGATGCAAGGGTTCAATCAATTTTTTTTTAAAACATGAAGATTTTCGACAACAATTAAGTGTATGAAAAAATATTTTTTATTGAAAGTTGACCTTGTCAACTCATTTTTTCATCGAATAAAAAATTTCAATTTCTTGTTGCCCGCCTTATTCGTTGAGGAAGTTAACTAGCTGGCCACAATTACAACTAAATTCAAAGAGCTATTACTATTCGAAGGCATGTTTATGGTGTCTGAAATTTCCTCCGACCTATCCGATGCTAACAACGGGAGCGATTAACTTACCATTAGTCCTGTCCTAGCCCTACTCTTCTATCCCTACTATCTTTTAACGCGTAGAAAAAACTAATGTTGAGACAACTCTATTATGTAGCCATATACTCCACAGTAGGAGTGGATATGATTTGAAAAACGCACCTATCGTTACAAAACAGTTAAAGTTTTCATTTTCAGGGTCAGTTCAAGAACAAACGTCACGTGTTGTACAGTCAAACAAATCACTATTATTTCCCAATGTAATAATCATACATACAGCAACCGGGAAAGCCTAAAAACTTTTGAAACTGTATTTTTTTATAGGAAGCAAACCATGAAAAAAATATCACCATGAAATAACTTTTTTGATTGATGCGTTTCAATTTGTATAATTATATTAAGAAAACGTTGGTTCCAAATTTAAGCGAACACTTTAATTATTTACTTTTAAGATGTTAGTTAACTGTCAATTCTTGATGAAAAAGCATTATGTTTTAAAAATAAAACACAATTTGTTTTGCACTACTTTCACATGTTTCGGTTTCGCTCATCATCAGGTGACAATTCTAGCGATGAGCGAAAGTTAAATAGTGAAAAACAAATTGTGCTTTATTTTTTAATTAATTTAATTGTTTATAAGGTGACGCGATGATGACTTTAATATCACAGACTTGTGTGGGTAACGACAGCCACTAATACAATCAACAATATTAATTTTTTCATTGTTTTGCTGAAGTTTAATTGGAATAATTATGATAACAATTTGAAAGATCAAACGAAATCTTTCGCGTTTTGGCAAAAGAGACATTAATTCAAAAAAGTCGTGGCTCAAATTAGTGAAGCTAAAAAAATATTATTTTCAAGCTTTATCGTCTGCGATCACCCAAATTCTTTTCAATCTAAATTCTCTTTCAAAGTAATTATGTTCATAACATGCGAAACTAATATACATTGTTAAATGAAAAAAACATTGTTAATCCGGACATTTAAATCATAACTAGTATTGACAGTTCAACCGTTTGTTTTAAATACTTTTTTGTGATTGAGAACAAATAAGACAACAAAAAAATGTTTTTTTAACCATATCCGCTCTTAATACGAAGCTTATGGTACCCAAGTGGAGTTATCTCAATATAAGCCTTTCTATGAAAACTGCATGTTACTGAGTGCCTCAACCTTTCCTCTTTAAGAGAGTAGAGATAGAAGGATTGGGCTTGAACGGGACTAGTGGTTAGTTCATCGTTTTTGCTACACCACATTTTTAAGTGGATGTGTGGAATAGGAAGACATTATAGAAATCCATAAATCGATTGAAAAATCAATTTATGAAACTTTCCGCACTGGAGTTCTCCGTAACCGAAGCCAACGAATATAAACACTACACCACGGACCCAACTAGTAATCAATGTTCAGATGTAAACTATATGATATATGTCTTGAGACTAATCAATAACATGACCACGATATAATAATACTTGTATTTATTATTTTAAATTACTAAGAGCAATCAAGTGCATATTGATATTGTTCACCTCTATATCATAAAAATATAGCGATTTATAAAATCTTAACTTTCCCAAACGTAAAAGCTGATTAGGTTCGTTTCATGAATTTAAGATGGTCCCTTTTAATGACAGATTTCTGCCTTCAAAATATTCAACACCACTAAACATTAAATCAATACCCAAGTACCTGCTTAAATAACAACCCGTATAAAATGGAAACTCCTTGAAAGGGACAAAGGCAGAATTTGTACCAATTACTACATAAATGATCGAAGTAACTAATACCTTTGAGTGGATTAAATTTTCAAATACTAGACATAATTAAGAATCGACCACAACTCACGCTTGCCAGGGCTCAATCAATTGATTTATTTAAATATGTCCCGAGTTCTGGGTATTTATTTCAAGAAACTTATTCGTAGATGTACCATTTTGAAAAAATATAAAGGAATTTGCAAGTATTGAGATGACAAAGGAATAGCACTTCAATTATGATTGAAAAATTACCACTTTTAAGGTGTTAACTGTTAATTCTTTGGTGGAAAGACATTATATTTAAAAAAATAAAACACAATTCATTTGTACTACTTCCACATGTTTATAATGATCAGGACCGGTTTCGTTCATCACGAGCATTATCAATTGGTAATGTTGTCAGTTGATAATGCTAGTGATGAGCAAAACTGATCCTGATCATTATAAACATGTGCAAGTAGTATCAATGAATTGTGTTTTATTAAAAAAAAATATCAGCATCTTTCATGTGTATAGTGTGGTAGATATATACGAGCGGTCGAGCCTTAATGATGATTTATTATAGAACTCCAGAAAATTTATTATTATAGAGTTTTACCAAATAAATGAACATTTAACCATGTTTTTAAATATCTTATCATGTCTTTTAAAAGCCTACGTGAAAGCATTTATACAGTATAACCCCCTTCAGCGTAGCGTATTTTAATACAACAAATTCGAAAATGTTTGATTTGACTTTTTATTTATTGCAAATCAAACATTTTCTATCGTCGTACCGTAACTGTTCCTTCCAATCGCTTAAAACTGTAATACATCAAACAAAAATACCACGACACGGCAACCTTCTCATGTTTTTTTTTTTTTCTGGATACAGCCTACGATGCGAGCTATCAGTTTCATGACTATTTTTATTTATAGAGCAAACACAATCTCAGTATTTATTTCCTTTCACTGTGTGAATAAAAATATTGTCATGACGCATATAAAAATATTTTAAAAAATAACCAATTCACTAAGCCATAGCGACGCATGAATTCTGAAATTTGTTTGTGTAACATATACCCCATTATTGATATCAACTCAATTGTAGACTGACACTTAGCCTAGCCAAAAGCTTTCAAGTGGATTAAGATTGCGAATAAGACGGCTTCCAATCTCGGGCTCCCGGCCAGTTAATTAATCCTGGGGTTGTTCTTAATATCAATCACAGGATTTCAGGGTTCACTGAAAATGCTAAAAAATAATTTGAATTCCAAATTAAAACCATTCAAATCGCAAAAAAAATACAAAATCACAGATATATTTCAATTAAAGCAATAATAGACACAAAGTAACTTTAAATGTGCAATTATTTAACACATGAAACATGAAATTATACTTAATGACCAATCTCGGGATTGAGAAGTTCTGAATCCCGAAATCCCTGGATCATAAAAAAAGGTATGTGATTGGGTGCTCTAGTTGCCACTGTTAGATACTTTTCTTTTTACTCTGACATCTTGATAATGTTTCAACCAGGGACGGCACTTATAAAGGAGCAAAGTGTGCACTGTACTCCCATTTGGATTTTCAACTAATAAGCGATATAAATACAAATATAACAATTCACCAATTTTAAACTCCCCCGTGTTTGTAAAATAAAAATATTGCAAGAAGCGATGATTCACAAAAATTCTTAGCGAACGTATTCCGCGCTTAAACAATAAACAATTTTGTCCAGGAGGTGCGGATCTCGTACTGTTCCTCGTGGGTTTTAGGTATATCGTATACAAGTTCTGTTTTTTGTGTCGCTTATTCGATTTGTATGGAACATTCTTACGCATATAAGAACAGTGCAACTCTTGTAGAATTATGACGAGCGTTCCGAATCTCTGAGCAAACGTGCTCTTTTGAGGGGCGTTACAGCACCTTTTTTCACGGTATTTTTAATGTAAGAAATTAGACTAAAAAAATTTCACGCTTATTTAATAACTTACTTACTTACTCCCTATTTATATAATATAATGCGTTGTCAAAATCAACTTAAGATTTCTAAATTAAAAAAAAAAATGTTAAGTTTTTTATGTTTTCCGTGGCATAAGAAAAGCTGCTTCAAATTTTATTTAAATGATGAAACAGTTGGTAACGTCAATATCGGACTTTGAAATTTGTGCTATTGAAGTGTTTTCAAAATCGGAGGATGGATTTCTTGGATAAATAGGTGAACATTTTTTTGCACTCCCCAATATTCTTGTCACCGGCCGCCACTGGTTACAGCCATTTGAAATTACAATATGTATCCAAACGAATCTTAAAGAATTGTATTTTAAAGAGAGTTGATTATTGAATCAATCGCTTAAAGTAGCAGAAAGGTTTAAGAAAGCATGGTATATTCAGAAAATTATTAGGGGTCAACTTCCCGTTATCGGCATCAGATAAAAAGTTGGTGGAGAGTTGTGAATACATTCCGTACTTTCATTCTTTTGAAAACAAATTAACGAATCAATGTGTGAATGTTTCCATTTCGGGATTAGAACGCGTGATCCAGCTGCTAAGTTGAAGAAAGCCCAGTGTTGAACTCCCGGCTACAGAGCCCACATAGATCTGCTAGTTAGTCAAAACTTTAACAACGGACAAAGTTTGAACTCCGCTCTGAAATAATTGACGAAATATTTATTACTAAACAGCTTTGGAATACATGTCTTGACTGTTAATAACGGTTATATAACCAGATAAGGCGGTTCACCCTAAGGGCAAGCTTTATAATACGAATCCATAAAATATCACGCTTCATCTTCTGTACTGCCAACTTCTGAAATATAAAACGCGGGAAAGATTAAGACCTTTCGAAGATGAAAGCAAAATGTGAAATATATATTTAATTCTCTCGTGAAATGAAAACATTTACAAAAAAACGGGAGAAAATTTATTTGTGAAATATCGTTAAATGTCAAATATTATTTTATTGCGATAAAAATATGCGTAACAAATTATTCATTTCTCATCAATACGTCATTAAAAAATCATAAATAATACTGATTCCGTTTTCTTTTTTTTTATTAGTACGTCAGAAATAAGTAACAAAAGTATTTTCTATGGATTCGGCGGTAGCTTTGTGGAAGTTCATTTTTAATATAAAATTAAATTAAAAATTGATCACTTAGTTATTCCACTTGGTTCATCACTAACGTGTCGCTTTTCGCTTCTTTAAGAAGCATCTTCAGTCTAAAGTATTTTAAATGTCAAATTACAAAAAAAATATGCCCGGTTACTAAAAGGTCAGTTCTTAGAAACCATCCTAAAGATAAACTGAAGTTCTGTCCAACACTTTCTGTTAGAAATATCTGAATATTGCTGCTGTAAACATAATAGATTAAAATGGCGGTAACATAATATCATATATCAATGTTTTTTGCAGCCAAGGATATTGGAATTCGATAAACGTTCCCTCGTAGACAATTCGGTTCGTCGCGCAGCCATTACCTGCAGCCGTTACTTTTTCGATACGAGAACATTAATAATGTGTTTATAGATAATAAATTTTACTATTTTTAGGGAGTTTTATACTCTACAAGACACGTTTACATTTCCAGAAGGTTGATGTTTTTTAGATGAAAAAATGCAGTATAAATAATTGTGCTTCGTCAACAATTAATTTACCACGAACCAAACAGTTCTGTTTCATAATTCAGTGTTTGGATTCTCGAAAGAGTATTTTATGCATAATTTTTCAACTTATATGTAAATTCCCAAATATTCTCTACGACTCAGTCAATTCTTATGGTTGAATCAAAACGCTCTTAGAGTAATGTATGGTTCAAATAACCGATTAAACAGTTTTCTTTATTGGTTTTGCAACCTATCTGTAAATTCGTAAGAATTTCTTCAAATTCAGCCAAGATTCGTTGGCCGAATTGAAATGCGCCAGGATTCCATTTTGGTATGTAAATTTACAAGCGCAGCGTACAGCTTGGCTTTTTTAACTGCATTCTTATATTTGCTGTGAATGAAAACTCAGATTTATTCACTGAATTACAACTGGTTCTTGTAGAATATTATTTTAAGAAAGGATATTTTGAAAGTCAACGCGTTTATAGAATCAAAGAACAAAAAAATGTTTTATAAAAAATTAATACTTCAATAGAATTTATCAGTATTTTTAAACATTAATTATTGCGTGTTATTAACATTAAGTTATCAATGAAAAAATATACTAAAATAAACAAAAATAAAAACCATCAAACTCTTGTTGACTGTCAGCAGTGATTGGCTAAGAAAAAGTAGATTAACAAAATATGTCAGTGGGATTATAATATCACACAACTCACATAATTACATAATATATATCGTTATATGATATGCCTTTAATGATTTTTCGATAAAGTATTTTACGAAAAAAATATGTTATAGCCGTACAATCTTCATATTAATAAAAAAATACTCTAAATTGTACACTGTACCGCCACTTGTAGATACTGTTTATTTCGGGAACATTCACCCTATTATCACTTATGTCATTTTTATCTTTTGTGGTTTTTGTATCAAATTTAAAAGTTGTGAAAAAGAGTGTTTTTCTGTCTGGTCATTAAGTTCTGAGTAGCTGACAGAGCTTTCTAGAAGATCTGAATCTACGATTGTGAAGACTAACAAGAAGATAAACGAGTTTTATTCACTTATCTTAAAATAACGAGAAAATAGTTCAAGATTCAATTATTAAACAGAAAGAAATTAATTGCCCCAAACTTCTGTATAAAATTAAGCAACATCTTTGCCATTAACTTCAACAAATGCAATTGTATTAGGTATTGTCTGTGAACTTATTTAAATTTAATTGTTCTATTGGAAAGTCAAATAAGTCAAAAGTGAGTTAACGTTCATTAACCACTTAACCGTTATGAAAAATATACCTATATCCTCTGTCCTCGGAAAATTTTTATATACTTTTAAATTACAATTTTTTTGAATTTCTTCTATTAAATCTGCAAAACTGGATACATTATGTACATACAACTAGCTGTTGGTAGATGGCGAACCAATTTTATATATTTAAAAGTGATAAATAATATAAATTTATCGTAAAAAAACATCGCATCCACCGGTGGGCTTTTAATGTGTGGAGCCCATACGAAGACCGCATACCGCATACGCGGTGTAGTGGTTAAAATCAAAAACAAATTACACTAAACTTGTATATAGGTATTGCATGCTACATGAATATGTAAATACCGGTATTTCATATGAAATATTGAATATTGAAAATATCAAAAGTCGTACTAAAAGAATAAATCAAAATCAGCAAAAAATAATAAAAAATACAGCCTATTGAGATCGCAACACCGTACGATTGAATCAAAACTGCTATTTCAAGATTTCAAATCAAATACTGGCGTTTTAGAAATAAACGTAAATAGCTTAGTTTCATTAAAATAACTTAATTATTCTTTGATATTCTAAAATATGACCTGAATAAGGCTAGTTCAAAAATCTACCAATTTTGATCAGATCTTAAAACAAATAAGTCCCACTATAGAATAAACACTTAAATAAAATCTGCGTTATACTATAGATATACCAATTTTACTTGGCAGCTAGTGAGGGCGCCACTGTTGCCTCAACCTGAACTGAAATTTCAATAAATTCCAAAACTGACATTTTAGCGACGGTTATTAAAAGTAGATGTGTATATTTATTTTGCATAAAATAATAATTAGAGAAATTTATTCTAGGCTGATATTTATAGTTTTAAATTCGACGGCAGTTAAGTAATGTTGGTAATAGTATAACGGTAATGAAATGAAAATTGCATTATATATATTGTAATACTGAATTGCCGGTATTTTCTATTTGTAGATTTATACTATGGTGTGAAAATTATTTTTTAGTTAAAAAAATTTTCCGCCTCCGTTGTTGGAGACCACTGATCTAGACAGAACATATTTACCTTTCCCACTTTGTCGTCTTTGCAATGTTGATAATGGAAACAAAAATCGAAACAATCCAAAGAGTAGGTATGATGACGCTTGGATACTTTAAAGATGTTTATCGAAAACAGTGCGAAAAACTTAAATTAAAATAAAAATTGCTTTTATGAAAAAAAAAACAGACTCCCGAGAAATAAGAAAAGAAAAAAATGTATTTACAACACCAAAAAGAAGTTCAGATTGTTTTTCAGAAAACAAATTTAGCTTAAAACTGTTTGTTTTTTATTTTACTTGGATTTTTACAGTGTTCCGTTTATAATAATAATTTCATCCTTCATCTTTTCCCGCTAAATAAAAATAAAACTTAAAACATTTTCGTTACGCAAATATCATAAAATCGTTATTTAAGCTTTGAAATATTAAAAGTCTATAAGTTTTTTGGAGGCAATCTGTTTCCAATTATTACGATTTCTCAGTATTCTATGAAGGGTTATCCGTTCAAGGAAATTGTCACTCTTTATGTGGCTGAAATATCTGAGATAAGAATGTGAAAAAAAAATACCCAGCATAAAGCAAATGAGCCCTTTTTAAAAGTTTTAAATATTGATTTCATTTTGACAATAATTACACATTAACGCGAATTGAAGCTATATAAAAATACTTTTTATGTAAGTATATTATTTATAACTTTATATTATTACTAGTATTTAAACCCGACTTAAACGGGGACAGTTGTAGTTTAGATTTGGTCATAAACACGGGCGTTCTTATGGCATCATTTTGGTGCTTGATAATGTAGTCCATCAATTACATAACAATAATGTTAGAATAAAAAAAGAGAAAATAGCACAGTTGACCAAGAGATTGCAGCCAGAATGACATATTGTGGAAATTTCACGTCAATACCGTTTGGGAAAAATATTAATGATAGATGTATAGACACATTTTCTGCTGAATAGTATAAATTGTAGTAACATTCAAGTTTATGACAAGATTTCACCTCAGGTGAACATTTCTACGAGATGTCCAAGAGGTATTAATATGTCAGGTACGATTTTCAAACTCCTGACGATTTTAACTTGACTAAGTATTTCAATGATGTTGATAATTCGTTGTACTAGAATTAGTTTGAACCAAGTACTTTTAAAATTATCAAGAAAAATCTTGTTTTAACGTTGAAATATTGTACCCCGTTATAAATATTAGTCAAATCGAGGATCTAATCGCATCAGTTCAGCTAATTTTAATATAATCTTATGTATGGAATACACGTTTCAACATTAAAGACAGATTTTCTTTGATCATGTCAAAAGGACTTGGATCAAACCAATTCTTGTATGACGAATTGTCAATTCTTTTATTTGGAAAGATATAAAAATTAAATACATTTTAAAACACTTTCTCCACCATTTTACAATGTGATGATGACAGCGTTCAATCAACAATTTTAATTGATTATTAAAGTCACCTTAGTCACTATACTGGCTTAAAATGAAACGTGTAAGAATACTCCGTAGCTTGGCGAAACCTGTTTTTTTTTATATAGTTTTATAAATATGGATTCATGAGTTTTGGGAGTATATTTTTGAAATGGTGAAAACCATTAAAAAGAATTCTTCAAAAAATAACGAAGAAAATTTAATCTTATATTTTCAAAAGAAATAAAAGCTACATTTTCAAAAAATGTTAAGACCAACAAAGCGAGTAGTTTATTGTGAAATATTTATGGATTTTTTTTTGAAAATAAAAATTTGAAGATTGAAATCTAACGTAAACATCAACATTAGGCGCGAAAAGCCACTTTGGTATGTTGAAAGGTGTTAGTTACGACATTCAATACCGGGATTGGTCATTAAACGTAATTTCATGTTTTAAATTGGACGAGAATTGAATTTGTGACTATTATTATTGGATTCAATTGGAATGAATATATAGCTTTATACATTTTTTGATCGTGGAAATTTTCTTTTTATTTATTGAGAAGATTTCATTTATAGATAATCTAAAATAACGGTGCGTCAACTTCTTGGAATTTCTTGCCTGGCGGGCCCTTTAAAATTATTCAAAGGCTCGCGGACCCTTTGATTAAAAATTCAAAATCAAGACGATTTATTATAATAGGGGGTACCAAATATCTTGCACAAGAGTGCCACATATGTAAATAGAAATAAAACATTTTTTGACAAACAATTATTTATTCAGAAAATATATATTTTTTTTAATTTAAAAGTTTTTAAGTTGGCTAGTGCAACTCTCATGTCATTTGTTTCGAAGTTTTCTTTTGAGAGTAAGTAGTGTTGAAAAAGCCGTGTCACATTCATAGGTGGTTGCAAATGGAATCAGCACTCTTATAGCCATTTTTGAAACATTGTGCCGGACTGAACAGGAAAAACAGGTCTGTGCCATTGTAATAAACAATCACTATAACACTTTTCACGGAAAACGTGTTTTGCTTCCCCATCGTTTATTAAATCAATAAACTGTTCTTGGATTGAATTATCCTCCCAAGGTAGATCACTGATGGAGAGTACAAATGGGTTATTAATAAATCGATAAAGTTTGTCAAATTCTCGTATATCAGGAAAATAGTAAGAAATTCCAAGAATTGACAAATGTCTTTTCATCACCTCAAGGATACCTTCATCGCTGTTAAGATCATTTTCATCAATATAAGTGTTCAGCTGTGGAAATTTTATCTCGTTTAATAACGTTGTTGGTACTTTGATAATTTGGCACAAGTTATTTATTACACGTTCTCTTGATGTACTTATATGCTACGGAAAGATCAGGTTCTTTACCAGAATAAATGTCGGCAAAGATTTTTATTGATCTGATATATATTTATCGATAATACAAATTCCAAGAAATATTACATGCTATAATTATAAAACTGTAATATAAACATTGAAAATATGACGGCGGACCCCAGTTTGCGCACCGCTGTAAAGTGATTTTTTTATTTCGATTTGATCATCTGTTACTGTCAACGGCAGTTACGAAATATATGAAGGAGGTACATCACAATAATCACTGACTAATTATGTAGGTATTATAAAAAAGTATGAGCAAAAAAGAAGCAAATTGAGGTACCGACAGGTTCTAGTTAATCATAAAGTATTTAATTTGAAAAATGAATAGTTTTTTTAACATTTGTAGTATATCCCGGGATTAATATTTAGACAATCTCGGAACTACGGGATAGCAAGCCCTATTTTTACCGATGCGTACAAAGGAAGCATCATGTTTTGCTATTACAGACGGGTATCAAACTTCAGACTTGTGCGTAGTCAAGCAAAAAGAAACAAATGAGTGCGTGAACCGCTGAAGACCGCTGTTTTTTTCATAATAGTTGTTTAAATATTACATAGGAGAGTTTTTTTTAACAACAAATACATTTTTTTTATGAGACTATTATTAAACTCTGAAATGATATCTACTTTCAATGCGTGCTGAAAATGCAATATGATTTTCAAGTGCAAGCAAAGCCTGCCAACAATATATTATTATAATATCTTCTTCTTCTTCCATATTCACTACCTATGTGGAGCATATGGCTACCAAGCGGTATCTCCATGATTCAAACAACATTATAAATCTTTCAACGTTAAATTTTAATAAATTCAAATCATATGATGCATTTTTTTGATAGATTGACTGATTAAGCTACCAAAATTGAAATTTTACAAAAACCTTCAGGTTAAAAAGTGTTAATAATTTTCAAACTTACAAAATTCTCTAAAAGAAGAAATATAATTTACCTCAAACAATCAAGGTACAGAAAACATTAATTAATTACATTTCATACAAAATTTTTAATTATAAATAATCTTTAGGAAATAGGTTTTAGTAAGCATGAAATGTATTATAGAACCCTAATGTTTTTGTTTTTATAGAACTTAGTTATTTTTTATTGACTTTAATATGAAAATAAATCAAATCAATTAACTAGTTCTAATTATTTAAAATAAATAACTAACCTCCCGTCTGAGAAGACTAAAGATAATTTAAGCACCTATGTGCTCTTAATTTAGTTTTTAGTTAATTACTGAATTTAGTATAAAATTACTTGTTATTAATATTATTTAAGTGGTTCAAAATTTCTCCGTAATATTTACTAATTTTGTTATGTACCCAATGAAGATTATTTATATATAATTTTTAAACTCGTTTTATTACATAATTGACTTTTAATATGGTTAAATATGTTATTAAAGATTACCTAGTAGTTTTTCGTTATTTGTGAGAGGTCATTAACATTTTAATTGTAGACTATTTATTTTCATTTGCGTATCAAGCTATCAGCTCCCAAACGCCCACTTGCGCCGTCTTCCCCACGAAGACGAGCAACAAGTACCGTGCCCTCAATCCAGAGGTCAAGCTTCCCGCGGTGCCCTCAGCACCCACCATAATCGGCTCCGCAAAGCCGAAGAAAACTCGCGTCCCCCCCGTGATCCTGTCTGTCGACAGACAGGAACCACATGCCACGGTCGTCAAACGACTGGACTCGATTTTGGGAGAGAACAAGTTCTCTCTCATATAGTAATTATAGTAATATAGTAATTATAGAATTGTATTACTAGAATATAGTAATTAGTCCAAAATATCGATTTCATGACTCCGCAGTAAATGTAACGGACTACTCGTCTGCAAAAATATCAGCTGACGGGCCGTACAGCATGGCTTGTAATTATAGGGGGCTTTGGTATGTCTCATCCACTTCACCTTAAATACACTGAACAGGTAAGCTTAGGGCAATCTGTTGCAAAGCATGTTATTACCTATTTGCGCTCAGTCTCGTGGGCAATCTGGAAGCGTTGCAACTTCTGGGACTCTTTCTAGAAAGCTTTTAATACAAAAAAGCAAAACTACAACACAATACAACTATATTTATAGTTCTTATCAGTCGCTCAGTTTTTTGTTCTGCATCAGCTTGTTTAGAAAAAAGGTTAAATTCGTATTTGGAATTATAACAAATAATAGCTTTATTATAAAATACTAATATTTTTTACCCGGCTTGACCAAGATAAAAGACGCTTTTATTATCTCATTTAGGCTTTGATTAACCAATGTTTTAGCAACAAAATGTAGTTCATGAATAATGATAATGTTCAAAGTTGAAAATAGCACAGTTAATCCAAATTTGATATTGAAATTCCATCAAGCACCCTCAGTCAATGTCTTAAATTATAATCTAGAAATGTTAGTCATAATGATATGCACAAATTTTACGTGGCTTTTGTACACTGTTTGGGAAGAGTTCTTGTGATCGACAGACATACAGACAGATTTATACACATATTTTCTGCAACATAGCAAAGATTTTCGACAAAAAATAAAGATTACGCTATCGTCATATCTATTTTTTAACAAATATTTTAATAAGGAAAACTTTAAATCAACTTTCTTGATTTATTATAATATCATACTCGATGAGTAATTTATAGTAAATAAATAAACTTTGATGAATCATTATACCTCTATGATGGGCGTTTGTCTTGTTTTCTACTACCACCGATGATCCTGAAGAAGTCAATAACATTTTGATTGTAGAGTCTTTTGTTTGATTTATGTATAATTTGTTTGATAATCAGTATTTTCTTGTCGTAGTTCATGAACCATAATTAAATTTTATATCCCTTCATTTTTACACTCAATTTTATATAAATAAGCCTGTTATGTTTGTATTTTTATCAGTTAATAATGCTCGTGATGAGCAAAACCGGTCCTGATCATTATAAACATGTGGAAGTAGTAGAAATAAATTGTGTTTTATTTTTTTAAAATATAATGTCCTTCCACCAAGAATTGACAGTTAAACACCTTAAAAATGAATATTTTTTTGTTTGTCCACTAGGCATTCGTTTTCGATTCATCTAATTTCGATGAAAATTTGGTGAGTTATAGTGCACACATCCGGGAGGCTTTCTAAAAAAAATCTGAAATCTAAAAAAATAAAAAAACGAATACGTGCAAACAGGACATTTCGGAAAGCTCTTCTGATTTATTCGTATACGCAGCAGACAGACAAACAAAGAATATTGTGTATCCAACAGCACTTCAATAAATAGAATTAAAACACAAACCCATTCTTTCTTTGAGTGACATTGCAACGCATGCCAGGTATTCATTAGTGATAAATAAAATATAACAATAACTAGAAAATCAAGCCTGTTTGGATTATTTTACAGTTAACCATAAAAACTTTAAAAAAATAACAAAACAAAATGTTTCGATGTTTCCGCATAAACAGCTTGCATTGTGTATGAAATAATTAGTTCAACATACTCTTTGTTTTACTGTTAGTACAAGGTGTAAATGTCAACAGCAAGTGAAGCAAACTAATTGCTTGGAACACGTATGGGTGTTTAGTGCTTGTTCAGTATCTCTTTTGTGTAAATACCTTGGAAACTGTAAGGTGCCTTACAATCAAGGAACAGGTTCATCGTAGAGATGTAAATAATGAATTTATGCGAATTTTCTTATATCCTGGTGTTAAAGTAGCTTACAAATTGAAATTTTAGTCTTGAATATTAAAGCTAGTATAATTTATAGCACTTTCTCTTAGAAACGATTTTATCAAATCAATTTTTGGTTCGCAGTTATTAATTTTAAATACAAAACACAATTTGAAAGCTTTGTTAATATGCTTATTAAAGTGCTTTTTATATCATAAAAATAACCATGTTTCGATTATAATAATTTATTGAATTCCTATTAAAAACTTGAAAGAGATTTTCATAGACACAATTCAAGATAAAGAGACACCGATAGCGTCAATTATTCTTTGGAAACGAAGAATTTAAGAAAAATCAACACAAGATACATTCCGAAATTCCTGAGAAATACTTGTATTGAGATTCTTAGTGAGATCTAAAAATTCAAGCAAGGCTATTTTTACAAGTTGTGATTAAAACTTTCGTTTGGCGAGCTGATGATGATGAGGAGGTCTCTTGGGTACACTAAAACTCGCTCGTACTTAGTTAAATTCACTTTATTCCAATTAGTAATTTTCAATTTAAAATACAAAAAAATCAAGCCCATGAAAAATTGTTACCCAGGGTGCAATGAGTTAATATTTTCATTCGCCACGGAGTGACGGCCTCTATAGGTTAACGTAGGCCACGGCTGTGAGTACGTCTTAGCCTCTTCGTTGTCTGCGGGCCACTGACTAAAAAAATTCAAAAAATTCTACCCGCTCTCTTCCAAGGGTTTGGAATGTGACCTAGGATGGTCCTCGCCGCTTTCTAAAAACTCGTGCGACCTTGCCAAAAACTGATGCGCTTACAACGCCACAATACAACGTATTTTTTTCATACTTTGGGCGAGAGAAGTGATCCGATGAAAGTTCTTAGCACGATTCACACTGAATAATAATGGGTCATATGAATGTTTGTTATTTACTTGACCGAATATTTCGTCATTTTTATTCATACTAAAAGCTGACGGTACTTTTACGACATTTTCAAAACAGTTTGTTGAAATAGTTTATGTATTTGTTGAAATGCTAAGGAATTTATGCAAACATTTAAACTTTTGGCTGTCATGACATATTTAACTGAATAAACTTTACAAAAAAGTTTTCAAATTGGTAATGTATTTAATCATTTTAGTTTCGGTCGAGTAACACTCTTAAATAAGATTATACTGTATCTTTCAACCATTTTTTTCTTCATTATTTTTAAAAAATCATTGTGGTTATAATTGATTACAATTTTTCATTACTTTTATGTTTAATTCTTACATAGTTTTATATTAATTTGCCATTTGGAAAGGGACTAAACAATACAGTGGAACCCGAATGCATCTTTATTTTAAGGACTCCTCAGAACAAGATGATTAATTCAAGATAAAGAATAATACGAGAACGATAAATCAAGGACATTGTCTGGCTTTTTTTTTGCAAGCTTTTATAAAGATTAATTTAATGCTTTCAATGAAAAATTTCTGTAGCAAGTATTTTGTTTTAATCAAGAAATGTTGCTTAACTATTACTACCTACTAAAAAATATTTAACAATGTTTATTAATCAAACAAAACGAGCACTAGCCTTCACCTATACCTTGACTTAGCCTTGCCTTAAAAAGAAAAACTAACTCCAGGTTGTTGGAACTGTTTTATTTACTTCATTAGATATATCATTTTAGCATGACATTTAAAATTACTTGAGTTATAATATGCCAAATATACACGCTAAAAAGTCTAGAATCTATTAGTTTGAACAAAAATAAATTCAAAGAATAAAAGAAGCCGTCAAACAAGCAACCAAGAAAATGCCTTATGATTTTCCCAGAGAAATCTTCAAAAAATTTTTGAAGAAAAAAACATTTCTCTTTGTAATGCCATTTTTATTATGTGGCGTTGCTCGAGGAAAGCAAACATAATCATCTTATCGAATCATGGTAAAAACACATCAAATTATTAAGCAGCTCAGATTTCTTATTGAAAATTTAAAAGTTTATCTTATATTATATTTAATGAATAGAATAGCAAAATATATGTTTGTTCCTTTGTTTTTTCTAAATAAAAAGAACTACGAAATTATTAAATTTTAATGTATTTTGAATACGATACGATAACTTTTCGTATATAAAATTAAGGAGAATTTGAAAAGACTATGTTAAGAAGTTAATGAAAACACTAATTAAACAAAAAATAACTAAATAGTTAGAGGACTAAATAAAAAGTTTTTGACTTTTAAGGTGTTAACTGTCAATTCTTGGTGGAAAGGCATTATATTAAAAAAAAATAGTACACAATTCGTTTGTACTACTTCCACATGTTTATAATGATCAAAACCGGTTTCCTTCATCACGAGCATTATCAACTGATAAAAATACAAACATAACAGAGCTATTAATATAAAATTTAATCTTGAAAATTAAGGTATATTAAACAGTTGGTTCCTCTCCTTTCGGAGAGAGTGCGTATGGATGGGGCTTAAAAACTACTAGTAATTTAAGACATCGACTGAGGGTGCTTGATGGAATTTCAATATCAAATTTGGATTATTGAGATTTTGTACACTTTTGTAACGACCCGGGTTTCCTCAGTTCGAGTCCATTCGTGTGCTCGAATGCCTGAAGATGCCGAAAGGCGAAACCCGGGTCGTTAGTGACAAAATACATGGAAGTGTACAACATCTCAATAATCCAAATTTACTAGTAATTTATTAATTGTTTTTATGACGTGTTTTTCGGATCGCATAAGAAAGAATTGGTAACGAAACAATATACTGCATAAAATTATCATTTATATACTTTTAAAATTTTCTTTGTAATTGTATAGATTAACTGTTATAAATATTTAAAATAATATATTATACATATAATTTCGTTGTTCATTCATAAACTTGAGAAATAAAAGTTTTTTTATTGTATACAATGTGAAATAAATCAAGTATGTACATTAACTAAAAGGGTTGGGTTTCATGAGTAATGGCTTAGCATGTAACATGCACTTCCAAACGCCACGAAAACAATAAATTAGATCACATAATTAATCGGTGGAAGGTGGTTTTCACTTCATTCGTTAACATTATTCTAAGACGCTGTGTGCAGCTTGTTTTTGATATTAATGAATGCAACACAACAGATGGTGCAAATGATAATAGTTTATCAGTTGCATTGTGTCTAAAACTCCATGTTCATACAAATTTACCTTAGTAGATAATAACAGCCGTAAAATAATGTAATAAATTAGTCTTTAGATAGCATCTGTTAATTAGTCAAATATTTTTTGAATAAGTTAAAAGTGTCATATTATTAATCGGTAATAAATAAATATTGATAGCTTGGGTAGGATGTACAAACACATTTGTCAAGATTTTAGATTTTTTTTTATTTTCTCATTATGAAGTATTTAGGTGCCTATCTTTACATGTGTGAACAAACACAATAGTCAAATACTCTCAAAATTAGAAATTAATGAAATTATTCATAAACGCATGGGGAAATAGCCACATAAGTCAGACTTATGTGACCAGATACTCAATGTGACTTTTTTGACATTACTATAAATGAATTTCATGTTAAAAAAAGAAAAACACAACATTACAATAATATCTTAAGTGATTGCTCTTCGATCCAATCCATATAGCACTTATATTATATCAGTTTCATACGTTAATGATGATTTTTGACGGCTTGTAGTTATTACAATAAAAAAATCATGTTGCTTTAGAAAACGTTTTGAGGCGTTTATTATTTATTCTTCGTATTTTCCTTATTTTTTTCAATTCTTAAATTGTTTTTAAGAAATTATAACGTTTATAATTATAATTCAATTGAAAAACAAATACCCTCTTCCTGGTATCATGAATTTAATTTAAAATATAGAAGTGCAATATTACAAGTCTTAATAAATAAAATTGTCTTAAAAAAATTAAATCTTTAGCTATGTCAGCAAAATAATCATTTTGATAAAATTCTATTAAATTCTCTAAGCAGTATGCCGTAGTAAACGTTTCAAGTGAATTACTGTGACATCGACTTTGGTAAAATTTTACTTGGAAACCATCCAAAAACCTTTAAGACGGGCAGAAAGTTTGCAAATGTACCGCAAAATATGCCAACGCCTCATTTCTCGAAGAACAAACATTTTTTTTTCTAAGAAACTGCAGAGTAAAAAATAATTGTATGAATAATGCTCAAAAGCACATATTTTTCATTACAGTTTTATAACAAATGATATGCGTGAGTTTGATTTCTTTTTACTTTGTGTTTTTTTGTACTCGTAACTAGCGACGATAACACATTTATTTTCATTATCAAAATATTGCCTAATCTGTTCTAAATATTGTCACAAACTCACTTAAATATATTTAGCTTCTTTTGATACCCAATCGGGTCAGGCAAATTCTAGCCATTACAATATGCCCAAAACCGTCAACGAACACTTTTCGCGAGATGCAATTTAATGTGTAGCTGTGGCAAGGCGAATTCTAAGAAAAAAAATCAAACCACTTCATATTCGCTCGTTAAAATCAATAAGAATAAAATGACGAACCGCATTCTAGGGCATAGAGAATTCTTTGAAATATTTATACCACCCCAGACAAATAATCGTATTAGCTGACGGACCTACAAAAATCTGTTTGAAAAGAGGGAATTAGTTTTGATTTTTTTTCTCGCTTTCAATTGTTTTTGTCACCCGCCTCCCAGCAGTCTTATTGAACCGTTGTCGTGGCTGGGCGGATATACACCCTTACGCTTTAAGCCGTGTTCTGTTTGTTTTCAATTGTTTAATTGATAACCGTGCGTCTAAAGTGTTGAAGTAAGTGGACATAGAAATAAATTTAAACTCGTGTATTTTTATCAACCACCGTATCAAATAAAAGTGATTAACTGGACTGAAATATCGTTTGTACTAAAATCTTCTTGTTTATTGTGGATGCCGATAACCAGTCCTCTGCCTTCGTTCGACCCAGCTGTCTCGCCTTATAAGCGACCAAAAATAATATGTACTTAAATATCATTCTAACATGGAAGAAATATCATGATATTTTCTCCCTGTGACGTTCTGGTATTTAACGATCATAGATAACTAATAAAAAGCATCAAATGCTTCTTTTCTGTCTCTGCCTTTTAATGTTATACTAAATTAATATTTTTATTTGCTTACCTACCTTCTTACCGACCCTGCAAGAGTTTTCAATGATTTTGAGCTATT